>OY728143.1:289550489-290800489 GCA_963277665.1 Viscum album | reverse complement strand
ATATTTTCTTATTATTTTTTATAACCTCGAAACTAAGTGGTCTACATTACATTTAGTGGATTTTAAAACCTCAAGCTATATCATGAATGTATTGTGATGTTTTCCTTATATTCATGTTGACACTATATTTTATCACTTCAAAGAAAAAAATTTAAAAAAAAAAAATTTATCAAAATGATGATAAAATATATGATAAAATCCATGAATTGAAATTACAACAAAAGATATGTTTTCCCAATGTACCCCCATGCATTGTTGGTGTGAAAGGTCCCTCTATGTCCTACATACGTGTGACAACTACACATGACCCTCGTGAGAAAATATACATGCACATAGGGTCTCATATATTCCTATAAATAGGCCCTTAATGTCATCATTTATACAATGTAATTTTCCTAAATTATGATTTCTTATCTGATTACCCCTGTAGTTCACTCAAGCCCTTAAAATCATCAAGGTTATTTTGAAACACATATAGAAGGGAAGCTTTTAGGGGAATAGTAGATCATGTGACAGCCCCATCCCCTGAGTCCCCGGAGCCGGTGCCAATGAGAAATGATGTACCCTAATTATTAAATTACACTCCTTTACAAATATCTCATCAAGTCCCGTGCTATAGATGACCGTGATGTTCAGGTCCTGGGAAACCAGCTGCATTCTGAAACATCATTAAATACTTGACTGATACCTGAAAAATATTCATTTAAAACGTAGGGTGATAAAAATAATTCCCAGTAAGGTGTTATGCAATTAATCATGAAATAAGACAAAACTTTTAACTTAAAAGTGAAAAACAATATCATAGTACACAGTTCTGAAAAGGGAAATATAGTTCTTTTGTAAAGCATGGAGAGTTATGCAATCTACTAACAAGACAAGCTCTGAGTGCACAATACATAATCAAAATATTGTAACATAAAATGGTGCACATATCAGGATAAACTTATCCATAATTTGCCCAATAATGAGAAATAAAATATACAGATAAATGGACCATTTCCAAAATTTCTGAAACATAACAGGTCAATGAATTTAATTTATTTGTGCACACAATAGGCTCTGAAACAAGGATATCATACTAGTCGGTAAAACCCCATGGTTGGTCACTTACTAAATCATTTAGAGGATGGTATAATGCCATACTATGTCAAGGACTCATGCCAAGACCATAATCATCTATGTCCAAGAATTTCACTTGAACCGTAACTGTTTCCAGGCCTCGTGTCATGACCATGATTTCCCTCATGCGACCTGCTGATGCATCGAGGGGCTATAGCAAGCCCAACCCGTCACAGAATACGTCCAATATGATCCTCTTATGTCTTAGGTGTAACTCCCCGACCCCAGTTACCCAGAGTTAGTGCATTATTACATAACATTGGCATGGTCACAAGAATGATCATATCTCGAAAGACTAATTAGTTTTGTAGTCTGGGAAACACTAGATACATTCATAAAGATTACATTATATCATAAATTTAAAAAAAACAACAACATATTGTCTCCACACTCATAACCCCTTATACTATCCCTACAGGTCATTCATAAAATACTTCTTCACATCCTGGGAAAAAATAAAACATAGAAAGTGGTGAGCTCAAATGCCCAGTAAGGATAAAAATATAGAAGAATGTTTTATAAATAAGAATAAACATTTAAGGCAATGAATAACTAAAAAAAGCTTTTAAATTGGAACTTCATCATAATATGGAGAAGTTAAAATGAAATAATTCCATTTAATTATTCACATGGATATTCTACTAGTCGAATAATCACATTCAATATCAATAACCACTTTCATAATGATGGAATGCATAATGCCAGACTATCATAACCACATTGCCAAGTCCTCATGCCAAGACTACAAATAATATTTTTTCAAAGACTTGTTCCAAGACACTAGTTTGACTCATGAGTCCTACCTATGCGTCGAGGAGATATATCGGGCACCAGTCGTCACTTATTAATTCCAATGAATTCCTCATATGAATAGGTTTAAACATAACATAGACATTCATATTAAAACTAGTATACGAAATGTCAATACTTTCTCCATAAACCATGAATGGTATAAAAATAACACATCCACAGTCAAACATATCACAAAACCTTCAAAAATATGTGGAAGTTTTGTATCATAATAAATAAACTTCAAATAAACTTAAAATCCATCAAATGATGTCGACATAGATGAAATCAAAACTATTTGAGAGATATATATCATTTTTTGAAATCATTTAAAAGTCACATAATTATATAATAAAACATTTACTTTTAAAATATTCTTATAAGATTATAATGGAATCATCGACGATTTTATAAAGGCGGAAAATAGCCGCACCCGCCGTATATGTTAAAAAAGACATTCTTACCTTAATTCTGTCGAAAAGGTTAAAAAGGACATTGTTTGGAAAATGATAGAAAGATTACTTTATGAACTTCTTATAAAAAGTCAACAAGTGCATAAATGAATATATACCACAATATTTAAAATAGTAAGAATGATTTTAAATACATTTTTAAGAAACATGGATGTGGATGATAATGATGTCCTAGTAGATAATCATGTATAAACAACCTCAGATAATGAAGAGATTGTGAAATTAACCCATAGCTTGTAATTTTCCTTGGTTGAGGGTAGGTTAACCTCATGTATAGTGGTGAAATAATTGTTATTAAATTATAAAAGAATCATATACATTAATCTGATATCATATATGATCTTTTGACACTGCTTTTTTAATAATATCATTGTATTATCATCGTTTCGGGTGTTAACTTACTCATTTTCTTTTATATGTTTTGTTATATAATCCATGTTTGTTATGGATAGGTTTGTATATTTTTCATATCCATAATGATATAAGGTCCAAAAACATTATTTTTAATCATCAAATGAGAATTATACTTTAATGGATACGATGGAGAATGATTCTCATCGCGTTCGTGGAGACGGTTGTCCGTACGTACGCACGAGAAACAATATCATTATTTTGATATTAAAAAATATATAATTGGATTGTATATCATATATACAGAATAATTATCATGTTATATTCATTATTTACATGAATTACACATCATTATTATACCCATCCAAATAATTATATTTTGAATAACAATTATACCACGACTTGGAGACGGTAAGCCGTACGTATGCACGTATGGTGACATGTCATTAAAAGGATAGATATATTACTAAATATGGTTGTACCATATTTATAATAACATAGTAGTATATATAAGATACTGGAGTTATTATTTTAGGATAGAAATAACAATGAAAGAAGAATTTGTAGATGAAATGAACTTGAAAAAGGGTGGTGAAAACATTACCTCTTCTTCAAGTTCTTCCTTTTGATTTGATGAAAAGGGATCCATAGGTTGGCTTTATGATCAAACTAGGGCCTCTAGGATTATGTGATGGATGTTGAGAGACTATTTGGGCAGGGAATGGTAAAATCAAAAGGCTATGAATGTGTGAATTAATGAGAAGTGGGAGTGCCCTTTTATAAGAGGGGTGAGGGGCACCGTTGGAAAATCTAGAAATATTATTTTATAATAAATTCATATTCGTTTTATAATGGCTCCAAAGATGATTATTCAAAGTCTAAGCTGGGGATGGGTCGAAATACTTTCAACCAATAGAATTTAGACCAGTTTGGGTTATATATTAACCTTATCTTTAAGTTTTAACTCTTAGTTAATTAGTTTGATATTTACCATGTCACTTTGTATTTTTATATTATATAGTTAATAAACCTCCTATATAAATCCTAGGGACCCCTAAGTGGTACAGTAATGATACACCTATCATAATATTTGTCCCTGGGCCGAACCATAGATTTTTAGGAATTGAATATTAATTAATAATATAATATTTGTTTTAAAAACTCATTTATGTCAATTTTGACACTATTTGGTATTTGATTTTTGAGAAAATAATAACAGCATTATTACTTCGAAAAAACATAAAAAATCAATAATAACATGACATATTAACCTATAAACTTAGTGGAATTCATAAAAAGTCACAAATTAGATTTATTTGGGTATTTATATTATAAATTAGTTTAATATTTCATTAATTATGTAATTACTGCATCACCATTGTGTCATAAATAAATTAAATTATTTAATGTCTAAAAATTATAAATAAATAAAAATTATTTAGGAAAACGTTTTATATTTCTAATGAATATTCATAATTGAATTTATCTTATGTAAAACCCTATATTAACAATGTTTTAGTTATTAAACATTGATTTTAACTCTTTTAACTCTTCTTTTTAATTAAATAATAATAAATATCCTAATATAATCCATGTGTCCCTAAATGATAATATTATATTCCTAAGGTTGTTTTATGTCGAGATAAACTTTTCCAATAGAATTAGGACATGTGTTAGGGTAATAATAAAATCATTTTTATCCTTAATTATCCTATTTAATTTTTACCGTGTTAAATAAAAGTAAAAAGTTACTATTCACCAAAAATTATTTTCATCTCATTGAACCAAATTTTACTCCTTGATATTAATCGTGTCGCTTGGATTTTCAAAATTCCAATCATAGAAGCGGTAAAATTATGTTTTATGTGAATTTCCAAATTCTCTAGGAGGTGGGAAAAAGACGATGAAAAGTTCAATAAAATTTTTATATATGTAAAATTTTTCTAAACTAACTCCAATGAATTACATTGAACTTATATATGTATTATGTATCTATTTATTCCTTAATAAAATTTAAATAAAATAAATATTTATTTAAATTAAAATTCAGTTTTTAATTAATAACCCAGTGTTTTTCACTATTGATCAAAAAATTGAAAGTTTTCAGAAAAATAAAAAAAATTCACCATAGGCTATTTTCGATATATTGAATCCAAAAATGAAGACCATTTTGAAATATAAAATTTATAAAATTTTAAAAAGTTGTTATTACTATTCATAACATCTAGTTTGATTGGTTGTGGTGTGTGTTAGAACTCGAAATTGCGTACAACACATGCTACTGTATTATTCAAAGGGAAGCGTACTGTGGAAGTCCTGGGGTGTTACTTTCTCCCCTCCTTAGAATAATTTAGTCCACGAAATTTCTAGAATACAACCGCATGAAAAGACTCGAGTAGTTCTTCATCATAAGTTTCTCAGGTTCCCACGTTCCCTCTTCCATCTTATGGTTTCTCCATAGAACTTTTACCAGACGAGTCATCCGGTTTCTCAGCACTTGTTCTCTCGTATCAAGAATCCTGACAGGAACTTTGCAATAAGAAAGATCGGGTTCCAGTTCTAATTCCTCATTGGTGAGTACATGCGTTGGGTCAGGCATGTATTTCCTCAACAGTGATATGTGGAACACATCATGAACTTTGGAGAGACTTGGCAGCATTCCAAAACGGTAAGCTACAGCCCCAATTCATTCTAGAATTTCGAAAGGTCCGATGTACCTGGGACTCAATTTACCCTTCTTACCAAAACATATAACTCCTTTCCATGGAGATACCTTCAAGAAAACATGATCGACTACCTGAAATTCCATATCTGTCCTTCAGTTATCGGCATAGCTCTTCTACTTACTTTGAGCTGCTTTGATGTGGTTTTGGATTACCTTTACCTTTTCCATTATTTCCTCCACATGTTCTGCGCCTATAAGTTTTCTTCAACCAACTTCACCCCAACAGGTTGGTGTGCAACATCTCTTTCCGTATAACGCTTCATATAGTGCCATCTGAATACTCGAATGGAAGTTATTGTTATAGGAAAATTCTACCGGAGATAAATATTGATCTCACATACCCCTAAAGTCAAGTGATCAGGATCTCAACATGTCTTCTAAGGTTTGTATTATACTTCCTCTGATACCAACTGTAACGCCCTGACCCTAGTTGCCCAGAGTCGGTGCATTATTACGTAACATTGGCATGATCACAAGAAAGATCAAGTGTCGAAAGACCGATTAGTTTAGTAGTCCTGGAAACCCTATATACATTCATAATGTTTAAATTACATCATAAATTGAAAACTACAACAACATCTTGTCTCCACACTCAAAACCCCTTATACTATCCCTACAGGTCATTCATAAAATTCATCTTCACATCCTTGGAAACAATAAAACATATAAAGGGGTGAGCACAAATGCCCAATAAGGATAACAATATAGCAAAAACATTCATAAATAAGCATAAACAATTAAAGCAATGTATAACTAAAACAAAAGCCTATTAAAACTGAACTTCAGCATAATATGGAAAAGGGAAAATGAAATAATCCGATTTACTTATTCACATGGATATTATACTAGTCTAATAATCACATGCAATATCAATAACAACTTTCACAATGATGGAATGAAAAATACAGACTATCATAACCACATAGCCAAGGCCTCGTGCTAAGACTACAAATAAAATTCTATCAAGGCCTTATGCCAAAACACTAGTTTGCCTCATGACACCTACCAATACATCGAGAAGCTATATAGGGCTCCACCCGTCACTTATTATGTCCAATGCATTCCTCATATGAATAGGTTTAAACATAACATAAAAATTTATATTAAAACTAGCATACGACATGTCAATACTTTCTCCATAAACCATGAATGGTATAAAAATAACACATCCATAGTCAAACATATCACAAAACCATCAAAAATATGTGAAAGATTTGTATCATAATAAGTAAACTTCAAATAATCTTAAAATCCATCAAAGGATGTCAACATAGATGAAATCAAAACTATTTTAAAGAAATATCTATTTTTTTGAAATCATTTAAAAGTCACATAATTATAAAATAAAACATTTACATTGAAAATATTTTTATAATCATATAAGGGAAACTTTGATGATTTTATAATGTCAGAAAATAGCCACACCCACCGTATATGTTAAAAAAGACATTCTTACCTTAATTCCGTTGAAAAGTTAAAAAAGGACCTTGTTTGGAAAATGATAGAATGATTCCTTTATGAACTTCTTATAAAATGTCAACAAGGGTATAAATGACTTTATACCATAATCTTTAAAATAGTAAGAATGATTTGAAATTCGTTTTTAAGAAACATGGATGTCGATGATAAAGATGTCCTAGTAGATAATCACGTATAAACAATCTCGGATAGTGAAACGATTGTGAAATAAACCATTACCTTGTACATTTCCTTGGTTGAGGGTAGGTTAACCCGCTGTATAATGTTAAAATAATTGTTATTAAATTATACAATAATCATACACATTAATGTGAAATGATATATGATCTTTTATCACTGCTTTGTTAATAATATATTTGTATTATTGTCATTTCGGGTGTTAACTTACTCGTTTTCTTTTATATGTTTTGTTATTTAAGAAATGTGTGTTATATATATATATTTTTTATATTATTCATATCCAGAATAATATCAAGTCCTTAAAATTATTTTTAATCATCAAATTATAATTATTCTTGAATCGATACGAAGGAGAATGAATCTCATCACGTTCGTGGAGACGGTAGTCTGTACGTACGCACGAGCGACAATATCATTTGTTTGATATTAAAATAATATATAATTGGATGGTATATCATATATATAGAATCATTATCATGTTATATTTATTATTTACATGAATTACACATCATTATTATACCCATCCAAATAATAACATTTTGAATAACAATTACACCACGACGTGGAGACGGTAAGCCGTATGTACGCATTTATGGTGAAATGTCATTCAAAGGATGGATATTATACTGAATATGGTTGTATTATATTTATAATAAAATAAAAGTATATATAAGATATTGGATTTATTATTTTAGAAATGAAATAAAAACCAATGATGAAGTTGAAGAAGAAATGAACTTGAAATTTGGTGGTGAAAACATTACTTCTTCTTCCGGTTCTTTCTTTCAATTTGATCAAGAGGGATCCATAGGTTGGATTTCTGATCAAATTGAGGCATCTAGGCTGAATTGATGAAAGTTGAGAGAGTATTTGGGAAGGGTTTGTCTGAACCTAAATGCTTTTAATGTGTGAATTAGTGTGAAGGGGGACTTTCCTTTTATAAGAGGGGCGAGGGGCACCTTAGAAAAAACTAGAAATATTATTTTATAATAAATTAATATTAGGTTTCTAATGGATCCAAATTTGATTATTCAAATTCTATGGTGGGGATGGGTCGAAATTCTATCAACCAATAGAATTTAGACTGGTTTGTTTTATTATATTAACCTTATCTTTGAGTTTTAACTCAAAGCTAATTAGTTTGACATTTGCCAGGTCACTTTGTATTTTTTTATTTTATTATTAATAAACTTACTATATACATCCAAGAGACCCCCAAGTGGTAAATTAGTGATACACCTATCATTATATAAGTATATTGGAGTATCCTTTGATTTTTAGGAATTGAATATCTATTAATAATATAATATTATTTTAAAAAACTCTTTTTTTTCAATTTGACACTATTTGGTTTTTTATTTTTTTGAAAATCATAACAGCATGATTAATTCTAAAAAAACATACTTAAATCAATACTAACATGTCATATTAACCTGTAAAATTAGTTTAATTCATAAAAAGTCTCAAATTACATTTATTTGGGTACTTATATTATCAATTATTTTAATATTTCATTAATTAGGTAATTACAGCATCACCATTGTGTCATTAATAAATTAAATTATTTAATTTCTAAAAATTATAAATAAAATACCATTATGTAGGAAATATTTTTATATTCCTAATGAATATTTATAATAGAATTTATCTTATGTAAAACCCTATATTAAAATTTTTTTAGTTTATAAACCTTGATTTTAACTCTTTTATGTATTCTTTGAATTAAATAATAATAAATTTCCTAATCTAATCCAAGTGGCCCTAAATGATAATATATTATTCCTAAGGTGGTTTCTGTTCAAGATAAACTTGTCCAATTTAATTAGGACATGTGATAGGGTAATATGAATATCATTTTTACCCTTAATTACCCTATTTACTTTTAACCGTGGAAAATAAAAGTAAAAAGTTACTATTAAACACATATTATATTCATCTCATTGAACCACATTTTACTCCTTGATATTAACTGTGTCTCTTATATTTTCAAAATTCCACTCACAGAAGCACTAAAATTATTTTGATGTGAATTGTCAAATTCTCCTAGGAGGTGGGTAAACGACGGTGAAAAGTTCAATAAATTTTTTATATATATATAATTATTGTAATCTAACTCCAATGAATTATATTTAAATTATATAAGTATTATGTATCTATTTTGACCTTAATTAAATTTAAATAAAATGAAAAATTATCTAAATAAAAAGTCGGTTTTTCATTAATAACCAGTGTTTTTTCACTATTCATCGAAAATTGATAGTTTTCAGAAAAATACCAAAAATTCACCCTAGGATAATTTCGATATTCCGAATCCAAAAATGAAGTCCATTTTGAAAGATAAAATTTACAAAATTTTAAAAATTGGGTATTACCATTCATAACGGCTATTTTGATTGGTTGTGGTGTGTGTTAGAACTCGAAATTGCGTACGACACACGCTACTGTATTATTCAAAGGAAAGCATATCGTGGAAGTCCTGGTGTGTTACATTAGGGGGATATGTATCCAAAGAATCCCATAACACCATGGATACCCGATTACGGTGTTGTTATTTGGGGTGTCCCATACCACTCCAAATTACAGGTTATTAGATTCATTAATTATAATTTGGGGATCATCATTTCAGGAAAAACAAACAAAATTTGAAATGTCAACTACTAAGGAATCATATTCTTGACAACAAAGTAGTACATGCATAATAAAATGTGCTAAATATCAATAATGCACACATAATTAATTCATAAGGAAAATCATCCAAGTAGTCACATGCATCATCAACAAAACATGCTGAAAAATGGTTCACAAATGCGAGTGTATATAAATATGAGTAATTTGACCTTTGTAGATAACTACTTGTACAAAGTATCATTATTTTACAAATAACCTAAGGCCTTGGTTTGAAGTTCAAGCAGACATTTCAAGACTCTCTACTTTATCATTTATTTCTCTAAAGTAATTAAAATGGAAACATTTACAAAACTCCTTGACATTGTGTAATTGAACATTGATAATGAAATTATGGAGTTATTGGGGAGTATGTGTATTCATGTTTATGGTTTGTATCATCATTTCCAGCCATGTACTTAGTTTCAAAATTATAGTTATACAACATATACATGTATATATTGAAATTTATAGCAACTGTTTGTAAATTTTGTATAAGTAAAATTTTCACAACCACAAATGTAAAGACCCTTAAATTTAAAATAAATTTTTTTTCTTAAATTTGTTGGAATTTTACGAGTACGTAGTTTCTGACGAAGCCTGATTCTGAGGCCCAGTGTGCTTGGAATAATTTTCTGATGTTCAACTCGGTTCAGTTTAATGAACAAACGAGCGAGTTTTTCTATCATTTGAACCAGTGCTCGGAATCGAAATCTTAGGGCACCGATGAAACCGTAGTGCCGGTTATTTCTTATGTGGACTATTACCACAGTTTCCTTTTAAGCAGGTTGAGAATTAATATTTGAGGAATTAGAATAAAATAAATAAAATTGGTGGAGCACAATTTTATTTTAAGGATGGTGGTTATTTCCACCCAAGGGGAGTTAGAGGTGGGGCCCACACCCACAAAACCTTCCATGAGAGGATATTTTTGGGGTGAGGCCCACCCGTGACCTACACTCTTGAACACCCCATAACTCTCATAAACCACCATTAAACTCCCTTGTTTAATTTGACAACTCTCTCAATATTTATGAGATCTCTTCACCTACAGCTCTCCCATTAATTTATTCCAACCTTGTAATTAATAAATTGAATCCTCCAATTAACTAATAAAAGTCGTTTGAATTTTTCAATATCATATGTTAATAAAATAATATCTTTAGCCTATTATTTTATTTTTTGGGGGAATTCATTGAGTTAAGGAGAGTTGGGAGAGAGATATTGAGAAAGAGAGAAACATATTCCTCTTCATCAATAAAGAACGCTCTACGATTCGAAGAACGCGAACGCCAACGTCGACAAGCCTTCCTTCCTCGTCTTTGCAACAAGTGAGGAGACACTGTTTCCCCCTCGAATGCACACCGACGTCGTCTATGAATCCTCTCCACATGACGATGTCTTCCGCGATGCCGACTATCTCAATCCTTAATTCAAGGTAGGGGGTTTGCTTAATTTATTTTAAAAAAATTATTCCTTCATTCATTTTGTATACAAGTAAACATCATTGGCTATACGATACCTCCTAACACAGAGGGCGCAAGCCGAACGATCATGGCTCGATGACCCTACGCTGAACCTTGTTCTTTTTCAATGGTGACATCGATGGACGGATGGCGGTGACAATTGAATGTGGCGGTCGTGCGCCGGCCGCAAGTGGAGGAACCGCAACCCGCAACCTCGAGCCACTTAGTTATCGATGAATCGGCCTGCTAATGCTGGCTGGACCGAAGGAAGACCACGATTCCAGAAGGGACTCCGTGCTATGGAAGACTACGACCCACATTTTGTGGGCCGCTTCGGCAGAAGAAATGGTCGGCTCGTCGGCCTGCCGGGTGTAGAAGAGTCATGACACCGTGAGGGTGTCGTGCTAGACGAACTGTGGCCCGCCTGTACGGCCCACCACCACCAATACGGTCGGTCGGCTTCATCCAGCCAGTTTTGGAGGGCGACGCAACTTGGCGCCGCTTGTTCGGGCAGTATCCCCCCCCCCCCACTCAGACCGCTCATCCAGCTGGGCGATATAACGCCCCGAACCCAGTTACCCACAGTCGGTGCATTATTTTAATACATTGGCATGATTACAAGGAATCAATTCCTGAAGGTATGATCAGTTTAGCAGTCTTGGAAAATAGATTACATATATGAATGTTACATTACCCATTATAACATACAACCCAACATAAGTAATCCCTTATTAACTCCATTATTCCCTTAGCTTAATCGTGCATATCAATCAAAATACAATTCTTGGAATCCTGGGAAAAATAAAACATAGAAAGGGGAGAGATTAGATGCTCAGTAAGGATAAAAATATAGCAGAAACATTCATAAATAATCATAAACATTTAAGGAAATGTAAAACTAAAACAAAAGACTTTTAAACATGAACTTCATCATAATATGGAAAAAATAAAATGAAGTAATACCATTTACATATTGACATGGATATTCTACTAGTCGAATAATCACATGCAATATCACTTACCACATTCATAAAGATGGAATGCATAATGCTGAACTTTAATTTCTATGTCAAGGCCTCGTGCCTAGATCTAAGGGATAACTGTAACTGGAACCCAACCTGGAGTGCCTCTAATAACCCGACACCAACCCGGAGTGCCTCTAATAACCAGACACCAACCCGAAGTGCCTCTAATAACCAGACACCAACCCGGAGTGCCCCTAATAACCGGACACCAACGTAGAGTGCCCTGAATAACCGTACACCAAATCGTAGTGCCTCTAATAAACAAACACCAACCTGGAGTGCCTCTAATAACCAGACATGAACCCGGAGGGTCTATTGTAACTGGACCACAACCCAGAGGGCGTAATTTTACCAGTCCCCAACATGGAACATACTAGTCCAACACATCCTCTTATGAAGAGGATGAAATATAACATAAACATTCGTATTAAAACTATCATACGAAATACCAAACATTAATCACAAACCATTAATAGCATAAAAATAACTCATCCATAATCATACATATCAGAAAACCATAAATACAATATGGAAGATTTTTATCATAACAAATCAACTTCAAACAAGTGTAAAATTTATCAAAGGATGTTGACATAGATGAAATCAAAACTATTTGAGAGAAATATCTTTTTTAAGTCATTTAAAAGTCTCATAATTATAAAATAATACAGTTACCTTGAAAATATTTTTATAAGCATGTAAGGGAATATTTAGTGATTTTATAATGGTAGAAAATAGCTGCAACCTCCGTATAAGTTAAAAAAAAGGCATTCTTACCTTAATTATGTTGAAAAGTTTAAAAAGGACCTTGTTTAGAAAACTACTGAATGATTCCTTTATAAACATCTTATAAAAATTCAAACAAGGGTATAAATTAATTTAACCCATATATTGTAAAATAGTAAGAATGTTTTGAAGTACATTTTTAAGAAACATGGATGTGGATGATAAAGAGGTCCCAGTAGATAATTATGTATAAACAACCTCGGATAATAAAGAGATTGTGAAATTAACCCTTACCAATTTGGTAACTTACCAAACATAAACCTCATGAAAGAGGAATCATACAATGAATATGTAAATACACATAAATTAAACTGTAATATATAAGGAATTCAATTATGGGCATTACATACACCGCACAAAATGTAATAGTGGCAATATGGCATGAATCTCACAGGAATAAGGAGTGAGATGAAAACCCCTTACCTTGCATTTTCCTGTAGTTGAGGATACGTTTATCCACCTGTATGAAGACTATAGTATGTTATAAAATTATAAAAGAACCATATTAATATATATTATATCATACATTATTCATTTATGAATTTATACTAACCATTTAATTATAATTTCCAGGTATATTAATATTTCAGGTAATAATTGCATTCCTTATTGTAAGTGTGTTAACATGTTACTCTTGATTGTATCACATAGATCATGATTTAAATACATCTATAATATAAAACATGATTTATTAATCATGTATATTTAGAATATAAAATTTTATAATAGAAGTATACATGAAATGGAAAATAATGGTTATGGAGACAGTAGTCTCTACGTATGCATAAACGCTGTTTTTGTTTTCATATAGTATTGAACATAAGTAAGTGAATAAGATATATGTAAGTAAATAAATACTTATATATATATATATAAATATATATCTACAGTATCATTATTATGTCATATATTACATACTTATTAGTAATATATATTTTTATAATCGTCGATGAATGGTGAACTCGGAAATGAATCTCATCGTGTTGTGCAGACGGTAATCCGTACGTAAGCACGAGTGAAAATATAATTTTTTTATATTAATATAATATAAAACTGGATGGTATATAATATATACAGAAAACGTATCATGTTATATTTGTTATTTACATCAAATACACATCATTATTATACCCATCCAAATACTAATGTTTAGAATATCAATTACACCACGACGTGGAGACAGTAAGCCGTACGTACGCACGTATGGTGACATGTCATTCAAAGGGTGGAAAGAATATTGAATTTGGTTGTACCATATAAATAATAACATCACGGTATATAGAATATGTAGTTGTTATTTTTTTAGAAGGAAACTACAATGAAAATGTAATTGGAAGAATAAACGAACTTGAAAGAGGGTGGTGAAATCATTACCTCTTCTTTGGGTTCTTCCTTTTGATTTGACCAAAATGGCTCCTTAGGATGGCATTCTGATCAAAATAAGGCCTTTATGTTGAATTGAGGTAATTTGAGAGGGTATTTGGGTAGGTTTTGGCCGATTCAAAAGGCTTTGAAGGTATGAATAATTGGATAGAAGTAGTGTCATTTTATAAGTGGGAGGAGGGTCTCTTTAAGAAAAACTTAATGTATTATTTTATAATAAATTTATATTCGGTTTATAATGGCTACAAAGTGGAATATTCAAATACTATGATAGTGATCGGTCGACATCCACTCAACCAACAGGTTTAAGATAGGTTTGGGTCACATTATTAACCTTATCTTTTAGATTTATCCCTTAGTTAATTAGTTTGACATTTGCCATGTCCCTTTGTATTTTTATATTATATGGTTAATAAACATACAATAAACATCAAAGAGACCGCCAAGTGGTCCATTAATTATTCTTCTATCATGATATAAGTCCTATGGACTAACCTTATATTTTTAGGAATAGAATATCAATTAATCATATAATATATGTTTTAAATATAAATTTATGTCAATTTTGAAACTATTTGATATTTTGTTTTTGTGAAAGCCATCACAACATGATTACTTAGAAAAAGATACATTTAATCATCGGTAACAAGTCATAGTCCCCATGAAAATTCTTGGATGTCATAAAAACATTTAAATTATATTTATTTTAATATTTATAATACCATTTATTTGATTCTTTCATTAATAAGGTAATTACTCCATCATCATTGTGTCATAAATAAATTTAATTATTTAATGTCTAAAAATTATAAATAAAATACCATGATTTATGAAATAATTTTATCTTTATAATGAATATTTATATTCAAATTTATATTCTTCATAACCCTATATTAAAAATGGGTTTGTTAATAAACATTGAATTTAACACTATTAACTCTTTTTTAAATTAAATGAAAATAAATGTCCTAATCAAATAAAGTGGACATAAAGGGTCATATTTTATTCATAAGGTTGTTTTTGGTCGAATTACTCTTATCCAATAGAATTAGTACATGTGTTAGGGTAATAATAATATCATTTTTACCCTTAATTACCCTATCTACTTTTAACTGTGGTAAATAAAAGTAAAAAGATAATATTCACCAAAAAAATTTTCATCTTATTGAGCCACATTTTACTCCTTGATATTAATATTTTCTCTCGGCTTTTCTAAATTCCACTAATAGAAGTGGTAAAATTAAGTTTGATGTGAATTTATAAATTCTCCAAAGAGGTGGGTAAAAGACGGTGAAAAGTTCAATAAAATTTCAATATATTTAAAATTATTATAAACTGACACTAATGAATTAAATTGATCTTATATATTTATTATGTATATATTTTGACCAGATATAAATTTAAATAAAATAATTAGTAATTTAAATAAAAATTCGGTTTTAAACAATAACTCAGTGTTTTTCACTATTCATCAAAAATTTAAAGTTTTCAGAAAAATACCAAAAATTTACCCGAGGCTAATTTCGATATTAAAAATCAAAAAATGATATATATTTTACCAAATTATATAAATAGAAGTTTAATTTATAAATTTAAAATTAAATCCCATTTTCAAAACAAGAAGCATGTTTTTAATAAACAATAATTATCAAAAGATTTAGACTTGTTTATGTCAAATTTTAAAGTAAAATTACATCCAATGACCAAAATTGGATTAAATGGTAAAAATATAATCTAATTATACTTCAAACCATTAATATGTATAGTTGAACACTATAATTTATTTCAATTAAAATATTTGTTTTTGAGTTATAATATAGTATTTCTCACTATTCACGCAAATATGAAAGTTATCAGAAAAACTCCAAAAATTTATTGAAACTAAATTCTTATATAATGATTCTAATGAAGAAGTATATTTTGTCAAATTGAATGTATATACATTTAAAATATTTCATTTAAAAAGGGTTCACCATTAAAAGGTGGTAAAATTACATTTTTTGAAAAATACATCTTTTGTCTGAAATAAATGTATTTTTTCTTACATTATGTCTATGAAACTCATAATATGGATTCTAAAATTATAAGGATTATATAATGTTTAATATTCAGTTAATACTATTCATAACCGCTTTTGAAAAACTATTTTTGTAAGTCATGGTGCGCTTGAACTCAGTGTTGCGTGTAGTGCAAGGTATTGAAATACCTTGAAAATATAACATACTATGAAATCATGGGGTGTTACATTATTCCCTCCATCAATAAATTGCGTCCTCTCAATTTGAAATTTTTCTTTAAAAATAAAATTTTGAAATAGAAAATACCTTTGTTCGAAAACCCACATTAGAAATTAGGTTAATAAAATTTAGTCTTAATAAGAGGGAAAAAATTATATATATATATATATATATATATATATATATATATTTATACTTGATAAGTAGAGTTTCATCATTCAAATAATTACTACCACAAACTCATATTTCACTTCAAATGATTTCAAAAAAAATTTCTATTTATCCAAATCGTATAAGGTTCCAAAAATAATTAATTTATAATTCATTTGTCTGACTATTTAAAAAAATTAAATTATACAGACCAGTACATCACGTAGTCCAGTCGTAGGTGATTCACCTTTGTCACTCTTTGGGTGTGGGTTCGAGTCTCGCGGCCTTATAGAACATGACTAGTTGTCACCCGACCTCTAGGTTGTCCTTTTATAACAATCCAAAAATAACCTTAACAAATAGTATGCAATTTCAAACATAATCCATTCTAACCATTAGAGTTACCCAAAATACTTATATCAAACTCTCAACACAAAATTTATAAGGAATTCAAACACAATGAAGAACCTTTTTTCAAGGTAATAACATGTGAATTCCTTCATCATGTATTCTTTTAAAACACTGCAACATCCTGAATTACCCTAAAACCTTATTGATTTTATTCATGCTCCCTTATTCCTTATAGAATACTGGATATACTCCTTCTATTCAAAAAATTTGTAAACTCCAAAAATGATGGAATATACAAATCATTAATTAGTTTAAAGGAATTCATGAATATCGAATATAATTTATCCAAATCAACCATCTCTTATTCCAAAATCCCTACCTCATTATCATAACCATATTAAGGATTACCATTCCTTTAACATTGTGTTTTCCATAAAGTGTAGCTTACTATGAAGTCACTTTTCATAGAACTATATAATCTCAAATCCTCAATAAAATAGTACTTTACTACAATCATTATTTATCTCCATAATTCTTATAACCGGTATATTATTGATACAACACTCCATTGAAATAATTCAATATTAACAACATAAGAACACTAGTCATTACTCTTTACATGAGGTTGTATCATAACATGATTATTATCCAATAGCATCATTTAAGGTATACTCTGATGACTGTGACATTGATTATCGTAGTGTCCCAACGCCTTGCAGATGAAGCATTGTACAATTTAATTTTTTTGACCCTTGCAATCACGTACTTTGTGTCCTTTTTCTCCACACTTATAACAAACTATCATTACCTTCAAGAATTTACCATGTTTATTCTTTCCACAGTTATATCATATGGGAAAACCCTTCTTTTCCCACTTCCCTTTATCCATCTATCTCTATTCTATCCTTTTTATTCTTGCTTCCATTCAAATCCTTAGGACTCAGAGAATTCTTTACTTATCTTATTAACAGATGATACTATTTATTCATTTGTTATGAATACATGGGAGACTACTTCCATTCTAAATGTTGGCTTAATACTATGAAATATATGATCCTTCTTACTGTTTGGATCATACGTATTTCGTGAGTTCACATTCCTTCTATTGGGTGCCATTTCTATACAATTTCATATAGTAGGTTAGTTTATGAATCCCAATTCATAATTCCAAACTTATAAAATACCTAACATAAATTGAACAGTTTATGGATATAATCCATAATCACAAAAAAAAATCATTAAAGAGGTATATACTCATAAGCCCTTCATAGTGGTTTGTAAAGAAAATGAGAATTATCCTAAGCATATCCCCCGGGAGTTTCGTAACCAAAAGTGCAGCAGGGCCCGTTGTCGTGCACCAGTTCTCGTTCGAGTTTAGATCAAAGCAGTGTCTTCGAGTTTTACCCCTACGTACATCTGTTCCAGAGCCGCCTCTACCTGCCCATATCTAGATAGGTATATATTGCTCGGAAAACTCACAGAAACTATACAATATCAAAATTCTAGGAAGATATTCTATACTAATCATCAAAGTATATCATAGGGCTATGTGCTCTAATTAAAGTTCATCTAAATATAGCTTCTATGTTTATTGCTAAACTCTCTCTGATACCAACTATAACGCCTTGACCCCAGTTACCAAGAGTAGTTGCATTATTTTAATACATTGGCATGATTACAAGGAATCAAGTCCCGAAGGACCAATCAGTTTAGTAGTCTTGGAAAATAGATTACATACATGAATGTTACATTACAATTTATAACATACCAAACAACATATGTAATCCTTTATGAACTCTATTATTCCCTTATCTTAACCCTGCATATCGATCAAAATTCACTTCTTGGTATCCTCGGGGAAAATAAAACATAGAGATGGGTGAGCTCAGATAGTCAGTAAGGATAACTATACAATGTAATCTTTCATAAATAAACATAAACATTTAAGGTAGTGTATAACTAAAAAATAATCCTTTTAAACTTGAGCATCAGCATAATATGGAAAAAAAATTGAAGTAATGCCATTTAGTTATTCACATGGATATTATACTAGCCGAACAATGACATGCAATATCACTAACCACTTTCATAATGATTGAATGCATAATGCCAAACTTTAATTTCTGTGTCAATGCCTCATAAAAAGTCCTAAGGGATAACTGAAACCGGAACCCAACCCGGAGTGCCTCTAATTACCGAACACCAAACCAGAGTGCCTCTAATAACTAGACACCGACCCAAAGTGCCTCTAATAACCGGACACCAACCCGGAGTTCCTCTAATAACCGGACACCAACCCAGAGTGCCTCTAACAACCGGACACCAACCCTGAGTGCCTCTAATAACCGGACACCAACCTGGAGTGCCTCTTATAACCGGACACCAACCCGAAGTTCCTCTAATAACTGGTCACCAACCCATAGGGTCTGCTGTAACAGGACCCCAACCTGAAGGGAATACTTTTTCCTGATCCCCAACCCGGAACATAATAGTCCAACACATTCAATTTAAGAAGAGGATAAAATATAATATAAACATTTGTATTAAAACTAGGAAACAAAAGTTAAAACATTAATCATAAACCATTAATGGTATAAAAATAAATCATCCATAATCAAACTTTTCGCAATACATTAAATAAAATATGGATGATTTTTATCATAATAAATCAACATCAAACAAGTGTAGAATTAATCAAAGGATGTTGAGATAGATGAAATCCTAACTATTTGAGAGAAATATCATTTTTTGATGTCATTTAAAAGTCACATAATTATAAAATAAAACATTTACTTTGAAAATATTATTATATGCTTGTAAGGGAAGCTTCAAAGATTTTATAATGGTGAAAAATAGCGGCACTCGCCGTATAAGTTAAAAAAAGACATTCTTACCTTAATTTTGTCGAAAAGGTTAAAAAGGGCCTTGTTCCGAAAATGACGGAATGATTCCTTTATAAAATTCTTATCAAAATTCAAACAAGGTTATAAATGACTTTAACACATATTCTGTATAATAGTAAGAATGTTTTGAAATACATTTTTAGGAAACATGGATTTGGATGATAAAGAGGTCCCGGTAGATAATTACATATAAACAACCTCGGATAATAAAGAGATTGTGAAATTAACCCTTACCAATTTGGTAACTTACCAAACATACACCCCGTGAAAGAGGTATCATACAATGAATATGTAAATACACATAATAATAATAGTATTGCATAAATAATACAATTATGGGCAGTACATAAACCCCACAAAAGGTAATAGTTGCAATATGGGATGAATCTCACAGGAATAAGTAGTGAGATTAAAACCCTTTACCTTGAATTTTCCTTTAGCCGAGGGTACATTTAGCCTCTTGTATGAAGACTATAGTATGTTATTAAATTATACCATAACCATGTTAATATTTATGATATCATACATTATTCATTTATTAATTTATACTACCCACTTAACAATAATTTCCATGATATATTAATATTTCGGGTAATAATCGCTTTCTTTATCGTACGTGTTTTAACTTGCTACTCTTGATTGTATCACATAGATCATGATTTAAATACTTATAGAATATCAAACATGATTTATTTATCATATATATTTAGAATATAAATATTTATAATAGACGTATATATGAAATGGAAAACACCGTTTATGGAGATGGTAGTCCGTACGTACGCATAAACGCTGTTTCTGTTTTCATATAGTATTGAATGGATGTAAGTGAATAAGATATATGTAAGTACATAAATACTTATATATATAAATATATATATCTCTAGTAGCATTATTATGTCATATATTACATACTTATTAGTAAAAAATATTTTTATAATCGTCAATGAATGGTGAACTTGGAAATGAATCTCTTCGCGTCGTGGAGACGGTAATCCGTACGTACGCATGAGAACAAATTTCATTCTTTTGATATTAATATAATATATAATTGGATGGTATATAATATATACATAATACTTATCATGTTGTATTTATTATTTACATCAAATACACATCATTATTATAGCCATCCAAAGAAAATTGTATTGAATAACAATTACACCACAACGTGGAGATGGTAAGCCATACGTACGCACGTATGTTGACATGTCATTCAAAGGGTGGTGAGAATAATGAACTTGGTTGTACCATAATTATAATAACATCACATTATATATAATATACTGGAGTTAATATTTTAGATGGAAACAACAAGTAAAAAGAAGTGGAAGAAGAAAGGAACATGAAAGAGGGTGGTGAAATCATTACCTCTTCTTCGGGTTCATCCTTTTGATTAGATCAAAATGGATCTATAGGGTGGAATTATGATCAAAATAAGGCCGTTAGGTTGACGTGAGGGATGTTGAGAGAGTATTTGGAAAGGGTTTTTCTAAATAAAAAGGCATTTAAGGTATGAAGAATTGGTTAGCAGTGGTGTTCTTTTATATGGGGGAGGAGGGGCTCTTTAGGAAAAACGTAAAGTATAAATTTATAATAAATTCAAATACAGTTTCTAATGACTAAAAAGTTGTTTATTCAAATTATAAGGTGGGGATTGGACGAAATCCACTCAACCAATAAGTTTTAGACAGGTTTGTGTCACATTATTAACCGTATCATTTAGTTTTAACCCTTAGTTAATTAGTTTGACATTTTCCATGTCTCTTTGTATTTTTATATCATATGGTTAATAAACATACTATAAAGTTCCATGCGACCCCCAAGTGGTCCATTAATAATACACCTATCATTATATAAGTCCTTTTTCTAAACATTATATTTTTATGTATATAATATCAATTAATCATATAATATTTGTTTTAAAAATTAATTTATGTCAATTTTGACACTATTCCATATTTTATTTTTCTGAAAGTCATCACAACTTTATTACATGGAACAAGATACATTGAATCAGACCTAACATGTCATAGTCACTTATAATATTATTTTATTTCATAATAACTTCGAAATTATATTTATTTTAATATTTATAATACCATTTATTTGATTCTTTCATTAATAAGGTAATTACTGCATCATCATTGTGTCAAAAATAAATTTTATTATATAATGTCTAAAAATTATAAATAAAATACCATTATGTAGGAAATATTTTTATCTTTCTAGTTAATATTTATAGTCAAATTTATCTTATGAATAAACCTATATTAAAAATGGTTTAGTTAATAAACATTGAATTTAACACTTTTAACTCTTCTTTAAATTAAATAATAATAAATGTCCTAATCAAATCAAAGTAAACCTAAAGGGTCATATTTTATTTCTAAGGTTGTTTTTGGTGGAATAACACTTATACAATAGAATTAGTACATGTGTTATGGTAATAATAATATCATTTTTTCCCTTAATTACTCTATCTACTTTTTACCGTGCTAAATAAAAGTAAAAAGATACTATTCACCAAAAATTATTTTCATCTTATTGAACCACATTTTACTACATGATATTAACTTTGTCTCTTGTATTTTCTAAATTAAACTCACAGAAGTGGTAAAATTATGTTTTATGTGAATTTACAAATTCTCCTAGGAGGTTGGTAGAAGACGGTGAAAAGTTCAATAACATTTTTATATATTAAAAATTATTATAAACTGACTCTAATGAATTAAATTGAACTTATATATGTAATATGTATCTATTTTTACATATAATAAATTTAAAAAAAATAAATAATTATTTAAAAAAAATCGGTTTTAAACTATAACTCATTCTTTTGAACTATTAATCAAAAATTAAAAGTTTTCATAAAAATAACAAAAATTTACCCTAGGGTAATTTCGATATTCCAAATCAAAAAATGATGTCTATTTTAACAAATTCCAAACATAGATGTTGCATTTATTAATTTTACATTAATTCCCATTGTCAAAACAAGAATCGTGTTTTTAAGAAACAATAACTATCAAAAGATTGACACTTGTTTATGTCCAATTTCAAAGGTAAATTACATCTAATGACCAAAATTTGATTAAATATTAAAAATATAATCTAATTATACTTCCCAACCATTCATATTTATAGTTGAACACTATAAATTATTTTGATTAAAATAATTGTTTTCAGTTAAAAAATAGAATTTTTCACTATTCACCCAAATATGAAAGTTATCAGAAAAACACCAAAAAGTTATTAAAACTAAATTCTTATATCCCAATTCTAATGAAGATGTTTTTTTTGTGTAATTGAATATATAAAAGTTTAAAATATTTTATTTAATAAGGGTTCTTCATTAAAAGGCGGTATAATTGCAATTTTTGAAAAATGATTCTTTTATCTGAAAAAATAGTATTTTTTCTAAAATTATGTCTAAGAAACTCATAATATGGATTATAAAATTATAAGGATTATATAAAGTTCAATATTTAGTTAATACTATTCATAACCGCTTTTGAACGGCTAGTTTGGTAAGTCGTGGTGCACTTGAACTCAGTGTTGCGTGTAGTGAAAGTTGTTGAATTACTTTGGAAATATAATGTAATATGAAATCACGGGGTGTTACAGCCAAGAACCAGACATTCGGGCCATGCCCTACTGGGTCGGGCCACGCCGCGCATAGTCGGCCTGTGCCGGGCTGTGCCCTGCCGGTACTGGTCGCGCCCCGCTGGGCCGGGCCATGCCCCACCGGGCCGCTCTATGTTGTGTCCCTTTGGGCCAGGCTGCGCGATTCATCAGGCCGGTCCAATCCTCTTCCGAGTCGGACCCTCCAAAACGGGGTCGACCCGACCCGCCAACCCACTAGGCCTATCGGGCTGGGCCGATTTTCACTTAATCGTGAATAAAATAAATACCGTTCAACCGATCAATGCACCATATGTAGAACTGGGACCCTTATAATGAGGTGTTACTTTTTCAAAACTCTACGTGAGTTTTGGATGAATTTGGATAATGGTCGGGTTAGAAACGAGCGAATTTCTAACTGGGCCCCTAGAACGAAAAATCAAATATCTCTCAGACCGGGCGTCCGATTGACGCTCTGTCTGTCGCATTGGGTTTCTTTTGATGATACGGAACTTTGGGATACATCAAGTCTGGACTTCATGATAGTTGATGTATCGAACCCTTGGCTTGAGAAGCAGACCCTCCCAGAATCGAGTGGGCTATGTGCGGGAACCCTATAGCTGGTTGCGACTACGTCGACTACCGTTATGGGATCCCTTGTGGGATCAATGACGATGACTACAGTACTAGGATCCTCCGTGGGTTCGATGACGAAGACGTCCATACTGGGATCCTCCATGGGTCCGACGACGATGACTACTATACTTGGATCCCATGTGGGTTTGGCGAAGATGACTACTATACTTGGAGCCTACGTGGGTTCGCAATGATGGTTACTGTACTTGGATCCTCCTTGGGTTCAACAATGACGATTTCTGTACTAGGATCCTACGTGGGTTCGACAGATGAGATAATTCAGAGGCTACATATAATTATCTCCACCCCTCTTCGAATGTTGTATACTTGTGTGAGCTGAGTTTTGACTTTCAATCATTATCATTGATGTGATTGACATCTTTCCTATGTGGAATAGGTTGTTCTTGGGCTCGAGTGTTGGAGCTGAACTGGAATAGGTAAATTAATTATATGTATGGGAATATACCTATGTAGAGTCGGTTGATACTTCGTGTCTTTATCATTCCTTTGTGATTTATCCTTCGTGGATTCTGGGAGACCATCGGGGGTCTCGGGGTATCGACTAACTATCGTATACTCACCCCTTCATAGGCTATGCCCGCACTACATTTTTTTGGATGTAGATGACAGACAGAACTGATCGAGGTGGAGGTTTGTGGAGATGGACGGTACCCGAAGGTGGACCACATGGCGGGACGTACTTGGGGCGGACTGCCAGAACCGAGGAGATGAGGAGACCATATGTACCCACTCTTCAGGTGGGATATCCGTGGGACGACTCAGTGGTTGTCTCTTTAATTTACTACTATTGTACAATCTTTTCAGCTGTACTGTACTTTCAGTTGGGTTTGTATACTGGCCCATTTACTTTTCATAACTTACTTTTGTACTTGGTTTTACATAGTTCTTTCTTCACCTGCGTACTCTATTGTGTTAGTTTACTTTTATAATGGAAATTCCATCCCTTTTATAGGGATTTAGGCCTCTGGTGCTAGTCACCAGCCCCTAGCCTATGGAAGGCGGGCTTGGGGTAGTCACAGCATGGGCACCGAGGACGGGTCCGGACAAATTGGTATCAGAGGAGTTGGTTCTACTACAGAACTCATTACTCTGATAATTTCTTTTATGTGAATCAATAGTGTTATGTTTATTGAGTGTGGTTTTTAGTCCAGGGAGTCTAGTTTTTGTGCGGTGGAGGACGTATCCACACACCAGGACCCTGACCCCTGATTTCTGACTCAGTGCACGAAAACACTGATTGCATGTGTGTTTAAGAGTTTTCTTTTCTGATTACTTTGTGTCATCTCACCAGGTATATTGTTCGACCATGGAGCACCTGTTTGTTTTTAGGATGGCCCCATGAAGGCAGCTAGCTAGGATTTCGAGTCGCGTACAAAATGGAAGCCCATCGAGCGATGAGGACTCGGTGCATGGGGCCTTCATAGTGGAGGCACCAGCAGTACCAATACCCACTGAGACACTGATACTACCAGCCCCAGAAGCATAGGGTACACGCCGACTGAGCGCGTTGCACGATATTCAGCGACAGAGGCCGCCCAGGTTCCGTGGAGAGACAGACCCTCAGGCAACCGAGGATTGGCTGGAGGCTATCTGCTGAGTCTTTAGATTGGTAGGGACACCAATTGATCTTATTGTGATCCTTTCTATGAGTCTCCTACACGCAGTAGTAGGTAAATGGTGTAGCTTGAAGCTCCTGGTGCACAATGAGGCATCTCTACTTTAGACAGACTTCAAGAGTCTCTTCCACTCAGAGTTTGTTCTATCCACCTTTCATGTGGTGCAGAATCAGAAGTTACTTCATCTGCGTCAAGGCAGTATGAAAGTAGCTCATTACTCATCATGGTTCACTGACCTCTCACATTACTCCAAGAAAATGGTACGAGACACATTGTTCCTGTCTCAGACCTTCGAGCAGGGACTGAGGCATGAGATCAGGGCTTTGATGATCTCTCTCTACATTCCGACGCATGCAAGAGTTCTGGAGTCAGCCATTCTTGTGGAGAGATTTCCTGTTGAGCCGACGCCAGTAGCGAGACCCTCCATAGAGTGACACGTAGAGGAGTCTTCTATAGATGGCAGTAGATAGATGTCACCGAGTTCCATGCGGACCAGGCCATTAAGTGGGTGACCCCAGGATACTGGTTCGGAGGTGTGGGGCACAAGAAGCAGAGCCAACCATTCGAGGGGCAGGCAGTGCTATGCATGCGGTGGGCAGGGTCACATGGCTCGGGATTGCCCGACCCCCCATTTGGACGAGCAGCATATAATAGTGGGACCTCCCAGGCAGAGGCAGAGGTTCGACCATGGCAGTTCGAAGGGAGAAGGCTGAAGAGGTAGAGGATTTGGCCAGAAGAGGGTCTTGGATGATGCTTTGAGGATCTACCACCACCACCACAAGGAGGGCCACCCCAACCATAGGGAGCTGGTGGACATGGGCATGTTTATCTCCAGATAGTCGAGGCCTACAACCATGGTTCACCTAAGATGATTTGAGGTACTATCTGTGTCTACTCCACCCTTGCTGCAGTACTTATAGACCTGGGAGTGAGTCAATATTTTATTTCCACTTCCCTTGTTTGGAGCAAGGAGATTCCGACGGAGCCGTTGGCTCGACCCTTACGGCTAGAGACTCCTACAGGAGAAGACTCGACGATTACACAATGGTGACGGAAGTGTGAGCTTACTCTAAGAGGCACGATCATCGGTTGCGATCTTCTTATAGAAGATTTGAGGCCTTACGACGTCATTTTGGTTTTGGAATGGTTGTCTACAGTCCATGCATATATTGACTGCACTAGGCGCAATGTGTGGTGGGTCCACATGGATGGGACCAGGTTCACCTTAACAGGTGAGAAGGGAGCCTTTGTAGTGTAAGATGGACTTACGCAGAGGGGAGGGTAGCTAATCACACATCAGTAGGCCAGTCTCATCCTAGGAGAAGTTCATGTGTGGAGTCCGAGATTTCCTATTTTGGTGGATCAGTATGCGGATGTTTTCCCTCACAATGATCCGGGACTACCTCCTCACATAGATGTAGAATTATTCATTGACTTGTACCTCGAGACATCACTAATATCTACTGCAGCATATCAGATGGCTGCCGTTGAGCATTGTGAGCTGTGGTTACAGTAGGAGGACTTACAGGGAAAGGGATTCATCCGACCTAGTGTTTCACCCTAGGATTATCCGATTCTATTTTCCATGAAGGCGTATGGTAGATTACGACTATGTGTTGACTATCATCACCTAAATCAGGTGGCCGTAAAGAACATGTAACCACTCCTGAGGATTTTCAACCTCATTGATCAGCTAAAGAGTGCACGATGGTTCTCGAAGATAGACCTCAGGTTAGGATACACCATCTCAGAGTTCGAGATGAAGATGTGTAGAAGACGGCCTTCAGGTGTCGGTATGGCCACTTTGAGTTCTTGGATATTCTCTTAAACGTATCCAACACTCCAGAAGTGTTCATGGGTGTCATTTATAGGATCTTCTATCCTTACCTCGATCGTTTTGTTGTATTCTTCATCGATGACATACCTATTTACTCAACTACTGAGGAGTAGCACGCCTACCACTTGCAAGTTGTATTAGACACACTCTGATAGAACCAGCTTTATGGTATGATCTTGAAGTTATAGTTCTAGATTCGAGAGGCTTATTTCATGGGACACGTCATCTCAGAGGTTGGGGTTGCAGTGGACCAAGTGAAGATCGAGGCGGTACTTTCTTGGGAGCCACCCAGGAGCGTGGAGGAGGTGCGGAGTTTCGTAGGTATGGCTATGTACTATCAGAGATTTGTGCCAAACATCATCATATTTGTAGCACTGCTTTTGGATTTGATGAAGAAGGGGAAACCCTTAATGTGGTTATATAGTTTCTAGTAGAGTTTTCATGAGCTAATACAGATATTGAACAGTGCGCCCATCTTGAGGCTACAGGAGTAGGGTGTTGGGTATATAGATTACTGCGACGCATCAAGGGTCGGGCTTGGGTGTGTCCTCATGAAAGAGCACGTGGGGATCGCATAAGGTTCACAGTAGTTCAGGCAGCATGAGCTGAACTTTTCTACCCATGACCGGGAGTTAGCAGTCGTGGTCTTCTCCTTGAAGATGTGGAGACACTATCTGATGGGAGAGCACTTTACAGTCTACTCTGACCACCAGAGTCTCATGTACATCTTCTAGAAGAAGGACCTGTACCTGAGACAACAGTGATGGCTCGAGTTCCTCCAGCACTATGAATTTGACATTGTCTATACTCCTGGGAAGGAGAAAGTTGTGGTTGATGCTCTCAGCAGGAGATCGGGAATTCAGCTACTAGGAGAGGAGATGGAGAAGCTAGCCACGTTGCAGATATCTTTTGTGGATAGAGATGGAGCATCCTTTCTACATTCTCTTACAGTTACTCCTCCACTCCTTCAGTGAGTCAAAGAGGAATAGTATGGGGAGGTTGACTATGATACGAGACGTGCATAGATACCCACAGGGCAGGTGCCTGATAGGGTTTTCTGAAGGAGGGGATCATGTCATTCTCTTCAGGGGATATACTATGGGACCAGTTGCATTACAGGAGGAAGTGTGGAGGGATATTCACACTTCCCCTATAGAGGTACATCCAGGAGTGGAAAATATGTACCATGATCTCATATGACAGCACTGGTGGTTGGTCATGAAGAAGGATATTGTAGAGTTCGTTTCATGATTCATCACTTTTCAGCATGTGAAGGCGAAGAACCATTTACCAGCAGGCTTGGTTCAACCCTTAGAGGTCCCGGAGTGGAAGTGGGATAGGATATCCATGGATATCATGATGGGGGATTCCACATACTTCCAGAGGACATGACTCTATCTAGGTGATCGTCGACCAACTCACTATGTCGGGCCACTTCCTACCGATCAGAGAGTAGGGCTCAGTAAAGAGATTGGGACGCCTTTATGTTTAAGAGATCGTACGACATAATGGTGTTCCATCTTGTATCATATCTGATCGAGGTTCTCTCTTTACTTCCCAGGATTGGAAGGGGTTGTAGGTGGCCTTTGGGACGTGGCTGCGTCTGAGCACCGCCTTCCATCCTAAGACGGACAGACATACTAAAATGACTATACAGACACTCAAGGACATGCTCCGTGCATGTGTCCTTGAATTTGGTCATAGCTGGGAGGATCACCTACCCTTGGTGGAGGTTTCGTACAACAATAGTTACCACTCTAACATCAGGATGGCACCATATGAGGCACTATATGAAAGACCTTGCAGATCACCTCTGTGTTGGACTGACCCTAGTGAGTCAGCACTTGTAGGACCAGAGATGGTTCAAGATACAAAGGAGAAGGTGCAGATCATCCAGGATCGGATGAAGACTTCACAGAGCAGAAAAAAGTCCTATGCTGATTAGAGATGGATAATACTAGAGTTCGAGGATGGAGACCATGTTTTCCTACGGGTCACACCTCGACGAGGTCTATGGAGATTTGGCCAGGGCAGAAAGCTCCACCCTTCATCGGACCATTCCAGGTCCTCAATAGAGTGGGATAGGTAGCTTATCGCCTGGCCCTTCCACCTCAGATGCACTGGGTGCACGACGTCTTCCACGTATCTCAGATGAGGAGATACGTGATTGATCCATCACACCTCATTAATGATGGGGCAAAATTCACTGAGGTCTTGGGGGAGATCGAGGATCGACAGGAGCGGGTCATACGTGGATGGTCGATTCCTCTAGTGTGCAATGGCTGGCAACACAGGAACCTCTAAGAGAGCACATGGGAGAAAGAGATTCAGATGCGTGCTTAGTACCCTCCTTGGTTTCCCTAGTCTATGTTATAGCTTTGCGTGGACGTAAAGCCCTAAGGTGGGGGTAATGTAAATACCCGTAACATTCATGGAATTTTTTTATTAAATTCATTTAAATTTTACGAGTATGCAGTTTCTTGACGGTGCCTGATGCCGAAGCCCAGTGTGCTCGGAATAATTTTTTAAAGTTTAACTCAGGTACGTTCAGGGAATGAACTAGCAGGTTTGTATATCTTTTGAACGGGAGCTCAGAATCAAAATACGAGGGCACCGATAAAACCGCAACACCCGTAATTTTTTAAGGGGACCATTACCACAGTTGTGTTTGAAGCGGGTTGAGAATTTATATTTGGGGAATAAGAATAAAATAAATAAAATTGGTGGAGCAAAATTTTACATTAAGGATGGTGGTTATTTCCTCCCAAGGGGAGTTATAGGAGGGTCCCACACCCACATAACATCCCATTAGAGGATGTTTTTGGTGTGGGGCCCACACATGATCTTACTCTTCAACTCCGCATAACTCTCATAACCCCCATTAAACTCCCTTGTTTAATTTGACAACTCTCCCGATATTTATGAGATCTCTTCAACTTATCCTCTCCCATTAATTTATGCCAACACATTAATTAATAAATTGAATCTTCAAATTAATTAAATAAAGTGGTTGGATTTTTCGAATTGCATATGTTAATAAAATAATATCCTTAGCCTATTATTTTATTTGTGGGGGGCTTTTGTTTTGTAAAGGTGTGTTAGGAGAGAGGTCTTTAGAAAGAGAGAAAAGTATTCCTCTTCCAAAATAAAGAACACTCTACAATTCGAAGAACGCGAAATCCAATGATGACATGCCTTCCTTCCTCATCTCTGAAACAAGTGAGGAGACACCGTTTCCTCCTAGGATGCACACCGACATCATCTACGAATCCTCTCCCCGCGACACCATCTTCCACGACCCCGAATTCCACAATCCTTAATTCGAGGTAGGGGGTTTGCTTAGTTTATTTTAAATAAATTATTCATTCTTTATTGTTGTATACAAGTGAACATCATTTTCTATATGATACTGCCTATCGCAGACAACGCAGGATGAACGAACATGGCCCAAGGACCCTCTGTTGAACCTTGTTATTTTTTGATGGTGACGGTGACGGAAGGACGACAATAATGATTGAAGGCGGCAGCCGTGCGCTGGACGCATGCGGAGGAACTGCTGCTCGCAACTACCAGCCGCTCGGATATTGATGAACCGGCCACCTTAAGCCGGCTGGACCGAAGGAAGACTGTGGCGCCACGCTGTGGAAGACCGTGTCCCGCGTTTTGCGGGCTGCTTTGGTGAACAAACCGGCCATCCAGGAGGATGAGAGCCGCTGTGTAGGGCGGGCGCCGCACCAGACGAACCACAGCCCGCCCGTGCAAGCCGCTTGTGCCATGAAGGCCGACCGGCTTCAACCGGATGGTTTGGGATGGCGACCCTGCTGTTTTGGTCAGCCCCCCCCCCCTCGGACCACTCGGCATCCGGGCCACGCCGTGCTGGGCCGGGCCGCACCCCCGCGGGCCGGGCCATGCCCCTTCGGGCTAGGCCACACCCCTCGTGCCAGACCGCATGATTCACCTGGCATGTCCAACCATCTGTTGGGTCGGACCCACCAAAACGAGGTCGACCTGACCCGCCAGCCCACTTGGGCTATCGAGCCAGGCCGGTTTTTACATAATCGTGAATAACATAAGTACTGCACGTCCGATCGATGCATCGTCTGCGGCACTGGGACCCTTAAAATGAGGTGTTTATTTTGTGAAACTCTAAGTGAGTTTTGGATGACTTTGGATAATGGACGGTTTAGAAACATGTGTATTTCTAACCGGACCCCTCGAACGAAAAAACCAATATCTCTTAGACCAGGCGTCCAATTGACGCGCCGTCTGTCGCGTTGGGATCCTTTTGATAAGACGAAAATTCGGAATATATCAAAAGCAGACATCATGATAGTGGATGAATCGAACCATTGGAACGAGGATCGGACCCTCCTGGAATCAAGCGTGTTGTGTGTGGGAACCCTAGAGCTGGTTGCGACAACGTCGACTACCATACTGAGATCCTCTGTGGGTTCGATGACGACGACTATAGTACTGGGATTCTCAATGGGATCGATGACAAGGAATTCCATACCAGGATCCTCTATGGGTTCAACGATGATGACTACAATACATGGATCCTACGTGGTTTCGGCAACGATGACTACTGTACTTGGATCCTACGTGGGATCGATAGTGATGGTTACTGTACTTGGATCCTCCTTGGGTTCGACAGCGACGATTTAGGTACTAGGATCCTGCGTGGGTTTGACATAGGAGATTATTCAGAGGCTACATCTAATTATGTCCACCGCTCTTTGAATGTTATATAACTGTGTTAGGTGAGTCTAGAGTTTAAATCCTTATCATTGATGTGATTGACTTCTTTCATATGTGGATTGGGTTGTCCATGGGCTCGAGAGTTGGAGCCGAACTGGAATTGATGACTTACGTGTATGTATGGGAATATACCTAAGTACAGTCGGTTGATACGTTGTGATTGTATCTTTCCTTTGTGGTTTATCCAACATGGATTCTAGGATACCTTCAGGTTCTTGGGGTCTCTTCTGAGTATCATATAATCACCCCAGCACGGGCTATGTCTGCACTACTTTGTGTTGGATGCAGATGACAGACAACACATATCGAGGTGGAGGTTTATGGAGTTGGACGGTACCCGGAGGTGGACCACTTGGCGGGACGTAAAAAGGGTGTACGGCCGGACCCGAAGAGGTGAGGAGACCATCTATACCCACCCTTCTGGTGGGATATCTGGTGGATGACTCAGTGGTTGCCGCTTTACTTTACAGCTATTGTAATTTTTTTTCATTTGTACTGTACTTTCAGTTGGGTTTGTATACTGTCTCATTTACTTTTCATCGCTTACTTTTGTACTCAGTTTTACTTAGTTCTTATGTCGCATGCGTACTCTATTGTGTTAGTTTACTTTTATAAAGGAAATTCCTTCCCTTTTATTGGGATTTGAGCCTTTGGTGCTAGTCTCCTTCCCCTGGCCTATGGAAGGCGGGCATGGGGTAGTCACGACACGGGCCCCGAGGACGGGTCGTGACAACAAATTTGAACTCTTTCCCAAGCATGGAACTCAGTATGTTTTACATGGGATTTAGGCCTCAAAAAATTTAATTTCATAGTAAAACTATTATAGGTTACTTATACATCCATAAATATTTTATATCCCAACCTTAATGGAAATAAATTTTAAAGAATAATCAAAATAAGTTCTCTTAAAACATATGGATCTTAAAAAACTAAGGGTATGATAGAGGGTTAGAGGTTTATAATTTTAATTGAAACACCATCAACATATATTTACAATTATACAATATATACATATATATATATAACTTAATCTTCTTGAAATCTAAGGATAAAACTCTTTTCACAGTGATAGGATCTTTAAAACATAATTAACCTTGGAAAAAATAAGAGTTTGTAAACTGAATTAGAATATATATATACATGGTATGTACTTATATACCTATATATATATATAATTTATTTGTATATACACACATATAAACTTGTTTTCATGAAAAATATAAACATAAAACACTCAAAACCAACTTATTAACATCAAAACAGAATGTAAGGGAGAAGATGAGGGTATTAAAGTTGAGGGTTGGATTCATATGTATGTATATATACAAACTGTAATTATATATACCGTTAATAAAAACATGGTTTCATGAGAAATAAATAAAGAACACACAAAATATAACTATAAGCCTCAAAATAGAAGGCAAGAAAGAAATTTAGGGTTTCTAAAACGGTTCATGGTGTGCATATACATGTGTATACAAAACTGTATATGTTTTTATTTATATAAAAAATTCCATTTGTAGGTGGATTAAAACAAAATATCCCTTACAAGTCTTATTAACCTCCAAACAAGAGGAAAAAGTAGAAGGTTAGGGTTTTAATATAGTTGAAGACATCCATATATATGTATATATAAAATACATATAGATATATATATAACCTAGTTTGCATGAAAAAAGTAAGAGAAAAACAGTCATACATTGGTGTTAGAAGGGGCTGGAGGAGGAAGAGGAGAAGCTGAGATGCAGTTGCAAAGGTTCAGGAGGGGAGGTGTGGGTGCAACCGTAGGGTTCCCCAAGGTGAGAGGAGAGATATATTAAAGATGATTTTCCCGACACATACAGGTGACCCGGCACATATATCGTGACTAAGTGGAGTGCTAGGAGGAAGAAAACGAGGCCTGTAGGGAGGTAGGGGGGATATGGAATAAATTGAAGGGGAGAGGGACATGACTGACCCACTAGTGCTGCGTGAGGAGAAGAAAAATGGAGGAGGACAAAGATGGAAAAGATAGACTGCCAGGATCATATGCGAAATGATACAACAGCCGAGATTAGAATCGACATTTAAAAACAATGGGTCTACTAGGATTAGATCGCCGATAGATCGAACGTCCATTGGAAAACTCAGCATTTTAAAAGGGATCTACTACCAAGATCACGCGATGTCGCGGTCGACGACTACGACTTAATCACGCCGCAATCCGACTGTCAAGAAGGGATCTTAGGGTTTTTTATTTAATAAAACATATTTACATCAACCGAATATAATGGTATTAAAGAAACATATCTCCACTTTAAATTATGCATCAAAAACAACATAGTTAATCATTTTTATATATATACATATATATATGGTTTAAAAAATATAACTTATGCAATTAAATATTTTTATATTTCAAAAAGAAATTTAAATAAAAAATCAACAAATCATTTTCTCTAAAATAAATCCTTATTTATGAATGCTTAATTCATATATAAAACATGCATTAAAGTATCAAAATTTTAATTAAAAGGAAATTACCGTTCATAAAATGGTATATTTTTAAATGGTCGCATTTAAATGGTCTACAAAGATAACGATCACATTGAGGTTCCTATAAATAAGATTGTTCACACTCTTTGGGGTAAACACTTCTTTCAGGTCAGCTAGGATTATGCTCTTCATTCCTCTATTCCTTAGCATAACGGCCATCATTGCTATCATGATGTTCTACTCGATAGTTGATATGAAGGAGGTATTCTACCTATCTAGTTAGTTGGTCATCTTTGGGGGTTTCTTGGTTATTCTAATTGGTATTTTAGTGGGTATGTTTGGTCAGTATATTTTTTTAAAACCCTAACTCTTTTGTAACATGTATTTATTGAAAACAATTTTACCTATTTTTAGATTGTAAATTGATTATTTATGAGTTTATTAATATTAAAAACATAGTTTATAATGAAAAATTTTATTTCAATGGAATAAGGTTATAGGGTCTTACATTATCCCTTGCTTAAAATAATTTCATCCTTGCAATTCGATTCACAAATTGGAAAAAAAAATTCGAAGACGATTTTCATCACCAAAACGGGAGTTTCGGCTCGGTCAACAGAATACCCAGGTTCTTATTCAGTTCCTCTACTTCACTGGCCTAGATACTTCTCGAGTAGTATGTTTTGAACTCTGACTCATGTATTCTACACTCATTTTTCCATAGGGAGGCTTAAGGAGTAAAAAGTTCGAAGATGTCCGAAGGGACATATTCACTGATGCCCCTCTAGACTACATCTTTCTTGAGATATTCTATTAGATTGATGCGTTTAAAAAGACTGAGGATTAGGATCTGGAACATAATGGCTGCTCTGAGGTTACCATATTGAGCAGCCACTAGGAAACATGATTTGATAGAACAATTCTATGCTAGAGTGAAACACTGTAAAAGACCATTTAAGTATCTACCCCTTCACCTATAAAGGGGAGTTTGGTAGTGGCGAGGAAGTGGAAGAGATGGTCATTCCCTTGACAGGAACGAAGGATCTCAGGGCTTTTAGAAAAGCTAAACATGTGTTGACATGATCCTCACAGGTTGAGGAAATAAGATAGTCCACTACACAAGTTCTGATTAAGATATCCTCCAATATCTCATCAGATAGATATGAGATATTTGTTCGTCTAGCCATCTGAAAACATATTCGTTAGAATTGACATTGATAGTTTAGATAATGTAAATACATGAATCAGAAAGATAATATTTAAATAAAACAAAAATTTATTACTAAAAATCAGTGCCTGAGTTCCCCTAATGACCCACTACACGTACTCTATACAGAGAAGAAAAACACATTATCTCCTAAAAAAACACAGGCTGAGTATTCAGGGTTAAACTCATGGAGACACCTGTGATTTCTCTTGAGTGTAGGATGAGGGGTATGAAGTTGGGAGACGTCAAAATATACATTTTCACACAAAAAAGTTGTGTGGAAACATCTTTTAACATTCATAATTCCAACAACTGGCCCCAGAAGAAGTAATTCATGATTTGATAATGATTGTCCGCTCTGAGGTCACTGGTAGCAGCAACATCTTGAAAAGTGTCGAGGGCCATAAATCCAAATCCCTCTCCTACCATGATCACTTGGAAAAGCCCCTCATGGTACCTTCCACAATGTTCATATGAGGGGAATTGGGTAATCATCATAATAAGGTAATCCAATCCTAACCCCCGGTGTAACCGAAGCACCCGAGGTGAGTTTGACACATCATATAGGTGTTTTCATGTTATACGAATATGGGAATAGTTATGAAAATTGTCTTGGCTAACTAATGACAAAACGGTCTCTAGGTCCTTAGAAGGGAGTGATAGAAGATTGGTAGGAATGTTTTCATCTGCCATCTTATAATTATAATAAAATCACTTAGCAAGGATCAGTCATAGCTATATATTTCTATTACCTGATTTTCTAGAATTGGTTGAACCTATCCTCTGATACCAACTATGAAATCCCCAGCCCCCGAGTGCCGGGAGCTAGTTCCCATGAGACCTAATGTACCATAATTATTAATTTACATTCATTTACAAATATCTCATCATGTCACATGCTACAGAGGATCATGAAGATCAGGTTCTGGGAAACCAGCCGCATTCTAAAACTTCATTGAAGACATGACTGATACATGAAAATTTTTCATTTAAAACAATGGTTGATTAAAATAATTCCAAGTAAGGGGTAATGCAATTAATCTTGAAATAAAAGGATACTTTTAATTTAAAAGTGAAATACATGATCATAGAACACAGTTCTAAAAAGGGAAATAAAGTGCCTGTGTAATGCATGCAGAGTTATGCAATATACTAACAAGACAGGATATGAGTGCAGAAGACATAAAAAAAATGTTGTAACATAAACTAGTGCACATATAATGATAAACATATCCATAATTTCCCACATAATGAGACATAAAATTTATTGATAAAAGGACCAAGTCCAAAATTTCTGAAACATAACATGTCAATGAATTTAATTTATCTGTGCACACAATAGGCTCTAGACCAGGGATATCCTACTAGTCAGAAAAATCCCATGGTTGGTCACTTACTAAGTCATTAAGAGGAGGTTCTAATTCCACACTTTTCCAATGATTCGGGCCAATACCATAATCATCTATGTCCATGAATTTCACCCAAACCGTAACTGTTCCCAAGCCTTGTGCCATGACCATGATTTGTCTCATGAGACTTTCCAATGCATCAAGGGGATATAGCAGGCCCCATCCGTCACATAATATGTCCAATAAGATCCTCTTATGTCTTATGGGGATAGGTATCCAAAGTGTCCCATACCACATTGGATACCCAATTAAGGTGTTATTATTTGGAGTTTCCCACACCACTTCCAATAACATGTTATTAGATTAAATAACTTGTAATTGGTGATCACCATTTTAGTCAAAACACCCAATATTTGATATAGAAACTACTATGGAAACAAATTCATGATTAAAAAGTGGATAATACATAATACCATGTGCTAAATATCAGTAATGCACACATAATTAATTGGTATAGAAAATCATCCAAGGAGTCACATGCATTATCAACAAAACATGCTGATAAATGGTTCACAGATGCGAGTGTATTTAAATATTAGTAATTGGACCTAAGTAGTTAACTACAGGTACATGGTATCATTATTTTACAAGGATCATATGGCATTGGTTTTATGTTCATGAAGACATAGAAAGACTCTTTACTTTAACATTTTTTATCTAAAGTTATGAGAAATGAAAAATTTACAAAACTCTTTGAATTTGAGGAATTGAACTTTAAAAATGATATTATGGAGTTATTGGAAAGAATGAATATAAATGTTGAAGGTATGGATCATCATTTCTAGCCATGAATGTTGTTTCAAAATTATATTTATACAACATATACTTGTATATATATAAATATATACTAAGTATTTAAATAAATTTAAAACTAAAATTTTCACAACCACAAATTTTAACTATTTCCCATGAATTGAGCATAGTATGATCTACATAGGATTTAGGCCTCAATATCCTTAATTTTATAGTAATATTATTTAAGTTTACTTATACATCCATAAATATTTTATATCTCAACCTTAAAAGGAAATAAATTTTGAAAGAATAATAAAAATAACTTCTCTTAAAACATATGGATCTTGAAAACCCGAGGGTATGATAGAGGGTTAGATGTTAAGAATTTTAATTCAAACACCATAAAAATGTAATTACAATTATAAAATATATACATATATATGTAAACCTTAATCTGCATGAAATTTATGGGGAAAATTCCTTTCACAGTTATAGGATCTTTAAAACTTGATTAACCTTGGAAAAAATGGAAGGTTGTAAACTAATTTAGCATATATATACATGGTATGTACTTATATACCTATATATATATATACTGTATTTGTATATAAACACATATAATCACGTTTTTCATGAAAAATAGAAACATAAAACAATAAATACCAACATATTAAATTTAAAACAGGAGGTAAGGGAGAAGATGAGGGTTTTAAAGTAGAGGGTTGGATTCATATGTATGTATATATACAAACTGTATTTATATATACCATTAATAAAAGCATGGTATCATGAGAACTAATAAATAACACATAAAATCTAACTATAATCCTCAAAATAGAAGGCAAGAATGAAATTTAGGGTTTTTAAAATGGTCCATGGTGTGCATATACATGTGTATACAAAACTGTATATGTATGTATTTATATAAAAAAACTGCTTAGTATGTGGATTAAAACCAAATATCCCATACAGGTCTTATTAACCTCTAATCATGATGCAAAAGAAAGTGGTTAGGGTATTAATTTAGTTAAACACATCCATATATATGAATATATATATATATATATAAGGTATAATTAGATAAATAAATATATATAAAACAAGGTTTTAATAAAAAAAAGGAAGAGAAAACCCATCTTACATTGGTGTTAGGAGGGGCTGGAGGAGGAAGAGGAGGAGATGAGGTTCACTTGAAATGCTTCAGGAGTGGAGGTGTGGGTGCAGTCGTAGGGTTCACCAAGCTGAGAGGGAAGAGATCTTAAAGAGGATATTCCCGACACTGGCAGGTGACCAAACACCTAACCCGTGACTAGGTGGAGCACTAGGATGAAGAAAACAAGTCCGGTAGGCTGGTAGGGAATATGTGGAATAAATGGAAGTGGAGAGGGACGTGGGAGACCCACTGGTGCAGTGCGGGGAGAACAAAAAAAGAGGAATAAGAAGACAGAAAAGATGGATGACCATGATCATCCATGAAATGATCCAACAACCGAGATTAGAAGTGGTGTTAAAAAAATGGGATGGGTATGATTAGATCATCGGTAGATCGGATGGTCCTGGGAAAACATGGAATTTTAAAAGGGATCTATGGTCGAGATCGCATGATGTCGTGAATGATAGCTGCGACTTAATCGCGTCGCGATCTGATGGTAGAAAATCACTCTGAGGTTTTTTTAAATATATTTACATCAATTGAATATAAAGTTATTATAAAAACTTATCTACACTTTAAGACATGCATGAAAAACACACTAGTTAACCATTTCTATATATGTACATATATATATATATAGGTTTTAAAACATATAACTTATGAATCCAAATAACTGTATCGTTCAAAAAAATTTAAATACAAAATCATTAAATAATTTTTTCTAAAATAACTATCTATTTAGGGAATCCTTAATACGTATATAAAACAAGCTTTACAGTATCAACATTTTAATTAAAATGAAACTAACGGTCATAAGATGGTATCCATGTTAATGGTCATAATTAAACGGTCCACCAAGATAACGGTCATATAGAGGATACTATAAATAAGAGTGTGCAACCCCTTTGGGGTAAGCACATCTTCTATCAGGTCATCTAGGATGGTGTTCTTCATTCCTCTATTCATTAGCACAATGGTCATCATTTATATCGTGATGTTCTACTCAATAGTTGATTTAAAGGAGGTCTTCTACCTAGCATGATAGTTGGTTATGCACGGGGTTTTCCTGGTTATTCAAATTGGTCTTTTAGTGGGGATGTTTGGCCATTAGGTTTTTATAAACCCTTACTCTTTTTTAACATTTCATTATGGAATAAAATTGCCCCTCTATTTTTAGATTATACATTGTTTATTTATGAGTTTGTTAATATTAAAAACATATATTTTAAAGAGAACATTTTTTTCCAAGGCATAAGATTCTAGGTTGTTACAGAACATAATTCCTCTTGAGGTTTAATGTAAACAACACCTACATAAGGCATTCTTCCAAACCCAAATCAACTAAGACTAGTGTGTGGATCCCTTCCTTAAAATTGGCCTTACATGACATACCTTTGGGAAAACCTATAGAGATCCTTAATGGATTGGGAATGGTCTCGAACATGTTTATTTTTCTAATGGTCCATTTCTATAGTCTCTCCCAACTCACTAAGGCATACCTACATGGAGTACCACTTTCATGAGCCACCATGGTTCACCCTATCCTCCAACCCACATGAGCCATTCATGAGGCCTCTGTCAAAGCCACACATGGTAGGGTCTCCCCGTATTTGGCTACAATATATATAACATATTAAGATGAAAACTCTAACAATACCGACTAACCTTCAAAATCATGGGTAATAGCACATCGACATGTATCCCATTTGAATTTATATTTCTATAGTCATAGGATACCCTCACTTGTACATCCATAGGGGTTATATCTTCTAGTCTTATGTAGATTATTATATTTATATTCACATAGACCCCTACCTAGGTAAAGTGACAGGGAATGGTCTCAGATATAAGATTTAAGTCCATATACAAGAATTTCTCATCTCATAAACCATGAGTATCCAGTTCCTAGCAGTAAGGATATGGAATGACTTTTACCTCCATCGCTACGTGACCATTTTAGGGAATCCCTCCTTCTTTAATCCCATAGTCATTCATGTAGGATATTGTAGTATTTTTCCTCTATACCAATTCTTCCATCACCTTAATTCATTATTTAATGTTGAATTATGTATAATGTAAGTGAATTTTGGGACGTTCTATATTTCTAGCATCTTTAACCTTCAACTTGACCTCTTTAAATAGCGAAGGAGGAAATATGTGAGGTTTTTCGAATCATTTTTACCTCTTGTTTCTTACACTATGCCTGAGTCACACAGACATAGAGGTTAGTGATGATCTTGAAACCTACATGATCCAACAAATAAATTAAACTATAAGAAATATTATTTCGGGTTACAAATGAATTTTGATATATAGGAATCTTGTATAGGGCTACAACATAATGGGAACCCCCGTTAGAAGAAAGACCCCATTATAATACCCTTAATCTTTGAATTTTTCGTTATGATTAAGTCCTGAGTTGAGCCACCACAACTCCATGAGATAAGACATCATTTATGATCCCTTTTATAAGGAAGTCCTCTTCTTGATTAAGGCCAAACATAATCATCTCAATGGTCCATACTCCCCCTTGAGACAATCCTAAACATTGTGGGATTTGATTCCCATACTATAAGAATATTTAGAATGATTCAATGAGGTTCAAACCCATCACCTCAAACAAACCATTAACCTTCAAGGGCCATATTCCCAAAATGGTTTAATTGAACCAATGATTCTATATTTCTATCATGTTCCATGGGCTGCATCGGGATATGTCCCACACCATTCATTGTCTAGGAACCATCCACATAGATTTCTCTTCCACATGATGTTTAATTGAATGGTTGGGTCCTCATTACATGACCTTAAAAATTATGATGACTTCCAATAATTGGCACTGAACTTTGTGGGTTTTGATTCCTCAGTCATGTATACAGAGTAAGACCTTCCATGGGTTCGATCCCAAAATTAAAAATAAAATCAATTCTCTTTGTATTATAATGATTTTCAAAGTGTCCATTGTTATCCTTGATGAAAATAAGATTTAGAAGTCCCCACCATGTGTATAGAAAACCAGCATCATCATAATAACAACTACAAAATCTCTATGTAGTACATAAGATAATATATTTGATGGAGAACCTATGATACATACAGATATCTCCGTTGATGAATATCCTTAGATACATATTGATGATTCTAATCTAAATGCAAGATAATAATTGGTTTATAATATTGGGTTGACCCATATCATACTTGGGAATTAATGAAGGATTCATTAACAAAACTTAAATCTATACTAGAGTCCTATAGTTGGAAAAATTCACCCTAAAATGGTTGGATGAGCCTAACCACACATCATCTCAACCAATGTGAGTTATTAAGAATTATTGGTCAAAACACCTAAAGATAATTGACATTTGAAAAAAAACTCCAATTAAATACAGAACCATTGGTTTCTTCCAGTTCCAGGAATAATTCCATTAGAAAAAAATTGGAAATATCAAATCATAATGATGTTCTAATTCTGGTAGAAATGAAAACTAGTGAACGCAATGTTAGCCCATAACAAATATAAGAGTATCACCTATATATTATTCCCCTATCACTCTCCATGGGTGTGTGGACCAATAATGGGAATTAGTCAAGAATATCTTCAATTAAATGATATTTTTCATAAATACTGTTATACTTTGTTATTTTATAAATATACATGCACTTCTTTTCATAAGTCCCTTATATCAAATGTCATCCTTAATAGATTAAAAAATAATTATCCAGATGCTAATTAGGAAGTATCCTCATCTAAATGAAGGAATCCATTTTCAACCCATCATCTTCAATGTAGGGTCTCAAACTCACTATTCTTATAGTACAATAAAATGGAATGATATTGAACCTAGAGGTTTCTGGAAATTCCCTCTTTCTAAACTATCACTACCAACCATCTGATCAAATATGAATGATGTTATGAAAACAGAAATAATTTACCACTGTATTTAACTATATCTGGAGCTTATCCCCAGAATGCAACAACTAGTATGTCCAATATTTTTGGTAGGTGGACTAAGAGGCCACCTACGACAACAGTTAACCCTCGTCATTATGAGGGTGTGGTACATAGTAAACTAGTCAAGGTTCTTTAGACCCGATAATGAAATATGGAACACATGGGACAATAACTAGTCTACACAAAACAAAATCACACATTTTCGCCTTCTAGAAAAGCTGACCACACCTATTTGTAGGAATATAGATAGTGGGAAAGTGCTCTGGTCCACCATCATTAAGCCATTGAACAGACTCACCTTGTTGCTATCCATGAATCCTACCATCAAATCATGGTGAAAACCTATATGTAGGAATACAGATATTCTTTCACCCACCAAGGAGATCAATAGACTCATCTTGAAGAACACAAAGTAGTCTTCTGACAATATTTTTCAGAAAATAGGGAGTAGGAACACATGCATTCTATAACCCATTAATCATTCCAGCAACATCATCTTGCAGCACTTGTTGAAGATAGTAAAAATGTCCAGATGATAACTAGGGTAGACTGAACTATCTTCCGCCTAAAATGAGTAGTTTTAGTATCCATATGAAGGAAAGGGATTAAAAGATAATGCACATACACACAATGCATATATCTAATGGAAATAAATCCACGATTCGGTCTTTTAAGTCACTAATAAAAGATCGTAAATTGTTAAAGGGAAGACAAAAATCCCTTTCCATGTACTACAGTCTTTTTATGACATCATAACAATGATGAAAGTATTTTCCAAGGGATAGGCAAATTACACTATCCCTAGAAATGGTGTGGCTCATCACCATAACTCCGTAGAGAAAACTCACATGTATTCTCTATTCCAAGAGGGTAATGATGAAAAATCCACTATATTATATAGACAACTGGAACAAGAACACAGAACCACTCTAGTCAATGTTAATTGTCCTATCCTAATGGACGCTCGGAGGAATGTGTGAAAACCTTCCCATAACAACCACATATCCAATCTAGCGGCCCCGATAGTTCTTATGAGGTCATATTAGAATAATCCTCATTAAACATGATTAGAAAATCATGTTTTAATCTATGATCAGGATTCTCTTAATTCTGGAGTTCTTCAATATCTCATATGATTATCTATAGTAGATCATGATCATACACTCCCACTACCTAATTACACGAGAGGCAGTGGTTTTGTAAAGGTCACCATAAGACATTTCACAATGAAGGATTGTTTCATGTCAAAAATTCATTAGATCTTGAGATCTCATCTCATGATGATATCCATGACAAACCTTTTTGTGGAAATGTAGTTTGGAGAAATACCTCTTATCGAGAGGAACTAGAAAACACATGTATAGTCATGTGTGATTATTTTGTTAGAGTTGGTGTTCAGAGAACCAACTATTAGTACTTTGATTACATGAATGTTGACTTATTATATATTGTTCATTATTCTGCATGATGATACTATAATAATGTCATGGTATATTTGATACATTTATAAGGTCATGGAAGATCGCCGCTATGATGAGAACCTTGAAATGACATAACAATATTATTAAATAATGTTCAATGCTTGGAAAACATACTATGATAGGACACATAGTATACAAACTGTCTTGTGTGAGTACTCATAAGAAGAAGAGACCCTCACTCATGGAGTTCACACATGGTAATCTCTAATATGTGATATTATGAGAACAGACCCACCATTATTAATATGTATGTTTTGGTTTCATCGGACATTGCTGTCTATAAGTGTGTGTAATGGTCCTTAGACTGGAATAATATCATTAACTCATGTCATGACTCACACACTTAGAGTTGCTGACGAAAACCATCATGAAGACAGTAGGCCGGATGTATGGTACATTGGGTGTGTCATGATGGCATGTTGTTAATGGATAAGTCTAGGAAGGTTTTTTCCCTTACATATATAGGGAAGTGGATATATCATACCCTTTGATTGAAATAGAACTATCACCCAAATTCCATGTCCATAGTGTAATGAAAAATTTATTTCTAGAAGTCAATGAATGAAAGATCAAGCATATAGGTTTATGACACTACCATGAAACCTGTTATATGAGATATTGAGACAATGGGATTAACCTGCATGTTATGAGCTTGTATGATGTGATACGTCAATTCGGTGTCAACTTCATTCTCTTGGGTTCCTTGAACAGTTGCTAGACATTAATCTTGGACTTTAGGAAAGCTCGACTACTGCCAACGAGAAAGAGGCCTAGAGGGTCACACACTCTGTGTATCTATGTTTCTCATGTAGAATAAATATTATTCCCATTTGTGATTTAATAATTATTCAATGAAGCTTAAATCCTTTTAATGTTGGAGGAAGAATAAAATGAAAACATCATATACACATCGTGTACATTTAATGTACATCTTGTGTAGTTTTCGTTTTGAAACGGAATTGAAAAATTAAAACAAGATATACATGTCATGTACATTGAATGTACACGCCTTATATTAACGATTACACGCCGTGTGCCTTTACCAGTCAGGATTTTGAGGAAATAATATCATTTTATTAAATGATATTTTATATAATAAATGTGGACGCATGTCAAGGAATTAATGATTTGACAAGGGGGTTTTCAATAAGATTTAATGGAATAAATAAAACGTGTAACATGTTTATTTATTGTTATAACTCTATAAACTAAAACCTGATTATCAATATCCTCACAACTCCAACACTTTTCCTAAGAATCATTGTGCACAACAATTTTGGAGAATTATTTCAAGGCTAGAAGAACTCCTTTCTCCAAGAATGCTATCATGACCGAGATAGATCCACCTCCATCGGATCAAGGCAATCTATAGTGGACAACACAAGAAAAGGCTTCTCTGTACTAGCACTCTAAGATTTCTTTAGCGACGTCCATATATACATGGTGCACATGTGGATCATCTCTAGAGGAAGTATACACTTTATTTCTATGATGCAATGGCAAATCATATCAGAACATGGTCAGAAATATCAATAAAGAAGGAATGCAATAAAAGGTACTTCTTGTCAATTAATAAAATTAATTATAATAAACCTATGATTATCCTCGTTTTTTGTTCTAGGAAAATTATTTTTTATTGTCTATTTCTGTGATTCAATCCATGGAGTCTGGCATATATCATTGTATTAATCCCATTTTGGTCATTGCTAATGTAAAAAAGATGATTTGGAAAATCCACCCACGAGCATCCGCTACGCCCGGAACCTTCAAATGGTATTAGAGGGCGGTTTCAACATTGATTATAGTTATTTAATTTTCATTGATAATTTAAGAATTTTTATTTGATTCAATTCAAGATAAATCATTCTATAAATCTGAAATGGACGAGATCTATTCTTCATCTTGTGATTCTCGATTCATATCACGAAAACGAGCATTTAATTTTAATTTTGATTAAAATAAAAATTAGGAACTCATCTAGAGGAGCTGATCATTCTGTCTGTACAAAACAAGAATATATGAAATGTATTGAAAACTACACGCCATGTACATAGGTTCAACGAACTGGTACTGGTATGACAAACCAGACCGTGTGAATTTAGTATACCTATTTATTTATTACACTGTGTTGAACAAAAACAAATGAAACGTGGAAACCAGAATACACGTTGTGTATGTTAAATCAACATGTCGTGTTGTCCGATCCAGCCTAGGTAAAACCATGTACAAAAAGAAGCCTCGTACCACGTATGTGGGATTGCCAGGCTGGTAACTATGTAACAAGGAAGTACACTCCTTGTTATATTATCCTAAACGCAGTGTACTGAAAAATTTCCAAAGTATATAAAAACACACCAAAGCCCCCGGCATGTACTTTGGATAAAGGGTGAAAACCAATACAGGCTGTGTAATATATCCTTCACACCGTGTACTTTCCAAAAATGGAATTTGACTAGGTTTCCTCCTAAATTACAAAGACACCATACAATGAATATGGATGAGATGAATCTCAAGGAAATTAAAACGGAATTTATGATAATGAATTGATTAATTATAAGATCATAACTAATTTAAGCACGACATATCATCAATAATAGAATAGTTAAAATAATTTGAATTCAAAATATGCGTAAATGTCTTTGCATGCTATTGATGATCATGAGCTATATGAAAGACCCTTTGTGTGTGTATGGTTTCATTTAAATTTATTTATATTCATTGTCATGTGAGCCTTCATCCAATAAAATATTGTTCATGTGTGCCCATGGTTTCTTTAATGTATACCCCATGTAATAGAGGATCTCCCATGTTACAAGAGATGGTTCAAAACCCGAAGCTCAGACGAAACCAACCCAAGAATATACAAAGGTGGATAGGTGGGAGCTGCAAAACACGAACCATCAGTTCAAGGTGTTTTCCCTAGGATAGGGTTATCTTATCAAAACTGCTAGATAATCTAACAACTTTAATCTCTTGATCATGACATATTATTTTTTTTCTATCTAATTGCATGGTTTATTTATTATACATGTGTTGTCTTGATCACATAATTGATGAAATAAACAAGAATACAATGATGGAATAAAATAATAACTGGACTATGCATAAACATTATTACAACATAGTTAGTCACATAAGAAATAATCACTTAATATTAACATGAATGTGATAATGAAAACTTACGCATAAAGAATAAAATCCCTCAAATACCATATTATTTCAGACCAAGCATTTTGTTACTTGATTAAGGGAAAAACTCAAAAAAAAACAATGTGTTTGACCAACCCTTGTTGAGACACATTATTTTATAAAGGATTCTCTTATGAATGTTTCGGGTTGACTTAAATATTTTACCTCAAGAGGAGTATCTCTTCCTAGACATGTTGTAAAATGGAGGAGAGTGTTGAGGAAGTCCAAGTCAGGATTTTAGGATTGGGGATTCCACTCAACTAATCAAGGAACTGTAATCTCACAGTTGGCAAAGACCTTCATACCTAAATACCTTCGAATAGCTTTACAATCCCTTGTTGGGGTTATGAGATGGAGAATATGGATCCTTTCCACTAGAATGTCAAAGAAACTAGACTTTCTGAGTTCAATGGTGAGGGATATTGGGACATGATATATTATTGAGAGACTTAATAAAATTTATTATTTCTCATAAAATGTAATAAAGAATGTACTGATAAATCTTCCCTTTTAATTTGTTGAATTAATATGACAAACTCTTCAAGCACATTTCCTCTATGATCAATTCTGGATAAAGACTATATCCTCACTAGCAGTAAATTTTAAGTATGGTTTAGGCGCCTTTGGGTTATCATACACCATAAATGAATGTTCTACATTCTAGAGTCCTTACTTTCTAATTCGCATACCCAAGGGGTGAGTGATGAAGATTAACTGGTCTATGATCAACATATGAGCGATGCACTCAACATTATATGTTTTATGCTATCATCAATGTCATGTGAGCTCATGAAGTCTCATTTAGACATGGATGCCTACAACATGCTTGAGAACCTCCTTCGTCTATACATGGAGAGAGTAAGGTATGAAAGGTTTGAGATCTCCAATGATCTATTTCAGAGAAAGCATGAAGAGGGTGCCCCATTTGGGCCTCATGTAGTCAAGATCATTGGCTAAATTGATCGATTGGAGGTTCTAGGGATTAATCTATCCAATGAACAGGGTACTAATCTCATTCTTGCATCACTCCCCCAGATAATCTCTAAATTTTTTGTAAAATTCAACATGAACAACATTGATAAGTCTTGATCTAATCGTTTTATCTTTATTTTCCAAGTGGACAATGATATGATGCGTCAAAGTCCTTCTATACTTATGGTGAATTTAAGGGAATTGAAGGCAAAGTTATTTAAGCCCAGAGCTTCTTCATGGACTTCCATGAAAAGGAAGATCAAAGAGGAGGCAAGAGAATAGGAGGTTGATAGTTTCGCATGTGGAAAGAATGGCCACTAGATGAAAAACAACACCCATCCAAGGATGTTCGGAGAAGCTTTAGGTGCATTTGTTATAGAATGAAATCTATCTGTTTATACTAATATGGTATTAGATACATCTTGTGGTGATCACATATTTATCCAAATATAGAAACCAAGTAGATTCAGAAATATTGACCGATGTGAGGTGGATCTGTAAGCACCCAATGACGCCAGACTCACTGTTGTCGATATTAGAGACTACCAACTCGCATTTCTTAATGGGATGTTCATGGTATTAAAAGAATGTTATTAAGTAGCCTTTGTAACAAACAAATTATTTTAGTATCCATATTAGATACTAAAGGATTCATCTTCAAGTATATAAATGAATGTTTCTACTTTTATAAAGATAGAATGTTTTTGGTAGGGAACATTTTTATAACGACCTTTATGTGTTAGAATACAGAAACCATGTAATGGAAATCGATGAAAATGTTAATTCACATGCCTCATACCAGACCCAAACTTGTCATCATAGGCAAGGTCATGTCAATGAGAAATGTTTGACAAAATTACATCAAGATGGGTATTTAGATTAATTCAAACTAAAACCACTTGGTTCATGTCATGCATGTCTATAAAGAAGAATGACCAAATCCCCATTTAGTGGGAAAGATGAATGGGCTATAGAGCTTCTAGAATTTATTCAAACAGATGTGTGTGGACCATTTCTAGTTGGAGTAAGGTGTGGGTTATTGTACTTCCTAACATTTACTGATGATTTTAGTAGATATGGATATATTTAACTATTGAGGTATAAGTCAGATTATTTTGATCATTTCAAATAATAAAAGAATGGAGTTTAGAACCTGCTTGGTAAGAAGACTACAAAACTCCGCTCAGACAAAAGAGGAGAATGTCATAATCAGGACTTTATTGATTTCTTGCAAGCGTTTGGGATTCTATCTCCACTCACTCGTTATTATACTGCTCATTGGAATGGTGTAAGTGAAAAGAGGAACCACACCATATTGAACATGGTGAGATCGATGATGAGTCATGTGAGTCTTGCATTATCATTTTGGGGATATGCATTACAAACAACAACACATATACTAAACCAAGTACCAACTAAAGTGATAAATGGTATTCCATATGAGTTATGGAGTGGATTCAAATCCATGATATCAAATGTACTTGTGTGGGGTAGTGAAGAATTTGTTAAGGCCTCTTCAGGCAACAAACATCCACCCCGAGACACAAATTGTATCATTATAGGATATCCCAATGAAACAAGTGGACATTTCCAATAAAACCCCTCATATAAAATGGTTACAATGGAAAGACACACCATATTACTTAGAGGGAAAACATCTTCAAAAGTGATAGTGGGATCAAGATAGAAGTCGATTAAGTGGAGGCTAAAGATACCCAAGAGTTGGTACAAGAATAGATTCCAAAAATCCCCATGGAAGAACAATCTGTTCTATTGACACAAGAACTATGTAGGAGCATGAGGGAGGTGAGAGAACAAGAACGATATGGTTTTCTTGTCACCGAGGATAGTGACTCGTTATTGGTTGACAATGATGATCCTCTTACCTAAAAGGAAGCAGTTGAAGACATAGACATTGCCAAGTGGCATGAAGCCATGAAATTATGAATTGGATTCTATGTACCAAAACCATGTCTTCATTTTTCTAGATCCTCTTGTTTATATAAAGGCTATTGGTAATAAATGGTTATTGAAGATGAAACTATACCTCGACTGACAAGTCAGCACCTAGGAGGAAATACTGGTGGCAAAAGGTTTTAAACGACGTAAAGGAATGGACTATGATAAAACCTTTTCACTGGTTTTGATGCTGAAATCCATTAGAATCTTATTGGCCTTTGCCTCTTACCATGACTATGAAATTTGGAAAATGGATTTCAAAATAGTATTACTTAACAAGAACCTCCAAGAAGATGTCTACATGACACAACCCTTAGGGTTTTTGACTCCAAAATATTCCAACAAGGTATACAAGTTGCCGAAATCAATTTACGAATTAAAGCAAGAATCTAGATCAAGGAAAGTTTATTATGATGAACCCGTAAAGTAATTTGGCTTCGATAAAAATGAATGTGAGACTTGTGTCTACAAAAGGTTTAGTCAAAGTGTAGTAGTTTTTATAATTGTATATGTTTATGATATGTTACTGATTAGAAACTAAGTACTTGTCTTACAGTTAGATAACACGTGGATGGATAAATGATTTGCTATGAAAGACTAGGGTGAGGCATCATATATTTTTGGGATCATGACCCCTTGTGATAGATCCAACATAATGCTGGGCCTGAGTCAGATTGCATACATTGACAATATAATGAAGAGATTTAGAATGGAAAAATCCAAGAGGGGTTTGTTGCCAGTGTCAAATGGAAATCATCTTTCCATGAAAATGTGTCCTCAATCACATGTAGAAATAAACAAAATGGCAAGGATCCCCTTGATATCCGTGATTGGGTCAGTCATGTATGTTATTCTATGTACAAGGCTAGATGTTTCTTATGCATTATGTGTGGTAGGTAGATATCAAGCAGATCCAGGAGACCGCCATTGGATGGTAGACAAGATTATACTTCAGTATATGATTCATACTAAGGATATGATTCTGGTTTATAGAGGAGATGAGGAACTAGTCATCAAAGGACATGTAAGCGTAAGTTTTCATACAGATCAATATGACATGCCGTCGTAGACTGGATATACCATCAGTTTGAATGGTAGAGTGGTGAGACGTAAGAGCTCAAAACAAGGTGTGGTGGCAGATTCTATAACATATTTTGAGTATATCTCAATTTTTGAGGCAGTTAAAGAAGCAGATTGGAAGCAAAGCTTCATCCAAGTGCTGGATTTAGTACCTTGCGATAAAGATCCTATCACTCTATTGTGATAATATTGTAGTGGAGTCACTTGTAAAAGATCCAAGGTCACATCAGCGGACACAACACATTAGAAGTATAATATCATGATGGATTCTTCTCAGAGAGGTAAAGTTGCAGTGAGCAGTATTTCAGCAGAATACAATGTGGCGGACCCCATGACTAACGCCTTGACTCATTAGAAACATGATCATCATGTGAGGTCTAGAAAACTAAAAGTTGTATGTAGTTGGATCATGTCAAAGTGGGTGTTTCTTGGAGTTGGTGTCATGAGAACCAACTGTTTGTACATGGATTACATGAATGTACACTAATTATATATTGTTCTGTGTTCTCCAAGAATATAATATAATAATTTCCGAGAATATTTGTTGCATTAATAAGTTCATGGAAAATCACTAACATAACGAGACCAAATAAATGATACAACAATATTCTTAAATAATGTTCTACGATTGGATGAAGTAATATGATAGAAAAAATAGTATACAAACCGCCATTTGTGAGTACTCATAAGAAGACGAGACTCTTTTCATAGAGTTTGCACTTTGTAATCCCCATGATGATAGATTATGAGAATAGACCCACCGGTAGTAATTTTTTATGCCTTGGTGTCATTATACTTTACTATCTCCAAGAATGAGTAATGGTCATTAGACTATAATATTATCATTAACTAATGTCAAGAATCACACACATAGATTTTCTTGGCAAAAACTGTCACGAAGATAGTTGGCAGGAACTAGGATACATTGGGTGCGTCACGAATGACATGTTGTCAATGAATATGTCGAGGAAGGTTGTTTCCCTACCATGATTATGGATGTAGATATCTTGGGCCCTTTTATTGAAATAGAACTGTCGCCCAAATTCTATGGTCATGGTATAAGGATGATTTAATTATTGGAATTAAAATAATGACATATCAAGCATATAGGTTTATGAGACTTCCATGAAACCTATTTGATGAGATATTGAGACAAAGGAATTAAATTTCATTGTAAGAATTCATAGGAGGTGATACGTCAATGCAGTGTCAACTTATTTCTCTCGGGTGCCTTGACTCGTTGCTTGATAGTGATCTTGGAATTTAGTTAAGCCCACCTAATGCCAACGAGAAAGAGTCCTAGAGGGTCACAGACTAAGTGTATCCGTGTATCTCATGTAGAATAAATATTATTTTTGTATGTGGTTTAATAATTATTCAAGGAAGTGTAAATAATTTTGATGTTGGAGGAATAATAAATTGAAAACTAAATATGCACGTCGTGTACATTGAATTTACACACCATGTAGTTTTCATTTTGGAAAGGAAATGAAAAATGAAAACCACATATACACACCATGTACATTGAAAGTAAAGTTCTGTAGTTTTCATGAAAAAAACAATTACACTCCATGTATTAATTATTACACACCGTGTGGTTTTTCTAGTCAAGAATTTGAGGAAATAATATTGTTTTATTAATTGAAATTTATTATAATCAATGTGGGTGCATGTCAAGGAATTAAGGATTCGAAATGGGGGTTTTCAATAAGTGTTAATGAAATAAATAAAACGGGTTACACATTTATTTATTGTCATTACTCTATAACCTCAATCCTGATTATAAATATCCTCACATCCCCAACACTTTTCCTAAGAATCATTGTGGATAACAATTCTACAGAATTCTCTCAAGGCCAAAATAACTCCTTCCTCCAATAAGGCTTTCAAAATCAAGAGAGATCCACCTCTATCAGATCAATGCGATCTAAGGTGTAAACACAAGAAAAGGATTCTACACTCTTGCACCGAGAGATTCCATTGGCCACAACAAGAGATACATGGTGCACGTGTGGATCCCAACGAGAGGATGTCTACACATGGCTTCTGTGACGCAATGAATAATCACATTGGAATGTGATCAGAAATATCAATGCAGAAAGAACTCCATAAAAGGTACTTATTTTCTATTAATTAAATTAATTATATTCAACCTGTGATGATCCTTGTTTGAGGTTCCGAGACTATTCTACTTCTATTTCTATTTCTGTGATTTGATCTGTGGATTTTGGGTTTTATCGTCATATTGATCCCGGATTGATCATTTCTAATGAAAAAAATCCAACTGTGCACATCCACCCATGAGCTTCTGTTGTGCCCGAAACCTTCATATTTGTCAATAGAAAGTGAAATACTTTCTCAAACAGAATACATTTCAAGGTGATTGTCATTCTTCGAAACACCATAAGGATATTTCCATAAAAAAATATAAGAAAAAATAAAAATTAATTCTATTTAGTATGTTGATATAATATTGTAGCATCCAATCGAGTCAGACCATGTCAAGAAGTGAATTTTGAAAAGAAAATAATATTTTGTATACAAGTGGACATTGTTGGATATATATGATATAGCAGTCTTGTTCTAGACTTTAGAAACCCCTAAATACAGAATTTCATTGATGTTGGTAAAGGATGTTATGCATGAAATCCTACTCATTATATCAAAAAATATTCCTCATCTAAAAGAAATGGTATTACCCAATAAAGAGCACCAAACTCACGTCAAAGAAAATATAATGATTTCAACTCCATATTGATTTCGATTATCACCTAGCTTCCTGACATCCAATAATCTAGAATCACAAATTATCCCTTCAATGTACATTCCCTGATTAATTAATGAGGTTATGAACAATTATCAATGATATCCCATCTGGTTATCATATCATATTATGTGGTGAACAAGGAGTACTGTATTTCACTAAAGTTCCTAATAATATAATCCAACTATAATTGTTTTCATGAAATTTCATTTCACATGGAATGAAACAACAGACAAAATATTTTCATGAATAAGGATATGATGAACAATAACAAGCCCCAACTTATTCTCACTGACGATGGGTCAGAACAATGTGAGCTATTGAAATACTTATGCCTCAAGTATCTGAGAAGAGAGAGAATTCCTCTCACATAAAGAATGTCCTCCATTATGTGGATCATATGTTATAAATTACACAATGATCTTCATGAACATTATATTAATGTGTGTGATAAATAATGATCCCATCCAATGTTTGAAGAAATATACATACAATCAGAAGAAATCTATGATAATATCTTCCACATCAGTTTGGGAGCACCCACATTCATTATGGATAGGGGATTTTTAACCTACCATTTGAAATAATCACATCATTACCAAATAGTTGAGAATGTAGAACATGAATAGTCCTAGTCCATTAGTCTGATGGATTTTTCACCACAACAATCACCACCTAAGTGAATATCATTTTTCGCATGATTATGGATGATGTCAGAGATTGAATTATCCCAGTTTTTCCGACCTATTATCCAGTACATTCACTTTGAACACGTATGAATTAAATCTCTAGAGATTCTCTTTAGGTTTATATTCATAAAAATAGATCATAGGAAATCAATAGTGAAGAGGACAATGTATCTTGGAGGAAGAATAATAAGGATACGTCATAGATATAATAACAGAATGAATACGAATCATTTTTTGTATGTGAACATCATTAGAACTTTCCTCAAAGACCATCCAAAACATAAGGACACCCCAAAGGATTCATAATATGATGTTCTAGTTCATAATTTTAACCACACTAAATAAATGAAAGAGGTGTGTCTACTAGAAACTAGAGGCCTTCCATAAATTTTTGAATTCCTTCTAAAAATCTACCTTTACCTTTTCAAAAGGATCCCAATTGGAAAAAATGTAAGGTTCATACTATGAATCACCTCCCTCCCATGGTGTTTCAATCACATTCATTAGATGAAATATTTTTACATTAAGAGGATGATATAAATGAGTTGAAAATATTCAATGTAGAGTTTCTCAATTGAATCCTTCCTTCATGATATTATTTGGAAGTAGATCCCCAACATCCACTTCTAGTTAGGGTATCTCACTAAAGATGGTTCTCCACAAGGACTAAAGTAAATAAAAAATTCCCTTCATTTAGTATACATCCTGAACATATCCAGGAACATAATTAATGGAATTCATATATTGATTACCCATGGATGTTACTATTAGTACCACCACCAGCTGTCCTACCAACCAGTAAACCCGTACATACTCAAGCAACCACACATTCTCAGGTTCTAGATCATCCATATATTCCTTGATTGAACGTGAACACAATTGAGTCATTAGGATCATTATTGGAATCCATGGAAGTATGTCCTATAACATTACTACCATAATATAAAGCTTACCCAACTGGGTGGAGTCTACCCCCCCCCCCACCGAACACTAGATATCAAATATTTCCATATTCCAAAAGGTTTTGAGACCCATATCTTCATTTGATGCATTTCATCTCTCACTTCGATCCCATGATTGGATCATCAAAAAAGAAAGAGGATGTATAGATTAATATTTTGTGAAATATTTACAATGGATGACCTTCATGTAGTACACAATTATTCTGCCTCAGTCGATCACTATATGGGAATATCTCTGTCAACAATTCATCTTCCAATTCAGTTCAACACTGTATAAGTCAATTGTATTTGATAATATGAACTGAAAGCCACAAGAGAATGAAATGGATTCATATTTAATTTCTCCTAGGATTGGATTAACGTATACTATAAACCTACACCTCTTTTAATTCTACATGACTAATATCTATATAAACAAAAATGATGAGTTGTGAACACTATTGATTCTCAAAAAATGCAATGTGGGTTTCATGATTTTACCCTATTTGATCAAAATGTTGGAAATTACATTATAAATAATAATTAAATGTCTCATGTGATATTATCATCTAATGGAATGAGAATAGAAAATGAAGATTCCACTTCAGTTAGACATAATCATGATCATTTAGACAGAACTACATCAAAATTCTATATAATACTATAGGACTCTTCCTCCATAACATTAGAAAAAAATCATACCTCATCAAGATGTTCAAAGCTATCAGAGTTAGAGACATTTAGTGGAGATAAAATCAGGCTATAACCATTTTGAAATGACTCTGTCCAAAGCTACCTCGTCATGGTTTTGGAAAAAAGTTTACTTTTTTCCAAATAAAACATATCATGGAATATATGGTGATGATGATCTTAGAATCTATTTCCACATTCATCAATTTTTGGGGAACCTTTTCTAGGATTGTTTTTTTATAAAGAACCTCTTATAAATGATGGTTGAATATGTGCATGTGATGTTGATAAATTCTCAAATCATAGTATCATGTATTTTTTCTCCCAATCAGGATGAGGATGGTGAATGGAATGATGTTAAAAGAAAGATTCTGAACAATATCATGGACTAAATAGATACACTAATGATCAACTGGACTCATGATAATCTCCAAGCATAGATAAAACAACCAACTGTGTCCCAACTTCTTATGTGGAAGCATTTCAAGATCCATCAAAAGAAAATTATTCTAAAGGCCAATCCTCAAAAAAAAAATGGTCCAAAGGATAAAAAAAATGGAAGAATATGAGTTCATGTCATGGTAAATTGTCATTAAACTTATAGGACATTATTTTCAATATCCAAAAAGAAATAGAACCACCCTGCCAAATGGAAGAACCTAAATCGGACCATCATGTAGAATCGTTATTAAGAAATGAATATATATTTATTTATTGTTAATGTCATTAAAATAACAAATCCCATTACACATGATGATTTTGATTGTGATATCGAGTTACCTATTCTTGATTGAGGAACTGAGGGAATATGTCATCGAAGTCTAGGATAAAAGGATAGACTTTGTCATTCTAGGAGTCACTACATCAACCAAAACCCTGCTGAAGCCATCTAATTGGCCAAAACAAATTTGATTGATCTCTAATGAGCTATGTATTAATAATTGATATCTTCCCCCATCCATGACATGGTCCTCCATAACATGATCATCTTGGAAGACCGATTAAAGGATATATCACTGCACCAAGTGAGTATGCTAACCTATTCAACCAAATCCACCAAGAACAGGAGTAATTCCATCTCTTACGCCTAGGGATGTCCCATCCACATCAATAACATCAGCTCCTAATGTGTCTGAAAAATTGAATCCCCATATTAGGAAGCACATACTTCTTGATAATAAAGATGATTCCTTGAAGCAACAAGACCTTGTTCCAGCTAAAATTATAAATCATATATTATATATTTCTATCAAAGGACATCATTGAACCATTTATTGAGTCTTTAGCAACCCCACATGAATTTGAAGTCGATGTTATCATAGTTTAGGAAAATCATGAAATGAATGATCATGAAGAATAAAATGGTAGCATATCTCTCATAGAGCAAGATGTGGATTCTCTAATTCAAGGAAACATCAGAATAGTAAATATCTCTAGAAAAATAAATTACATTGATATTTGATGAGACTTCATTAGAAATGAATTAAGATCCAACCTTCTTTGAGTCTAAAAACATTCATAAATTGGGACTCACCAAATCTCACATGTATCCCTCCACCCAGATGTTGTAATGTTATGACAAGAATAATAAAGATCCTCTCAGAGAGATAACACATAGAAATCAGTTTGTGGATCTTTTGACTGGCTAATAATTCGGTTTTGTTAGATAGGATACAACATTAAATGTTTTAATGGGAAGGACATAGTAAATGAACTTGTGTCTATTCCTTCATCATATAACCAATGTCTAAAATATACTAAAAATGATGGAATTTTGAAATTTTATAGTGAAAATTACCCATTCAAATCATGTGAATAATATTTTGTTGATGGTGGGTTTTACCACAAAATAGATAATAATTTTATGAAAAATGACGTTACTAAAATCAATTCCCCAAATTGATTAGAGATTATCCCAGCTAACCATTTCAATCCGCTCAGTGGTGACTATATGATACCTATTAATAAAATTGAATTTGTGGGCCAAAATTCCTTCACTGGTTTAATATATTCTATAATGTCAATGATGAAATTTGAGCCTGATGGCACTAGATAAATTATCAACTCTCTAAGGTACGGAGAAATATGTTATAAAATGGTTATCACATTGTCTCTTGAGACCCAAAAAAATGATGGTTGTGTCATCCAATATTGAATAAGTTTACCTAATGATATGAGAAAGTGAAGGGAATCATTATCACCCTCTCGTTTCCCTTTCATGACTCCAAGAAGGATCCATTCAAGAAACTGATCATGAAATGTTTTCTTCATTATCTGGATGTATAAAAGGTGGTTCTTCTCTTCGTTATGAGGAAAATGTTTTTATCGTATCCTACCTCTGAAGAATTGAATGTAGTGAATCATGAGCATGTGAATGAAGAAGAATATCTCAGGGATTCCCCAACTACATTTGAAGAAGTCATCTCTGCCACCATGTATGACCTCCGAGAAATAAATCTGGGCACAAAATAAGATCGAACTCCCACTCTAATTATGGTATCCATGACACCCAAAGTGATGGAGATATTTACCTCCTTAAAGAAGAAAAAGGATTTGTTGTCCTATAAGTACAAAGAATTTATGGACCATGAACCTGAGGTGGCCACCTATCACATGTGTTTTCCATAAGATCATTAGGGATACTAGAAATCGTCTAGGAGGATGCACCTGACTCATGCCTCCCAAATTGAGGTTGGTGCGGACAAACTCCTCAAGGATTATTTTATTTGAGAGGTTCAATACCAAAAATGGAATGAAAATTTTTATCTATGAAAAATATTAAAGGTTAAATCAGTGCTTTAATTAATTTTATAGATCTCGATTGACATTGTCCCAATAATTATTTCACAGTGCCATTCATAAACCTCATTATCAATGAAATGGTCAGTTATAAGGACCTATCCATCATGGATGTATATTCATGGTCAAACAAAACCTATATGGACCTTGAGGATGAATATTCCATTGCAATCATATCATCTTATGGATTATTTTTCAACTGGCTAATGTCTTTTGTCTTGAAGACCACAGATTCTCCATATCAAAATTTCTTGCACCACATTTTCAAAATCTTATTGGGAATGTGATGTTGAATTCTACATTGATAATATAGTGGTCAAGTCATTGAATAATTATTACCACCAGGATATCCGGGAAACCATTTTCAATACTCTTAAACATCCTAATATGAAGATGAACCCATAGAATTGTGATTTGATGGTAAGCCTAAAAGAATTTCTGAGCTTCATTTGACACCATCGCAACAACAAAGGTCATCCTTAAAAGACTAATTCTATTGTTGTCATGACACCCCATCAAAACATGAAATATTTAAAAGGTCGTTAAGGAAACTTGGCCTACATCCATCAGTTTATTAAAAATATGTCTGAAAAGTGAATACCAATCATCATGTTGATGAAGAAGTGGGACGTGTATCAATGGACCAATGATTTTCAAGAATATTTTAATATCCTTGAGAAATATATAACGATTTCACTAGTTTTAATGCTTCCTTTAGAATAAAATATGCACATTCTATACGTGATGTCCTTATATTATCCATTGGGTTCCATTATAACACAAAATAAGGAATCTAGGAATTAAAAAAGATATTATTATATCAATAGATCCATAATTTTGATGATATGACTTATTAAGATATCAAGAAGAGCTTCCTAACATTAATTTTCACCATTCTAAATATGAGTCACTATCTTCAAAATCAAAAGTATGAAAAGTTTTTTTACAGTAACCTACTCAAATTTATCCCCAGTCTTTCCTTGTTGTTGGGATTTATGGCATAGTAGGAAGTTATTATGCAGTAGTTTGACATACAGGTTTTCCTCAAAAAGTAGTGAAATTCCATATCTTTGAAGATTTACTCACTGATTATCCATAATGAGAAGGGACGTCACTAGAAAATAAATTACTCAAAGAAGAGTTATTATATATTTATGATAGCCCCCAAAAATGGGAAATGTATTTTAATGATTCATCTAAGAGTCCAACGAGTATGAAAATGGAAGACCCAAATCCAAAAAAAAGTAGGGTTGGGGATTGTGCTATTATATCCAGAGAAAATTGTATTTTCATACTCCTTCTTATGATAAGAGGGTTCTACCAAAAATGAAGTAGAATATGAGGCTCTCATTGCATGCCTAAAATTGGAAATTCAAACACATTTAAACCACCTCATGGTGAATGGTGATTGAGAGTTAGTAATTAAGAAGGTCAAAATAGATTACTATATTACAAAAGTGGATGTAACCCCCCCCCAGTGTGATTTTTTCATAGCTTTAATGGAATTATTTCCATCAAATCAATCATTAAATTATGATCTACAATTACAAAACACTCAAGTCAGTACAATAGAAAATGAATCCATATCTCTAGCTGATCCAAACCAGTTTGAAATGAAAATCTATATTTATCATTGTGACATGGTCTCACATTTTGCTTGAATAAGAATAGAAGAGATCAATTAAATCAGTCACATTACCAAGCCATATGATCCTACCAAGGGATTTTTTATTCCCATCATATAAAATCATTAGGATGGAACTCTCCCAATGGACATAATGGAGAGAAAGCAAATACAATGGAAAGAGATCAATTATACTCTATATAATAGCCAAAATCACAAAAAATCACCCCACAAATGAATAATTAATGGAGAACTTATCCAGTGTGTTGATTGGGAAGAGACTATGACTATTATGGAATATGTACATACAGAAGCCTAAGGTTCCCACCAATCAGGGTATAAGATGTCTGATCAAATCGGAAGTCAGTGATACTTTAAGCCTTTGATGAAACATGATTGTAAAAAAATACATTGAAATGTCATCCTTTCAATGTTGATGAATAATTCATACAACAACACTAGATTTTATACATACATCAAAATTCTATTATATATTCACCAAATTGGGAAAGGATACTGTTCAAACATATCCTCTAGATATGGATTATAATTTCAAGTATACCCGTACTCCTACTGATTTCATGTCAAAATATGTTTTGGAAATACCTATTAATTAATATGGATCCAAAATCATCGTTATCCTCATCAAATACAACATCAATAAATGATTTTGTGTCACTCATATAATATTGATGGAAAACGGTACCAATTTATTTTTTACTAAGGTTAAAAAGTTATATCAGGTATACAATATCAAATCTAATAAATCATCCCACTCTCTTAAAACAGACAACAGAAAGATAGAAGCTATCATTAATATCCTATCAAACATGCTCTAGAAGATGGTTTATAACGATTATAAGTCTTTTCGTAATATTATCTCCCATTCTATATTGTCTTACTAGACAAATACATGTATTGCTACGTGAGGACTTTGTATTCACTTCTATAGGAAACATAATTAGTCCTTCCCATTATGGTTCATTTAACAATATTATGTATTTTGATATATTATAACATACCATAGAAAAAAATCTTATATGTGATAATTAGATTTGGAATGATTGGATGATAATAGATTATATTCCTTGCCTCACAAAGTATATCAAAATAAAATATAATGAGATTTCATCATTAATGTGTGCCTCTATTAATTACTTCAAGGAGAATTGGTATTTTTTCTTTAGGACTCTAATGATACAATGAAACAAGACTCCAATATTTTATCCAATGTAGGAGGGACCTTACTCCACACACAAGGTCCACTATAACAGAGCATATTCTTTGATCTAAGTGGATGAAGAGCTCATTAACACTCCAAAAAATTCATGATTTTTGAATATTTACTTTGTGTAATTGCATAGAATGTTTCATAGAATTTGGATGGTAAATTGCAATTCACCATGTACACTCACTATACACAATGATAAAATCAATAGAATCACCATCCTTTTTAGCATGATGATAAACATAAAAACAAGTGTTCCTAGTTTCATGATATAAAAATGAAAAACACCATCTGTCCTTACCGATTAATGCTAAACTGCATGTAACTCACAACATCCATCATCCTGCACGATGTTTCCCCCAATGTTCAAAACATTATAGCCTAAAATTAGGATAAATATCATCATGTATGATATTAAAATGAATCCTATTAATGGACCTTTCTTCATGACCTTAAAAGTAAAATACCCCCTTTTCCCACATGACATTAATTTACACCTTTGATCTATATCGCATGGCATTATACTATACAAGATTTCAGGAACTACAAGTGGATTGATTCTATCTTCTATGATATAAAAAATGATTCATGAATCTCCAATATTTGGTTTAAAAAAACCATAAATAATCCCCCATCATTCCCTATATATGAATCAACTATATATCAAGAATGCATCTAGAACATATGGATTGATCCACATTCCATCTAGTGTCTTGGGACCAACTATTATTTAGTTAAATGAAAAATCTCCATCATCATATTGAAACCTAATAGCTGTGGGAAAAAATCATCAATAAATATTTTTGGGTTTATTATCATTCCAATAAGATGCATAGTGACACCCAGGTTTACAATCATGGGTCCAACCATAACCACCAGAAAAGGTTCCTCCACTCCCGGTGTGTATTGGTCAAACCTGCACAAAGAACACTTTCAAGAACTAATTTTCTCTTGAATATTTATTTATCAATATAACTAGTGACTCCCATGTCTAAAACTACGGCCTAGCCATTGTATTTCCATCCTTTCACATTGGTTCATCTTCTACCATATTGCATAATGTTCAATTGTAGGGAAATTAAACAACTACGTACGACTTAATTCTCTTTAAAATGTGATATGTAGAAATACCTGGACACTATCTCCTGGCCTAGAAACTACATAATTGAAATTAATCCATCATTCACATGTGTTACCTATGTTATATATAAGAAATTTCTACAACTCCTTATTTCCCACACCGAGCACAGTTCACATAGGATTAGTTGTTTGGTACAAAGGTTATTTGTATAAACAAGGTGTTTCAATTGCTGTTGGGGATTTATATAATCATGTATATAATACATAGAATGGTAAAAAATATTTCCTTACCTCATTATGATAAACAAGATTATATCCCTCAAGAAATTTTTATTTCCTGATTCTCACCGCTATGAGATATGTAGTGACATCCCGACTTTCAATAATGGACCATGAAGCAACAAGATACAAGTAGTTCCCCAGTTCTCCGATTTATAAGTTAGATATATATAAGGATATTAAATATGAGATCTCATACTACGTATGAGATCATATTAAAAACTTCCATTATCCCCAATTTTTGAATTCCATCGGGGTGGGATAACTTTATTTAAGATGTACATGTGGCTTGATTCTTGCCCCAACAATATTGAAAATGAAACTTGGTTCCTCCCCCTTTGTCCACCTTCAATTTTTTTTCATGTCGAGACACCATTTTCCATACCAAATTAAATTAAATGATATTACAAATGTACTTAACATATGACTTTACACTACACGTTATGTAGAGAACTATGAACCTCTCGTTATCATAACATTGAGATAGAAATTAAATATTGGGATTTAAATCCTAGTCCCAACCATGGGGTATGAAAACCTCCCCCCACTCCAACATAAAAACACAATCTATACATAATATTTCATTTTAGGTCCCCTCATTAGGGGTTTCATAAAGGAAATTGATATATTCCCATTTTAAATATCTGTACTATATATTTAAGTAATTATACACTCAAGACTAATATCAGTCCAGACAATTATTTCGTGCTCAAAAAATTTCTCTTGCAATCTATACCCTAAACTTGGACAATTTCAAATCATTATAATAATTCTTCACTTCCTAATGTAAAAATGTATTATACATAAGGCCTCCATTTCTTTAATAAGTAGTATGCTCCCCTGTTGGCCATTCATATCTCTCCCACATAGTGGTTATTTTATCAAAAGGATACCATTATTTTACTATGGAGTACATGCCCTAGTTTTCCATGCATAAAAGAGCCCTCATTACTAGTTTTCAACAAGTTTAAACTTCACACATGGGGGGATCCTATTCATTCCTTGTGATAATTGATTACAATATGAAGAAACACGTGATTTAGAACAATATGTAGTTATCTAAAATATATGTCCCATTTTCACTCTCTCAATATTAGAACCAAAAATATTATGTTTTACTCTTTCCTACACTTTTTCATTGAATACTATTGTGATAATATTGATATAATAGTCCATAAATCTCTATAATATCCTTGGTGTGATTGTTTTAGTTGTATGACCTAAAACAACCAGAACCATATATCCTATGTTTAGGTAATTACTTTTTATAGTGCCCAATTCCACAACTAATTGGATATTCTGTCTTGGAGTGCTATTTCCATATTCAGTTACCATCCATTCACAAGCCAAACTCTTTACCTCGGGAGATCTAACTCTCTATTTATTTACATCAGCTATTAGCGATAGAATTTCAAAACTCCTGAGAACTCTTTTTTGTAACTATAACATATGTTCCCCAATGTTCCTTGAATAAAACATACCCCATAATAGATTTTTCAGCCAATTGATTATATTATTTGAATAAGATGTTCATGACCTTGTTTCCCTTTTATATAACCACCATAGAAATAGGTTTTCCAACAAGTGGTTACTACATTATTAGGAGAGATATCCTATAACTACATAATCTATATTTATCATAACTACTCATTGGATCCAGATACCCCATGGTTATATGTAACACCCTGAGATTTTATGAAAAATATTCTTTTAATTTAATTAATGTCTTGTGTTGTATGCTACATCAAGATTACCTTGCGCTATACACAACACCGTATTAGCTTACAGTATACACAACACTATTCTTGGATCGTGTTACACACAATTTTGATAATAGTTATTCTACGCAACATTGAGTATATCTATATATATATATATATATTCTATTTAAAAATGAAATATGGTTAGATTCTATTATACGAAACAATGAAGGATTCTTGAACTACACGCAACCCTGACTTGGCTTTCATTACACGCAATCGCGACCTTCCTCGATAGCGTGTGTTGTACGCAATACCAGGTTTTACTAAACAATGATATATTATTATAATATTATTAATAACTAGCCATTATGAATAGTATTAACTAAATTTTTAATTTTATAACATTATTATTCATCATAAACATTTTCTAGAACATGGTATAAGAACAAAATAAATTTTTCGGGTAAAATAAGTATTTTTCAAAAAAAGCATTTTTGCCGCCTTTTGATAGCGCACCAACATTAAATCTAGTTTTTGACATGTTTATAAGTTCAATTTGACAAAATAAAATTCTTCTTCGGAATCAAGAGATAAAAATTTACTTTGGATAAAATTTTCATATTATTCTGGTAACTTTCATATTTTGATGAATAGTAAAAACACGCTATATTTTAATTAAAAACAACTTTTTTCATCGCAATAATTTATATGGTTAAATTATAATATTGAATGTATTTAAAGTATAAATAGAATATATTTATACTATTTAATATAATTTATTCCATTAGCATTGATTTTACATTAAATTCATAGGTTAAATCAATTCAATATTTTGCAATGTTTTAATGAAAAACCCTTTTTCTTTTGACAACATGATTAATTTTGATTTAATTTCTGCAACTTTTGTGTATATAATTTGAAAAAATGGATTCCATATTTGGAATTAGTGGGTCCAAATTATGTTAATAATCTAGTTTTTATTTTTGAGAATTATGAATAGTAACTACGGTAAATTTTATTTACCATAGTTAATGGTAAATCGGGTAATTAAGGGTAAATATAATATTATAAAATTACCCTAACACATGATAAAATTCTATTGGATGGACAAAATTAGACCCATATAACCTAATGGTCGGATTAGATTCATTTTTTGGACTTTTGACCATGAAAATAATTTAATTAGTATTAAAACCAAAGAAAGTTACAACATGTCACTCTCTTAAATCTTATAAGTATAATAATTTTAATTTAGTGATAAAAATAATAAAACTTAGAAAATTACTATTATCCAGAAATATAATAAAATTATATACATCATGATAATTTATTTAGAATTTTTAGGGATTATATAATTGTCATTAATGGTGATAAATTAATGATACAGAAATTATTTATTAAGTGGGAAATAAGTAATATAGATTTTATTGAAATAACAAAAGCCATTAAAAGGCCCAAAAACCTGACCAAAACATATTGGTAGAGTATATATAATCCTTAATCATCCAATGACCTAATATTTAACCGTTTGGAGCCTTATAAAAGTGATTATGACACTTATATTATTTTATTTTAAATGATGCCAATGTTGTCACCATCATAATTTAATAAATATAACAATTTACATATTGTGATTTTTAGATTATAAATTCGAGTAAAAGTATTATTGTGAAAGGTAATAGATTTATCTTCTTCATAGTATTTTATTTTTAATTTTTATGCAACAAATCAGTATATTTAATAATTATAAAACAATGTTGTTGTAATAAACCAAATAAATGGTTTTAAAAATAATAAAATAAATATTTTATGAACTATTTAATGTGATCCACTAATTTTATAGATACATATGACCTTTTATGAATCTATTAAGTCTTTTAGTTTGAACATATCTTCTGTATATATTTTATTTAAATTCAAATAAATGAATAGTGTCAAAATTGACAATAATGTTATTTAAAAAAAACATATTAAATAATTGTTTAAAAATCACAAAAATATATAAAAATTATAAATTTAAATTTATATGGTATATAATGTTATAAAGTAAAAAATTATCTAAAATTCACAACAAATAAGTAATTATTTGTTATAATTTAAAATTTAGAATTTTATTACCAGAAATAAACTTAAATAGATTAAATAAGGATAAATCAAAATGATATGGTTTAAAATAAGATCAAAACATGTCTAAATTTTATTGGATGATGATATTACAGCCCTATCTCATCTATTATTCGAATATGAGTCATTTTTGGTGGTTTTTAAGTGAGGTTAGATTTATTATAAATTAATATTTTTTAGAATTCCAAAGGTGCCCCTCTCCTCCCTTATAAAAGGGCACCTCGTCCCTCTCTTCCACACACCACATTGAGCCTTCATGCTCGGCCAACCCCTACTTAATTATCTTCTCCACTTCCCTAGAAACATCTTAGAGGTCCTGGTCTTCTTCAAAGTCCAATTTTACTGCCATAAGAGGAGGTCTCAAAGAGGCGCTTCAAAGAAGAGGTAATTTCCGTTACCGATTCTTTCACCTTAATTTCTTCTTCCACTTCTTCTTCTTAGGTTGTTTCATTATGAAGTAATAATATTAGTATCACTAATATACTGATATTTTATTATAAGTATGAAACAACTCTATTTCACCATCTATCCATCCTACGGAAAAATAAATCACCGTGCGTGCGTACATACGGAATACCGTCTCCATGCCGTGGTGTAATCTATTTTCCACCGCCACCTTACATGGATTGGTATAATGGTGTAAATAATTACTATATATTATTATTGTAAATTGATAATGATTCTGTAATAGTATACATACACTCCAATAAAATTCCACGATCATGGGAACGATATCATCGCCCGTGCGTATGTACGGAATACCGTCTCCACGACGCGATGAGATTCATTCTCAATGATTAACCATTCATAAATGATTATAAAGTATATATAATAAGTAATCATGAAATATATGACATATTATGATACTGGATTTATGTATATATATGTATGTCATCCAACTAATTCTATTCAATTCAATGAGGAAACAAAAACAATGTTCATGCGTACGTATGACCTACCGTCTCCATGAACGTTGTATTTATTTCCATTTATCAATCTATTACATATATGTATATTCTGAATATATATTATATATAAATCATGTTTTACATTCTGGATGTAATTAATCATGATCTATGTAATCATTTGAATAATTACAAGTCAAAACACGGATGACAAATGAAACGATTTTACCCAAAACGCTCTTTAACATGGAATTTACAAATGAACGGGTAATATAAAGTCATAAGTGAACAATATATGATATAATAACAATTAATGTGATTCTTTAATAAGTAAATTACATTATTTAATTCATTATACAGGAGGTTCGGATACGTACGAAGCATATCGGACATAAAGTAAGGGATAATTTTGAAAATCTCATTTTTTTCCGAGAATTCTTATTCGTAAGTGTTTACTGGGGTAATTTCTATCATCCATGTCCATGTTTTATAAAAGAGTTTTCATGTATTTTTAAAGTCATTTTTACCCATTTTTGACTTTTACTACATGTTATGTAAGGAATCATTCTTTTTTTAAGTTACGAGCTATTTTTTGACTTTTCCGGCAAAAGTACGAAAAGAATGTTTTTTAACTTATACGGCAAGAACAGATTTTTACGATTTTATAAAGCCTAATTTTCTTGAATCTTCCTCCAAAATATTTCATGACCATTTTCAAGAAAATCTTTTTCTTTTAAAATTTCATGACGTTTTGTGAAAAGAAATTCATTTTGAAGAGGAAAGGATATTTTTCTCAAGAATTCATTACAAGTGTTTTATCAAAACCATTTTCCATCTAAGATGAAATTATTTCATATGTGTATGTTTCAAGTGTAATGTCTCTATGATTGACATGGATTCACTTTTCTTATTATGAAATGATATCCATTTATTTTATATGGATTATGTGATGATGGGATGATGTTTATGAAACCCATTTTATTCGTTGGGTTATTATGAATGATGTATGTTTATTTTGTGGAATAAGTAAGAATGATTTCATTATGAGATGGGTGGGACCTATATCTCCCTCCAATTCATTGGGTAAAGATTTATATCTCATGAGATAGACATGGATGGAACGGCAAGTTAAACCGGTTCAGTAATACCGGACTGGAATGAGGAGTGAACTCGATTCAGAAAGGGACTTTTTCCACTATGATGGTCTTGGGAAAAATGACTTGGCTACTATGGAAATCATATCATGTGCCTAATGGTTGCCACAATTAGATGTTTTATTCCCATCCTATTTTATCATTCTTAATGTTTCTTTATGATCTATGCCTTACGTACTTCCATGTTTTATGTCATTTCTAAATCTTCTGATGTTTAAACATTGTGTTCATGTTTTTAAGTTCAAATGTATATGGTATGTTTTATTTTATACCTAATTACCCTTAATAAGTATTTGAGCTCACCCTTTTTATGTTTTATTTTCCCCAGGATATAAAGAAAGGTTTTAGGTAAGAAAAAAAGGGTAAGATCTTTATGGGAGATGTTGAAGATCTTTCACCACGATTAGAAGATTACGTTCCAAGTTTCCAAAGACACTAAACTATTACGGTCCTTGTGTGTCTGTTTTATATGTATTAAGTATTCCACTAAAGTAATGTAATGTCCATGTACGTCAAGATTTGGGTCTCTACAGTTGGTATCAGAGGAAAGGTTTAGTCAACCTTTGGAAACTAGGATGTGAAAACGTTAGTGAGATCCCTAGAGATATTTCTAAGGTGTGTCTAGGGATGTCCCTATGGATAAGTATACGTATAGGATACAGTCCTAGAACTACGGTAACGATCATTAAATTTAACCTAAGATATTAGATATTGAGGATACTCCCCCTTTACTATGTTGTTTTCCCTAGCATGAATTTTCCCTCTCACACTATTATTTTTGGGTTTCAGAAAATGGCTGGAAACTGGAAGATTCAAGATAATAGAAGATATGATAGACAATTGAATGGTTTTATTCATGAGAAACCAAATGAAACGGGATCTGGAAGTCCAAACATCGTTATTATGCCTAATCAGAAATCTCATAATATGATCAATAATCTCAACATTGGAAAGTTTCCCGACTCAGATAATAAGAGAAAGACGGAGTTTCATGATGATCATAGAGGAATGAAAGTTCAATTTCCCTCATGTAAGTCATGTGGGAAGAGGCATAAGGGAGATTGTTTCAAAGGAACTGGAAGATGTTGTGGGTGTGGAAAAGAAGGACACAAAGCCAGTAGGGAAAGGAAAAGGTTCAGTTAACACCATGGACAAGGATAATGGTATTTCTACGACATCAACAATGATTAGATGTTTTAAATGTGGAATGTATGGGCGTTATGCAAACCAATGCCCAAATGGACAATCTCATGAAGAAAATCAGGATGGTCATATAGGTAGTATTTATGTGGATGATGATGAGGAGAATAGAAATGATATATGAGCTGAAAGAAGTGTTGAAGCTCAGTCGGTTGTTTTAGAAGGTAGTGGAATGATTGTATGTTTATCGAGAGTTATGTTGTATAGTAAATGGTACTATGGAATAAAGAATCATCTAAGGATTGTTACACTATTGTTTTTATTAAAAGTATTTAAAAATATATGTTGAATGGTACCATTAACCATGGAAGGTTATTCAGATATTTTTTTAAAGTAGATGATATGTGCATAATGAAGGAAAAATAAGATAATGAGATGTTTGATTGTATTCATGAGCTCATGATTGATATAAGTACTAAGTGATATCATGGTTTGAGTATATAGAATTTTGAGGATTTTGGTATGTGTAAAGTGTTAACTGTAAACTGAATTCATTTTTTCACTAAGGTTCAATGGGTATTCATTTTTCAAGAGAATACACGATTAAGGCCTTCGAATGTTTGGAATGTGACCAACAAGACATATCTTGTGATATATGGTGATCAACGATGGTATTAAATCTCTAGTAATCGTTTTCACTATATTATGAGAGTAGACTGTAGTATTATGGATAAGCCTAATGATTAGAATGGATTATGTTGGACATAAGTTAGTATTGTTTAGCGATAGAAGTTTTTTCGATATTATTGATGGGATGTTATAGTAATATAGTTTTAGAAAAAGGACAACCTGCAGGACGGGCAACAAATCATCGCTTCGAACAAGGCTGCGGGAAGCGAACCCACAACCGATGTGTGACTGGCCTTTATTGCCTACCAGTGGGCTACAGGAAGTCCCTGGTTAGTAGAAACTAGTTTTATTTTATTAAGCAGTATGATATATGAAGTATAAGTTCATTTTTGGAACCATATATGAATAATCTAACCATATGATGGACTTATAACTTTTTCTAACCTTTAGTTTGAAATAGATGGAATGACCCATTATTCTATCACATGATCTACTAACACATCACAAATAACAAATTCAACTTTATTTCTTTAAGGGATGAAGTGGAAATTGTTCAATTCACGAACAACAGTGAGATTGTACCAAAATCATGCAAGTATTTCTTTTAATTCATCAACTTTAGGGAAATGATCTTGAAAACCAAAAATGTTGTTCTAGTTCCCTTATATCTGATGAATTAGATGGTACCTTAGATCTTCACAATTCAATAGCTTTGTGATTGTTGGGTTTTTCATAGCCATGTTCTCTACCACTCTCCATCAGAACATGATGGTTATATTTTTCTTCCATATCCATATTTTCACCTATGTTCTCCTACGCGGAATCCCAGTGATGAGATAATTTGGGTAACCGTTACATTTCATACTTTAGTTTTTAAAGCCATGTTTTGTTGTTCCTTTTTACGATTTGGGTTTCTATTAAACAAACTTTCGAGTAGTAAACCATTTATAACCCCGATGAATTTCGAGGGCGAAATTCATTTTAAGGGGGTAGAATGTTACACCCTGAGATTTTATGAAAAATATTCTTTTAATTTCATTAACGTTTTGTGTTGTATGCTACACCAATATTACCTTGCGCTAACACAACACTGTATTAGCTTGCAGTATACGCACCACTATTCTTGGATCGTGTTACACACAATTTTGATAATAGTTATTCGACGCAACATTGAGTATATATATATATATATATATTCAATGTATAAATGAAATATTGTTATATTCTGTTATACGAAACAATGAAGGATTCTTGCACAACACGCAACCCATACTTGGCTGGCATTACATGCAATCACGACCTTCCTCGATAGCGTTTGTTGTACGCAATACCGGGTTTTACTAAACAACGATATATTATTATAATATTATTATGAACTAGCTGTTATGAATTGTATAAACTAAATTTCAAATTTTATAACATTATTATTCATCATAAACATTTTCTCGAACATGGTATAAGAAAAAAATAAATTTTTTGGGTAAAATAAGTATTTAAAAAAAATGCATTTTTGCTGCCATTTGATGGTGCACCCACTTTAATTCTAGTTTTTGAAATGTTTATAAGTTCAAATTGACAAAAAAAATTCTTCTTTGGAAACAAGAAATAAAAATTTACTTTGGATAAGTTTTTCATATTCTTCTGGTAACTTTCATATTTTGATGAATAATAAAAACACGCTATATTTTAATTTAAAACAACTTTTTTCATCGCAATAAATTATATGGTTAAATGATAATATTAAATGGTTTTAAAGTATAAATAGACTATATTTTTACCATTTAATATAATTTATTTCATTAGCATTGATTTTAAATTAAATTCATAGGTTAAATCTATTCAATCTTTTGCAATGTTTTAAAGAAAAGCTCGTTTTCTTTCGACCATGGGATTAATTTTGATTTAATTTCAGCAACTTTTATGTATTGAATTATTAAAAATGGATTCCATATTTTGAATCAGTGGGTCCAAATTATGTTAATAAGCTACTTTTTATTTTTGGTAATTATGAATAGTAACTACGGTAAATTTTATTTACCATAGTTAAAGGTAAATCGGGTAATTAAGGGTAAATATAATATTATAAAATTACCCTAACATGTGATAAAATTCTATTGGATGGCTAAAAGTATACCCATATAACCTAAGTGTCGGATTAAATTCATTTTATGGACTTTTGACCCTGAAAATAATTTAATTATTATTAAAACCAATGAAAGTGACAACATGTCACTCTCTTAAATCATATAAGTATAATAATTTTAATTTAGTGATAAACATCATAAAACTTCGACCATGAATAGTCTCCAGAAATCTAATAAAATTATCTACATCGTGATAATTTATTTTGAATTTTTAGGGATTAAATAATTGTCGTTAATGGTGATACATTAATGATACAGAAATTATTTATTAAGTGGGAAATAAGTAATATAGTTTTTATTGAAATAATAATACCCATTAAAAGGCCCACAAACCTGACCAAAACTTATTGTTAGTGTATATCTACACCTTAATCATACAATTACCTAATATATAACTGTTTGGAGATTTATAAAAGTGATTATGAAACTTATATTATTTTATTTTAAATGATGCCAAAGTTGTCATCTTCATAATTTAATAAATATAACAATTTAAATATTGTGATTTTAAGATGATAAATTCTAGTAAAAGTATTATTGTGAAAGTTAATATATTTATCTTCCTCATAGGATTTTATTTTTAATTTTTATGCAGCAAATCAGTATATTAAATAATTATACAAAAATGTTGTAGTAATAAACCAAATAAATGGATTTAAAAATAATAAAAAAAATTATATGAACTATTTAATGTGATCCACTGATTTTATAGATACATATTACATTTTATGAATCTATTAAGGGTTTTATTTTGAACATATCTTCTGTATATATTTTACTTAAATTCAAATAAATGAATAGTGTCAAAATTGACACTATTGTTGTTTTATAAAAATAACATATTATAAAATTGTTTAAAAATTCAAAAATATTTAAAAATTATAAATTTAATTTTATATGGTCTATAATGTTATAAATTAAACAATTATGGAAAATTCACAACAAATAATTAATTATTTGTTATAATTTAAAATTTAGAATTTTATTACCACAAATAAACTTAAATAGATTAAATAAGGATAAATCAAACATATAAGGTTTAAAATAAGATCCAAACATGTCTAAATTTGATTTTATGATGAGATTACAACCCTATATCATCTAATCGTAGAATATGAGTCATTTTTTGAGGTTTCTAAATGGGGTTATATTTATTATAAATTAATATTTTTAAGAATTCCAAAGGTGTCCCTCTCCTCCCATATAAAAGGGCACCTCCTCCCTCTCTTCCACACACCACATTGATCCTTCAAGATCGCCAAACCCCTACCCAATTCTCTTCTGCACTTCCCTAGAAACATCCTATAGGTCATGGTCTTATTCAAAGACCGATTTCAGTTCCCAAAGAAGAGGTCTCAAAGAGGTTCTTCAAAGAAGAGGTAATTTTCGTTACCGATTCTTTCATCTTTATTTCTTCTTCAACTTCTTCTTCTTGGGTTGTTTCATTATCAAGTAATAACATCAGAATCACTCATATACTGATATGTTATTATATGTATGAAACAACCCTATTTCACTATCTATCCATCCTATGGAAAATGAAATCACTGCGCGAGCGTACGTACGGAATACCGTCTCCACGCCGTGGTGTAATCTATTATCCACCACCACATTACTTGGATGGGTATAATGGTGTAAATAATAACTATATATGATTATTGTAAAGTAATAATGATTCTTTAATAGTATAAATACACTCCAATAAATTCCACGATCATGTGAACTATATCATCGCTCGTGCGTACGTACGGAATACCATCTCCATGACGCGATGAGATTCATTCTCAATGATTAACCATTCATAAATGATTATAAAGTATATATAATAAGTAATCATGAAATATATGACATAATAATGATACTGGATTTATTTATATATATGTATTTCATCCAATTAATTCCATTCAATTCAATGAGGAAACGAAAACAACGTTCATGCGTACGTGCGGCCTACCGTCTCCATGAACTGTGTATTTCATTCCATTTATCGATCTATTACATATATGTATATTATGAGTATATGTTATATATAAATCATTTTTTACATTCTGGATGTAAGTAATCATGATCTATGTAATCATATGAATAATTACAAGTCAAAACACAGACGACAAATGAAACGATTTTACCCAAAACACTCTTTAACATGGAATTTACAGAAGAATGGGTAATATAAAGTCATAAGTGAACCATATATGATATCAAAATAATTAATATGATTCTGTAATGAGTAAATAACATTATTTAAATCATTATACAGGAGGTTCGGATATGTACGATGTATATCGGACCTAAGGTAAGGGATAATTGTGCAAATCTCATTTTTATTCGAGATTTCTTATTCTTAAGTGTTTACTGGGGTTATTTCTATCATCCATGTCCATGTTTTATAAAAGTGTTTTCATGTATGTTTAAAGTCCTTTTTACCCATTTTTGAATTTTACTACATGGTATGTAAGGAATATTTCTTTTGTTTACATTACGAGGTACTTTTTCACTTTTCCGGCAAAAGTACGGAAAGAATGTTTTTTTAACTTATACGGCACGAACAGATTTTTACGGTTTTATAAAGCCTTATTTTCATGAAGCTTCCTCCAAAAGATTTCATGACTATTTTCAACAAAATCTCTTTCTTTTAAAATTTCATGACATTTTGTGAAAAGAAATTGATTTTGAAGAAGAAAGGATATTTTCCCCAAGAATTCATTACAAGTGTTTTATCAAAACCAATTTCCATCTAAGATGAAATTATTTCATTTGTGTATGTTTCATGTGTAGTGTCTCTATGATTGACATGGTTTCACATTTCTTATTATGAAATGATATCCATTTCTTTTATATGGATTATGTGATGATGGGATGATGTTTATGAAATCCATTTTATTCGTTGGGTTATTATGAATGATGTTTGTTTATTTTGTGGCACAAGTAAGAATGATTTCATTATGAGATGGGTGGGACCCATATCTCCCTCCAATGAATTTAGTAAAGATTTATATCTCATGAGATAGACATGGATGGAACGGAAAGTTAAACCGGTTCAGTAATACAGGACTGGAATGAGGAGTGAACTCGATTCAGAAAGGGACTTTTTCCACTAAGATGGTCTTGGAAGCAATGCCTTGGCTACTATGGAAATCATATCATCTGCTTAATGGTTGCCACAATTACATGTTTTATTCCCATGTTATTTTATCATTATTAATGTTTCTTTATGATCTATGCCTTACATACTTCCATGTTTTAAGTCATTTCTCAAGCTTTTTATGTTTAAACATTATGTTCATGTTTTTAAGTTCAAATTTATATGGTATGTTTTATTTTATCCATGCTTACCCTTATTGAGAATTTGAGCTCACCCTTTTTCTGTTTTCTTTTCCCCAAGATATAAAGAAAGATTTTAGGTAAGAAAAAATGGGTCAGATCTTTATGGGAGATGTTGAAGATCATTCACCACGATTAGAAGATTACGTTCCAAGTTTCCCAAGACACTAAACCATTACAGTCCTTGTGTGTTTGTTTATGTTATGTATTAAGTATTCCACTAATTCAATGTAATTTCCATGTACGCCAAGCTTTGGGTCTCCACATTAATGCTTAAAACATTCCCCTCTCATTCCTAAATGTGGTAATTCATTTCTAGATAGATTATAGGGAATTTGTGAATAATAAAACCATTACATGAATACTAATTAGCATAAATTATGTCCCCATAATGTCCTTATGTTATAATTATAATATAAACAAGATAATTAACTTGTGGAAGGCCATTAAACTACGTAGAATAATGTCTATTCTACACCACATTAAACTACGTATTATGAGGACCTTTTTTCATGACTATAAATGGCAAAAAAATGATGTCCTTAACACATGACAATAAAGTTTACAAAAACATGTCCTTACTGTGTGAATTTAAACCACATAACGTAATTTTCATCCCATTAGATGTTAAACTACATTTTCAATGTCTAAATAACATGACATTATGTTAGAAAATGCTTCAACGCATTTATATAGGGTCCTTCCCCCTGATAGTGGCCATCCAAAAAAATATACACTCCTCCGCTCAACATACTCATGTAGGAGGGATTTACCATTAATGTATAATGATATTATGTATATTACCAATTTTATAAATTTTATCTTGGAAAATCCACTGTTGTTGTCTTGAGGAATCATAATATCTATCATCATCCTCTTGTCATTAAAAATAGATTATCAGAATTGTTGAGGACTCCTTTAACTGACAATGAAAAAACATCCCCCATAATGGGACTATCATAAAAATGATACTTCCACTTAATTATACATTATGCTTTTGAGTTGTCTTAGAATAAAACATCCCTCATACTAGGTTCATCAACTGAGGGTAACTTCCTCCCTCGAAGAGAACTTATCTATTATTAAATAAATTTTTTTTATTCAAAACAACAATAATATTTCTCAATATTCCACTAGGTGTATATGAAGAATGAAGGAACAATATTGACCAATAATCCTAGTTCAGCTCATTATTTCAAGCCATTCATTTAATGTTGTTTGACCAGAAACACTAGGCTAATCATTTCAGCTAGTATGACATTAAACATCCTATACAAAGGGACACAATACTCTCCAGATAAAAACATTTAACGGGAAATATAGATACAATTCATGTTTCATCTCGATAAATATATTCTTTTCATGGTTCTGGAAACATATCAAGCAATGAAAATAAAGAGGCACAAAACATGTTAGGTTAAAAAGCCAAAAAGGGTGGTCTATGAAAAATCACTTTCATTCACACTAAATCTCATTCATATTGATCCATTTAAAAAAGAAGGTCAATGACAGAAACAAATTTTTTTAGGGTTTTACATATGACCATATCAACAATCAAACTATTATATCTATGTTCCATGACTTATGAAAAAATAAGAGCGTCCCCCATCCCATCACTATGATTAAAATAGTTTGATATAATTTTAAGTAAATTGGTTTCAAAAATATGTTATGACCATAGGAAGGAAATTTTTATGGAGAAATATATGGTCAAAATCAAAATTAATTTCATTTACAAAAAAACTCCCTATAGTAACATCCATATGATAATGTCTCTCTACCAAGATTTACAAAAAACCTTTTATGTAACTCTTGAACTCTTTAATATAGTCTCTAGCCTCATTATAATCACGTTGAATTTCATTCAATCAACCAACTCTAGTATCCACATTCTAGAAAAAAGTTGTTTCGTTGAAATGAAAATGATAGTATACCCTTCTATTTGTGATTATCCCAGTGAAATGTAGATGTTTTTGAGTTCACCATATGTGGTATTTAATATTTAAAGATGGTGAGACACTTAAATAGTCTTATCTTTGATATGACACATAGACTCTTACAGTTTTTTATTATGATTGGATGTCTCTTGGGAAAAAATATACCTAATGTTTTAAAAATTGACAGCTAGTATAGACTTTATGAGGTCCTACCAAATCATATTCTATCGTTATTTCCAATTATCAATCTCCATCATAGCAACATGAATAGTAGATATTCAAATATTCCAAATCCCTTCATGAAAAACAAAAATATAAGTCATTGGATTCATGATAGAAAATCCTTGATGGATTTATCAGATATTATTGTAAAGGCCTGACCCTAGTTTCCCGAAGCCAGTGCCTTATTAATATAGAGAGCATGAATACAAGAAATTACTGTCTTAAAAGAACGAATATTCTAGTTGAAGTTTACATCCAAATACATAAAAAAGTTTGAAATTAATTCTTGAAATAAAAAAAATTAAGATCCATTGGGAATAACCACCATTCTAAGATTATCCCTGCTAGTCAATGTTAATATACCTCTTCATGTCCTGGTAAAATGAAACAAAAGAAAGGGGTGAGATCAAAATATCAGTTCTTTTAAGTAATACAATTGAAGATATCTTAAAAATAAACAATATCCACGGTGAATAAATAATAACACATGCCTTTAAAAATTAACTTGAACACGGTATAGAATTAATATTAGATGAATAAATAATGCCATAATAAAGCACAATCAAGGGTATTGTACTAGTCGAATGACCTCATAAAAATTCAATTACTAGTTTCAGAGTGAGGGAAATGCATTTTTTGGACTTTTTAAAACATTCTGTCAATAACATGGACAAGAAAAAATTTGTATGAAAGGATATTAGGAATGAAAAATAAAATAATATAACTTTAAATAAAATAAAATGGAAAGAATAATTTACCACTTAAAGTAATGATCATTTAGAGACTCTTTAGGGGAGTGGTTTTTTCTTTTTATTTAGGCCAAGGTATTTTTAACATGCGTTAGGATTTTGGGATGATATTTGAGTATAATTTTGTCAAGACACAAGGCTTTATAGGAGTGTAGAGAAGATGAAGTAAGGGGGAGGGGGGATATAATGGAGGAGAGCGGTGGTTTGTGAATATTTTATTCATTATACTAATATTTCCCTAAATACAACCAACAGTGTTGAATCATGTGACCCATAATATTTATATGTTCTTGTGTGTTTGAACCTAGTGGGACTACATCAGCCATAAATCACATAAGACTCAATAAATCATATGTTCATCATTTTCAATAAATTATCATATACGACTCTTCACCCAAAATTCATGTATTTTATAAAAATCCCAAATATTCACCCCCACCATTTTTCAACATGTAGAAATCAAAAATGAAATCATTTTTTTTAAATAGTTTTAATTTAATTCCTAAATTAAATCATAATTTATTAATAAAACAACAACATTAAAACTATAACTTATTTTATAACCCCATGAAAAATTAATCAACTCCCAAAAAAATATCTTATATCCCTATGAAAATAAAATAAAAATTTATGATTACATTTTATGAGAATAAATTTCCATTTTAATATATTAAATTAATCAAATAAATTTATTAAAATATTTATGACATACAATAATACCAATACATATAATATGATCGTTTCTTCACTTATATGATGTCTAAGTTAAATTAATACATTCATGGGTGAAGTTCTTATTATTTTTGAGGATTTAATATTCATTACTATTCATATGGGTATGTTACTATTCATAAGTGTATGTTACTATTCATCAAAAACTATTATTCCCTTATTAGAATATTAATATCTTATAGAATGTAACTGTGTATGTTAGTATTTTGAAATTGAAATCAATGAGGTGAAAAAATTGTGTTTAATGGCTATGTTATAAAAAAAGTGGTGTATTTAAGAGAATTATTGCTTTATGCATTCAATATCAAATTTATTTGAAAAATCTTGTTGTATTACGTTATCCCCTGTATAAAAAAATTATTCCATGAAATTATCCTAATTTTACCTCAAAAAATGATCTGGGTTGTTATTTATCATATTCTCCTCAAGATCACATATTTCCTCTTTGATTTTATTATTTTTCAATTGTATCTATATTGGTTGAGTCGTCTTATTCCTAAACACTTGTTATTAATTGTATAAAATTTAGATATTCTCTTTCTAGTAAGATTTGTCATGTTCTAATTCTATACCAACAATAGTGAGGATATGTGTTTGGTCTTTCCTATACATTATCTACAATGAGACATGGAACACATTTTGTACTTTAGATATTCTAGCTGGCATAGCCAAACGATATTCAAAAGCTCGAATTCTCTCCATAATTTCAAATGGGCCTATGTACCTAGGGCTTAGCTTCCCATTCTTACCAAATCGTATAACACCCTTCCATGGAGGTACATTCATGAAAAGATGACATCCCACTTGAAACTTGTAATCCATCCTTTGATTATAGTCAACGAATTTTTAATATTTTAGATGCTTTGATATAGCCTTGAATACTATTCACATTCTCTATTGATTCCAACACATGCTTTGTGCCTGAAATCTTCTTTTCTCCAACATCATCCCAGAAAGTTGGGGTACTCCATATCATTCCAATAAAATGCATCATATGGTGCCATTTTAATACTTGAATGGAAACTATTACTTGAGGGGAAATGCCACTAATTGAAAATATTGAACCCAAATACCAGGAATGTCCGGAGAACTTGATATCAAATTGTCCTCTATGGTTTGGATAGTCCATTCTGTTTTCTAATCTATTTGAGCATGATAGGTTGTACTTAATCAAATATCAGTATCCAATTATTTCAGAATACTTTTCTAGAATTTTAATTTTAATCATAGATCCCAATCAAAAAAATATTATAGAGGTTCTCCATGAAGTCTCAAAACATAATTTATATAGAGTCATTCTAGGTGCTCTAGTGGGACATCATCCCTTATTTCAAGGAAATGTGGATATTTTTTAATATGATCAATAATAACCCATTTAACATCATTATTCAAGTGGGTTTCTTGTCATCCAGTGAAAAAAACCCATGGTAATGTCATCCCATTAACATGTAGGAATAGGTAGAAAAATCATGACTCATATTGCATGTTGTCTTTTGAAATTCACTTACTGAAAGAAAAAACATAAGGATACATAATCAGTAATTTCCCATTATTTTTTGTCCCACAAGAAATATTCCTTCTAATCTATATAAATATTAGTGCTACCAGGGTGTGTAGAGAAATTTGATCTATGTGCATCATCCAATAACTCCTTTTTCATCTTCAGTATAGAGGGAACACACATCCTCTTCCCAAATTTCAGAATTCCATATTCACACATGAAGTCATCCACCATATCATATTTTAAATAATTAATTTTCATTTGAAGGTTGTCATCATTTGGATGAGTGTTTTTAATCTTTTCGAATAAATATTTATGGGGAACCAATTAAAAATGTAATGATATTTCACCTTCCTTGATATTTATGATGTACATCGTTATTAGATCACTGAATACATGATCCCTTCCAATCGTTATTTTGATTAAAACTATATGATCCTTCTTTTTGAATGCATCATCTAACTTATTTTCATTCCCTGGATGGTAGTTTTTATATCAATCATAATTCTAGTGTAGTTTTATCCATCGCATTTGCATCATGATGATTTCATTATTTGAGAAGATATACTTCAAACTCCTTGGATCCGTATATATCTCACATAATTCACTATAGAGATATTCTCTCAATATTTTTTGTGAAATAATCTTATAAGCTAACTCAATATCATGAGTAGGATAGTTTTTTTATAAATTTTTAACTGCCTTGATGCTTAATAAATGACCCTATCATTATCCATAAGGAAATAACCATGTCCTTCCTTTGATGTATCATTATATATCACAACTAATCATTCCCATATGGTTTAGTGAATATCAATGAATTCATTAATATCCAATTGAATTATTCGAATCAGCCATCACATTCATTTATCCATAAGATCTAAATCCCTTTATGTGCATGCTTTCTTATTGGGTTTGCAAAATGTGTGATGTTTTGAATGAACATCTGATAATAAACATCTAAACAAATAAAACTACATACCTTAGTTATGTTCATTTGGGTAGGACATCCATGATCAACCATTTTCATCAAAAGATCAAAAAATATTCCATCCTTAGAGAAAATCTGTCCAAGAAGAGGAACTAATTGAAACCAAAATTCATAGTTCTAAAACATCCCATGTAAATACATTATTCTAAGTGACTTCAAAACTGTGAAAAAGTGATTTTCAAGATCTTCATATATTTTGGAGTATACAAATATATCATCAATAAATTCAACCACAAAGTCATTAAGAAATTATTCGAGAATTCTATTCATTAAATCCTTGAAAACTAAGGTTGAATTAGGGAGTCCAAAAGACATTACTATGAACTCGTAATGCCCAAACCTGGTTTGAAATATTGTTTTTTAATGTCTTCTTTCTTCACATGCAACTGATGATATCTTGTCGATAGGAATTATTAAAAAAATATTTGTCTCTCAGAAAATAATCAAATAAATCATTAATGTGAGTTAAAGAATACTTGTTCTTCATTTTTATAGAATTAATCTCCCTATAGTCAATGCACAACCTCATAGATCCAAAAGTTTCTTAAAGAAAAAAATAGGGGCTTCCCATATAGAAACATTGGTGATAATAAATCCTTTATTAGTAAATTCCCATAGTTTTTTCTTCCATTCAACTAATTCCAAAGAGTATACTCTATAATAGAACATTGAAATTGGCATTGAATCAAGAATTTGGTTGATGGAAAAATAAATTTCCCACTCTAGAGGAGGTCCATGCAAATCCTATAGAAACACATCAATATATTATTTCACAATAATTATGTCCTCTATTTGAAAATTTCCTTCACTAAACATAGTTATTTTATTCCACCCCCCAATATAATTAAATTTAGAAGAGGTGCTACGAGTGGATCTTGATGAGAGTCATTTGGTGATGTTTCAACACTAAAGATATGGGATTCAATATTTGACTCAAAAATTGTAACCTTATTCTTCTTGAAATTAATTTTTTCATCATGGTACAAAATCCAATCTATACAATGAATTATATCATATTCAATCATGGGTATGACTATAAAATCAAAAGATAAAGCACATTTATTTCCTATATTGGGTACTGCCCGACAAAACATTATTTAAATGTTATTTCCCTTCAGAGTTTTTAGTAAAAACTCTCTTATTAAATACAATTTGAAATATCTAATTGTCTTGGAAAACTAAGAAGATATGAAAACATTTTATAATCTATAATAAAATATAGCATTGGTTGTGTTTGGGAAAATGATTAATGTATCTTCCACCACATCATTATAAACATCAATACCAATAATTGTGATCAAATATGCTTGTCCCTTCTCCCTTTGCCTTATCTGAGGCACGTTTCCATAATGTACCATCTATCTACAATTATTGAATTGCACATTAGTAGGGTTTTTATTCCCCTTGAAAAAACACGCTTGATGGCCTTTCTGTCCACTCTTATAACATAGCCCTTTTAAATTTAATCTGTATCCAGGGTGTTTCATTCTATATCTATCATAGGGTACCTTATTTCCTTTTACATATTTTCAGAAACCCTCTTCTTCTCTTTCTTTGAAATAAATTCATAAGACGTTGAGAACTCATTTTCCATCTTAATAGCACATGATTCTATAACTTCATATGATGAGAAATTTTGAATGACCAGTGCTCGCCTAAAGAACAACATTACAAGATGAAATTATTAAACAATCATACTCTTTATATTATGTACACAGTCCATATCATGTCTTGATAACCATTTTAAGTTAGCTTTATACTTTGATAAAATTTAAACTTCCTCTCGACTCAAATTCAGAAACTACCTTTCCATATCTTATTGATGTTCACAGGAAATGTATTTCTCTAAGAAAAATTCTTTAAATTCACTCCATTACATGTTTGCTATTTCTTCCTCCTCCTATTTGTTTTGAATTAGTGACCACCATTGATCAACATCTATCGACAAATGACAAACTACCATGGAAACCTTCCCCATTTCGTTACTTCTCATGGTGTGAAATATATTCTCCAAGGAAATAATCCACTGTACTAATACTAATGGGGTTTTAGTACCATTAAATGATGGAGTATTTTGTGTCATAGAAATATCTTACATATTTCTTCCATTTTTTGGACGAAGATTTTCTTTACAGGTAAAATTATAATTCATAATCACAGTAAGTTGTCTGATTTTTGCAATAGGTTTCCCTCATGTGACAAAACTACATAGCGAAAATAATTTTCTTACACAAGAGGGAAATACCGACATGGGATTTTTTCATTCATGTTGTTTCCATTACATTTACTATGATCCATTTCTAAATAAATTAAAACAAAATAATAGGTTATGAATCATAATGCATAATATCAACATATCAAAATACCTAGAAATAATTGAAATTCTATTCATTGCTAGTACCATTATCATAATCGTCGTTTAAATGAAGAAAATTTTACATTTAAATAAATTTTAATGGATAATATTGAAAATGTAAATTATATTAAGAATATATCCTAGGAGTTTCAAACCAGTTGTGTAGTAAGGCATGTTGTCATGTACCAAGATACATTTGTTCTTACCTGAAACACATTTTCGGAGTATTCAATCACATGTACATCTATTCCAGAACCACATCCACTTGTAGTATCCACACATGGATGTATTTTCTCGATAGATATACATAATCTATTTCTTACCAAAATACTAGGATGTTCTGGTATGTTTATCCTCTATGGCTATCTTAGAGATTTGTTCCCATATCTACATTTTCTCTATCTAGTTTCTATGATATACTTATATTCTTCTAATACCAATTGTAATGACCATACCCTAGATTCCCGAATATGGTTCTATATTACAATAAATTTTTATGATTATAATAAATTTTTATCCCATGGGAACAAATAGTTTATTATATTTGGAAATCCAGATATATACATAAGATAATAATTACTAATGGAAATGAAAAACAACAGACTAGTTCCATTGGGAACACCCAACACTCAAATATTATTCCTCCAAATCAATCAAAATTTACCGCTTCATGTCCTGGGGAAACGAATCAATATAATGGAGTTATCTCAAATGCATAGTAGGGGTAAGATATAGAGTAAAACATATCATAAATATAAACATTAGGCATGGGGGATAACTAAGAAAACATTCTTTTAAAAAAGTAAGTCAAGGGATTATAGAAGGAATAAGAGCTGAATAAATAAATCCATAATAAAGCATAATCAGAGATATTATACTACTCAAAAAAACCTTATGAACTTTCAATTAATAGTTTCATTATCAGGGAAATTAATATTGAAGGACCCCGGGACACCCTGAGAGGGGAGGGGTGAATCAGGGTGACCACTTTTTCTTTTAATGTGATGGATCTTGTTCCCACGTTGGTAGGAACTTGTTGAACCTGTATGAAGATTATGATCAGAAAAAAACATTCACAAGCACAGAGAAGACACATCCATTTTTTCTTGGTTCACCACTAAGGGCTACGTCCAAGGAGCATACGCCGACAGGTTGTCGGTCGTAACAAAATCCACTATGCTTCACTAGCTGTAGATTACAAAATTTTGGGTACAGTCGCTCTGTCCCAGGCTCACTGCCTTTACAAAGGTTCAGGGATAGCTCACTACTTCCCTCGGGTCACTCCCGTTGACTCCCCCTGGCTCACTGCCGTTGGTGAAGTCCCACTCAGTTAATAGACGTGAGGGTCTCTTCTTCATTTGCATAAGAGTGCATCCTTTGTTGTATGTAGATGCTCAATTGAGGTCCGATTCTCACCAGAAGAAGAATATCACTTTTCCTCGAATGTACCAAGTAGTCTCTCGGCTTTCGTGTAGCTCCAAACACGCCGGTGGGCTTCAGCAAAACCAGGCGCGCTTCTCCAAGATAGTCGCGCAAGTCCCACTACGGTGTGCAAGTCCAAACTGGTGCGCAAGTGTCATCAACACACATGCGCGACTCTTCCTTCCCCAACTACAAACTTGCGCGGTCCACTTCCATTCTCTTCCAAACCACCTTGGGCGCACAGCCAAAAACCGGCGCTCAAGCTCTACTTGCATGACAAAACAACCACCTGCGCGACTCAACCACCTGCGCGACGAGAGCTCGAAAAATCTCTCAGACTTGAACTTTGTTAGAAATGAGGAGGGGTGGTCCATTATTTATAGGCAAACTGGACCCCCTGCGCGGCGGCTCGCAAGTCCCTCGACGGCGCGCAAGTCTTGTCTTCAATAAACTCTGTCGCGCAACTCACTTGCGCGACCCAACCAAAACTTGCGCGACCTTCTTTCCTTAGACAAATTTTGATGTTCTGATCCTCAAAAACATATGGAGCGCAAGTCTTTTATCCTCCAAGAGCACGGCGCGCAAGTACCTTTGCCAAAAACACTTTAATTTATTGGACGATTTTTAGGCCCAAAAATTTGGCAAACACTGGGACACAGCGCCACCTTCACTACTGTTTTCTGCTTGAACGGTATGATCGCTTTATTGGTACACACCCTGAACTTCCACTGAGGATTGACAACAAACACAAACCATACACCAAATCATGCTTTGACGAACCTGGTTCCAACAAATATTCTATACATTCTAAATCATTTCATCACGGAAATGGCTAAGACATCTAAAAAAGATATTCGCCTTAGCCAAAACCATATCTAAACATGGGCAATGCCTCAGCCAAGACCATATATATTTTTCTTATGAATCCTACTGATGCATCAAGGGTCTATAGAGGGACAAAACCATCATATAATAAATTAAATTAATTCCTTATATGAACAGGGATAAACATATACAATAAATACATTCATATTGAAGCTAACATATAAAACATAAATAACTTACCCAGAACACTAAGCTTAAACACTCACCGTTCGGAGTAAAATTCTGAATGGTTTATCATAGAACATCCACAGTATAACTAAAAATAAAAAATTAAATTAAATATGTTTGATGATATCATTAATATTAATTCAAATAATATATAATAATAAATTGGAGTGTTCAAACAGATTAAGATTAACATATAAAATAATCGAGTAATTCTTTAGATATATAATCGTTTACTTTAAAAATAAGAGTTATTTTAGAAAAAACATTTCATAAATAAATAATTGATTTAATATGGTACATTAAAATAAAATAAATGATTTAATAAAATTATTAGTTTCTAAAAATAGATTATATTGTTCTTCTGAAAATAGGAATAAATTTGAAAAATTTCCTCGAATTGGGATTGTATTCAGGAAGAAGTATTGAATGATCTTTTTAAAATAGGTAAGTCACCATAAAATAAAAAGCATATTAAAATTAGTATTAATATATATAACATTAAAAAATAAAATTTTAGGAGTATATATTAATGAATAAAAAATTTATTTACGTAAGTTGATAATTAAATCAACCCGAATGAAAATGGTGGTTCTGTTGGAAAACCCTTACCACATTATAATCAATGGATTCGTAAACCCCAAAATTAATAATAATAATATGATATATTGAATACCATGAAAATAAATAAATATATTATATTATACATAAATGTTCATTATACATAATCCATATAGAAGTAATAGTAGTGAATTAGGAATATCTCACAAAAAATTGTAGTTGGATCAGGAAATCCTTACCTTAATTCTGAAGGTGTTCCTCACATGATCTTAACGACCTGAATAATAAAATTTAGGTTCATAATTTATTTCTTCCACAACCTAATCTACATTTAATTTATTTATTATATCCTTATTATTTTCATTTATGGATTTTTAATCGGTTTAAATATTCAATTTCATTGTTTGGGATCGTTTCCTTCCCCAGTTTTCACGATCAGTTTAAAAATATTCATCTGTGGATAAACATTTAGAATGATATTTCTATCCATAATATAATTTTTATGTTTTTATAGAAGAAACATAATATTTAATGGTTATAAAATTCATTTTTTTATTGGGAGTGAATATGAATCATTACTAAAAACATTAATGGAAATTGTCTGTGTTAATTGGGAGTTTTTTATCCCAACGAATTCATTTTGATTTATAAATTAATATCATCTGTAAAAAAGGCATATAGAACCTTAAATACGAAATAATAAATAAATTATAGTATGATTCAACCATAATAACGGCTTCATGACTGTAATTGAAGATGGTAATAGAAATTTAAAACCCATCATCCTTGAATCTGATAAATTAATATATTTCAAATTGTGTTTTCATTAATAGTATTAAATAAGGGGGAAGAAGTGATGATGATGAATTATTACATTATAAAAAATATATATATTACATGTAAGTAATGGATTAATTGCATAATTTGGATTATTATAGGTGAGGATAGAAAAATAAAATAAAGAAAGATGAAATAAAATAAATTAAAAGGGGAATATACCTCTTTAAGTAATCTTATTTGAGGTCCTCTTTAGGGGAGAGGTTTTGGTGTTTTTATGATACCAATGGATGATAGAAGTGGGAGGAGTATATTTGAATGAAATTTAAGTAGAATTTAGACAATGAACATCCCTTGAGATGAGTGAATAGTATAGGGAGTGATGGGGTTTTTTTAGTGGTGGAGAGGGGTGATATATAAATAGTTTATTAATTATATTATTATTTCTCTCAATAAAACAAATAGTGTTGACTCATGAGACCCATAATAGTAATAGATGATTGTTATATATAACATAGTGTCTTACATCATCCTTACATAACCTATGACTCAATAAATCATGTATTTAGCTTTTATAATAAAATTTAGTATTTCATAATGGACAAAAAATTCCTGTATTTTAGAAAAATCGAAAAAATCAACCCAACCATTTTTCAGCATGTAGAATTAAAAATGTTAATGCATTATGTGATAATTATTTTTTAAATATTTTTAATTTAATTTTTATTTAAAATCATAATTTACTTGAAAAAATTATTAAAAATATAACTCAATTTATAATAGCAAAAAAGTAATCAAGTCACCATTAAATTATCTTCTAACAATAAAAAAATAAAATAAAAATTTATTATTAAATTTTATGAAAATATGTTTCCATTTTAAATTATTTAATTAATCATGAAATTTTAATTAAAATATTATTCACATACAAAATACCAATACTTATACTATGATCATTACTTCACTTATAAAATCTATATGTTGTATTTATACATTCATGGGTGATGTTTCTATTTTTTTCTATTTTAGTATTCATTACTATTCAGTAATATTCAAAAGGGTATGTTACTATTCATCAAAAACTATGATCTTCCTATCAAACTCTAAATATGATACTGAATTCTACCATGTATGTCAGTTATTCAGTATTCTAATCACAGAGATGGAAAAATTATGCTTACTAACTAGGTTATAAAAAAGTGGTGTTTTGAAGATACTTAGTGTTTCATTCAATCAATAAAATATTTATTTGAAAAATATTGGGGTGTTACATTTATTTTCATTATATACAACTAGGATTAATGACATGTGATGGGAAGATCATTCAGACACATCAGATCTGATTCAGAGTAACTATCAAAAGGAGATACATACATCGAGATTAGTGCACCCAAAGATGTTCCCTACTATACTGTAACGACCCAAAGTTTTTCAATAAAAATTACCTTCATAAAATTATGTCATAAAATCACATGAATTAACAAAATAATTAACTACTAATTGATAAGTGAAATTTAATCATATGATTGTCACTTTGGTGTCTGGAATTTTTAAAATCTGACATATATGGTTGTGTTTAAGATGAGTTTTGGAGTCTGATTGAAGAAACTTGTTTTTTGGAGAATAGTAACATAACCATATTAATAGTAAAATGAATAGTAATATGACACTTATTAATAGTAAATAATAATATTATCTTATTTTATTAAGGCAATAAGATAATGAGATCTTAATTAATTTTTCAATTAGAAATAAAACTATGTGCACCTTTAAGATTGTTAATTTTCAAATTAACTATGAATTTTTATAATAATTAAATTAATAATATTTAAAAAATTAATTTTGAAAAATGGACATCATTTTTGAATTCTAAATGTTAAAAAATGGTTTGGGTGCATTTTTTGTATTTTTCTAGAAAACTCAAATTTTTGATGAATAGTGAAATACTGTAAAATATCGTATTTACAATTTAATTGTTAAATACACTATTAATGACATCACAAGTGATGCAAGGACACTTGGTTTGAACTCACATGAAATTTATAATATTAGGGGTCACATGAAACAATACTATTTTTTGTTTTGAGGGATATAATAATATAATGAATTAAATATTCAAAATTTACCCCTCCCCTCCAATATAAAAACCACCCTTCATACCCTCATTCCCTAACACCTCTCAAGATCCAAGACTTATCTAAACTCTACCCAAACATCACACCTATCCCCTCCCCCACATCCAAGAGATTCTGGTCTCAACAAAAGTCCATGCTTAGTCCCATAACGAGGTTCTCATGAGAATGATTCAAGAGGTAAATTCTCTCCCTATTCTCCTTTATTTTCCTTTCATGTTCGCGTTCATTTCTTGATATGTCCCCCCATATCTTCTCCAAAATGTTTTTGTAACTCTAGTATTATACATACAATGTAATGTTATGATGCTAAAAGGATTTCATATCATCCAACCCCCTATCCCTCTTCCTTTTATTTTATTAAAGAGAACGTTGTTCGTGAGGTGTTAATTTATCACCTTCAAGAACGACATTCTTTCTTCGTACATTTATACCTTCAAATTCGGTCATAAAACCATTTTTATGGTTGTACCAGAATATTTTATATGTATTATAACCTATTTAATGTTATGAAACCGACTTATTAAAAAATTACTGAGTTATGAATTAAAACCAGTTCGTTGTGATCGAAAAACCACCGAAATTAACCCAAACAATCATCATTTAATTCTTATCTAATGATTCATCCACATGGATCTAATATAATATATTATAATATCATTAAAACTCTTCTATTATCATTAATAACATGTAACATCTTTTCTAGATGTTTACCCATGTTCTACCCAAACATCAATTTAAGAATCCAACTGAACCACTCAAGAAAACCCTAAAAACAAACATTCCTAAATAATGTTATGATGTGATGGGTGCACCCGAAATTATATGGCGCAATATGAATGATTGAAAGTGACGGGTGCGCCCAGAATTATACAGCGCTATAATGCATTGGGTAAAGTGATGAAACTCATGAGTAAATGTGAAAGGATGTCTGAACACGATTATATCTACGTTAACAAGTATGTGTGGTAGTTAACCACTAAAACATGATGTTTCATTATTATTCATTGCAACATTTCAAGTCTTTTATTTGTGTCCCTATCATGTTCATGATCATTTTCCTATGTTATGATTATTCTCACCCCATGATATATTGTTCTAGATCACACCTTTTTATGTATATCCTTAAGTGGCTACATTTACTAAGGACAGGAAAAATGCCAATAAGAAGCTAGAGAAGATGAAATTAAATAAATGTTTATACTTGATGTTGTATTTGTTATGTTTTCTCCTAGTTTTCCCATGACACTAAACCTTGGTATCCTCTATGTGAAATAATATTATGTTGTTTTTCTTTAAAATGATGTAATATTAATGTAATAAAAGGCTCGGGTCGCTATATTTGGTATCAGAGGAATGGTTTAGTTAATTTGGGAATTATGATTAGTGAATCCTAGAGAAAACCTCTAGCATGAGAATAGGTACAACTAAGCACACAAAAATATTTACATAGGGATACCATATGTTATGTTATTGGTATAAATTATTAAAATGATTATGTTATTCATGACTTTTTTACTTTTTTTTTGTTCTATCCTTTTCTATTTTAGAAAATGGTGGCAACCAAGAGAAATCTGGCCAACAACTCATGCGAGGTCCAATGCAACGATTGCCCGAACGATATCCCAAATGATTGGGGAGGTGGAGTTCAAAACTTCATGGAGATGATTACCCAATTATGTCAGGTTATGAACAATAAACATAATAATGGGGAACGTCCTCCTTCACCAAAGATGGAGCAACTGGATATCAAATATTTTATGTGGCAAAGACCACTGACGTTTAGTGGATCTTCTGATCCACTAGTTGCGGAACAGTGGGTCAACTCCATAGAGAAGATCATATATGTTCTTCACTGTTCTGAGATGGAGAAGATGACCCTATCCATTTATCATCTAGATGGAGAAGATGATCAATGGTTGGAAATGATTATGAACACCAAGCCAAGAGAAGAAATTGAAGAGATGGAATGGGAAGAGTTTAAGATAATTTTTCTGAACAATTATTTCCCAAAAACTCTTTGCACGAAGATGGAGAGTGAAATCCTAGAACTCAAGAAAAAAGAATGAAATTTTTTTACAACCTATGAAGTGAATTTCACAAGTCTTGGAAGGTAAGCTTCGGGATTTTTTATCAACAATGATAGAAAAATTGATAGATTCTTTAGTAGATTAAAACCACACCATCAAAAGGATCTTGCAATTCAAGACTTTAGGAGTTATGAAGAAGTTGTTCGACGTGCTCTCAAAGTGGAGATGGAGTTTGGAGTATGGTCCCATGGCTATGGTGATACTAAAACAATGATGGTGTTTCAAGCTGGTGCAGCTAATGAAAAAGGTGGGAAGAAAAATCAATGACCCACATGCCAAAAATGTGGGATGTTGAACCATGGGAACTGCCTCAAAGGGATGGGGAAATGATTCAAGTGTGGGAAATAAGGACACCATTCCCAAGAGTATCAAAAAGACATGAAATGAAAGGATAATGTAGTTGATGAAAGGAGAGAACCACTCATGATTACATGCTAAAACTGTAGAGATCTAGGGTACTATGTAAACGAGTCCACTAAACCTCGAGTTCTTGAGGGTAATCAGTGTCAGTAAACACGAAAGCCATAGGAACAGGTGAAGGCTTATGCCATCACTACTATGGAGGTAGAGCATGATAATTAAATCATACAAGGTACACTTCCTATTAAATCAAGAATAGAAAAAGTCTTATTTGATTCTGATTCTACGCATTCCATTATATCATGCATGTTTTCTAGAACTATAGAATTGAAGCCCCAAAACATTGAAGTAGAGATACCTTGTAAAAACACCAAGTGTTGCAATCATTGAAACCCAAGTGTTCAACTCTTCTCTTGTTGGCGTATGTGGGAAGATTCTTCTAGAAAATCTTGCAATACTTCCCTTGGTGTAATTAGATGCTATAATGTGAATGGATTTGATCTCGTTATATAGAGCACATATCAACTATCGGGAAAAGGTAATAACTTTTCATATTCCTACCCATCCTAGGATCTTCTACAAATGCTAGGAAGATCATGAATCTCATTTGAAAATTCCTTTAATGGTGTGGGTGTTGATTCCCTATGAATAATAATACCTCACCCAAATCGTTGAGTTGATGGAAAGTACCAAACATGAGGAAATGCCCATCGTGAGGGAATACATTGATATATTTCCTGAAGAGTTACCCGGAATTCCCACGGATCGTGAGGTAGAGTTCTCAATTGAACTCATACCTGGAGCTACTCCTTTCTCGAAGTGTCCCTATAGGATGGATCCTATAAAACTGGAGGAGTTAAAGTAGCAGATGAAAGAGTGTCTAGACAAAGAGTTCATACGCCCTAGTTCAACACCTTGGGGTGCACCAGTGCACTTTGTGAAGAAGAAGGATGGAAAATGTGGCTATGTATCGATTATCAGGAACTCAACAAGATCACCATAACGAACAAGTATCCTCTCCCAATGATTGATGACTTGTTCAAATAGTTAAGAGGAGCTCAACACTTCCCAAAGGTGGATCTTAATTCTGGATATCATCAGGTAAAGGTGATGAAGGAAGATATTCATAAGACTGCCTTCCGTACAAGGCATGGGCTCTATGATTTTTTGGTGATTCCCTTCGGACTTACTAAACCCCCTGCAATCTTCATGGAATTGATGAATTGAGTATTTAGACATTACCTCGACAAATTTTTGGTAGTGTTTATGGATGATATTCTCATATACTCCAAGAGAAAAGAGGAACATGAATTACATCTAAGACTTGTGTTGGAGACATTAAGAAAAGAGAATTTGTACGCCATGCTCAGTAACTGTGACTTTTGGATGAAGTAAGTCACATTCTTGGGACATGTGATCACCAGTGAGGGAATTTCTGTTGATCCTTTAATGAAAAAGGTGATTGAGGAATGTCCCAGGCCCTCTAGTGTCATAGAAATCCGGTGTTTTCTTTGATTAGCTGGGTACTACCGGCGTTTGGTGAAAACATTCTCACGATTTTCAAGCCCGCTAACTATGTTAACATGGAATGGGGTAAAGTATGTCTGGAAAGAAGAATGTGAGGGAAGCTTCAAGGAGATAAAGAGAATGTTGACCACTACACCTGTACCCACAATACTGAAATGTGTAGAATGTTTTGGGATATATAGTGATGCTTCAAAGACAGGCTTAGGTTGTGTACTAATGAAAAATGATAATGTGATAGCCTATACCTCACAAAATTTGAAGATCCATGAGCAGAACTACCCGACACATGATATAGAGCTGCCAACCGTGACTTTTTCCTTGAAAATATGGTGGCACTACCTTTATGGTGAGAAGTGTGACATATACACCGGCCACAAGAGCCTAAATTATATATTCACACAAAAGGATCTCAACATGCATCAAAGGAGATGGTTAGAGATAATCAAGGATTACGACTACTCTATCCATTATCATCCTAGAACGGCGAACAATGTAGCTGATGCTCTAAGAAAAAAAGAACCTACAACTCTATCCGTGTTACAGATTGAGAATGACCCTATCTTTATGGATATGCAAAGAATGGATTTGGAAATCACAAGGACAGGGGATACATCCTACCTTTCCAAAATAATTGTGCAACCATCCATCTAGGAGAAGATTAATGAAGCACAAAGGGATGATGTGGAGATACAAAAGAGGGTGAATGCAGAAAAAGGAGGTAATCAGCAAGAGTTCCATATCGATGATGATTGTGTAATTCAGTTTGGAAGTCATCTTTGTGTGCCTTCATAAACCAGGATAAAGAAGGAGCCATTGGAAAATTCACATAGCTCAATGTTCTATATCCATCATGGGAGTAATAAGATGTACCATGATCTCCAGGAACATTTCTGGTGGGATAACATGAAGAATGAGATTTCAGAATATATATTAAGGTGCTTGGTATGTTAGCAAGTTAATGCTGAGTGAAAAAAGTCCAAAGGTATGATGCATCCATTTCCTATACCCATGTCGAAATTGGAAAATGTTACTATGGACTTTGTCACGGGTCTCCTGAAGACGTCAAAGGTAAATAATGTGATATGGGTTGTGGTTGACCGACTCACCATGACTTACCATTTTATCGCTATTCGGGATGATCTCTCACTTGAAAAAATTGAAATGCTTTATGTGAAGGAAGTGGGGATACTGCACGGTGTTCCACTCTCAATTGTCTCTATCTGTGATCTGTGGTTCACATATAAATTATGGAGGAGCCGTCAAGACGCTTTGAGTGCTGAATTAAATTTCAGCACTACCTATCACCCACAAACTGATGGCCAATCTGAAAGGACTATTCAGACTCTTGAAGATATGCTTTGAGCCTGCTCTCTAGAATTAAAATGTGGATAGGATCAGTATCTCCCATTGGTTGAGTTCTCCTACAAAAAAAACTTCCACTCGAGTATTCAGATGGATCCATACGAATCTCTGTATGGAATGCAATTTAGAACTTTAACCTTTTGGGATGATGTTGGAGAAAGAAAGCTACATGGACCTGATCTTGTTCAAGAGATGACAGAGAAGGTTCAAGTCATACAGAAACACATCAAAGCTGCTCAAAGTCGGAAAAAGAGCTATGCTGACAACCGCTGAAGGGACATGGAGTTTGCTTTTGGAGATGAAATATTCTTTTGAATATCTCAATGGAAGAGAGTCATGAGATTTGGGATGAAAGGGAAGCTCATCCCAATGTACATTGGCCCCTTTGAGATCCTTGACCGCATAAGAGTCGTGGACTATCGTCTTTCACTTCTAAAAAAATATGGCTTAATTTCATGATGTGTTTCATGTATCGCAATCGAGGAAGTACATACCAGACCCCTCACATGTACTAAACTCAGAGGTGGTGCAGTTGGAAGGTGATCTATCCTATGAGGAGCAGTCGATAAAGATTTTGGACTGAAGTGATAATGTTCTACGGAACAAGACAACCAACCTTGTCAAAGTGTTGTGGAAGAACCATATGTTTGAGGAAGAAACATGGGAATCAGAAGAGGCAATGAAGGAGAAGTACCCTCACCTGTTTATGTAAAATGGAATTTCGAGAGCGAAATTCCTTAAGGGGGGAAGAATGTAACCACGCAATTTTTTTCAATAAAAATTCCCTTCTTAAAATTATGTCATAAAATCACATGAATTTACAACATAATACACTACTATGTGATAAATGACATTTAAAAATATGTTTGTCACTTTTGTGTTAGGAATTTTAAAAATCTGAAAAACACGATTGTGTTCAAGATGATTTTTGGAGTCTAATAGAACAAAATTGATTTTTTTGGTGAATAGTAACACAACCTTATGAATATTAAAATGAATAGTAATATGACCCTTTGGAATAGTAAATAATAATATCATTTTATTTTCTTAAGGCTATAAGATAATGAGTTCTTAGTTAATTTTTCAATAAGAAATAAAACTAAGTGCATCTTTAAGATTGTTATTTTTTGAATTAACAATGAATTTATTTAAAAATTAAATTAACAATATTTAGGAAATTAATTTTTAAAAAACGGACTTCATTTTTAAATTCTAAACGTCAAAAAATGGTTATGGTAAATTTTTGGTATTTTTCTGAAAAACTCAAATTTACGATGAATAGTGAAATACAGTAAAATACCGTATATAAAATTTAACAGTTAAATACAATATTAATGAAATAAAATGTGATGAAAGACCACTTGTTCTGAACTGACATGATCCTATTACTATTAGGGGTCACATGAAACAATACTATTGGTTGTCTAGAGGGATATAATAAAATAATTAATTAAATATTCAAAAATTTCCCCTCCCCTCCAATATAAAAACCACACTTCAAACCCTCATCCCCTCACACCTCTCAAGATCCAAGCCTTCTATAAACTCTACCCAAACATCCTCCCTAGCCACTACACCACGTCCAAGATCTACTGGTCTCATCAAAAGACGAAGCTTAGTCTCTTAATAAGGTTCTTAAGAGAAGGATTCAAGTGGTAATTTCCCTCCCTCTTCTCCTTTATTTTCCATTCATGTCCAAGTTCATTTCTTGATCTCTCCCCACCAATATTCACCCAAATACTATTTTAACTCCAGTATTATACATATTATATAATTTTAGGTTGCTAAAAGTATTTTATATAATCCAACCCCCATTTCCATCTTCCATTAATTTTATTAAAGAGAAAGTTGTTCGTGATGTGTTAATTTATCACCTTCAAGAATGTCATGATTTATTCTTCCATTTATACCATCATATATGGTCATGAAACCATTTTTATGTTTAAACCAGAATATTTTCTATGTATTACGTCCTATTTAATTTCCTGAAACTGAATTATTAACATATTACTAAGTGATAAATTAAAACAAGTTCATTGTGATCGAAAAACCACCCAAATTAACCCAAACAATCATCATTTAATTTCTATCTAATGATTCATCCACATGGATCTAATAAAATTTATTATGAGATCATTAAAACTCCTGTAATATCAGTAATAACATGTAATATCAGTTTTGGATGTTTACCCATGTTCAACCCGAACATCAATTTAATAATACAAGTGAACCACTGACGAAAACCATAAAAACAAACATTCCTGAATAATGTTTCTAAACTCTATAACTGATTAAAAGGCACATAAAATAATATAATTAAACCATAATGAACTCTATTATTTTATAAAATTTTCTTTAATTTCTAATTAATTAATATAAAGTTATTATACGTTACATTATAGAGAAGGATGAATTCAGATACAAGGTAAGGGGAAATCTCGAACTCAATTTTCTTCCTTCAGGTTCTCCCTCTATCACTCCATTTTGATATAGTTACTCCCTAAAGATAATTTATCCATAATTATCTTATCTTTACTAGGATATAAATTTTTTCTAATGATGTTTATGTCAATCCAAATTTTTTCCAATAGAACTCTTCTTTTAAGAACTCAACATTTACCTCTCATTCATGGTTTATAGTTCTTGTATCAATTATGTTGTTCCCTCTTTCTTTTGGGAAACAAAAGATTATTAATCGATTCTTATGAAATGAAACCCATTCCTTTACATGGGTTAGTTATGTTCATATTTTTATTTTTTCTATATGGAAATCATGATAATGGTAATGTTATGATGTGACGGGTGTGCCTGGAATTATATAGCACAATATGAATGTTTCAATGTGATGGGTGTGTCCGTAATTATACAGCACTCCAATGCATTGGGTGAATTGATTAATCTCATGAGTAAATTTTATAGTATGTGGTAATAAGATGTTATATTTGTTCACATGTATGTTTGGTAGTTAACCACTAAAACATGATGTTTCATTTTTATGCATTGCCACATTTCGCGTTTTTTATTTATGCTCCTCTCATGTTCATGATATCTTCCTTATGTTATGATTATGCTCACCCCATGTTATATTTTTCTTATCTATCCTCTTACTGGGCTTCTATCTCAACCCTTTTTATGTATATTCTTAGGTGGATACATGTACTACAGAGAGGAAAAGTTCCAATAAGAATCTAGAGAGGAAGTAATTAAATCAATATTTATGCTTGATGTTGTATTTGTTATTTATGGTCCTAGTTTTCCCAAGACACTAAACCTTTGGATACTCTATGTGTAATACTATTATATATTTTATATTTAAAATGATGTAATAATAAAGTATGAAAAGGCACGGTCGCTATATTTACTCCCTCTAAAATAGTGTCCACATTGCATCCCGATGCTGACTGAGTTGGTATAGAATATCCACCCACATACCTATTTGTAGAAGATGATAATACTAAATGATGATTTATGATCATTGTTAGCCTCAATTGTGCTGTAAAAAAGGGGAACATTTATAATATTTTATATCCCTTACAAAATAACAGGTCAGAATCTTGAGAAGATTTGCCTCTGGTATCCTCGAAATTGGTGGTTTGAACCAAACTATGCTGATGAGGGGAACCCTCGGGTCTTCCCATTATCTTCCAAATGTGGCTCAGAAATAATTCTCATTTCAATGACCACCTGAGCTAGATCCCCATCAAAAAAAATTTAGAATGTATTTCAATTTCTTGTTTATGCACCATCACCACAACATTGCTCATGTAAGGAGATGCCCATTCAAACCAGTTATGATTAGGGAACTCGGTATAAAAAGATATATTGGTTGAAAAAATTAAGACAAAATTCCATCTAATTATATGTCTATATACCCAAATGCTACTAAAATATAAGGAATCTTAACATGTTATTGTATTTTATCAATATTCATGCTAATGTTTTTAATGGATTCTATTGACATCATAGACCCCATGGTAATCTCATCTGTGGGAACATCTGGAATATTTTGCACATGAATCAGCACATTTCCCTCGCTTTATGGCTTGAGACCCTAAAAATCCCCCTTAGTTATAGTCATAGAGTCATCATCGGTCATCATAGGGTTTGATCGATTATTATATGAACCTTAAATATTATTGAAATGGAATTCATCCATTAGTATGTAGAATGTAAAGAAGCAACACTAACATTACTAGATCTCTCCTCCCATCATAAAACAATGGTAGTAATGGTGAATGGAGAAGATGATGCTTCATTTACCTTCACTTGTTCATTAGTTGAGGGATATATTTCACCAGTTAGTATATGCGCTTGGTTTGAAGCACGCTTATATGTTCATAGAGGCTCATTTTAAGTCCCTTGATAAAGAAAATATAATGGATTTCTCAAATCTGAGGATGTTTTTAAATTTTTTATTGGAAGAGATGAATGAAACAAACATATATTTCCACATAAATCAAGGAATTTTATCATGTAGTTCACCATTTGGAATTAAATTTTCTTCATCTCATTCAATTGAGGATTACATAAACATCTAAAAGGTATTATAGGTTGGAATTTTCTCAATTTTTCGTCCTCTATGGACTTTCAACCTCGAGATACCTCTCCTAATGTGGGGTGATGACCCATTAACCCCCATTATACTACCATCATGTCTATACCTTGGTGATGGAACCTCAGTTTATTTTCCCATAGCCTGGTTCAAATTGTGATGGTGGTCTTCTTTAGAAATGTTCTTTTGACTAAAATATAAAGGTAATAAAGAATAGAGTTTGATATTAAGAGGACATACATCTTTCAGTTGGATGATGTCAAGCCATTCCTTAAACAAAATATGATTTATCACTTGTAAGGCTTCATGTTTTATCAAATTTGAATCACTCCTTGTAGAATAAACATGGTTTCTAGTTTCATATATGTGAATCACTAGCTCTTAGATGTGAATCTCCACTTCAAAAGGATTATCCTCAATTCAAATACTAGGTGGGGCTCGAAGTTATTTTATCCTCAGAATCTAAAACCCCACATGTAGAAGTTCCCATAATATTTTAACATCATTATATAGGTCCTTACATGTTTGGACTACCACTTGTCAAATGTATTTTGAATACATTTTATCCTACATTGTGGATGATCCCACAACCCTAGATTTCATAGGCATCCCTATCCCTTTAGTTATAGAGGATATATGAGAAAATATAACTTCATTCTCTTCGTGATAATGGATACATGACCACCTATGTATATCTTAAAATGGTGAATTTTGTGTTGCCCTATTTATTCTAGTAGGTGAATTATATATTGCACGATTTTTTATTGATGAGTTGGGAACCTCGTCATCCACATCCTCTAACAAGGAAAATGAATCCTCTGAATCTCATGGGGTTTTGAGGATAAGATATAAATACCATATATAACATTTATGTATGGTAAAAACATTCTCCGTAGGACCACAACTACACACTTCATTGCATTAAACAAGAAATGAGCCATCATCCTTCCCCACAAAACCTTTAATAGTATTGTGATCCTGAAAGGAAACTTCCCTCCACGAATTTTCCACATGCCACTGTGAATTTTTTCCTAAACAAGATTGTACAACCCCACTATTTTTATCTGAGCTTTAATGTTCACTAATACTTCTCCCAGAAATTATTCCTCGATTATAATCACTAATAGGATGCAGATAAATGTCATTTTACGTGGACATAATTCACACAAGACATGTATTAGCTTGAACGTTGGGTGGTGTTACGTATCCTCAATTGTCAAATTCCCCCGTTTTAATCATTGACAATAAGGTACCTGGTAAACTTCTCTTCTTCACTATGGGAAAACTTCATGGATGCCTGAATGTGGCACCTTCTTTGTTCTTTTTCCTGAAAAACTCCATCGACACCACTAGATGAATGTCCCCTTTTACCTAGGGGTATGCCTTTTTATATTTTGATATATCATTAGAAGATGACATACTATTGTTTGTGCCTTGTTTGATCCATTTCACTTAGCCATTGGATGGATGGATTATTCATACATATCTCTAATATTTTCAGCCGTGATGATTTTGAAAACATCCAAAAACTGATTCCATCTTCTTCCGACCATTGATGAAAATAATTCTTCTATAGACCCCACTGACCCAATCCTTCCAAAACAAATAATTTTTATATAGATATGTTTATCCTACCGACACAACCCAATAAATTCAAATGTCTTCCAGATCCATTCAATACTCTAGATAGGGTTGGTGCACTTATTATGGCCACAATGATCTGGTCTTAATACCACATCATGGGAGAAAGTTCTAGACTTTATTCCATCCCTTTGATTGATATGTCTGTGAATCTATAAAGAACGATGAATAGAAATATGTCATTATATAGACATTATGATGTTTTAGATCTGGAGAAAATATGTTTTGAAGAAGAAAAAAGACCATCGATGAAATCCCCACATTAATATATATACAAGAATTGGAAATGATGGATATTAAGAAGATCATGTGGTCTTGAAACAAGATGGTTTAGTGTGGGTTTTTGGAACTGATTTCATGATCTCTAGTAGATTTCCATGGAAATAATGTGAGAGAAACAACTCTTCAAAAAAACATGGTGATATTTCTTCATAAACACATCTAGATTAGGAAGGCCAGTATCACATATTTATTAATAATTCATCCATATAGTTATTATTCTCTCCTCAATCCATTTAATAAAAAGTTAATTTGAAACTGAAATATTATTGGTGTCCATGAAACAACAACACCATATCGATTTAATTTTAGAGTAAGTTCATTTTGTAGAAAACCATTGAAATATAAAAATTTGTAAAAGGAATTATTTTAAAAACGTGTCTCACTCAAGTTTGTCACATAGGTGCCCTGATCAAGAAAATTATTCCATGTAAGTCACTTAGCCAACCATATGCATCACATATCCAAATACATATTTAATCTACACCAATAGATCCTTCATCAAGGAATCCGTTAATGGAATCATCTTGGAATACTTTCTTGGAAAGAGATGAAAATTCTGAATTTTTGTATTTTTTCTTCAGAATGAAGACCCTATTTATAGGCAAGGAAGCCAACCATTCCAACTAACCTACATGGAATACATGAGAGAACAACCAAGCATGGAATCATTCGCTATAAATCTATCATTTTAAACTTTTTATCATTAGGATTATATCATCTTTACTTGATCATATCCTATACTGAGGGGGGTGGGGCTTTAGTGAACACTATTTTCTATCTTATGGATGAAAAGGTGTAAGAAGCCAGGTTTTTAGAACGGGTCAAAATCCCAACCATGTTTGAATTTTTGACTGGTTTCTGAGGAAACTTGAGAAAATGGGAAGTTTCTTGAAATTTCTAGACTACACTCCGTGTACTTTTATGTACATGCCGTGTATATGTTAAGCAAGTGTCAGTTGTGTGCTCGCCGAGTACATGTCGTTTGATGACGGTGTATAAATTTCTTACTACACGGCATGTAGTTTTCAACACACCATGTATCCCCGACCGTGTGGTGTCCATTCATGGCATGTAGGCCTGTAGTCTGGGTGGAACAAGGTACACACCATGATACAGTTTGACACACAATGTAGTCTTTCCATGTATGCGGGATATATATGGCGTGTGGGTAAGTCGGTGAGGTAGATAAGAGAAACCAAGTACATGCCATGTACCCATAGGTACACGCCATGTACTCATGTTGGTAGGTTTGAAAAGTATGTCGGCAGAATTCAGACATCACAAGAAAAATTAAATTATATACACAGCGTGTAGTCCTAATGTACACACCGTGTAGTTTCATTTTTTTCATTAAAATAGGAAGTAGCCACATTTTGATGTTCTAGATAGAAACATCACACCTAAGGCATCCGGACCGTTAATCGCTCCTCGGTTCTTTGTTTGAAGTCAGATTTGATCATGGTTGGATGTGTTGGAACCCCCTCTGTAAGACCTCGATTCCACATTGGTTGTTTTGTTTGATTTTCGTTCTAGAATGAGTTATAAGCGTTTGAACGGTATCAAATCTTTTGTAGATTACTGTGTTTTAGACAATATTTGTGGCTTTTACCGAAGGAGTAGCATCGTATGAGTCTCAGGTAGGTGGTTCATAGCTCATTTCATGTTTTCGTGGTTGTTTGGGTGACGCGACATTCAGCAGGTTTTCGTGTATTTTGAGCGGGACCCATTTTATCTGCTATTTCATATTGAATTGCTTGTTGGACCTATGGGATGCCTTTGGGTATGCCCTATTACCAGTTTGTGTGAGAGGGGCCGGGTGAGGGGCCGTTGCTCATCATGGAATTTTGGCCGGGGGATTCCAAAATGGTATAAATTGAGTTATATTGTTATAAGATGTTTATTTTAATTTATTTGTGCATGACAGATTGTTAGAGACATTTAAGACCCAAGTGCTGGTATAGGAGAATAGTTGGCATAGTTCAATTCAGCTGTTTAGTTTTTTTTTCATGGTAATGATTTCTGTTTACATATGTTAAATATGAAATTGCTGAATTGCATCTGCTGGACCACCTTGGGTTGTGTTGGGCATGGCCTAGTTACACATGAGTGATGCTGATCACAGGTTGGGCTCATCCCAGGTTATAATGGGTGGTTTTGACCATGAGATTCGGCATCGTGGACGTCGGCTTGAGGTAGTATGACTGTCGGGTTGGGCATGACCCGGGATACTAGGATTGTGATGCCATCGATCTTGAGCGACATGGTCAAAGGGACACGAGGATTCCGATGGGTTGGTGGATTAGGTACTATATTGGTGATTACCACTCACCCGGAACATTGAGTAGTGTGCACATAGAGATACTCCGTGATGAGGTGGTTTTACCAATAGTGTGGGTAGAGTCCCACGTAGTTGTGGTTATGTATATTGGTTGTGGGTGCTTGCCATAGAAATCCATGTGGGAGGTGAGGAGCCTTCAGGGAATGGGCGTGCCTTCAGGACGTCGGTACTTGAGACACAATTTGTTAGTAGGCACATGGTGCCAGGTTATAAATTTTGGGCGTGCCTTCGGGATGTAAACACATGAGACACAGTGTGTCAGGAGTCACATGGTCCCAAGTTACTAATCTTGGGCTTGCCTTCGGGACATCGGTACTTGAGACACAAGGAGTTAAGTGGCACGTGGTGACGGTGTACACAACAGAGATCCTAGTGATGGCCGAAGTAGGTGACACTCTATGGTGGCTGTTGAGCACCAGAGGAGTTTGTGTATACTTGTGCACTGTATTTTTTTATGTTTTTCTTCTAAATGAATGACTGCTTAACCAAATATATTTGTTATGCACCGTTGGGTGGTATCCTACTGAGATTGGTCTCACACACTGCACGAGCCCTTCGAGACACGTGCATCCTTTATGGATTTATGTGCAGGAAAGAGGAAAGATTTAGGAGCTGGGTTGAGTTAGTTATTACATGGAGATGGTATGGACCTATAGGTCATGACTAGCTGGGTTTACCTTTTTTGTTTACTTTTCTGTATCGGTATGCTTACTTGTTGTAGCTACGGTTGGTTAGCCATTGGATCCCTTTTCTATTCAGTTGTGTATGACCTTCTCTAGATGAATTTTTTACTGTTCAGTGGTAGTTACATGTTATTAGAATGTTGTTGTGTTTATTTCCACTATTGTTGTTATATTTACTTCAACCACTGTTTATCTATATTGATTATGCTTCCACTCTGTGGGTCTGGTTAAAGTCTGTTGAGCCTTTCTTTCTGCTGCATCTTTATTACTATTCTCAGACCAGTACCCTTATTATGATCCTCCGAGAGGGTATAGCCTCCCCAATATACCTAACATACCCTTGCTAATAGTCATAAGCCTTTGGAGTTCGGGGAGGTGCTCCTAAGTTAGTGACACTCGACCTGTTTGGCACTGTTCAGGTGGCTAGCCTGGTCAGAGTCGTTACAAAGTGGTATCATAGGGGTTCTCGAATGGGATTTAGTAGCATCGTTTTACTGTCTACTAATGAGATTGAGGCATCTTGTTTCTTTCTGCTGATTTTACTTTTTGGGATATGGTAGATTGGAGATAGTTTGTTATAGGGACTGGGTGTCTAGCTTTTGCTTGGGGCCTACAGCCCGATGTATGAGGGTTGGACCTAGTTGTCGCAGGTGGGAACTACTGTTTGTTTTGCTCAGATTATAGTTTATACGATTTCCTCCTCGGTGGCTGACTTGATGTGTGATGTTCTTGATTGTGGTATGTGACCCTTGACCCGATGCTGTAAGGGAGAATTGGACCTTGTCTAGGTATGGCGAGGATTTCATTCTTGGATTTTGATAGGAAAATTTTAGGGTATTTCAATTTCAAAATTACACGTATGCTTTGTGAAGTGATAATCCCATGTGAATGAAAAAAAATTAATTTCCATGATTTATATGCATTGAAATGTAAATACGTGAAATTCTTGATATAATTTCTTGTATATTGCAATGTGTTATGCCGTTCTTTATATATATTTTAAATTTCATGTGGTAGGGTATTTGGGTCTGGCTCTTATGAGAGCAGGCATGAACTATGGCTAAGGTAGTGTAACTGTCAGGATTGGGAAACTCGGTCATTGGTTTGAGGCAACGTGAGTTGTCGGGATGGTCATGGCCCGAGGTACATTTGATACATGGCTCTATTGGGGGCAGGTAAAAAGGCCATGAGGCTGTGATGTCGTGGGGCATGGTTTGCTCTGAGGGGGAGTAAGTTTAGTTGTTATGCACTACCTTTTACTACTTTCCTTATCTGTATAGAATATAGTATAATATATATATATATATATATATGGGTTGTCTGATCATTGATGGTATTCAGCGGGTTACTCCTTCACGGATCGATGGAGCATCAGGCATGAGGTGATTCTATGCCATAGGATCAGGTTCAGAATTCAGTACAGGCAAAGCAAGAGCCATAGGTATAGGCTCAAGAATAGGAGCAGGCTTAGGATCCAGTGCAAGCAGGACAACAGCCGTGTTTGGCATCGTTCAGGTCGTGGCTCGACGAGCGTCTTCGATCAATCCAGGTACATGTCTTGCAAGGTATTTATAGAGGCACACATGGTACATATCCTTCTATGGCGTATCTGACGCAGGAGTTCTAGTCACAGCACCCACTGATTTTTCAGGGAGAGGCTGGTCCGCAGGCAGCTGAGAACTGGATAGAGAGTATGAATATGATCATTGAGAAGCTCGAGATGCCTCCAGGGTGGAGGGTCATGCTGGCGATGTACATACTGAGAGGACGGACGAAGCGTTGGTGGGAATTACATGTTCAGGCTCGTAGGCATGGGGGACTGTCTTGGAAGGACTTCGAGGATAGGTTTTTTGAGCACTTCTATCCAGAGTCACTGAGGGCAGAAAGAGCTCAGGAGTTCTTGAGCCTTTAGTAGGGAGACATGTCTGTCATGGAATACGCTGCTACTTTTACTGAGCTATCTTACATTTCACCTGGTATGGTAAGCAACAACACAGCTCCGGTGAGGCGCTTCGAGGATGGCTTATGACACGCCATTCGGGTCTAGTTGAATATCGTCCGACTAGGTTCTTTCTCCGAGGTGGTAAATTAGCTGCTCATTGCCGAGGGAAACGAGAGAGAAAAGTATCACTTGGGAAGGGAGACAGATTCAAGAGATGGTTCGGACAGCAGGAAGCGAGGACGGGTTGAGTTCCAGAAGGTCAATCAGGCTAGTGATTCAGCTAGACAACCTCGTGGTAGTTTTTGGTGATTTTCTTTTAGTGTGGACAGTTGTGACATGTTCGGGCTCAGTGCGATAGGCCTCCGAAGGAGTGTCAGGCATGTGGACAGGACCGGTATCTGGATGTTTTTTCATGCAGCCTTCTAAGATAGTCGGATGGCAGGGACCAGGACAGACTGTAGCCTCTGGAGTTGGTTCATGTTTGGTACCCAGAGAGGGTAGTCGAGGTTCAGCTGTGTGAGGAGGTCATGCCAGAGAGGGTGGGACCAAGATAAGGGGTCAGTGGCCAGTGAATGGACCAGCATCATAGGGAGGTCAGGTGTCAGGCAGTTGTGCTTCAGGCCAGGTGCATGCTTTGGAGCTTCTAGTGGCTGAGCAGGCTGGTGATCTAACGACAGTTAGAGGTACACCGCGGTGTGGTCGTGATCCCCATGTTTCATTTTTGGCATGAACTGTAGAGGCATGTCTGTTTTGAGTGCACGTGGTGCACATGATCTATATGGAGTGACTAGATTCTAGTTAGTGGGATTTACACCATAGAGCATGTGTGATATATTCTATATATATGTATGAGATGCGTAGCATCGAGGCATCAAGGGTGCGGGTTACATGAGGTGTTTTGGGCATCGGGGCATCGCAGATGCATGTTACATGAGGTGCCATGGGAATTAGGGCATCAAGGATGTGGGTTACTTAAGGTGCTTGGCACCAGGACCTCATGGAGGCGGACACCGATATGGTGCAGGTTACGTTGGGTGTCGGAAGCGACACATGGGAACCAATGAGGCGCAGGGGTGACTATGCATCACGGGAGGACTATGTGTCCAGAAAATAGGTTAGTAAACCTTGTTTTGTTTATGTTTTGTTGGATTGAGGCCGGGTTAGGCAATTCCTATGGTGGGGATCCCCCCTTGAGAAATTTAGCTGGGACCACTGAGACCGGGGCAGTCCGGGTTAATTTGATCGGGGTGGTATGGACGGTGCCATATCCGGGATTTGTTTGGTAGCTTGGGGATGAGCTACGTTAAGGTGGGGAGATTGTAAGAACCCAAGTTTTTAGAATGGGTCAAAATCCCTCCCCTGTTTGAATTTTTGACTGGTTTTACCAAAACAAGAGAAAATGGGTTGTTTCTGGAAATTTCTAGACTACACGCCATGTACATTTATGTACACTCCGTGTATATGTTAAGCAAGGGTCGGCCATGTTCTTTCCGAGTACATGTCGTGTGATGACCGTGTAGAAATTTCTTACTACACGGCATGTAGTTTTCAACACGCCATGTATCCCCAACTGTGTGGTGGCCATACATGGCGTGTAGGCCTTATGGCCGGGTAGAACAAGGTATACGTCGTTCTCTAGTTGGAAACATCGTGTAGTCTAGCCGTGTATACGGGATATACATAGTGATTGGGTAAGTTGGTGAGGCAGAGACGAGATACCTAGTACATGACGTGTACCCATAGGTACATGTCATGTAATCATGTCAGCAGGTTTGAAAAGTACGTCGTTGGATTTCAGCCATCAAATGAACAGTTAAATTATATACACAACATATAGTCCTAAAGTACACACTGTGTAGTTTCTTTTTTGGATTATAATGGGTAGTAGCCTCATTTTGAGGTTCGGGACAGAACCTCCGCTCCTAAGGCATCTGAATCTTCAATCGCTCCCTAGTTCTTCATCCGAATTCAGATTTGATCATGGTTGGATGCATTGGAACCCCCTCGGTAAGGCCTCGATTCCCCTTTGGCCGTTTTGTTTGATTTTTGTTCTTGAACGAGTTATAGGTGTCTGAACGGTATTAAATCTTTTGTAGATTTACCGCGTTTTAGACCAAATAGGTGGATCTTACCGGGGGAGTAGCATCGTATGAGTCTCAGGTAGGTGTTGCATACCTCATTATGTGTTTTCGTGGTTTTTTGGGTGATGTGGCCTTCGATGCGCTTTCAGGTATTTTGAGCGGGTCCCATTTTATCTGCTATTTCATATTGAATTGCTTGTTAGACCTATGGATGCCATTGGGTAGGCCCTGTTACCAGTTTGCGTGAGTGGGTCCGGGTGAGGGGCCTTTGATCATCAGGGAATTTTGGCCGGGGGATGCCAAAATGGTTTAAATTGAGTTATATTGTTATAAGCTGTTTAGTTTAATTTATTAATGCTTGATAAATTGTTAGAGTTATTTAAGACCCCAATGCTGGTATGGGACAACACCTTGCATTGTGCAATTCAACTGTTTAGTTTTTTTGCATGGTTATGTTTTCTGTTTACATATGTTATATATGAAATTGCTAAATTTCATCTTCTGGACCCCATTGGGTTGTATTGGGCTTGGCCCGGTTACACTTGAGTGATGATGATCAGTGATTGGGCTCGGACCGGGTTACGATGGGTGGTTTTGATCATGAGATTGGGCGTCGTGGACGTCGACCTGAGGCAGTACGATTTTCATGTTGGGCATGGCCCATGTTACTAGGATGGAGATTCCATTGGACTTGAACGACATGGCTGCAGGGACACGATGTGTCAGATGGGTTGGTGGCTTACGAACTATTTTGGTGATTACTGCTCACCCAGAACATTGAGTAGTGTGCACACAGAGATACTCAATTATGAGGTGGTTTTGACCACTCTTGTGGGAAGAGACCCCCGTAGTTGCGGTTAGGTATATTGGTTGGGGGTGTTTTCTGTAGAAAGCTATGTTGGAGGTGAGGAGCCTTCAGGGGATGGGCATGCCTTTGAGACATCGGTACTAGAGACACAAGGTGTCAGGAGGCACATGGAGTCGGGTTACTATTTTTAGGCATGCCTTTGGGATGTCTGTACTTGAGACACAATGTGTCAGGAGTCACATGGGGACGAGTTACTAATATTGGGCATGTCTTTGGGACGTTAGTACTTAAGACACGAGGTGTCAGGTGGCACATGGTGCCGGGTTACACAAAAGAGATTCAGACAGTGGCCGAAACAAGTGACACTCCATGGTGGCTGTTGAGCACCAGAGGAGTTTGTGTTTACTTGTGCACTGTACTGTTTACTATTTTCCTTGTAAATTCATGACTTCTTAAACACATATATTTGGTACGCACCATGTGGTGGTATCCTACTGAGATTTCTCTCACACCCTGCACAATCCTTTCGGGACGTGTCCAGGAAATATAGATTTATGTGCAGGAAAGAGGCCAGCTTCAGGAGCTGGGCTACGTTAGTTATTGCATGGAGATGGTATGGACCTTGAGGTCATGCCTAGCTGGGATTACCTTGTTTTGTTTACTTTTCTGTATTGGCATGCTTACTTGATGTAGCTACTATTGGTTATCCATTGGCACCCTTTTTTATTCAGTTGTCTATGACCTGCTCTGGATGCATGTTTTACTATTCAGTTGTAGTTACATGTTATTATCATGCTGTTGTGTTTATTTCTACTTCTGTTTTTATATTTACTCCTTCAGATGTTTATCTATATTGATTATGCTTCCACTTTTCGAGTCTGGTTCGAGTCTATTGAGTCTTTCATTCCGCTGCATCTTTATTACTATTCTCAGAACGGTACCCTTATTATGATCCTCCATGAGGGTAAGGCTCTCCACTATACCTAACAGACCCTCGCTGCTAGTTGGCAGCCTTTGGCATTTGGGGAGGTTCACCTATGGTAGTGACACTCGACCTATTTAGAACTGTTCGGGTGGCTGGCAAGGTCCAGGTCATTACAAAAGGAAACAATGTTAAATTAAAAAAATGAGTAGAAAGGATATGATGAAATCCAAGAATATGAAGACCCCCAATTGAGTAGTTCGCCCAAGGTACCCCTAAAAACCATCCGCATGCAAGGTAACAGAGATATGTACATGTTTTGGACACCAGTGCATGATACCTACATGCGACACCTACATGAAAATGTACCATCTCCCAGGGCACCACATTTTCTTACAAATAGGCCCCTAGGGTCTTCATTTGTCCGGATGAATTTCCCCTAAGGCTGATTTCCAAATTGATCACCCTAGTACTTATCTCTATCCCTCTAAAACCATATTGGATGGTTTTTAACACCTAAATAAGTGAAAATTAAAGAGGAATAGCATAAAATTTGTCCTCCCATGTTTAAAAGTAAAGGAAACCTACATGAGGAATTCAACCTACACCTTATTAATGAAAACTAACATGATGTTACCTTCCAAAACCAAGGGATTATGAGACATACCTCTGAGAACACCAATGGATACCCTTGAAAACTGGAGTCTCACCTAATTGAATTCTCATAGGTGGTTAATCACCCACGTTTCTCCTTGTTTTTCTAGGCATACCTACATGGATAACCCACTGTGCGAGCCTCCTTGGTTAAACCTATCCTCCAACATGAACAAGCCATTCATGAGGCCTCCCTCAACGCTACTCATGGAATTGGAATTCCATATTTGATTCCCTTGTCTGAAAGATACCATGTTGATGTCTCAACAAAGACCCCATGAACTAAAAAACCTTTAGAAAAAGAACATCAACATGTCTCTCATAAATATTTGTATTTCCAAAGTCTGTGGTTTCCTGTACTTTTTCTACAAGAGGTTCAGAATTCCTGGGGAAGAATTTGATTTGAATATATACGTTCACGAGGAACACAACACTAGGGGTGGTGTTGGAGATTTCCTGGTATCATATACAAGGGTATGTTCCATGAACAACCATTCTCATCTCTGAGACATAGTTCCTATTGTTCATAGAAGGGTGATATGGACTGACATTCTCCTCCCTGGCTACATGACTAATTTAAGGGAACCCCTCTCGATGTAATCCATTAGCCATTGATGTTAGAGAATGAAGTCTTAATAATCACTACCATTGTGTCTATCTCCATTATTATGTCCTTTACTTGGGATCCCAACCTAATGTATTGTGAATGGAAGAATGTGTTGTTTCCTCAATCTCTTCCACTAGTGAAAGAGGAAAAGTTTGTTGTTTTTCGAATGATTTAATTCCTTTTGTTTATCAGATTGAGCATGACTGATGTGGGATTAGTTATTAGTGATTATCATGAAACCGTCAAGATCTTTCTAAATGATCACAATATGTGAACTCAAATTCTTAGATATAAGTGAATTAGGATATGTAGGAATCCCACTTTGGGCCCGAGCACAATGGTTATTATCCCTGTGAATAACCCCCAATCATATTTCTGTTAATCCATACACCCTCCTTAGGAGTAAGCCCTAGGTTAATCCCTAAAACCACCAGGAGTTAATACAAACTTCATGGTCCCTCTTATAAGGGAATCCTCATCATGAAAAATTCCCATCATAATCCACATAAAGGTCCATCCTCCCCTATGAGACATTTTAGAACTACATGATCTTTGATTCCCTTAAAATAATCACACATCAGAAGCCTCTCTAAGGATCAGTACCAAAACCCAAAATCATGCCTATTACATCATGAGACCCATTCCCACTAGGGTCTATTTGACCCTAAGAATTTGTATCTCTCTTAGGTTCTCTGGGATACTTCGACATAAGTCACACAAAAGTTTTTGACTAGGAACCTTCCAAAAAAACATTACTACCACATGATGTCAAAATGTATAGTTATGTCCTTATCACAGGACCATAAATGGAATGACGTGTCACATGATGTGGAGCCAAACTATGTGTGTTCTGATTCCATTCCTAATGATACGTACGAATCCTATCTAAGGAATTGATCCCAACATTAAACCAAATCATGTCTCTCTATATGATAATAAACTCTCTAGTGACCTTAGTCTCCCTAGAAAACAATAAACACCAGATTTACCCAATTTATGGATAGATAATGAAAATTATCATAATACATATAAATTGACAATTTTTAGTATATATTTGTAAACCATATATGGAGATATTCAGATACATAAAAATATCTATATTGATGATGAACCATGGATACATAGAGATGGATTTTTGATCTATATATATAAAAATTTCTTTATGTTCATGGATTTTCCTTTATCATAATTGAGAATTTAGGAATTATTAATTAAAAATGCTTAAATCTATATGAGTGTCTTGTAGAAGGAAATATTTCAATCAAGAAGGGAGTGATGAGCCCAACATCCCATCATCTCAACAAATGCGAGTTCATAAGCATCATTAGTCCAAATACGTAATGAGCACATTCTTTTGGAAAGAAGGCCCCTTCAGATACAAAACCATTGGGTGTTTCCAATTCCATGAATTTTTTTTTGAAACTGTCCATAAATAGGAAATAAAAACGAGGTTAAAATGATGTGGAAATTATAGACTAATGTATTCATCATCCTTTTTCATGAGGATAAAAAAATCCATCATGATTTTATGTTAGTGTTTTCATTAAAAATATTGATAAAAATTATTATTATAAATTAAATCTACCCCATCCCTTTGATATCATTCTCATGGAATTTATTTTTTTTATCAAATTCTAAAATTGATCAAATTTTCCATCTATAGGATAAACATACATTGTAATGCTCAATTTCCATGAACATTGAACGATGTGGAATTTATTTTCATTGTAGTTAATCCATTTTCATTAAATTGAATGATTTATATATCCATTAAATATTAGTTACCTTTGTGACATTAAGGTCTCATTTTTAACTTTCTATTGTTGATGGGAGGGTGTATTATCTTCTTCATTTATTTTTTTGATCAAAATATTAGTTATCTAAGAATGTATTGTTAGTAGGTTCTTGAAAACTACTTCCACAGAATTTGGTATCTCATTTGGAAGGTCATCACATTTTCCCTCACAATATATGTTGACATGGTTTAAATTATTTCTATACATTTATTAAAAAAGAAATAATTTGGGATGAGTAATTTTGAACTATTAACCCTTATACAAGAAAATATGAACAATAATGGGATAATTAAAAAAATAATCTATCATTTATGAATTTATCTATTTCAACCAATTATATCCATGATCTATTTACTAATATAAAATTATATGTTCATTTTTGTTCCCTTCATAATGGTTTTTATTGTGTTTGTGAATTTCCAAATCATATCTCCTGGGTCTGTCAAATGACGATCATTGTGAAGCCTTTTTTCCTGTACCAGTTAACAATAAAGTCAAGACAAGGCACTATTTTTAAAGCTATTATCCCAAGGAACATCTATTCCACAACTAAATAAACTATCATTATCAAGGTATGGATGAAATTAAACGAAAAAACTCCTTCTATCCTTCAATAAATTTCAAGATATTTTTCTATACTTATGTATATTTTTTATACATTTCCGTAGGGTTCTCAATAATATTTTCTCATCATAGTTTGTTAATTTTATATAAACCATTCCTATGACACTTAATGGAGTGATATAAGTCTTTTACACATATTATTACAAGATTTTTTAGTATATATATCCAAAAACTGCAACCCCAAGGATTGTGAGGCCTAGTGACTTTGGAAAACTAGTTTTATACTACATCAAATAGAACATATAACATGGAATAATTATTTTATTCTCTATAGTCATCACCTAAATCCAACTAATATCATTAAAATCTGTGGGATAACATATGGAAGAAATTAATTAAAGGGGTGAGATAAAAATACTAGTAAGGGAATAATCACGATAATTAAGCATAACATGTGATCCAAAGGTATAAAATGATTTAATAAAATACAAAGAACCTGTATAATAAATTTGAAGTATGATTTAACTTATATTGTGTCATAATATATAATAATAATAGTAAATGTTTAATAAACACAAATAATTAGATAATAATATGTAAAGGAAAAATGGAAAGACACCATCATATTGTATATATAGTCCCATAATAGATTTGGTTCACTCTCTAAAATTACACATTACATCTCAGGATATTAAAAAATTACCCATTGAATAGTATGGAAATATAATTACATGACATTACATCACAATAATTTCTTATACATTCATCACCATTCATCATTATTAAATCATTCATAATGCTTAAACATATGAATTGATCATGTAAATAATCATGATTCATGATCTTCGCTCCTAACATAATAATAAAAGATTTCATAAAGCACGTGTTGGGATATTTTAATAAGGTATGTATTACACCATTGTAGGAAGGTATAATTATCATGTAATATATGTATGATACATATATAAGATTTATAAGTATTTCATACCATTAAATAAATACATATTGTGAGTTAGATAGAGAGTTCCCATCGCCTAATTAAAATGGTTGTATAGAGGAATATTTTACCTTGAGTCATATACATGATGTCTATTCTTTATCCTGATGAATAATAAATTCATCAATTATTTTAACAGTTGAATTTTTTAATATTAATTTTCCTATCATTTAAATTATAATAAATTTAAATTAAACTAACAATTTTGTTTCATGTGAGACATTTTTATGATGTTTGTCTCATTAGACAAATGTCACATTGTAAAGATTAATAAGGTACAATTTGTCATTAATTAAAATTTTATATAAAAGAATCATGAAATAATTCACATCTCATGTATAAGTTATTCTTAAAAAAGCAAAAATATATATTTTTTAAAAAAACAATCTTTGTTATAATAATGTTGATAGAATGATGTGTGTACACATGTGTAACGTTTCCATTTATCAATGGTCATTATGGAATTAAGTTAACTGTTATTTTATATTTATATTATGATAATTACATAACAAATATCTTTTAATTTTGTTAAATAAATTTACATATACCCTCCATGTGATGTGGTAATAAAATAAATGAATTATACCACTTCGAGAGATGGTATTCCTTTTTTACACATCAATAACAATATCATTTTCAATGGATGGTAAAGTAATAAATAATATGATATATCACATTTTATAATGGTTAATAGGTCCTGATTATCATATATAATCCTTATGTCCATCATTATACCCAGATTCACAGTTTTTCACAGGGCTTTATCGGGGTCAAAATAACAAAATATTTCCCATTGTTTTTTTATTCTAGAGTAAAACAAATTAATAATTGATTTACCATATTCATTCATTTGTTTCCTAATTAATAGAGTATGATTGATTCAAAAAATAAATTTCATCTACTATTAGATAATCCATCAAATATTGAATATAATTAATAGATAAAACAATGAGAAACATTCCCATTATCCATACTATAACTCAAGTAATTATTAATGTTATGATAAATATTTAGAGCATATTAGATAAACTTTTCTGTTGTATCTAGACAATAATAAAAGAGATTAAAATATAATAAAATAATTTATAAAACTAATTACATACATCAGAAACCATATATTCAATGTGTTTGATAACATTTCTAAAATTTTGATTTTTCATTAGTGATTATAATTTTTTAAATGTTGACTAATAAACATGGATTATTCATAAATGAAATAATTTCAGCATTGATATTATGTGTTATAAATCTTAGAATAATTCAACATAGATTTTCCATAATATTTTAATAAATTGATTTCAAATACTTAAAAATCACCATTTTATTTTCCATCTAAATTCATTTCTGAATTTAACGTAATTTAATATAAAGCTGACTAGTTATTACAGTAGTTAAAATAATGATGTGATCACTCAGACCCATGAACTCGAAAATCAATAAATCTCCTTTATATTCCACTCAATCCTTGGAAAATATTACCCATCTGTAATATAAAAATATTTAATGATGGGGTATATAATAACTTTTGATAATTTAACTACCCATTCTAAAATGTTCACCCTCACGATTTTTATATAGATGATTATATATCTCACATTTCCAAATAAAATAAAATATGTGTATGATGATAGTATATATAATTGTATATTTATCCCACAAATACCCATCCAAGAGATGTAATATAATAATAAATCATCTATCATATCCAAGTCATATAAACAAACCTTATGATGTTTTATATATTCCACTATATATGACATTCTGATATTTGACTATATTTACTTCCTCATGAGAAGCTAGAGTTCCATCATCCACTATCTCACAGTTTAACCCAACATATGTCATTGGTATATATATTTCCATATATAAATTTTATAAATCCATCAAAAGGTATATGAATCTATGGATACTGCAATGATTAAAAATTCATCATATACTCAGTAAATCAGAGGTTATGTTTTTATTTATTTATTACCATTATATATTCATGTAAGCTCATTTATTATGGTATTTTATTAATGTATTTTATTCATTTTATCTGACTGATAGTGGAGAAATTTTTGGTTTTGAGGTATTGAAATTTAACGTAAAAAGTTTTATAAAATTAATTAATCAAATTATGAGTGGGAAATAAAATATATAGATTCTATCATATTTTATTGAAGAGGTTTTTTAAATATGATATTTTCTAATAATTCTCCTAAGTATAGTTAAAATGTTGAATTCTAATCGTATTGTAGTTTATATCATAACAAAAAATTGATCTGATTTTTTATTAATATTATGTGTCCTCATATGAAACATGTTCTATTTAGGAAAAAACTATTCATGCCTTTTTACCATCCTAGAAATTTAGTTTCTCCAAATCATCTACCATTTAATAACTAACCAAATTAAAATAGATTCAGTTTGTAAAATCCTTATTTTTTGTGTCCTAATTCATACACATAAATTTCATATCATTATTTTTTGAAGAATCAATTTGTACAATTGTTTTGAAATATAAAATATGATTCATTGATTCTAATGTATAATTGGTTGAATTGAGTGTATTTTCCAACTCTCCGGTAGTGATCAGTGCCACTATATAGAAATTGACTACATTTTATTCACTCCAACTGAAGCATAGAGTGATAAAAATATATTGGAGGTGATATATATTGTGACCATGGTATTTGATAGGTTTCTCGCATACCACAATTGAGATATTTTTTCACACATGATCCTATACTAATAATTCGATTGTGGTGTCCTCCACGTATGAATTAAAATCAATAACAAGGATTGAAATATAATCTAAACCAATTATATTAAAGAGGATCTAGTATTGGAACATCTCACGGGTTAGGCTGCTAAATCAGTTTGTGTCACTATGCATTATACTAATTGAGATAAAAGACTAGAGATACTTTAGGACTCCATGATTTGTTATAGGGATGATGAAATTTAAACCAATAATATTTTATTCAAAATAAATGAGACGAGGCCATGTAGATGGGGTGTAGATACTCACATTTTCTCAATGGAGATAAAATCCCCCCAAATATGACAACCACACATGGAAATAAAAATGGATAATCTTTTTTTAGTGATCCTGAAATATAAAATGGTGCATTATGTCCATTTCTGATTAAATTATAACATATAATATTGTTAGAATATTAGATAGATTCTAAATACTAGATATTTTTTTATTATTATTACTATTGACTGAAAAATATTGAAACTAGAATGATTTAGCACATCTATAAAATGATGTTCCATTCATAGGATAACCCATATTCATATATTGATTAAATGAGTGAGATTAGATTTGGTTCAGCACATTTTTATAGATTAAAAAGTCATGTTGGTTATCCATTATCCTTGAATCACCTAGGATGATAGTTGATGCCTATAAATTTTTATTTTGTTTTGATAATTGATAGGATTATCCAGTTACACCTTCTGTAAATGTCATTTTGGAGAGTGAAAGATCTATATGCCCTTCATCAGGGCATGACCAAAAACTCTTGGATAATTGGTAAAACATTAGTAATGTCATTTGTAAACATATATTTAGATAATAAACTAAAAATATTAGTATACCGAAATAATTTTTACCTAGAATTGTTAGGAAATGACCGATTGATTTTGTTCTCTCCAACTCCCATTTTGAGATTCCCAATAATGGAATCTCCATAGTAATTTTATCAGTGGTATAAATAAGAGTAATATTAAGGAATTTAGTACCACTTACTATATTTTCTCTATAAAGGGTGGAAAATCTTCTTTCATGAACATAACTACCGAATAAAGAATGTGGATCATTTTTGTTACACCATCATAAGATTCCAATGATATGATTAATGATCAATACCCTTATAAATATAACAAATTCCTGGTAGATTCTTAATAGTAATATCCATTATGGAATGTTAATTGATAAAAAATAATGTCTATTCCCTATTCATATGATGAGCTTTGATAATTAAGATTCTATTTACTAATAAAATGAATCATTAATGCCTAAAATACCTTTACAATGTAAAAGGTACAATTTTTAATGATTCAGTTTTAATTTCTCAATCTATGATGTTGGATTTCTCATTATTATGTTCATAATTATTGGATATGTTTGATTGTTTATTCACATGGGAGAACCCCATAAAAAGGATATCATCACCTATAGTGTGTCCGAACTATCCATGTTAAATTATGTTCTCTTCCATGAGTTTCCATCTTTCCAAGACTATTGAAATCATGGATTTCCGTGTAATGAGAGAAATCCATCCATCCACCGTATGTAAGAGAAATATCTATATTCCTCACCATTTTTATTAGAATATGAGACATGAGATGCTTCATCAGTGAAACCCTTTTATCATGTCGTCTTACTTCCACCATATGTACTTACTCATATTCTTCATTAATCAATAGTGAGATATTGAACTTGGGTGGATAATCAGCTAATTATGCATCAGGGTTTGACGGAATCCATGAATTTCTGTAGTTAGTCATAGGAATGGTCACAACATTGACTAATAAGAGAGTGCTTCTAATAATTGCCTCATATAGTGTAATTATTAGATTATTTTTGTATAAAACCAATGGATATTTCATTACTTATACACATTAGATATGGGTAGGTCACTACTACTATATACAATATATCATCCCATTAAATAAATAGGGTTAATTACCCTCATAGATGGGCTTAAAATATAGTCTAACTATAGTATACACTCTCTTAAGGATATTTAATATGTACATGCTTCAGGGATTTATATTTCATTAGTTTTTATGTCTCAAGATGGGGTGTCTTATGGTATGAAGAAGAATATTCTGAAATAGATTAGCATATTGTACATATTTCAGTAATTTAGTTGACATGGATTGACTATGATCATGATTGGGATGTATGGTCAATATGAGGAACCACATATTATGGTTTTGTTGATAAAATTATAGATTCATATATGACATTTCATACAAACCTAAAATACATTGAAATGATCCACAAGATAAAATAGACCTTCCCAAAAAAAATTTAATGAGGTGGTGGTTCCGTTTGGACAATACTAGTACTTCCAATCTTATTCTCATGCTACTCACACGTTAGGAAGTCATTATAAACAACTAATATCTTACCCTAGTATGTGAATAATTCATTGAGTGGAGGATCTTATTAATATACATCATATGGATGGATTTCAGTTAGTCCAAATGAATTATCCACTTGATGAGCTCCTAATATCATATATTATATAAACCATCCAATAATGTTATATAGTTGGTTATGATAAGGCCATGTTTCTTATAAGTTGGGTTGGTCCATTAATTTTTAATTTTGGTCTCCCAGCTACATGGAATAAAAATTCATTCCTCCCATATAATAAAAGGAATTTAGAAGTATAAAAAATATTTTCTCTAATATAACATATTTTATGATAGAGTAATTTATATAGAATTGTAATGTTCCTCTCCATATTATCCAATAATGATGCTAGGTGATTGAACTCTTTTCCTATATCCCCGATAATCGGTGCTCAGACTATAATTTGAACATCCCATAGTCTAATTATTCCATTATTTGCACTATATTGAAGGTAGTTTACTCTTGGGTCCATAAACTAATCATGTCTAGAATGATATTCTTTTTATGATTGGATAACTACTATTAAACCCAAAAACAATAATATAACCTCACTTATCGGAATCCTTGTTCAATCTCTAGGTAGCTTTATCATAGATAAAAGAACCATCTATTATCCATACCAAAGGCATATCCATAATAATGTTTACAACATTATTCATTGAATATACTTAGGTTAGAAATATATTTCATTAATATAGGCCCATAATTATGGATCTATGACTCAAGTATACATCATCATTCCATATGGGTCAATATACCATAGCCTTGGAAGTAACTGTATGAGTGGATGGTTTCTACAATGAAACAATTTATTTATGAACAATATCCACATGTTATCTCCTAGTGAATGTTGATTGAGTTGACTAGTTGATTTCTTATATATACTTTTGGGATGGAAACATCTGTCTAATTCTGAAACCCATGTAAATAAAATATCTATAATGAAGATTAGTCTTGGATACCTCCATGATCTAAAAAATAATATGATTCCTCAAGATGACAAATGGTGTTACATGGCATTGTATTTATAAATCTTTATATACACGTCATGGTAGAATCATAATCACACTATTCTAGTGTCAACTCTTTAAAGAATTAATAAAATCATTGTTGGATGGGTGAATTTTTAAAAAAAAATATTATTTTTTAAATAACACCATTGAGAATGACATAAAAAGTACACACTATTTAAAATGTAATCATAATATTTGATAATGCATTTAAAATATTCTTAACACATCGATAAGTGGTTAATTTTGTTCATTCCTAGAGTTAGTAGTTTTCAATGGATGGTTTTTTCATGATCATGAATGTTCATCGATGATAAAATGTTCTTTAATAGTCAATCACAATGTCATGAAATTTTCCTCCATAGTTAACATAAATAGGGGACTTACTATGTAGTCCATAAGGATGTAACATGAGTAAATATAATTTCCCAAATTAACTCATATTAATGATGACTATAACCATTACTTTGGGGGTATTTTTTATTCTTATTATGTATTAATAATTTTTTGGTTGATATATGTTGTGTTCTGTGATTTTTTAATTGAAATTCCAATGTGAATAATAAAATTAAAGAATAATAATAGTTATGTGTGTCAATAACATAAAAATAAATTTCATTCAAATAGTCACTTCTTGGGTTCATAGTTTATTCATTGACATGAAATTTGATTACAACTATATTTTTCTTTCTCAACTGTCTTGTTTCATTGTGCTCTATAGTTCCTTCATGATTGGATGATAGAGCACATATGTAGTATCTAGCTTTTGTCATCAATGGAATTCACTTATGATGTTCCCATGGAAGAAAATCATGGTAAAATATTATATTGAAAAAGTTATATCATCTATAGAATACTGAAAAATATACAATTATATAGATAGTTTATTTCATTGTAAATAGTTGTTTACAACTGTTGGAATTAATCTCATATGGTATGATCGCCTTGGTAACTACCATGTTATAATGTTGTTATATATTATATAAAATAATAACCTCTAAATATCAGTACATACACTATAATATGTATCATATCTTTTTCAACATAGATTATCATTGCTCATTCCATCTTTTATTATTAAGGAGTCGATGGAGAAGAATGACATCATTTGTGAACCATTTATTTTTTTATCAATTTAAAATGGAACCATGGTAATATAATATAAGAATACAAGAGATGAAATATACAATGTTCATTCACATAATTATTTTCAGGGAAATCTACATAAGGTTTCATCATGAATGTGAATTTTGGGGGGCCTAACAAATTGCATAAATAAATACCCCTTCATAAATGGGACATAAAAACACAATTTTCATAGAGTAATTATTTATGAAATTTTATCAGTATCCTTTAATCCATTTAAATCATAAATCTACACCCCATTCACATAAAAACATCATGGTAAATAAATGGGGGGGGGGGTTCTTATGGTTCTCTTGGGGGATATATCCCAATGTTATGATGAAATAAAAAATTTGTTCTATTATTTTCCAATTAATGAAGAAGAAATATTATGTTCATAATAAATATGAAGGACCTTTTTAATCTATTATCCCTAGTCAATTACCTAAAAGACCAATCGTGAAAATAATCATCCATGAACTCCTGATATAATTGATTGTGTTGTTCAAATCAACTTGAACCCTACCAATAACATTCTCATTTACTGATGTATCTCTCCTATGTTTTCTTGTTATACTTGACAACAACCCTTGGGTAATAAATAAAATTTATTCACATGACAACTAGGGTCTATATCTATTGGATAATATTATAACATCACTTGATACAAATTCTCATCTGGCCCACCCATATTCAATATCTAATTAGTCCCAACATTCAATTGACCACTTTTTCCATCTCAAGAAGATATGAAAATATATATTTCACTTCTACTAGTTATACGAACCTAATATATATGTGTTCAATAGTCGCTGACCTAGTTTGGCCTCTCAAAAATATATTAACAAGCCACACTTATAACCTTCTTAATCCCTTAGTAGAATATAGTACTCCTACTAGGTGTAAGGCTAAATTTTCTTCTCATTGTGTTATATTATATAAGAGATTATTCATACATCCTATATTTTCTCCGACCTACATGAGTTGGACATCGACACCCATGAGAAAACCATGTGTAAGACCCACCATAATCCTAAATAGGACATATTACTTATAAAAATAATTCTAAATGGAATATATACCATATTAGAAAAACGATAAATTTATACTAATAAATAATTCTAACACCATAAATTTCTATTAATATTTTTTATAAAAGATCAAGAGTCCTGAATCTAAATGTTATGACATTACTCCTTTAAGTATGATGCTAAACTATTTAGTATGGACACTTTTCATGACCTTAAAATTTACATCATAAAATATGTGTTCATAGATTAATTTTTATAATAAAATCTAGGATTCATATCTAAGGATAAATTCAAACACCCCATATGTAACAACAAAATATCATTAAAAGTATCTTCACATGGACATGGATACATGAGCATAAAAGGGCCCACATTATTTCTTATTACATGTGCCTAAAATATAAAATATATCCCATTATGTGTAAAAAATAGTCTGTGTTTGATTTCTTTAATATGGATATATATAAAGCCCATATCATGGGATCAATCCAAACTAAACAATAGTTATCTTATTCATGTATTGTGAAAACTTCCATAGATCTGAAATATTTGTCTTCAAAATATTATATAATAAAGAAAACAATGAAATATATTTATTTATATATCCATATATATGTTCATGTAAATTATTATTTTCTATGAATAACATTCATTCCCTTAATATATCAAAGACATGGATTTTGGATGGATTCAATAATATGTATTTTATCATTATGAGTGTCTCTATGTTGGTAATAATTCCCCAAAAGAATATTTTTCTAAGACCAACATGACATCCTCGAAAAAATTTCACATCCCAATGCATCACTTGTAATGTCATATTAACCATATTCCATTGAAATGATATTATAAATTAATAAATAAATATATAATCATGAAAATGTGTTTGTAATAGACACAACCAACAGATCAATGATTTAAAAAAAACTGGAATAAAATATCACATTGGAACATATATATTACATCCATTCATTCAATTTTCAAATAAACATGTGTTCTTGTATAAGCTCAACATATGATCAATTAATGTCCTAATGACTCTGCCCACATCATTATCATGTTGAAACCCAAAATCATTCTTATTAACGATATATGACTATTACTTTTTTCAAAATGTGATGTTAATTAGATTCACATTCTATGGTATTTACTGGTCACAATCATTCTAAATAATACACCTAAAATAATATACTAGGCACGCACATTAAACACATACAAATTTCAATACCACTACTATAAAAGGGTTTACAATCAACACCAGAAACAAATAGTTTTCCCATATATTGAAAACCATCATATTGGATATAATAAAATTGGGATATATCCTAATGGAAATAGACCATTTTTTTAACTTGAAGCCTCAAATACTGATATGTATATAAATGGTGTCATTAAAAACCAATATTTCTTCAATTTAAAACAGTGTGTCATACGATCTGGTTATGTCATTATGAAAACACTAGAAACCATAATTACTAAGATTTCTATCATTACTTTATAAAACCCATACATTTTATTTTTTTTACATAATTATTAGAAAAATAAACATGTCTAATGATGTCAAACAAATATAGAACAAATTGATAATAGAAATTAATCATAATTGAATAAAATTAACTAATTTAGTAATATAATAATTTTTTAAATGAATTAAATATTTATATTTAAATTTTTTATTAATTACCATACTTATTCCACAATTTATGTTAACAATAAATAAATTGTAAATATCATAATGATCCACTACATAGATAATAAAAAATATGTGAAAAGTTGGGTTCTCATTTGAGTTGTAAGGAACTACATAGGTTATACAATGTTGTATTCTAGAATCTCATAGACATCCTATAAAAGTTGTGATCAGGTCATAAAAAGATGATTTTTACTATTCAATTTTAATTTCTCAATCCTCAACAATCAACGATTCTATCATAAAAATATCTAAAAAAACATAAGCACTATTCTAATTCTATTTTTAATGATCCATATAATAAAATTTGAATAGTTTAAGCTGAATCACCACTAGATCATGAGGATTACCTGATATAAAAATAGTATTTATTATAATTTAGGGTATATATAATTATAATGGATTGATTTACTATTTGGAAATGTAAAATGGGTTTAATTATGTATTTTACCAAAAATAATTCACGACTCTTCTCAAATTGGAAAATTGATATAATAAATAGAAAACCGGATTCTATTGAGAACATAGTCTATAAATATAGTAATATAAAACTACTAAATTATTTAACTCAACCAAAATATCCCATAAAACCAATTCTACTGATTATATAGAATTCATAACACAACTGGGTAATTGAAAAAGTTGGATGTGGCTATATAGTTGTAAAATCTAAAGCCAATGTTGTTTACCATTTCTCACACCCCACCTAGAGACCTAACTTAATTTGGGATATCCTTATCCAAATCATACTAAAATCACACAATAGGTCATAAAACTATATAAATACTCTTACCTATAATAAAACTTGTGAATATGTATATTCAATTGGAATGAATATGCGATGAAAAAATAGATAACTCACTAGGACACAACCAATTTTATACCTAACATAATAGTTATTATATAAAATTACATAAGTAACTTTATATTTTATATAATAATAACAAAAATAGAAAAAATTAAAATCAATGAACAATAATGAATAATATTATAGTATATATATAAAATTAATACTTAACCATTTATATTTTGTTTCCCATATGCTCGCCAAATAATTTCAAAACCAGAACGCTTTAAATGGATGTGGTCGAAGCTTCATTTATTATTAATTAAAAGAAAAGACCTCTTTTACAGATGAATAATACCAAAGGAAGGTGAAATTTTTATACAATATTATATATTCTTTAATCCCATCACATTAATAAAAGAGAAATCATATACAATGTTATGTGACATTAATCCCATCACATATTGTGTATAGGAATATGAATAGACATTTAATTATATTATATATAAAGTATACATGGAAAAAAGTTGTCACCATAAAAACAACCATTTTATCAAAATATATATAACTATAAATAACTAACACCAACACATGTGATTAGAAATTCCCATAGCAGAAAAATATAGTATAAAGAAAGAATATGATAAGAAATAAATATACATTTGGACATATATGATATTTTGGAAAACATATTGAATAACGTCATCAAAACATATAATTGGAAATGGAATAAAAATAAAAATATTTATAAAAGATATACATGATTAAGGACGAACAATAATATGTGGAATATATAAAACACATAATACATCCAAACAAAAAATTTACAAAATATTTCCAATGAAACAATATTTGGTAATATTTTGAATAATTGTGTAATTAATTAACATTTTATGTATCCAGAATTTTTTTTATAACCATATAAAAATCAGCATTCCAACAATATATAATTCAATTCCTTGTATTGAAAGACCACTACGCATTACCTAGGGTAAACACTAGGATGGACACGGTAACTATTCCAAAATTCGTTATACAATATCCAAATGGAAATAATCATGTAAAAAATTAATATATTATATATCCATACAATTAAAAACTAAAAAAATATTCAAATCGAATCCATTATTAATTAACCCCATAAATAAAAGAAATGTTATGATTAAAAACATTTGTCAATAATATTTTCTCACAATGACCTAATGATTATTTATTCGTTACTCAAAACCATGAGAGAATACAGAAAAATTAATCGTAAAAAATAAAATACGCTTATATTAGAATCTTGAAAAATAATATTTGTCTTCCATGGATTCTAATTAAAACGATAATAAATTATCACACTTGAATGTAACTAAATAATATCATACAAAAGAAAATTACACACTAAAATCAACACTGACTCATGTTTTATGTTCATTAATACTTGAAAGAACATTGTAGTAACACCAAATAAGATAATACTCCTAGTAAACCATCTATGTGTTGTATTAATGATAATATATAGGGACTTTTAATTTAATTAGTATATTATAATTTGATAAATTAATATCTTCCATAATGGAAATATCTAATTTGGTTTTAGTGTAACCATATCAATTCCACTTAGTCTCTCTTAGAAATTTTAGAAAAATATTAATAATATAAACATACTAACATTATATCATTATCCTAATATGTATAAAAAATCTTATAATATGGAAAAAATATATGAACCACCTTCAATAAACTAAGAATAGAAAACTAATTGGTAATCATTAGTTTATTGGATTTTAATTGCCAAAATTCATGAAATAAATGTAAAAGATCCAAAACACGAATTCACAATAATAATAAATGATGAACCATAGATAAAATTATACTGATTGTAGATAAATCAATTCAATACCATAAACTCATTTCATCAATGGAGTTTACGAATAAGTATGAATACAAGAGTCTTATGGAAGACAAATGAGAGGATAAATATGCTTCATGAAATATAAGAACCCCATGGTTTAGTATGCTAATGAATAGGTTTTTCAATGTGATTATATATATATTTAAATTAATAAGAAATTTTTATTTTGAAATTTTGTAAAAACTAAAATGGAGGAATATTGGTACCTAATCCCAAGTAACTTGGTATATGGTAGTCCTCCAAGGACATAACCTCTACTTAATTACTCAGTAGTAACCCTATGAAAATACACTTGGAACATAATAAACCATATTAACCTACAATACATGATACATTTTCTAAACATCTTTTAAAACTACAAAAATTATATTAAATATAAAAACATATGAATAAAACCAACAACATCATCTACTAACATAAAAATTATTATTTATATCCCAAAACAAATAAAAAATGATCAAAATTAATATTATACTAGATTAATATATTTTTCACTATACTGTCGGAAAACGAGTCTCAATTTATTTTTATCAATAATTGACCTTAGGTTAATGATAAGATCAAATGGAGAGTGATTCACCTTTTTAGTATGAATATATTTATAAAGAATAATTCCATGATCCTATTTATAAAAGATTATTTTTTATAGTAGTGTAAATTAAGGGATCATAATGATCCTTGGGACCATGATACTTTCCACTCATCTTTAATTTCTTATGAATGTTGGATTATAATGAATTTCTAGAATTTTAAATTATGATAAACCAATTATAAAAAAATCTTTAGATATAAGATAATCAAACCAATTATATTTATATCGGCCGATGGTATATTAATAAATTTTCAATAATTATTTTAATATTATTTAAATTTAAAATCATTATTTTTTAAATATATTTATTAAGTGTCTTTTGAATATGTAAATAAATTAATATTTCTATGATAATCACTGAAAGGAATATCAAAATGGAAGGCCATTTCTTATGTACATATACACACATACCCAAACATCATAATTAATAGTGTAGATGACTAATAATAATTAAAGAAATATATATAATGTAGTCCACAAATGATAATCATCTAGTTTTTATAAGAATACAGCATTTAAAACTAAATAATATAGCGGAAAAATATATTCCAACAAGAAATATTTCCCTACCTGAAAAAAATATAAAATTAATTTATTGAGAGATCTCATCTCCTGATCTCTAATCCACCACCACCATATGTGGTCCAAATTACATGGTATCCCTAAGCTTCATTGATGTCACCACAAACCTATCCATTTTCTTCATAATATGTGACACATGACGGAAAATCCCAATCTAGCAAGATTATATACACACCTAGGTGGATGGCCTGAATTTTGAATCAGGGGTAGTAATAGATACAATAAGAAAGAAGAATAAAATATATATTAAACAGAATGGAAGAGAGATACTGAATCCTCATCCAAACATAATGTTCTCAACATGGTTTGTAAATGAACTACACATTGATTATTTGAAACCTATTTATGGAGAATAAATGCATTTAACCATGAGAATATAAATATAGAAATCATGGGAAATACCTATATCATCTTCAAAACACATGTAATGAGATTAACCGATTACAAATTCATAGATACATAAGGTATATATATCCTCAATCAATGAATCCCAAATGAGAGACTAAGGGTTATTCATATCACATCTCATACCAAGAAAAAAAGTCATTAACTATTCCAAAATCCCAACAATGATTACCATCATCTCACACTTATATACAAAAGTAACTACCCATGTTAAGACACATGTCATCATTATGGAACAATGTCGAGGGGCCACAATATCTTATAAGAGGACCAAATCCTGGGTGGAACTGGAGGTTTCCACTCTAATAGTTGTGGGAGGACCATCCCATTCCATGTATGAGGGTCCCACTCCATTTGTAGGGGACCCCTACATATCCTAAGTTGAGGTTTCCTCTCTAGAATTCACCACAGACCCATGTCAATATAGATTATAGGGTCAAACTAGGGAATTCATCAAGGACCCATTTCCATCTCGACAAGAGGGATCAATTCGAGATGTTTTGAGGTCCCATTCGAAGCATGATATTAGTGTTCCACTAATAATTTTTTTAGAGGAGCCATTCCATGTGCAGACATGAAGGTTCCCCTATAGTCATTGAGGACACAAGCCTTTCCCTACTATAGGTTTCCAATCAGATATCGGTAGAAGACACAATCTCGTCCCATATGGAGATTTCAACTCAAAACATCATCAAGCACCCATAGCCCACACTACTAGAAGATTCCACTCAGGAAGCCTATGTGGATCCTGTGCAATCCTTGTCATTGTTGAGTTTTCCTACCCAAGATTCATGCCCTAAAAATTCCACAACATATCACGAATACCACACCTGAGGGAACCATCACAATATAAATAAAAAACACTAAATATAGCCAACACATGGACCAAAAATAGTGTTTAAAAAATAATATATGGAAACCTGATGCATACTAAAATTGAAACAAGTAGTACATGGTGTGTGAGCGGACCCACACGACGTGTGGTCCGACTCCACTACATGGTATTTCACATGGACATGACACAGATCCCAATTCATGTAAAATTTCATTTTGTTCAGTTGGAATGTATGTTTTTTGAATCTATATGGGACATGTCCATGTATTTTTATTAGACCTCATGTCCATGTATATTAGTACATGTTGTTCTTGTTCACGCAGGGTCTCACCCATGTGTTTTTCAAGTATTTGTGTTGTTAGAAACATAGCATATTCTCAATTGTGTTATATTTAACATATCACATCCACTTGGTGAAGGTAACACACGACCTGTGGGAGGACAACATGTTATACCCTCTTTATAATCTTCTAAAACCCTAGCCACCACAACCAATGGAATACTCCCTATATGTTCATCCTTATAGGAGGCATGCAGTTGAGTTTTTCACATATACTCATATCTATGATATATAATTCAACTACATCCTCGCTACATTGAATATAGCCATATTTTAACCCAATAATATTGTATTTATCATTGTTTAGTGGATTCCTCCCCTCTAGTGGCCAAAAAATAAAAATTTCCATGACTCGCAAATTTATCGTCGCACAGCACATCACTAGTATCCATCTGTTATCGATTTCTCGATCATTTATCATCAAAATGATATCCCAAGACATATAATAATATATGATTTTCTATTTTTCCATCTTTCCATGACTCATTCATCAATTCTTCATGATTCCGAGTGTCCAATAGTTCTTTGTGCCACCTTGAAACGTCAAACAGGGGCAGAGGTGCCATCTCGGTGAATAATTCTATGAAATAGGGGGAGAAAATAACAATAAAATATGTGTAAAAATATTTGGAAAATAATTCCATAAAAATTTCTAGAATAGGTGAAATCCTGGTTAGAGAAACATGAATAACCCAACTAATCAGTATAAGGTTTCATTCTTAGTTAACAATTGGAAGAGATTAATCTAATGATTGATATTCTCAAAAAAAATTAATGTGGGGATATACCAAAAATGTAAGATCCTTGTTTATATAATGGACCATTATTTTTTAAATAGCAGTAATTACAATCATCAAAGGAATTTGTTGTAATCATTTCATCTTTAAATTCTCTAATATGGAGTTCAATCTTTGTCAGAGGTTATTCATCAATAGAAGGAGGATGGAGAACAAATTAGTGGATCCTAGGATTATAAGGCATACCCTAGTAATATCATCAGGATATTATTGATACATAATTTATATTTATGGTATAATGAATTAATGATTTAAATAAATAACACAATGAATGTTCCAAAATTAGTGAAAATTTTGAATAACCCACAAAAAACGTTTTAGGACTTTCCTAGGGTAAAAAACATGTTACAAACTCAACCATGGTCTAATATTTCAGATCTAATATTTTCTTATAGTTATCCCATTATTATTGTAAATCATTTCTCTCAGAATATAAAAAATATACTTTTTTTATAAAATTTATTTTCGGCACACCAAGCCTTGGAATCCCACTATGTCCCACTTCATAGTTCTAGATATATATATATATATATATATATATATATTATTTCAAATACATTTCAAAAAAATAAATTCTAAACATCATTAATTCCTTCATTATTTATTTTCCTAAAACAAAAACCAAAATAAACAACTTAGCATACTAAAACCAAATCTGATTCCCCCTCTCCCATGAACTCTCTGACATGTTATCATGATTCTAAAACACAAGAACCAATGGGATGGTCCATCCATATAGGTTTCTCACATATAAATCATTGATCTTCATAGGATTCTCCACAATGGTGGCTCCATCCTCGATGTGCATATATCCCCCATATGATGACTTTTGTAGGGTCATGCTTATATCACCTCTATTGTGACACATTCAAGATGTCAGGCACCTGACCTATCTGTGTGGGTTGGTAGAAGCAATTTGAAAGAATAAGAACCCTATGCATGATCTTTAATGGTTCATTCATCCTTGAGGATATATCCCCTCCCTCTTGTAACCACTACTATCTTTATCATTAGGAGAATCCCAAGAAATATGGTATTCATACTTCAAATCCAAGGGACTATGAGGTTATCTATGTAATATTTTCTCTTAATCTGATCCCCATCCACTCATGGGTGACATTTCACTTATCAGTCATCCCCTATACCATCTCATATCCCACTAGATATTTCTCCCTTATCATTGTCCAATGAAAGGGTCACCTGAAGGGTCTCCCAAATTTTCCCTAAGAATGATCCATACTAATGGAAGAGTGTAAACAGTTGTTGTTCACAATTTCTATGAAGGGAAAGTGACCCTACCATATTGGACCAAATTCTTATATGAAATATCTAATCATATACTCCAACACATGGATTGTGATATTGGTATGACTATCGTTCTGAGGGTGAATAGTTTTATTCATCTTCATATGGGTACCGAATTCCTCTTGAATTTCACTCCAAAATTATTGGATAAACCACACGTCATGAACAGATACAATCATTGAGTGCACACCAAGAATGAAAATGTTCTCCCGTAAATAAAACATCCCCAAAATCATCACTGATCACTACTCTTTGATAGTATGTAAGTGTACCAACTTCATGAGTTAGAAAACTATCACCAAAATGGGTCAATGTAATTTCTCTCTGTTTGGAATCCCTTTCAAAATATCCATCTATATTGTACCCCACTCCCACTCTATGATATCTAGGGTTGCAAATAAATCTTCTAGAACACGGTGATCAGCCTTCAACTGCTAAAAGGTGATATATTGAATGAATATCATAGCTAATCTCCATCTCATTTTAGACAACCAAAATTATAGAAAAGTGTCAATTTACATATTCCCCATACTCGGATATACTACAAGGGTAGTAGTGAGGAACTCATAAATCACCTCATCATGGATCATTACTAGATCAATCTTCCATCCCTAAAAAAGATGTAGTCTTTCTCTCCATTGTAATATACATCTGTTGAGTATAACAAGGATATATGGTCATGTAATACCTCATTGTCATTTTCTCTAGGATGGGACTCTCCCATATTCTTGATAAGTAGAGGATTCATCATCTTTGACTGATTATAAGATGTATCCCTCAAATCGACCTAGATCAGTAGTACTGAGGTGAGCTACCATAAATCCTCGTTCACAACGTAAGAATGATAATTGATGTTATTAGACTATGCTACAATATTTCCCTTCTATAGAGTATATAAAATGTTGAATTCATTGTCCCCCAAAAACTCAGTCCATCACTGTCATCTCAGGTTCATGTATCTCTATGCAATGAGGTACCTGATACATTAGTGTTCTGAGTAAACCAAAAAAAGTACCCTCCTGAGAAGTAGTGCCTCCACATTTTTCTAGGATATCCCTATTACTTTTATCTCTAGGTCTGGAGTTTTTTAGTCCTTATCATGGGGTCACGACATCCACAACCATTATGTGATAACTAAATATCACTAAATCAATAAGAAACTGATCATATATCTTGAGGCATAACAATATACTACTTACTTCACACACTCTTATTGCAGTCTAAACACTTGATCACTCATCAACATCATCTAATAAACATTTAATGCACTCTATCACTGCTCAAACTAGGGAAATAGATTCCCTTTTATTATTAGGTCGGTCAAGGGGGATGAAATTATAGAGAAGTTTTCCACAAACCTCTTATAATACCCTACAAATCCATGTAATCAAAACACCTTTGAATCAATTTTAGTTGGTTCCCAAACAAGAAATACATAAATATTTTCTTGAACCACGTCTAAACAAATAGCAGAAATGACATTTTGTAGAATGTGTACCTCGAGAATCTAGAAGTTTCACTTGATTGATTTCTATAAATATGGTTATCTCGAAGAATATATATAACCATAACAATTTTATATGCATGTAATGATTTGAATAAATATAGATTAATATGTTTTCAATGATAATAACCAAAAACTATTCAAGATTTGGCAGAAAAAACTAGTTTATCATTGCAGTAAATAGGTTGAGAGTATTATTTAGACCAATTGAAATCAATTGTAACTCATATTTTCTGTACCGAAATAGGAACTCCATATTTCGAATATCAGCCTTGTGAACACTAAACTGGAGGTAGCCAAACCTAATATCGATCTTCAAGAACTATATTTCACATCACAACTAGTCAAATAGGTCATCAATACTCATTGAAGGGTACTATTTCTTTATCATGGACTAGTTCTGGGGATGATAATCCGTGAAAATATATATTCTCTCATTCAACTTTTTTGCATAGGAAACAGGAGTTTCCCAATAGGATACAGTGATTCTAATAAAACCTTTCACTTGATGATCCTACAACAACAGATAAACTCCCAAAACATGGTAGCAACAATTTGATAGGCTGCTAAAGATATCAGAGATGTGATGGGATGCATGTAGATGAAAATGTCCATCGACAACCATAGTAGTAATATTGTAACATCCATAGGGAATATATCTTCATAATCCTCCACAACTATAGTAATTTTGATTCTTAAAGAGCCTTTTACCCCATGTAATATATTTTTTAAATGACTAGTGATGGGCTATATCCTCCTTCTCACAAAAACAACTCATCCCACCTTGTGATCTTTTTTACACATGAAAATGAATCTTGTCACATCAGTGTGTGGTAATTTGACTCATCTGCAGTGAAATTCCATCTAGGATTAGACTGTAGATAACTAATCCACAAAAAAGACGACATAATACAATTCCATCATGGTTATCAAAATTTCCCACACTAACCTCACTTCAACAAGATATGGATCACACTACCAACAAATAAAATATGCCGAAGAACCATTCCATGTAGTAACGCCAAGATATAGAATCTTTGATAAACCCTAAACTATGATATTTAGATCTCATTAAAAGAGTCTAGAGATTTTTAATTGATAGATACATTGTCCACTAATAATTATTCAGGATTAGAATAAACACATACCATACCACTAATCATCTTGTGCACTGTATGGTCATATGTCTCTAATGAAAGCAGTTTTTTGAGGCCATGAAGTTCATCTTCTTGACTTTGAAATTATCCACATGGATTGGTGGGAGAATGATATTGTTGAATTTTCCACCTCCCAGATATCCTTATTCTCTTATTCATGCTCACATCCTGGGGGACCACTGTTCCCTCTCTTGGGAGATCCTTGATCACGATTCTACCTCTCTTGTGGATATCTGACAACAATCTTCATGTGATATTAAGAATTTTTAGTCCTCAAATAATGGGATATGTTACCTATCCAATCAGAATAACAGAACAGACCCTCTCTAGGATTCCCTGAGGATATGGGTTGTCCATGTACCCCATGAGCATGTGATTTGGTCTAATCATGAAAGGATCTTAGGCCCAGAGATCCCACTAAATGGATCCTTCTAGCTGATACAGATTAACTAGTTCTATAATTCCAAATGATAAATCCAATTTCTTGACATAACTATAATATAACACTCTCTATAAATAGTTCATACTCAAGAACCCCATCCTAGGTTGGTATTATTCAGAGAATAATAGTGTAATAAATCTCCCTTTAGAGTCTCTACTGAAAATTATATTCTCATAAGTATCCATTGTGGATCATGTCAAGGGAGTACCATGTATGGTTGGTAAACCACGATGTGTAATCATCCACCTTTCAACCATCCCTGCTTATTCTCAATAATCACTTAAATACAAATTTAGTGGATGCATGAGGGGTAGTACTCCTCATAGAACATATGCCCGAAGTCTATCCATGAGTGTGTTAACTCATCCTGAATATGTCGAACACGGCACCACCAACTCCAACTACTTTGTAGAAAAGGGTAGATTACATCATGACCACCTAACCCATTGTGGTCTAAACATTAATGTATATATTAACCAGCAACTCTTTAGAATCCTCTTCTCCCTAAGGATCTTTCTCACCACAAAACCTCAGCAGCCTCTGGTACTAGATCTCACAGAGCATGCTCAGTATATGGACATCATCATCCGACTCTACTAGGATTATTTTATTCCCAATAGGTGGAGGTGATACTAATTATCCATGAGGAGGAAGGTTCTTGCCAGATAGACCCTCATCTCAAGACTCAGTTCTCATCAAACCATCTTCTCAATTTAGAACATGAATCTGGGCTGGCTGTCATCACGGTGGTACCCTAAAATTTATGATGAATTTTATTAATGAGATGAGTATATATATAATAATAATGGTATCTGAATCAAGAATATAGGCCGATAATTAATCTAATGTGATGTATATTTAATTTAACCTTTCAAAAAATGTCTTACTATAATGAGTAAAAAAATAATAAAATCAATAGCTTATTGAATAGATACATCATCCACCTATTCCATCACTAGATTCTATGTCTTAAGATCCGTACCTGAGACAATTTTACCTTGTTTCCCTAAATTCCAACCAAATACTTGTAAGAGGACTACACCAAAAATCACACCAACGATTGAACTATTTTGATAAAAATTAAATGACCAATCCCAAGCATGGGATCGAGTTGCAACCACCCCAAGTCTGCCTCTGTGGGCATTTGGTGGAAAAAATTTACAAAAGGAATATCATAAATGGGATGCATTTTCTTATGTACATGTAAACACAAATTTGAACATATCCATAAATAATTATAGTTGAATAATAATATAAGGATTCATCTATGAGAATGTAATCCATCAATGAAAAACCTCTATAGAGTACAATAGTATGATAGTTCAAACTAGGATTTAAAGAGAAAAAATATACTCCCAACCAAAAATATGTCCTAGCATGATAGAATTGAAAATATAAACTAGAGAAAGAGGCCATCTCTTGAACACCACGTTGTGGCCACCATACATAGTTCAATGCACAAGGTATCCTTCAGGTCCTCTAAAGTCCTCACCGACTTTTCCGTCAGATACATATGATATGATACGTGCAAAAAATACCATCCATGGGTGTGTAAAAAAATACACAATTTGATTCCCTAATTGTAGATGGGGGAGGAATAATATATAAAATGTGAATGAAAAATATAATATATATGTATTTGGAAACCAAATACTATGGAAGAGACTAACTCAATCTAATCCAAGAGAGATTAACCTCCTCAAAACCGAAGGGGATAAAACAATGTGTAGATGAGAAAAACATCAATTGTTTTCCACATGTATTAGGTGAGTAGACTCATACTACCAGGAGAAGTGAAACTGAAAAAGCTCATGACATACCCCATCCTTATTTCCATCTCCTGGAAAGAGAGTAACCAAGTCCATAGTTATGAATATAGTAGCTTTATCCATGTATGATCTATTAGAGATGCCAAAATGAGATTGAAATGGGATCCTTATCTCACACATCATTCAAATAAGAAGAGTCTCCAAAAATTCTATAAGTTAGTAAATAATTCCCATTATCACAAATATCATCCTAGATGTAAAAATCTATGTCAATCCATGCTTCATCACTATTGCACACAGTCTAGGGGCAATAATCTCTATATAGAGGAATCATTCCCTCGTACAAGAATATTTTTACACACTCATAGTTGACAAAGGTCCCATGACCTTCCTATTAGGAGGGTTCCATATCGATTGTAGAGGACCCATCCCTATCTGCACTAGAGGTTTCCACTATAAAAGTCTTCAGTGACCATTTACAAGCTCGAACAGAGGTTTTTGAATGGGATTTCATTGAGAAACCAATCCTAGATTGACAAGATGGTTCCACTCAGGATGTTTTCGAGGTCCAATGCCCAATTAGACTGGAGTATTCCACATAGAATGTTGGATGAATACCCATGTCCAATGCTGATAGGATGGTTCCACTATAATTATCCGGAACCCATACCTAGGTAAGTTGGAGGGTTGCACTCAATAAAAGGAAGAAGACCCACACCTAGACTATATAGTGGGTTCCACACTAAAATTCACTGAGGTCCCCTACTATGACCTACTGGTGGGTTCTTCTCCAGATGCCTTTGCTGATTCTATGCGATCTTGTTTGACATTGAGCATTTCATAACAATACATAATTCCCAGTACATTCCATATCATATATAAAAATACATAGTAGATGGAAGCATCACGTTCTACATGAAAAAAACTCATGATAGGCTACATGTGGGTAAAAAACCTATTTCAAAAGAAGGATATAAGGATACATGAATATTCATAAAAAAGGAATGATGAAGTACACAACATTTGACGGAACCCATAAGGCATGTGTTCCAGCTTTACCACCTAGATGTGTCTCTTTCATGAACACATATCCTAATCCATGTATAAGTATAGGATGTTATAATGCACTACACAGTGTTTCCACGTTATCTGGGACCAGGCCGTGTCCTTCTAGCTATGTCATTCTAGTTTACTTATGACTATGAACATTGGTAAATTGTGTGTTTCTTCATATGGGATTCCTCTTGAATTCTATAGCCATTTCCTTGTACATAAGCTCATTGAATGTTCCTCGACATGTGCTTCATCACAAGTCTCATACTCATATTGAAGGTGGTGTAGGACTTGTGGGATGAAAACACATCATTCCATCCTTTTAAATAGATGAAAACTTATCCACCACATCAATGGTGATACGCATCATATGTTCATCCTTGTACATGGTGTGTATTCTGGTTATTAACGAATTGTTGTATCTAATATCTAAGCAACAAATATGGATGCACTTCTTCGAATAATAACCAATCTCTGCCTACGATTAGGGTATCTACTGCGAGTTAGTGGATTTCATCCCTCCGGTGGTTGGAAACTCGAATTTTATAATCCACACATGTGTCAAATGGAAACGAACACAACCAGGATCCTTGAATTATCAATTACTCAATCTATAATTTTCAAATAAATCACCCAAAACTGTCAATCAGGCAAAATGGTATATTGATTCATTGATAATAGCCTTTTTCACTGATCTATCATGATTCCATGGTCTGATCAGGCAATGTACCACTTCGTAATGCCGAAAACAGAGTGCATGTTCTTACCGGTGATGAAAGGCAAGAAATTGAGGGAGAAAAGCGCAATAAAAGACGTTTAAACATCGTTATTAATAGTTATTGTCCAATGATCATGAATAGGGAGATTTCAGTTTATAAAACATGTACAACCAAATTATTCGGTACATAGGTGCATGTTTGGTCCACAATTAGCAAAGATCAATTAAAATAATTAGTCTACAATAAAAATTTAATCAAATAGACCATAAATAACATATTGCTGTGTTAAACCTATATATTGTATTATTTATTATTTAATAATGTGTCAGCCAATGACTAAAGGAAGATGGTGTGTTCACTACATATTGATCTTCTTTGATACAATGTTTTTTCATCATCATATTTTATTCACCACTAGAAAAGTCTGAATGCCCTGAGCCAGACTATTTTAGGCCACACATGTGGTAAACCTTATATTTTTGACTCAATCGTGGTCTTGGAATTTTGATATGTGCTTCTATTTAATTGTTAATTTTTTTTTCACTGTGAAAAATTTATAGTACACAAATATATATATATTTAAATACTATTATAAAATTAATTCTGGGGGCACTATGCTTTAGAATCATACATTGTCTCAACACCTAGGTCTAAAAATAGATATATAAATATTAATATGTCTTACAAGGTAAAAAATAAATCTCTATAATTAGTATGTTCTTGATATATAACAGAATCATATGTTACCATAATCTCTATGATTCCATAATCTTATGTTTTTTCACTATCTCTCATGATTATTCATCTATTTTGACATTAATATTCCATTTACTAGAATGAACTGGGTTATAATTGTATTTATAGTGAAACCTGATATAATTTCTCTCTCTCTTATTCTTCCACATTTTTATATAGTGAATCATTTCCTATTATTTTATTCACGTGTTACCCCCATGTAATGCTTTATTTTAATCTTTTTAAAATTTACTTATTTTGTATTTATGTTCAGGATTAATGTTAAATTATTATTTTTTAATTTTCACGTTTATTTATACCAAAATTCTATTCCCATTCAATCATCTTCATCTTATTTCCACTTATGATCTATGAATGATATCTCACATGTTTCCTACATTAGTTCGAATTTGAGAAACCCATTTGTTTTGTATACATTCCTCATATGATGAATAAAATTGTGATATATGATAAGTAAATAACGTTTTTTTAAAAAACATATATGATGTTGTAGTGCTTTAAAATAAGTGATTTATATGTATTTTCTCTAAACACACTAGAATAATATATTTCAGGGTAAAGTTTATTATGAAATATAAAAATATATTCATATCAATGATGTAATATATATATATATATATATACATTTCATAATCAGGTCCTTTAATATTTTGGAATGATTAATATCTCATGAAATAATATAAATAAAAAAACATGTATGGATTAATGTCTGACATGAAGAGCTAGTTACTAATCCATATCATAAAAATATTTCACATTATCGGACATTACCATGCACTAAATTTTAGGATTATTTGGATTCCATAAATTAAAATGAGAAAACTGATTTTTGGATTTTATGAGTAGTTGATAACTAAAGGGGAACCCCAAATGTCCCCAAACTTTGGATGGATTATGACTTACACTTACATTAGGTGTTGACTAATTATATTACAAAAACTATACCTTCTATTAGGCCTCCTACACTAGGATCAACTCAATGATCATTGATTCACCATCCACCAACCAATATAGATGTCATGTGCATAGTCAGTGATATTATTTCTCATAGGGAGTCATCTAAATCGTTGTCAGATAGATGTTATTATATACAACCCCCAAAAAATACATATATCCATCTTCTATTCCTTCAAAATAGATCTTGAAATCCTATATAATATCCTTTAGTATCATATTTTTCATCTTTTACTAGACCTTAATCATGTATTTGTAATAACAATTCACCACTATGTGAGTGCCAATGGACTTCTGTAACACATTCTAGAAACAAGAATTTAAATAATCATTTATATCAAATATAATTCCGCTTGAAATATATTATAACTTGAAAATATCTTATTTCTACAACTTTATTGGTTCATTTAGTAACTAGTCATTTGGAATAAAATGATTTTATATGTACTTTGTATATTTAACTAAAATAACCCGTAATGCATAAGGATAAATAGTTTGTTTTGGATGTCTCATAACTAAGACTATAGTCATCTCATCCAACATAAATGTGGGAACTAGAAGTGTTTAAAGAGATGTTTCTCATCCATGGTTTTATGTCTTCACACATCAGAAATTGAGGGATTTAGAAACATTGTTTGAAAACATTATCCACATGTCATGTTACAAAACAATTGTGTTGAATATGTTTGTAAATTATTTTAGAACATGGATGTAACACCCACTGATAAATAGGAGTTCCAATCATCATCATAATTCACTAGTGATCAAAATAGACCAAGTTATCTCTAGAGTATATGACTAATCATGGTTCGACACCTACCGATATGCTTAGTTTTGGAGCCAATCATAGTAGACCGATTCAATAGTTAACTAAAAGTTATTTTGGGAAAGGGAATCCTTCTCAGTGATAATCAAATGAATTATACAAGATATATCATCTATTAAAGTCCATGACCGATTATAGGGAGTTCCATTTTATTATTCAAGGTAATATTATTTTATCATCTACACATAACTATATATTATTTCATATATAGGGATATCACTATTTTTTTTATTTTTATATATTATCCCTATGAGGTTAATATTTGGATATTTATCCATATTTAATTGTGTATAAATTTAATTTCCCTATGGGTTTTCACCTTCAGTTTTTAAAAAATATTTCTTATAAATTTACTGATGCATTGGAATTCAATGAAATTCATATATGTCTAGACTAGAATAATGTGTTGAATATTATAGATAAGATAATATATACATCACTTGGAATAGGGAATTTCAAAAATCTATAATGTTTAACCGATTGTGGATGATTAATATCCTAATATGTTCCCAATAAATTTTCTAACTGTACCACCTAAGTGGGAGGTGGGATTCATATCAAATTAATCACTATGGAAAAAAATGTATATTCATCCATAACCACCAAATACAATATTTTAATGTTATATTTCACATAAATTAGTTAATATTAATGGAAAATGATAAGTTTTATTGAGAAACGATCCCTTGAGTAAAACATTCTAAATTTTTATGAAATCTAATGAGATCCTATAGTATTTTATAGACTATAAATGGATAAATCATGTGATAATTATAAATATATATCCTTTTGCAATATTCTATAATTTATTTGATAGTGTGAATTTAAAATATAGGGTCTGAAAGATAAATTTCCCCTTTCAATAGCATCACAGAAGAGTAAGACTAGAGAATGTTCTAAAAATCAATCTTTTAGGTCGATATACAAATTTTCTGTATTTAGTCATCTGAATTGGGGTGAATAAAGATCATATCATATTTATAGTTATATTGAACCAAATATTTCACCCTTTTCTGGCTTCCATAATTCTAGATTATATATAATATCAGTCGACATTCTATATAGGGATTAGTGTGGAATACATCTTTTATTTATATTAGAGAGCCTTCGAGGGTATCATTTTTTTATGTAATATAAATTAACCATCACTCTCTAAAAGTAAAATTTTCTATTAATGATATCATATAAATAAAATTATCAATTTATTTTGAATCTATAGAGGTAGTTATCTCAAGGAATGTTAAAATAATTATATGGAAATTAGATTATTTTTGGGATATTATGATATTGAATCTACACCATCTATGACTTTTGTAGGATATAATTTAAAATAATGACTTTAATTTGGGATGGATATAATTTTATAAGGTCATAAAATTGTGAAGTATCTTTTATAGGATAAATATTATATTTTCTATGGTTCATATATCGATAATTCTAGATCTAGATAATGGGTTCTAGGGATATATTGATACATCATTAGTGGATATATTTTTTTCTAATACAAGACCACTAATTAATATGTCATCATTTTAAGAGAATATAATATTAAGAGAAAATAAAAAAGAAGGTCATTTATTTTTTTTGTTGAGTATCTGATATATTATTGGAGGATATACATTTATGGTGAATGTGTTTCTGTAAATATCACCATAAATTACTCAAAAATATATTTCCATACTTAGATATAAATATAAATGAATTAATGTTTGAAAATTTATTTATATGCCTTGTTTTCAAGATATTATGTTTATTTAAATAGAGAAACATTTTAATTAATTCTCTTAATTAAAATAATCATCAAAAATAGTTCATGAAATAACAAATTAATGGACAATGATGTTATCAATAGATGAAATTTAGTTTTATTTTTCAAAGTATTAGAGTTAGTTGTATATATTCCATATTATTTTCATGTCATATGTAAATTAAATAGTCCACTTTGAAATCTCAAACATGATTATGTACATTTTCAAGAGACTCTAGTTGGCGGGGATTTATTTTTGTGTATAACTTCAATATTCCTATTCATTTCATTATGTTACGTAGAGAATGGTGGTACCTTCGGACATGATACTGAATTTGGTAGGGTAATATCAAAAACCAAGATGAGTATTTTAAACAAGTTTTTCAAATATGTATCATCATATATATTAAATATTTTTTACTAATATGATGTGATAGAATGTTAATTTTTGTCTATGTATTTCAATTTTCAATAGGTAAAAGTGGAGCACAAATTACCAACCAATTTTTTTAGACAGTTATAATACCTGTATAGAAATTGGATGAAATTATGATATTTTTTGTGAGTTGATAATTCTGATATAAATGTAATAAATATATAGTATTGGTTATTTATGTCTCTAATGATGATTAATTATATCATAATTATTATGCAATAATTATTAATTATCTTATAATGAATAATATTTTTTTAAGATATAATAATTACACATTTGATTCCAAATATAATTATCTAAAATATTGAGTTAAAATTTATATCTAAATAGTTGATATGGTTGTCAAAGACTTTTAGAACATTGTTAAAATATGAATAATATATCTTATATAGACTAATATTTAGTGTGATATGAACATTGTTGTCCTTAAAAATATATTACTAGTTTTTAAAATCAACATTTATTTATCCTGCAGGTATAACCTATACTTTTTATATTTTTCCTAGAAAATAATAACGAGTCCACTATTTTGATGGAAATTTTGGGTAATTTTGATCGAAATGTATTTCATTCTCTATTATATCAGCCTGTTATAGGATAATCATTATTAATCAATCATACTTACATTCCTAAAATTATAGAGAGTGTGGTGTTGATAAAGAAATAGATTACCACCACCTCGATCCAAAATAAGTATAGTGTTGATTATATAAAAGTACCCATATAAGTTTGAGGGAGTTTTTATTAGTTTCTTCACCTTTAACCTCTGCATGATCATCAATGCAAGGGATTTGAATATTTTTCAATGATTTTTTGGGTTCTTATAAATATTCAATATAATAGAATGTATGAACTACATAATTACATTAGCTACCAAAATAATGGTATTATAATTTTTTTTTCCTATTTTAAAAGGAATGACAGACTAAAATTATTTGGAATATGAAACATTGTTTTATTATATTGTGGTGTAGTTGGATTGTTTCATTCTCTCATAATATATCTATGACATCAATATGAGTAAAAAGGTTCTATAATGGATGTTTAAAACTATATTAAAAATTACATGGAATCATATATAAATATAATATGACTATCGGAGTAGTAAATCTAAGATGAAATATCAGTGTTGAAGTTCGTTCCTATGGATTATTTTTAAGATTATTGGGGATGTGATGAGTAATTGAGGGATATTTCCAATAACATTCATATTTTTATTTACTAAATTTCTTTAATAATTATTTAATCCTATTTAAAACAAGTTTTAAAAATATTTATCAAATATGTATAGTTATTAGATAAAACAAGGTGGAAATGGACTTGGGCAATCATATAATAACTACACTAGTTTCTTCATTGGAGGGGTACTAGGTACGTGATGGATCTGGTGCTAATGTAGATTTTTTTAGTATAATCAGGAACCTTGATGTTTTTCACATGGTACAATGTGATGATATTTTTTATTTTTTATAAAAGATAAAATTATAATATATAATAAAAAAATACCCTCTTCAAGGATTTAGAGATTTATTCCTTCTAAATCATCCATACCACATCCTATAGATCACTCCATCACATTCATTCATATTTGTGGGGATAAATTTTTTATATTGATATGGTTTAATGATTTTTTTTGTATATGGTCATCCCTGAGGACTCTAAGGAAGGTTCTTCTTCTATATATAATTACTTCTTAAATTTAATTTAAATAATTATAAATCCTAGGTATATTTCATTTAGATTTTATTTAATTGTCATTAATTTTAGGTTATTCTATAACTATTTTTTTAATTTACATAGTTGATAACATTATAGAGATATTCATTTTTTTGGGATCATTTTTGTTGAGTAGTAGTTTCATTAAACTCTATGTTATAATATGTTTTAATTATTTTATATTCAATTTGTGGTTTTCTCAAACTTCATGGAGGTTAATAACTATTTGCACATTATCTTAATATGTGATCAATTATTCAAACATCTAATTTTTTGGGGTATGAATTTGTAGAGGATTATGGTAGTGTGAGGATGGAAAAAATAATTTTAATAATAATATTAGTCCATGATTGAGTTGTTCTGTTTTTTCATCAGAGTTATTAATAATTAATAAATAAACATTGGAATATGTTTTGGTATTCATATTTTGTCTCTGAACTCTGAATCAAATTTAACAATATTAATATTATTTTTTAGAATTAACAAAATGGATTGTTAACATAGAAAAAGGATAATAGATATTCCATGAGACATTACTGTATGTCTATAACCATTATATATGTGTTGGAAATATATAATCTATCTACCCAGGGTAATGTGCACTCTAGATTAATGTTATATATTATATACTATATATCATTTTTTATTTATGGCTTGTTGGTATAGAACATGGAATATCTTACTAACAATTTTTATATTAGGGTAGTTGGGTTTGATCCATGGAAATTTCCAAAATCTAATGATATATTATGGATACATCCACTCGTCATGGTTGTATCATGTTCATTTATATTGATATATTCAATTGTTAACATATAAAAAACATATTCATTATGGATCTTGATCAGGACTAGTGGTAAGAACCATTGGGCACAATAGTGGCTTATTTATCTCATAGATTCAAAAAATTATATTAGTTTAGCATGATTTTTCTATATTTAATTTTATTAAAAATTAATGAACTGTTTTTTAGATATATTATTTATAGTTTTTCTTATTTTACTCACAATTACGTTATGTTGGTAGGGGTTGGGTGGTGGGAAACAACTGAGTACCATATAATCAATACCTATAGAAACCCCATTATGATGTTTGTAGGAATTTATTACATGATCCTAGAATATAGGATTAATTAGATTCTGAGTGTTAATAGTGAGAATATATTGAACTAATGATAGATAATTTTCCCATTATCTCATGGCTATGACATCATTTTTCATTCCATAGGGTTGGTTAGTTCAATTATATTTTTAATATGACTTATATGTCTAGTTACACTTTATTAGTGTTCTGTATGAGTATTTTAGAAACTTTTTGTGGGGATTTTATATTCATTTAGATTCTAACATGATTTTCTATATGTCTATATGTATATAAAAATGTGAAAATATGGAAAATTAATAAAATAAACACTATTTTATAATAATTGTTTTGTATAAATATCAAATAAAAATAAATACTAACATTTTAACTTGTATTGAAAAATTTAAATACTTTAATTAAAAATGAATAATTACCAACATAAATATTCATAATTAAAATTTGGTTTTATTGATGTAGGTTGCACTTTATATTTTAGAATTTTTATCCAATACTATAATCCATGGTTTGTGAAAATATAAATTGCATAAAATCCATTGAGGATTATAAATCATATTATGAATAATGATTAATTTGTCTTTCTAGAGTACATCATTTTTAATATATTACAACTCTCCCATATGATTCCCCCCAATATAGTTCCAAAAAACAGATCTAAAAATTGAACAGAAAATTCTGATTCTAAGAAAAAAATTAACTCTTGTTGACACAGTTAAAATTCTAATAAATTGATTGTTCGCACCTTACCTATTGAAATTAAAAAATATTAAATTTTTATATTCATATTAATACTGAAATGATACACAACATAGTGTTTTTTTATACGATACATATTTCATTGATTGATTTGATATAATTTTATATTAATGAAAAACAAGATTCTACCCTATGTGATTAACTGGGAATTATAACTTATCCCCATTAACTTAAATGGGTGACAATGTAATATCACTATCATAATAGATTTATCCAACTGTCCCATGTCTTTGAATCATTATGATCTCAATCAAAAAATTTGTTCCTTCCCATTAATTTTTTGGATTGTAAAAACTTCAATATCCTTTCTAATAGTAGATTCTATATCATTATCATAATCATAAATATTTAAAAATATAATTTCCTATTGAATGTAAATTTAATTAAAAAAGAGGCCTATTATTTTCTAGAAACTGTTATTATATTATTATAACCACATCATTATTAAAACTCCATTTATATTTAGTATTATAAGATATAAATGCAGTGACCTAGCCCTAGTATGATAGATCCGGTTCCATACATTAATACATTTAAAAAAAATGAATTGAATCCGAAAGGGTTCAATATATTATTAGTTATGTTAAACGTGATGCATAAATGTTAATTTTAGTACAAATGAAATTAAATATTAAAATCTATTTTTTTTTGTAATATAACATTATTTCATCATGAATATCCCTAATTATAATAAATTTTAAACATCAAGGAATCATAGGGAATTGAAAATTTTAGAGTTTTCTCAAATCCACAGTAAGGATTATTTATAATGGAAGAAATCATGAATCGTTAAGAATAATCAATATGAAAAGGAAATTGACTAATCACCCATGTATTTTGAATTACATGATAAATAATAATAAATATAAAAATGAAAATAATAGAGTACATATTCCATTTATAAATTAGAATAAAGAATAAAAATATGCAATGGAAAATAAATTAGAACATGTGACACAAAACAATTGAATGATGCATAATCAATATGTCAAGGTAATAACTAAAAAACCATTCCATTTAAAAAATAACACGAGATTAAGTTTCATGAAGAGATAATATAGTTATAAAAATATACTTAGCAATTATAACAAATAACATAATATAATAAATTCATAAATATAGGACATCGTGTCACATGGACATGATAACTCCTTCCAAATGACAATCCACAAGATATTTTAATCTATATGTAACACCCGAGACTTTTATGTTATATAAATCATCAAAGGAATCTTTTTCTACACAACAATTTCTTGGCTTGCTTTACACGCAATCGCGACCTTCCTCGATAGCTTGCGTCGTACGCAATACCGAGTTTCACTAAACAACAATATGCTATTAAAACTAGCCGTTATGAATAGTAATAACCACTTTTTGAAATTTTATAAATTTTATTTTTCAAAATGGACTTCATTTTTGGACTCAGAATATCGAAATTAGCCTAGGGTGAAATTTTGGTATTTTTCTGAAAACTTTCAATTTTTGATGAATAGTGAAACCACTAAGTGGTAGGTTAAAAACTGAATTTTGCATAAAACTTAATTTTACAACTTCTGTGATTAGAATTTCGAAAATCCAAGAGACACGGTTAATATCAAAGACTAAAATGTGGTTCAATGAGATGAAAATAATTTTTTGGTGAATAGTAACTTTTTACTTTTTTTACCGCGGTTAATAGAAAATAGGGTAACTAAGGGTAAATATGATATTAATATTACCCTAACACATGTCCTAATTCTATTGGACAAGTGTAATTCGACCAAAAACAAACTTAGGAATAAAATATGACCATTTAGGCCCACTTGGATTAGATTAGGATATTTATTATTAATTTATTTAAAGAAGGGTTAAAATAGTTAAAATCAAAGTTTAATAAGTAAATCATTTTTAATATAGGGTTATACATAAGATAAATTCGATTGTAAATATTAATTAGAAAGCTAAAACGATTTCCTACATGATGGTATTTTATTTGTAATTTTTAGACATCAAATAATTTAATTTAATTATGACACAAAGATGATGCAGTAATTATCTTATTAATGAAATATTGAAAAAATTGATAATATAAATACCAAAATAAATGTAATTTGAGACTTTTTATGAATTCCACTAATTGTCTAGGTTACTATGATATATTAGTAATGATTTAATTAACTTGGTTCGAACATATAATTCTGTTATGACTTTCACAAAAATCATATATCAAATAGTGTCAAAATTGACACAAAATAGTTTTTAAATTAAATATTATATTATTAATTGTTATTTTATTCCTAAAAATCTATGGTTCGGCCAAATGACTTAGATAAGGATATATATATTAATAATAAACAATTTGGGGTTCGTTTGGCATGTTATAGTAAGTGTATTAACCATATAGTGAAAGAAAACAAAAAGACACGGTAAAAGTTAAATTAATTAACTTAGAGTTAAATCTAATTGATAAGGTTAAAGTAATACCCTAAACTTGTCTAAATCCTATTGGTTGATAGGATTTCGACCCATCCCCACTTTATCTTCGAAATAAGACCCTTTGGAACCATTATAAACCGATTTTTACTTTAATATAAAATAATATTTTGAGATATTCCTAAGGTGCCCCTCTCCTCCCTTATAAAAGGGCACCTCCTCCCCCTCCTCCTCACACCAATTTGAGCACTCAAGCTCGGACAACCCCTGCCATTTTCACCTCTCCACTTCTCTAGAATAATCCTAGAGGTCCTGGTCTTCTCCAAAGACCAATCTTAGTTCCTTAAGTGGAGGATTCAAAAAGGCGTTCCAAAGAAGAGGTAATATCCATTACCGATCTTTTCAATTTCTCTCTTCTTCAACTTCTTCTTCTTTAGTTGTTTCATGATAAAGTAATAACATCAGTATTACTTACATACTGATATGTTATTATAAATATGAAACAACCCTAATTCACCTTCTATCCATCCTACGGAAAAATGAAATCACCGCGCGTGCGTACGTACGGAATACCGTCTCCACGCCGTGGTGTAATCTACTTTCCACCATCACCTTACAAGGATGGGTATAATGGTGTAATGAGTAACTATATATGATTATTATTAAGTAATATTGATACTTAAATAATATATATATATACTCCAAAACAATTCCACGATCATAGGAACGATATCATCACTCGTGCGTACGTACGGAATACCGTCTCCACGATGTGATGCGACTCGTTCTACATGATCTTCATTTCATAATGATTATATAAATGAATTGAATGAATGAATATGGTATATACTGCACTAATACCATTCTGGAAATGAATTATCTATAACCTAAAGATAAGAATAAGAATTTATTCGACAAAACACGCATAAGAACAAAAAGTTATAAAGACCCGAGTAACAAGTAACAATGAAATATTACTAACAAGAAGCTAATAATATGACCATATATGATATCATATAAATATGTATGATTCTGGAATAAGTCAATAACATTATTTAAACCATTATACAGGAGCTTCGGACACATACAAAGCAAATTGGACCTAAGGTAAGGGAAATATCACAATCTCATTTTTATCCGAGATTGTTTATTCGTAAGTATTTACTGGGGTGTATGTTATCATCCACATCCATGTTCCCTCAATATGAAATATTGTTTCCATCCACTTGCAATAGTTTAAATCCAATTTTACCCTTAGGTGAGTTTTTAGTAAAGAATATGAAAGGAATCTTTTGTCGTTTTTCCGTACGAGGTACTTTTTGACTTTTCCGACAAAAGTACGAAGAATGTTTTTTTAACTTATACGGCATGAATGGATTTTTAAAACATTATTTCCAAGAAGCTTCCTTTACAAGTTTTCATGTTTATTTTTAATCAACTTCATTTAGTTTATAATTGTATGACATGTTAAGAAAAGAAAAGTGTTTTTGAAAAGGAAAGGATATTTTCCTCAAGAATGGAGTTCAAGTGTTTTATCAAAATTATTTTCCATCTAAGATAATAAAGGGTTCTGTTTTTATCCCTTTAATTACATTGATTTGATTATGTTGTGAGGGAATTATTTTTATGAATTCATTTGCCTTATATGATTTTATGATGTCATGATTTTTCAAGAATCCCATTTTTGTTACATGTGTTATGCGATGATGTATGTTTTATGATTATGTGGCACACATAAGAAAGGATTCATTATAAGATGGGTGGGACCTATATCTCCCTCCAATGCATTGGGTAAAGATTTTATATCTCATGAGATAGGCATGGCTGGAACGGAATGTTATTTCGGTTCAGTGATACAGGACTGAAACGAGGAGTGAACTCGGTTCAGAAAGGGACTTTGTCCACTAAGATAGTCTTGGCAATGAGTCATGACTAACAAGAAATGATTTTCCATGATTATGTGTGCATGCCACAAAGTTTCAAGTTTTATGTTATGATTATGGGGATCCCATTTTCACTTCTATGATTTATTCCATGTTAAGATATTATGATCTCTTTTGCAGGTTTTGATCTTCATAAAGATATGATATGATTTTTATTTCCTTTATTTGCCCTTGCTGAGCATTTGAGCTCACCCTTTTATGTTTTCTTTTCCCCAGGTCAGGAAGATGGATATTAAATTGAATATGCTAAAAGGGACCCAAGATATGATGAAATAAACGGGAGATACTATAGAAGATTTATGAACCAGTTGTTTATGTTTCCCAGTTTCTAAAGACACTATACCTATACGGTCCTTTGTGGTTTTGTCATATGTTGTAAGAAGTGTGCTTCAATTTTGAAGTATTAACAATGTATGTAAAGTATGGGTCGTTATAGTTGGTATCAAAGGAAATGTATAGTCAACCTTTGGAAACTAGGATGTGAAAGCCTTAGTAAGAACCCAAAGGATAAGTCTAAGCATAGAACACAATCTTAGTGTTTTAGAAATGGCCTTGAATAACCTAGGATAAGACCTTAAGCATGAAAATTTTATTCTTGAATTATGTGGTTTCCTATTATAATTAGTGTTGCTCACACTATTCTTCTTGGTTTTAGTCAATGGCTGGAACCCGAAGGAACCGTGTTAATGCGGAATGCGATGGGCAATGCAATGATTGTCCCCCTGAGCAACCAAACGATATGGGAGCTGGAATGCAAAATCTTGTAGCCATGCTCACACAACTTTCTCAAGCTATGAATCATGCAGGATTTCCAAACGAGCAAAGGAGGGAGCAACATTCTGTTGAATCCTTCATGAGGCAGCGTCCACCTTCTTTCAGCGGGTCTACTGATCCATTAGTTGCTGAACAATGGATTAGTACTACTGAAAAGATATTTTCAGTTCTTCAATGTTCTGAGCATGATAAAGTCATCCTAGCAGTGTATCGTTTGGAAGGAGATGCTGATCAATGGTGGAATCTTGTTAAGAATACGAGGCAAAGGGATGAAATTGAGTCTATGGAATGGGACGAGTTCAAGAACTTATTTTTCAATAAGTACTTCCCTCGTATTCTCTGAACAAAGATGGAGAAAGAGTTCCTTGAACTGAAGAAAAGGGATGATGAATCTGTTAGTACCTATGAAGCAAATTTTACAAGACTTGCAAGGTACGCTTCTGGTATTATTATCCAACCTGAGAGTAAGATCGATCGATTCTTTAGTGGCTTAAAACCAAGTCTTCGAAGGGCGTTAGCCATAAGGGACTTCAATAGCTACGAGGAAATCGTTCGATGTGCTCTCAAAGTCGAGATGGAGATTGGAGTAACCCATCAGTCACATGGGTTTGATAAGAAGAGGAAGATGGAATTCAAAGAAAAATCTAAAGAGCACACGGAAAAGAAGATGAACTTTCCCTTATGCTCAAAGTGTGGAAAGAAACATGAAGGGAGTTGTCTTAAAGGGACAAGTAAATGTTTTAAATGTGGAAAGGAAGGTCATCGGGCATTTGAATGCCGTGATAATGGGAAGAAGATGTCTAATGACGCAAACAAAGGAAGGGATACACAGAATGAACCTACAACACTTCAATGTTTCAAGTGCAAGGAGATGGGGCATTATGCCAATCAATGCCCAAATCCAAGGGTTGATGATGATGGTCGACGTCAACAAACTCTTAAGGCTAAAGACAAAGGAAAGTCACATGCAATTTCTATCAGCGAGGTGGAGTACGATAACGATGTGGTGAAAGGTACACTTACCACCCACTCTAAAGTAGCAAATGTTTTATTTGATTCTGGATCCACCCACTCTTTTATTTCTGAAAAATTTTCTAAGGGTATCACCGTATTACCTCAACAATTAGATGTTGAGTTAGCTGTGACAACACCTAATGGCACATCAATCGCATCAGAAGTTTATAATTCTTCTCCGATCGAAGTTTGTGGGAAAGTGCTTCCTGCAAATCTTGTAATCCTTCCTTTAGTGGAATTTGATGTGATTCTTGGCATGGATTGGCTTTCTCTACATAGAGCTCATATCGATTGCCAAAGAAGGGAAGTCACATTTCATATTCCAGATCAATCTATGATCGTCTATCAATGCAAGGATGAACATAACCTTCCAGTGGAAATTTCTTCCATCTTATGGGTATTGATTCCACTAAATGAAGGTTATTTATCTCAAATGGTTGGTGAGAAACTCACGATTAAGAATATGCCCATTGTACGGGAGTTTGATGATGTCTTTCCGGAGGAATTACCGGGTCTTCCACCAAATCGTGAAGTTGAGTTTTCAATAGAACTCGTACCGGGTGCTTTGCCTATTTCAAAGACACCTTATAGAATGGCCCCAATTGAGTTGCAGGAATTGAAGAAGCAACTCCAAGAGAATATTGATAAGGGATTCATACGCCCTAGTGCGTCACCTTGGGGAGCACCTGTTCTATTTGTTAAGAAGAAAGATGGATCAATGAGACTCTGCATTGATTATCGAGAACTTAACAAGATCACTATCAAGAACAAATATCCTCTCCCACACATTGATGACTTATTTGACCAACTACGCGGAGCTCAATACTTTTCCAAGATTGATCTTCGTTCAGGGTATCATCAATTAAGGGTCAAAAGGGAGGATATACCAAAGACGGCTTTCCGTACAAGGTATGGACACTATGAATTTATAGTGATGCCATTTGGTCTTACTAATGCCCCTGCTATCTTCATGGATCTAATGAATAGAGTCTTTAGAGACTATCTTGATCAATTTGTGGTAGTCTTTATAGACGATATTCTTGTCTATTCAAAGAGCAAGTAAGAGCATGAAGATCACTTGAGAATTATATTGAAGACCCTGAGAAAGGAGAAGCTTTATGCCAAATTTACCAAGTGTGAATTTTGGCTTCAAAAAGTTGCATTTTTGGGTCATATAATCTCAAAAGAGGGGATATCTGTGGATCCAGCAAAAACAGAGGTTATCGAAAGATGGTCAAGACCAACAACAGTAACTGAGATCCGAAGTTTTCTTGGTTTGGCTGGATATTATCGACGTTTTGTAAAAGATTTTTCACGATTATCTAATCCACTCACCAAGTTGACTCGGAAAGGAGTTAAGTTTGTCTGGACAGAGGAATGTGAAGAGAATTTCAAGGAGTTGAAAAGAAGGTTATCCAGTGCACCTGTGCTCACACTGCCTTGTAGTGGAGAAAGGTTTGTGATCTACAGTGATGCATCCAAGAAGGGATTGGGGTGTGTTCTTATGCAAAATGATATGGTGATAGCTTATGCCTCACGACAGTTGAAAATCCATGAGCAAAATTACCCAACACATGATTTGGAGTTGGCTGCGGTAATCTTTGCATTAAATATTTGGAGGCATTACCTTTATGGTGAAAGGTGTGAAATTTATACTGATCATAAAAGTTTAAAGTATATTTTCACACAAAAGGAGTTGAATATGCGTCAAAGAAGATGGTTGGAGCTGATTAAGGATTATGACTGCTCAATCCATTACCACCCTGGGAAAGCAAACAAGGTGGCAGATGCATTAAGTCGACAAGACCATGCTAGTTTATCCATGATGAGGATCACAAAAGATCCAATATTTATGGATTTACAAAGGATGGATCTTGGAATAATAATGGAAAGGGAAAAATCTTATCTTTCCCAAATGAATGTTCAACCATCTATACATGTGAAGATTAAAGAGGCACAGAAAGAAGATGTCGAGTTACAAAAGAAGGTGAGAAATGTTCCTGAATTCAACCTTGATTGTGATGGGATAATAAAGTTCAGGAATCGGGTTTGCGTTCCTCCCATCCCCGAATTAAAGAATGAGCTGCTGGATGAGGCTCATAGTTCATCATTCTCTATTCATCCTGGAAGCACGAAGATGTATAGGGACCTGAAAGAGTACTTCTGGTGGGATGGCATGAAAAGAGATGTAGCTGAGTATGTCTCTCGATGCTTGATTTGTCAACAAGTTAAAGCTGAGAGACAGAAGTCTAAGGGGATGTTACAACCATTACCCATACCCGAATGGAAATGGGAAAACATCACTATGGACTTTGTCACAGGACTTCCTAAAACATCCAAAGGCAATAATGCTATCTGGGTCATAGTTGATCGTCTTACAAAGTCTGCACACTTCATTGCTATTAGAGAGGATTTCTCTCTAGATCAGCTTGCCAGGATATATGTAAAGGAAGTGGTAAGATTGCATGGAGTACCACTTTCTATTATATCTGATCGAGATCCGAGATTTACCTCGAAGTTCTGGCGAAGTCTTCAGCATACTCTGGATACACAGTTGAGTTTCAGCACTGCTTATCATCCCCAGACAGACGGTCAGTCTGAGAGAACAATTCAAACCCTAGAAGATATGTTGAGAGCTTGCTCTATGGATTTCAAAGGAGGTTGGGATCAACACCTACCTTTGGTGGAATTTTCTTATAATAATAGTTTTCACTCCAGTATTCAGATGGCTCCTTATGAAGCTCTCTATGGAAAGAAATGCAGGACTCCAACTTGCTGGGATGAAGTTGGGGAAAGAAAGCTATTAGGACCTGATCTCGTTGATGAAATGGCAGAAAAGGTTAGATCTATTCAACAACACATAAGAGCAGCTCAGAGTCGACAGAAAAGTTATGCCGACAACCGAAGAAAAGACCTAGAGTTTGAAGTGGGCGATAAAGTGTTCTTACGAATATCTCCCTGGAAGAGGGTTATGATATTTGGAAAGAAGGGGAAGTTGAGCCCTAGATATATCGGTCCTTTTGAAATACTGGATCGTGTTGGGAAGGTAGCTTACCGATTGGCGCTTCCACCGAATCTCTCTCAAGTTCACGATGTGTTCCATGTATCTCTCCTGAGAAAGTACATACCTAATCCTTCACATGTACTCAGCTCAGAAGTTGTACCGCTGGAGCAAGATCTTTCTTATGAAGAACAGCCGATAGAGATTCTGGATCGTAGCGAAAAAGTCCTACGAAACAAGACCACTCGCTTGGTGAAAGTTTTATGGAGAAACCACCAACTTGAAGAAGCTACATGGGAGCTTGAGGATATGATGAGGGAGAAGTATCCTCATTTGTTTGTTGCAAAGTGACGAATTTCGAGGGCGAAATTCTTTTTAAGGGGGGTAGAATGTAACACCCGAGACTTTTATGTTATATAAATCATCAAAGGAATCTTTTTCTACACAACAATTTCTTGGCTTGCTTTACACGCAATCGCGACCTTCCTCGATAGCTTGCGTCGTACGCAATACCGAGTTTCACTAAACAACAATATGCTATTAAAACTAGCCGTTATGAATAGTAATAACCACTTTTTGAAATTTTATAAATTTTATTTTTCAAAATGGACTTCATTTTTGGACTCAGAATATCGAAATTAGCCTAGGGTGAAATTTTGGTATTTTTCTAAAAACTTTCAATTTTTGATGAATACTGAAACCACTAAGTGGTGGGTTAAAAACTGAATTTTGCATAAAACTTAATTTTACCACTTCTGTGATTAGAATTTCGAAAATCCGAGAGACACGGTTAATATCGAGGACTAAAATGTGGTTCAATGAGATGAAAATAATTTTTTGGTGAATAGTAACTTTTTACTTTTTTTACCGCGGTTAATAGTAAATAGGGTAACTAAGGGTAAATATGATATTAATATTACCCTAACACATGTCCTAATTCTATTGGACAAGTGTAATTCGACCAAAAACAAACTTAGGAATAAAATATGACCATTTAGGCCCACTTGGATTAGATTAGGATATTTATTATTAATTTATTTAAAGAAGGGTTAAAATAGTTAAAATCAAAGTTTAATAAGTAAATCATTTTTAATATAGGGTTATACATAAGATAAATTCGATTTTAAATATTCATTAGAAAGATAAAAAGATTTCCTACATGATGGTATTTTATTTGTAATTTTTAGACATCAAATAATTTAATTTAATTATGACACAATGATGATGCAGTAATTATCTTATTAATGAAATATTGAAACAATTGATAATATAAATACCAAAATAAATGTAATTTGAGACTTTTTATGAATTCCACTAATTTTCTAGGTTACTATGATATATTAGTAATGATTTAATTAACTTGGTTCGAACATATAATTCTGTTATGACTTTCACAAAAATCATATATCAAATAGTGTCAAAATTGACACAAAATAGTTTTTAAATTAAATATTATATTATTAATTGTTATTTTATTCCTAAAAATATATGGTTCGGCCAAATGACTTAGATAAGGATATATATATTAATAATAAACAATTTGGGGTTCGTTTGGCATGTTATAGTAAGTGTATTAACCATATAGTGAAAGAAAACAAAAAGACACGGTAAAAGTTAAATTAATTAACTTAGAGTTAAATCTAATTGATAAGGTTAAAATAATACCCTAAACTTGTCTAAATCCTATTGGTTGATAGGATTTCGACCCATCCCCACTTTAGCTTCGAAATAAGACCCTTTGGAACCATTATAAACCCATTTTGACTTTAATATAAAATAATATTTTGAGATATTCCTAAGGTGCCCCTCTCCTCCCTTATAAAAGGGAACCTCCTCCCCCTCATCCTCACACCAATTTTAGCACTCAAGCTCGGCAAACCCCTGCCATTTTCTCCTCTCCACTTCCCTAGAATAATCCTAGAGGTCCTGGTCTTCTCCAAAGACCAATCTTAGTTCCTTAAGTGGAGGATTCAAAAAGGCGTTCCAAAGAAGAGGTAATATCCATTACCGATCTTTTCAATTTCTCTCTTCTTCAACTTCTTCTTCTTTAGTTGTTTCATGATAAAGTAATAACATCAGTATTACTTACATACTGATATGTTATTATAAATATTAAACAACCCTAATTCACCTTCTATCCATCCTACGGAAAAATGAAATCACCGCGCGTGCATACGTACGGAATACCGTCTCCACGCCGTGGTGTAATCTACTTTCCACCATCACCTTACAAGGATGGGTATAATGGTGTAATGAGTAACTATATATGATTATTATTAAGTAATATTGATACTGAAATAATATATATATATACTCCAAAACAATTCCACGATCATAGGAACGATATCATCACTCGTGCGTACGTACGGAATACCGTCTCCACGATGTGATGCGACTCGTTCTACATGATCTTCATTTCATAATGATTATATAAATGAATTGAATGAATGAATATGGTATATACTACACTAATACCATTCTGGAAATGAATTATCTATAACCTAAAGATAAGAATAAGAATTTATTCGACAAAACACGCATAAGAACAAAAAGTTATAAAGACCCGAGTATCAAGTAACAATGAAATATTACTAACAAGAAGATAATAATATGACCATATATGATATCATATAAATATGTATGATTCTGGAATAAGTCAATAACATTATTTAAACCATTATACAGGAGCTTCGGACACGTACAAAGCAAATTGGACCTAAGGTAAGGGAAATATCACAATCTCATTTTTATCTGAGATTGTTTATTCGTAAGTATTTACTGGGGTGTATTTTATCATCCACATCCATGTTCCCTCAATATGAAATATTGTTTCCATCCACTTGCAATAGTTTAAATCCAATTTTACCCTTAGGTGAGTTTTTAGTAAAGAATATGAAAGGAATCTTTTGTCGTTTTTCCGTACGAGGTACTTTTTGACTTTTCCGACAAAAGTACGAAGAATGTTTTTTTTAACTTATACGGCATGAATGGATTTTTAAAACATTATTTCCAAGAAGCTTCCTTTACAAGTTTTCATGTTTATTTTTAATCAACTTCTTTTAGTTTATAATTGTATGACATGTTAAGAAAAGAAAAGTGTTTTTGAAAAGGAAAGGATATTTTCCTCAAGAATGGAGTTCAAGTGTTTTATCAAAATTATTTTCCATCTAAGATAATAAAGGGTTCTGTTTTTATCCCTTTAATTACATTGATTTGATTATGTTGTGAGGGAATTATTTTTATGAATTCATTTGCCTTATATGATTTTATGATGTCATGATGTTTCAAGAATCCCATTTTTGTTACATGTGTTATGCGATGATGTATGTTTTATGATTATGTGGCACACATAAGAAAGGATTCATTATAATATGGGTGGGACCTATATCTCCCTCCAATGCATTGGGTAAAGATTTTATATCTCATGAGATAGGCATGGCTGGAACGGAAGGTTATTTCGGTTCAGTGATACAGGACTGAAACGAGGAGTGAACTCGGTTCAGAAAGGGACTGTGTCCACTAAGATAGTCTTGGCAATGAGTCATGACTAACAAGAAATGATTTTCCATGATTATGTGTGCATGCCACAAAGTTTCAAGTTTTATGTTATGATTATGGGGATCTCATTTTCACTTCTATGATTTATTCCATGTTAAGATATTATGATCTCTTTTGCAGGTTTTGATCTTCATAAAGATATGATATGATTTTTATTTCCTTTATTTGCCCTTGCTGAGCATTTGAGCTCACCCTTTTATGTTTTCTTTTCCCCAGGTCAGGAAGATGGATATTAAATTGAATATGCTAAAAGGGACCCTAGATATGATGAAATAAACGGGAGATACTGTAGAAGATTTATGAACCAGTTGTTTATGTTTCCCAGTTTCTAAAGACACTATACCTATACGGTCCTTTGTGGTTTTGTCATATGTTGTAAGAAGTGTGCTTCAATTTTGAAGTATTAACAATGTATGTAAAGTATGGGTCGTTATACTATAGGTAAAACATGCTTAATGATATCATAATTGATTTGTCTTTTCATGTAACGTCCTACTTCCGGGAGCCACCCAGAGGTGCCCCGTACTCGATTGGTGACATAGCCTCAGTTGTATTTCTCTAAATATTAGAGGCTGCTAACTAGAAGTGAGGGATTTGGGTTTGATCGTAGGGAAATTATGCCCTCATTTTCAGAGTAATGAAGTAGTAATAGAAAAATTACAAAAGAGGAAGCAATAATAAAATTCAATAAGTAAACAGTGGATTACTGTAAGTATTAAACAACTGGAGCACACATGTATATACATTATGAAAGATACATAAATCTAGGAAAATAGAAAAACATGTAACAATGCAAGAATACAATACTAAACCTAAGTACAAAGAAAAAAATAAACACCAGAAGCCTCGAAAGCCTCAACCTGGATCATGCTCTCTAGCTCTATAGGAATCAAATACATGAAGTAGATGGGAAATTGGCCTTATCAATGCCTGTATAAATATATTCTGTTTGGGGACAAAAGCATGACCCAAATATGTTGTGAGATATACTCTAATAAGAAACCACACAAATATTTGTGCCTAAAAGTCAGTGAATATATATGGTAGTTAATAGGAAAAATGAATAAGAAAACAATGAAGCACTAAAAAGTAAAAAATCTGACATTTCAATTTCATTTATTTTCAAATATCAAGAATGTCACTAAAAAACAAGTAACCCTTTCTGAAGTCCTCATAGTCTATCCCCTATGTTTCAACCTATCAAACACGAGAAAATATATGGAATACATTCAAATTCTAACCCCTATATTTGATCATTAGAAAAGGCACTATGAGGAAGCACTCACCATTATGTCCTCGTATGGTCTTTTATCGAAAACTATATACACTCTAGGGAAGCACTTTATGTCAAATTCCCCTTGTGGTCTCAAAATTTGGAAATATAGACACTCTGTGGGAGAACTCACATCCATCCCACCTATGGTCTCGCAACGTGAAAAGTAAACATACAATCTAGAGAATCATTCAATTTCTATTATCCTTATTTTCTATTACACCAGGTTCCCACAGCCCTGTGTATGTAAATCATGCACAATGATCATTAACATAAAATGTATACCTTAAGAACTATTTGGATAACAGATTTTGAGAACTACTTGAAAAACAGCTACAAGTATAAATTAGAATCATATAAATCACCCCATCCTAACAACAATAGGCATGGAATGAAAGCATACTAATAGAAAACAAAAGGCCAAACATCCAATATCAGTTCAAACATGGGAAACGACATCCATAATAATGTAAATAAACCTATTCATAATCAAACATCTTCTACTAAAGAACACAAAGAATAGATGGTACTAATAGTGATAATATCTCTAAACAAAAATACCCCATTCTTGGGTGTTCCAAACTTTTTCACATAATGTATAATGAATAACTACGTAAAGGCACACACCTCCTTACTCTTATTGTACGATCGATATAATCCTACAATAGCCCTTGAATCAACCTAGAATGTGGTAGATCTAAAAAATGTAAAAAATGATCAACCAAGAATATCTCACGAGAGAAGAGATATCAAGGAACAAGTCTCTAGAATAAGGAAGCTCTCACCATGGAGATTCTTACACAATCGACGATAGTTGATTTGGAGAATGGATGATAGGTCATGGGCTCAGAGAAGATTCGTCATATTCAGTCACTCCTGGACAAGACAGGATGAGAAGAAGATGTATTAGTCTAGCAGATACAACAATAGTCAATTTTATCAATAAAAAGAAAAGTACACAGCGTGTTATTTAAAAGTGAATGACATGTTCTTTATAAGTATATTGAATGTTCTTTAAACGTATGTGGCTTGTACTTGCCTCAACCTACCCCCACATTAAGCAGTCTCCAGGTCACCACACATGACCACGTATTCGACTGTTACATGGCCAGCACATGGTCACCCGCGGCAATCGGGTACACTACGTGTACATAAAGGTACACGGCATGCACTCCATAAATTTCAAAATTATCCACTACTTTCTAAAATAACAAGAAAATAAAACTCATAGCTGAAAATAAGGTTCAGGTTCTTACAAACATCCCCCTTAACGAAATTTGTGCCTAAATTTCCCTAGCAAGGAAATATAGAAGAAGAATACTCAAACAGCTCTGGCCACTGTAATCGTACATCTTCATCTCTTTCCCAAGTCTCGCCTTGTACTCGCATGTGCTTTCCTAGCACTCATACCAGAAGAACAGACCAACCTCATAGAATGTTTTTACTATGATCAACAATCTAGATTGGATGCTCCTTGAACGAGGCGTCCACTTCCAACATAACCTCCTATGGCTAAAAAACATGAGATGGGTTTGAGAAGTATTGGCATAGCTGAGAAACATGGAAGATTTCGTGCATAGCCTGATACCTATGAGGTAACTTCAACCAATAGCCAATCGACCCGACACTTTCCAAAACCTCAAACAATCCATCATATCTCGGATAAGGATTTCCCTATCAGTTAATCCTCCAATGTCCCAACATCAGCCTAACACATAGAAAAACCCGATCATTGACCTCTAACTCTAGATGTCGTCTTGGTTGATCAGCATAAGACATCTGTCATGACTGTGCAGTAGCCATCTTCTTCCGAATAAACTCTATCTAAATTGTGGTCTCCTGAACACGATGAGGTCCAAACATTGATGCATCTCCTACTTCCAGCCAATATAGTGGTGATCGGAATGGCCTACCGTAGAAAGCCTTATAAGGTTCTATCTAAATAGTTGAATGAAAACTATTATTGTTGGAAAACTACAAAATAGAAATGTGCTTCTCCAAATAATATTTAAAATCTAGGATGCAGGCTTGAAGAATGTTCTCTAGCACCTAAATCATACCCTCGGACTGGCTATCTATCTAGGTATGGTAAGATATACCCATAAGTACTTGTATTCCAAAATCCCTCAATAGTCCCTGCCAAACACGGGAAGTAAAACATATGTCCATGTCTAAAAAAATGGACTGAAAAACTCCATGTAAATGTAGAATCTTTTGGATGTACACCCCTCCCATCTTATAAAAACTGAAGGTCTCCTTAATTGTTTGGAAGTGCGAAACCTTTGTGAGTCTGTCAACGACAACCCAAAGGACATCATTCCCTTGAGGGGACCTAGTAAGCCTATCACAAATTCAATCACGACATCATTCCACTTCCACTCAGGAATGGGTAATTGTTTCAAAATCCATGTAGGGCCCTGATGCTCCGCCTTAACGTACTAACAAGGGGAGAAGCTCCTGAAAAAAACCAGCAACATTTGTCTTCATACCTTCCCACCAATAGTGACTGTGTAGAACATGATACATCATGGTGTACCGGGATAAACTACCCAAACCTAGGAATGAATGTTTTGCACAGCTCCTCGTGTACGTCTGTTGAAACCCATATGCATCCATCAAGGCACAAGATCTCATCCTCACCTACAGTCCATCCAGGAATAGGGTTTTCCCTTGACACACCCTCACATATGAATATGCCTTCATAATCTGATAGTTTACTCATTCGGACTCGATCAAGAAGAGTATGGGTAACAACTACTGATGAAACAAACATCTCCCCATGTCTTTCGTGCATCTCCAAATGCATCTTAGATGACATAGCTATAAGAATCCACTCTGTGACAACCTCCTGAAATGTCTGTTTATGAGTCCTCCAGCTCAATCAATCAGCCATAGTGTTTACTTTTCTAGTCTTGTAGCCAAACTAAATGTCGAAAGACATAAGGTACTCCACCCACCATCACTGTCTTAAATTATGATTGTGCTGAGTAAAGATGTACATGAGACATTTTTTATCAGTGAAAACCTCAAAAATCACTCCCATGTTATTGTGTATCCTATAGTGTAAGGCATGAACAACTACATCCAACTCAATATTGTGCATCATGTAATTACTCTCCTGAGACCTCAGCTACCAAGAATCGTACGCAATGACTCCTTCCCCATGCATAAGAAACGCTCCCATACCAATACCTGATGCATCACATAAAACATTATAAATATTTCTTGGCATTGGAAATACTAGTATCGGTGATGAAGTCAACCTCATTTAGTCTCCTAAAAGGCTGACTTCAAAGAATCAATCCAGATATATTTTTCACCCTTATTAGTTAGGCCTATTAGTGGCACTTCTAAGTGAGAAAAGTCTTTTATAAAATGTCTGTAGTATCCAGACATCCCAATAAATGTTTTTTATCCTCAAATAATGTATTCAGATTCTCCCTAAAATCTACTGCTATCAGGTTCTTTGGGTCTACTAGAACTCCTATCTCCGAGAAAACATGACCTAGGAAGTTAATATGGTCCATCCAAAAGTTGAATTTTGAGTGCTTATCATATAACTAATGTTCTCTCAGAGTACTCAAAAATGATTACAGGATAGGTATCATGGTCTTATCTAGTTTGATATGACACCAAGATATCATCCACAAAGACTAAAAAAAATAAATCCATATATGGATGGAACACAAAATCCATCAGTTCTATGAAAATTACAGGTGCGTTCGGGAGACAAAATGGTATAACCACATACTCGTATAGACCATAAAAACTATGAAAGGCTATAAGAGGTATATCATATGGTCTACTACACAAATAAAGATAATCACATATCATCTAAATCTTGGAGAACCCCTGGGATCCTCAAAGATGATCAAATAGATCATCAATCCTCGACAAGTGATAACGCTTCTTGACCGTCAACTGGTTGAACATCCTATAAACCACACAAAGGTAGAGGGTACCGTCTGCCTTCTTCACAAAAAGGAAAGGAAATCCTTAGGGTGAAGTACTAGGTCATAAGAAACCCATATCCTATTACTCCTATAACAACTTCATGAGATACTATAATAATTGTTTAGACATCCTATACGGAGGAATGGACACTTGTGCCGCTCCTGGAACATGGTAAATAGACAAGTCCACATCTCCCTCCAGAGGAAAAAATAAAATGTACTCTGAAAATACATCCTAAAAACTATCCACAAAAAGAATAAATTTCAACTGTAAAGTCCCCAGGTCATTCAGATATACACTAGAAATATGGGTAGCAACTCCAACCAATCCATGATGGTTGGGTCCTTCTCTACTCACATATACGTCCCATTCTCCATTATGTTGAAACAAGCCACCATCTAGTGATGTGAAACTCAAAAACAACCATATTAATCAACAAAAAACTAGATGAGATCCAACCAGTTCATCCCAAGAATGACATCATATCCTGTCATCTCTAGGATATAGAGGTCCTATAAGAAGAGACACCCTCCAACCTCAAGAGTGAACTGTATGCACTGATGTACAGTAATCATTTTAGTCCCCAACAGAGTGTCCAACATCAAGACATTAGAAGAAGTAAAGATACAGAGACGATGGCTCTCCTCTACATCAAAAAATATAAGGGGAACACCCTATATGAAAATTTTATAAAGCTAAGACAGAAGAAACTAAAATCATACCTCAAACTATAGAGTGTTTGGGATACTTCTTTTGATGGGTCTGATCGACTCCAAATGTCTAGCCTATACCACGGCCCTACAACCTTGTCTGACCACCTTGAGTTGGAACACCATTTTGTCGCTGAAATCTTGGTGACCAGCTACTATGGCTATGAACATCACCGCAGCAAGAACATACAGATGAACTCTAGTTAGTAGACTGATGAGAAACTGGTGGTCCTTCTTCTGAACGAGGAGTCATAGAATAACCTCTATCACCATCTTCTGGTAAATAAAACAGATAGAAACGCTGAAGATGACTCATATTTCCACATGATCGGCATTTAACTGGGCCACTTTCTCTTTGTAGCCTCGTATTACTACTCTTCCCTCATGGATAACACACCACCTCGACACCATAGGATGTATTCTTCCTATTCTGATCTCCATGCGTTGAATCCCTATAATGCTTCCTGCTATCTGTTGGAGTGGTACCAACTCTTGATGTCGAACAACCCTATATCACATCTTCAGAATCCCTCAGATTTCGGATTTTGATAAGAGTTTGGATGACTATATATGTGATGGATGTCAACCTAAACATTTTCACTAGAGATCAGATGTCGTTCCTGAGACAATCCGCATGCTTCCTCACAAGGAATAACTCATCACCTCCTAGGATGGGTGTGAAGCATTATATCTCAATGAATAGAGAAGAATACTCCATAACTGAAATTTAACATTGATATAGAGTCATGAAATCTTAGCCTTGATCATCTCTCAAAGTCTCTGGGTAGATGTAATCATAGAAGGCATGTTGGAACTCGTCCCACACCATAACTTGCTGGCATCCCAGCTGTGAGATCACATCTCACCATCTATTGGGGTAATCTCGAATCATATGTTTTTCTAACTTCACCCTTATCTATAGAGAAATCTTCAGATGCTCGATGATTGAAAGCATGGCCCCTAACCATGATTATGTAGCCTGAGGACCTCCTTCACTGTAGAAATTGGGAGTATGTAGCTGCTAAAACACTCACATTAACACTTCCATTGATGGGGAAGGAGGTTGTACTCCTCGTAAGGACTGTATAGGCCTTATTAAGCCCTCTCAATGCTGTGTATCTGTATGTATGTCTAAATGAAAGATAATTCTATGACCTTCAGGACGAGAGGATTTATTTTCAGTTCCAGATCTAAATTTTTTGATGTATGGTCACTGCCATATAACTGGCATATAGCTGGATGACCTCTTGGTGGCATGACTCTTCAAGGTCAAACTCACACAATAGATCGAGATTAACAACAACTGAAACATATCATTTCATTAAGGAAGCATAAGAATGACTGCATTAAATATTTATAAATGGCGGATAAATGGTTTGTACAACTCTTATATGGTGTTTTCCCTTAAGCTTTCACGTGGACATGTACTTTTTCCATCATAGGTCATGAAACACCACACAAACACAACATGTACTTTAATCTTCTTCCCACACACGAGTTCTTCTATATGAAATAACCCACATAGATCTCTTACAGAAATACTACACTGAGTGTTAGTGACATACACTGCTTTTATTAGAAAGAACATCCCCGACCTGTGTTATTAGTTACACGACCGGTTACATGGCTTAATCTACACAACATGTTTGTTTTAGAAACGATGTGTACTAAATTCCTACAATCCACCTATGTTGTTGGTCACACAGCTAGACACATGGTCTATACACATGGTGCATACGTCCGGTACATGACACATTCCACCAGGGACTAACCAACCCCATGTCTCTGCCTACACTGCCAATGACACAGTAAGAGACTACATGACATGTACCAATAGATCAAGGTGTTCACTTCAGAAAAACATTTCATTTCTGAACAAAAGGATACATGGTGTGTGTTATTCATTTCACGCTATGTATTCTGGGTTTTTCTGAATAGTAAACCTCAGAAACTACTATAGAACCCAAGAAAACACTGAAAAAAAACATCAATGGGACATGTTCTGATCTGTGGGGGCATATATTCTCTGCAAATAAATGTTTGGAATCGTATAAATGTCCTAAAGAAGAAGAACAATGCAGTGATCCACCAAATTTTTATCCAGAAGGGCCCATAACACCTCAAGAGCCAATGATTTTCATTCATTCAAAAAAACATTATGCAATCAAATACCCTATAAAATTGTAGGTATTATATCAAGGAATCTATCACAACAACATGAATATATACTAAAATATCTGTCACAACAACATGAAATCATTAATGCACCTTGAATGGCATGGAATAAATGCATGACATGTGATCTCTTGAATGTGACTATATGATACATGAGATGGAATAACATCGTCTCTTTAGGTTGAAAATGAAATAGAACCTCAATTATATAAACAAAAATGGGACAAAACATGTGAATCACCCAATGGTAAAATCAAATAATCTGTAATAATTACCAAACCAGTAAAATCGCAATATATGAAGTAAAGTGTCTTTTCCCTTTACCCGGGTTAGATACTCCAGGGAACCACTTATTACCAAGTACCTATTCATTCATATCACTGTCTATATGCTCCAAACAGTAATTCAAGAAGAAATGAATCCTTCTAATGCAACATTGTAATGCCCTGGTTCTAGGAACCTCCTAGAGGTTCCCCATACCTTGTTGGTAACCCAACCTCAAGTTCATTTTACCAAATAGTAGAGGCTGCCGACTACCAGTGAGGGCCTTGGGTGTGATAGTGGGTAAAATATTCTCTCATTGGTGGAGTAATTCAAAAAAATAAATAGATAACAATAGCATAAGAAATAATGACACCCAGTAAGTAAATAGTGGAAGATAAAAAGTAATAAACAACTAGCGCACACACATATATAAATGATGTATGATATATATGTCTATAAAAACAACCATACATGTCACAATGTTGGAATAAAACAGTAAAAAAATATAAAAAGAAAACAAAAAAAATTCCAGCAGCATCTCAAGCCTTAGCTTGGCCACATCCACTCCAACTCCACTACAATCAAGTACCTCAAGTAGAAGGGTGCATGCATTTATCTATACCTGCAGCAATACAATCTGTTTGGGCCCAAAAGAATGAACCAAATAGGGTTTGAGAAGAATGCCATTTTGAAACCCCCCAATGATCTATGCATAATAGTCAGTGAATATATATGGCAGACAATAATAAAAATGAAGCAGTAAACAAGGAAGTACTCAAAATTAAACAATCCTACAGGTCAATTTCATTAATTTTCAAATATCCTGCAAGCAACTAAGAAAAAATAAATAACCCTCTATAAAGTACCCGTAGACAATCCCCTCTAGTTAAACCTACTATACACAATCAACCCTCTAGGAAGTACTCAATGTCTAACACCACTGGTTTAGTTTTATCAAAGACACTCTAAGGAATCACTCACTATCAATTCCCCCATTGGTATTTTATTGGTAAACTATAGACACTATAGTGAAGCACCCATTGTCCAATTCCCCATATAGTCTTACAACATGGAAATAAATACACTCTAAGGGAGCACTCACGTCCATCCCCCCTATGGTTTCGCAATTTGAAAAGTAATAAGACTCCTTGGAGAAGCCATAAGAATCCATTATTTCAATGTTCTACTACATGAGGTTCCCACAACCTTATGTAATTCAATCGTGCATAAGGCTGTTTAACATCCATATTAAACTGTAATAACTTCTTGGCTAATAGATATCAAGAACATCATGGCTTTCAACTAAAAGTATAAAACTACATTTGATAAATAACTCCATCCTAACTGAACTAGGCAGGGAAAGTGAGCAACATAACATGTAAAGAAAGGCACAATGAACAATAAAAATTCAAACATGGGAAAATACATCTATAGAATTGTATGTAAACCAACTAATAATAATAAAACCTCTAATCATGGACACAAGCCATAATAGGAATTAACACGACTAAATTCCCTAAACACTCAATACAATGTTCTTGCATATTGGGCACTTTGCACATAATATTCAAAAAAATAACAAGGAAAAGACAAAAACCCCCTACAAAAGAGTTATACGGTGATATAATATATCATAGACCATAAAATAGTCTTAGAACGTTGTAGATCTACAAAAAATGTCAAAAATTATCAACTAATAATATATCGTGATAGAGGGGAAATCAAGGACCGAGGCTATAGAAGTAAGAAGATCACATCATGGCGATTCAAAATAAATCAATGATAGTTGATTAAGAGAAGGGATTGTGGGTCGGGGGTATGATGAATATTCATCATCATCATTTGCTTTGGGAAAGACATGTCAAAAATAAGAGGTTTCTCTCGATTAGAATCAACCCCTACCCAGTTAATCATATAAATGAAAAGTAAATGGTGTGTTCATTAAAATTAGACTGCATGTACATAACTTAACAAGTCCCTACTTTAGGTAGTCTCCATGTCACCCTACACGACCATCTACTCATCCATTACATGGACGGCACACAGTCATCCATGGAAACCAGGTGCATGGAGTGAACACCAAATTACACGACATGTAGCTTTTAAATTTCTAGATTATCCTCTTTTTCAATAAAAAAAGAAATGATACACCATACCTAAAAAAAGGTCTGGGGTTCTTTCATGTCAGACCTTCTGATGCAATGAGGGGATACATAATTTCATGACCCACTGAAAACCATAGGTCTAAATCATTACAAATATATCATATATTCACATTAATTAATGAATTAATATTTCTTATCATCGAATATAATTATTGAACAAAGTAAATGGATTTATCAATATTTCCACATTCAATCAAGTAAATTTCATAATATATAAACTTCTATTGAAATATGATTTGGTTCAATAATAAAATACATGATGAATAATATGTTTATTTCATGGTAAATTTACTTTCTAATGACCATAGAAAAGTAAATATTTCATGGAAAATTTAATAACTAGAGAAATATCCAATGAAGTGAATTTCAATACTATCCTTGTTAATAGTAACCATAATCCATCATGAGGAATAATAAATAAGACATAAATAGATAACCACTGAAGTAATAATGAATGGTTATTGTAATTAATGAATATAATTAATATCAATGGACTTTAAAATCATATATGAGGAAAATATCATATTTATTTTGAAAATTATAATGAAAATCCATTTTATAGAAAAACATTTATAAAAAAAATTTATTCTAAAAGTTCCACATAATCATAAAAATGAATATTCAAATAATGGATAGTAGTGAATAAAGTAAAATCATTATATAATGTAAACGTAAAACAACGAACATTTGCATTGCACTTAAGAAATGTAATTAAAGTCCCTTGATTATAAAATGACAAGAATATTCCTTAATCATTTTTTAAATTAAAACATATATTTTTTTAAAAAAATATCAATTTCATTTTAAAACATTATTTAAATAGTAAAATTGGGTAAAAAATCCCTTTAAATTTAATTTTAAAATATTAAAAACTTTTTTGAAAAATTATTGAAAACGTTATTTCAAAGGAAAACAGATTTCTAGTCATTGATAGAAATAAAGCAGGATTGTATTAAATATAATTTTAAATCATATGAAATACCAAAGAGTGTAAAGGGGTCATATTGATAAATAATATCATGAATAAACATAGTAAATGAATATTAGAATTATTTGTATAAAAGTATGAAATCAGAACCTAAATATAAATTCTAGAATAAAAAATCTATATCAGAATGATACTGTAAAATAAATCCATAAAATAATCAAAATGGTGACTTTAGAATTCATCGATGAATTGATTATCTATATCAAATATAAATACCAATATAATAATTATAAATTAAATAATATATATATAATTAATTACACATATAATCATATAAAATCAGAAACAACAAATGAGTAAAATATCCAGAGGGAAATAAATTGAGTTATTAGATTATTTACAACATAATAACTACCAATTTAAATAACCTTAGATAACATATTTCAAATTGGAACTTACAATACAATTAATAATTTATTATTCATGATATTACATGAAAATGGGCGATTATGTACATCATATAAATGAATTTATGTGAAAAATATTACAATTTGGCTTAATGAAATGAAATAGAGATGAAATCCCTTACTTTATAATCCATTTTTGATGAATTCACATTAAACATTAGTATAATGTGTTTATACATTTAATTAACTTATTAAAATACTAATTTATTATTTATGATATCATTTGTTATCATTTCACAAAGTATTATACTCAATTTTTTAGTAATATGTCATTATTTTCATTGTTTTGTGTTGTAAATTATTATTTTCTCATTCGTTCTCTACTTTGAATATTATTATTCCTTTAGCTAATACATATATATACCTATTATTTAACAAGGATCATGAAATTATTATCATATTAATTAAAAATTGATACTTATATATCATTTTTTTGGTGTGGCGAGGAATAAAGAGTTGCATCGCTTCACGATAGTGCTAGTATAAATGTACAAGTATGATGTTATACCTTTTATATGAGTAAAAATGTGAGAATAAATTTTTTATATAGATATATATATTATCAATATAAAAATATATATATATGTCATTAATATCATAAATATGTCATTTATATCACATATAATCAATAACATTATCATTACCACATTCCATGTGAAGTGTTAGTGAAAGACTAATCTGATCGCTTCACGAGGCGGTAGCCCGCCGTACAAATTAGTGATGTTATCATAACTCATATAAAGTGGATGGTAAATATTTTTATATATAGATATATCATATAATTATTCTATAAGTGGTAAAGAAAAATTGAACACCATCACTTCACGAGCCGGTACAATGTTGTACACATGAATGATGATTTCATAACCCATAATATCTATGTGTGTTAAATTTTAGGCTATAAAGTGAACACAAATAACTAGTACATGGAAACTCTACAGTTATTATTTAATCATGGTTATATAACAATTTATGTACATGAGACGGAAATAAAATGAAGACACTTGGGAAAAACATTTTCTATTGTTCTAGTATCCCCCTTAGGTTTTTACTAAATCATTTGAGCGATAGATTTATTCCCAATATAATGCTTCTATGATGTCGTTTGGAATGTTCTAAGGTCATTGGGAATGTTTTGGATGATTTATATGGATTAAATGTGTGATGAATAGGGTAGATTTAGTGCCCTATTATTATTTATAAGGTGTGTAAATCTTGTAAATTCTCATATGCATTCACTATTGGGAGGTATACATGAAAAAGTATGAGTGAAAAATTTAATATTATTAGTTTTTAGAGTTTATATGGTCATGATATACCTCTAAACGTAAATCAAAAAAATATATTTGTATCATGCTATTCCTTGGGCTTTAGGTTTACTAAATTTTACCCTTATTTTTTTACCATGGAAAGTAAAAAGGTTTTTATATTGGTAATTTATCATTTATGTATAAAATTTAAATAATAATTTATACATATTTATTATAAATATGAAATCAAATTTTTTATGAATAAAAAATCAGTTTTATAATTAAAAATATTATGTGTGTCTCACTAATTATAATTCGAACACATGTAATGATCTATACCATATTTTAACATTAATAACGGTAATTAATTTATATCATCCTAAACAATAATTGGGTTAAAAAAATTACATGACAAAATAAAACACTATTAAATATTCTTATTCCAAATATATAATTCATTTTTCTAAAAATTTCTAATTTAAGGGGTATAATTTTATTTAAAATTTATCTCATAGTCATGATGAGAAAAAAAATTAAAATTAAAAATTATCAATGGATTATAATACTTTTGTATGAAAATTTAATATTAAAAGGTTTATAATAAACTAAATTGGATTTATTGATATATAATTTCATTTATTGTAATTTAAAACCAATTTAAAAAATATTTTTAAAAATAAATTATTTCAATGAAAAGCATGTTATCAATTAAAATTATGAATGTTATAACTATTCATAAAAAATAAAACATCCAAGATAAATGTTAAAAATTATCCCTACGAAAAACATTGATATTTTTATTTAAAAAATAGAGTTTGAATGCTCATATGCAATTTCTAATTATTTTTATTTTTTTAAAAATTATTTTCAAGAAGAACTATTAATCTGAATTATAGTAAAAATATATCTTTTATTATAAAATATTTATTTTTTTAAATCATACTTATTTCTTTATAAATATATATTTAATAAAAATGGGTAAAATTTATAATTCTTGAATTTTTTAACTTATTAATATTGACCATTCTTATAGTTAGACGATAACTATCATTATAAATAATAATAATAATAATATATTACTACTTAATAAATGTATGTATTGCGTGTTACACATGAAATTGAAAAAACTCAGTTTTTTCATGTGAAAAAATATATCTTAGTATTAAATTTATTGTAATAATTTTAGATATTGAATTTAAATAAAATTAAACATATCATAAACTATTATAGTGGTTTGTTTACTCTTATGCATTGTTTTTCATTCCATGCATACTATCAAATTCTTTGTATGTATTTTATAATTTGTGTGTGTTACATTCTCCCCACCATAATTAAATTTTATCCTAAATATTTATATTGTATCTCATTAGTCTAGGTTTTTATATTTTAAAATTACATTGTTTAGAAACACACAACGTAAAAGGGTTAATAAAATATCCTCTTAATAAGAGAGATATAGATGTACTAAGGTCGTATATGATAACATATATTTTGGATCCTATGTAAGAGATATTTTTTGAATGTGGTGATATGTAAATAAATGAAAACCATATATAATTTTGGCGAGTGATTGATTTCAATGATCACTACAACGTGAATTATAAATAGAACTATAAGGGGCTCAAAACTGTGAATTTTTGGTGAATTAAATGAAAATATAATTCCTAATATATAAATATATTAGTATATATTATTTTTAATTTCCATTTCATAATGTTTAGGAATCATTATATAGTTTATGAATACAAGTAAATATATATACATGATATTTTACTACTTCATAAGAAAAAATTTATCATTTAGATTTCATTCTTTCAGTTAACAATATATCCCTTTACAACAATAAATAAATATACAGAAAAATTACTTATATAACCCCAAAAATTAAATTTTAATGGATTTTAAGTGTAACAACCAGATAATTTTAAGAAATATTATTTTTATAATATTATATTATTGATGTATTTTTTTACACACAAGACGAACTTAGATTGTGTTACACGCAATACTGAGTTTATAAAAAATATAATTTTTTATGTTTAATTATTTTTAAAATACCAATATAACCAAGACAGTAGAATGGAAGGTATGAAAATTATTAACAAGGTTATAAAGGTACGGTTTAAACATGTGAACCCCTTTTAAAATTGAAAAGTAACATCTTTCTAAAATACTATTCAAATTTGCATAATTGTGGTTTATACCAATATAATAAAAATGTCACTATTTTTTATTATATTAATTATATATTTATATAATTTTTTTAATAATATTTTATTCACTCATCCTATGTGTTTTATATTCTTGATATAGAATCAAATCTACTTTTATGCTTAAACGATCTATTTCATTAAAAGTAATTTTATCATTTGATAATAGTTAAATTGATTTAAAAATAAATTTTAATGCCTTTAAAAATTATATATGAACTTATGAACTTATTATTTGAAATATTTATATCAATAAGTTATTTGATTGAATTTTTGGTATTTTTATGATAAATTTCTTGTTTTGATGACTACTGGAAAAAAATACCGAATATTATTTTGTGAACACATTTTTCATGTAAATAAAATATTGTGTTAAATTACATTATGGTTGTTTTGAAAGTAAAGTAATATAATTTATATATCATTTAATCCAATTTGGGTCATATTTATCAATTTCAAATTGGATTTTGTTAGAAAAAATATTTCGAAATCTTGAACATTTTTACTTTAAAACACCATTTTATAGTTCTGTTAATGAGAATAATTTTAAAATAATATATCCTTATCATCTGTTTTGAATTTTTAAAACAAAATCAATGTATTGATTTATATGATCCAAATTTAGTAAATAAGTACTTATTTTTGGAAAAATTCAATTATAACATTAGTAGTTTTTTTATCACGGTAAAGGGTAAAATATGTAATTAAGGGTAAATATTAACATATAAATATTATAAAATTTATAATTAATCTTTCCAAATTTTTATTAGATGAACAAAATTAATACCATAAAACATAATGTTATAAATTTTATTATTTAATGGGCACTATTCCATGAAAATGAATTTGATTTTATAAAAAGGAAAGGGGGTGAATAAATGTCACATTGTTACTTTTGATAAATATAATATTTTAAATATAGTGTTAAATATATTATATTCTAAAAATATATATATATTTACAAAACATAATACATTTATATAAATAATAATATTTTATTTTAATAAATTTAGTGATGAAATATGTTTCATAAATTATTCAATAACGATGAAGTAGTATTTATACAATTAATGAATTAATCAATTAAATGATTTTATAAATATTTAAAGAATGATAATTTCACTTAATTAAGGTGATCCAAAATTTTTATTAATACAAAATATTAGGGTGGAATTAAATGAATTTGTTCTCAGATATTTTATTTATTTATTTTCATAAATTCATTCTTGTAAATACTATCAAAATTGACACTAATGATATTTTTTGATATAATAATATTTAAAATTATTTAAAATCCTAATAATAAAATTAAATTTAAAAGTTGTAAAATTATGTCTGAAAATATCATTAATTTCCTAATTATGGTTTGATTTAAATCTTAATGTTAATTCTCAAAACCATTTAATATCAATATAATTGTTACCATAGTTAAAACAAAAATAGATTAAATATGGGCTAATTAAAATAGATAATCTTTAAAAATACCCCAAAACCAATATAATATCTATTAGTTTATTTTATTATCACCATATACCACATTATCCAAGAATCCCATTTCATTTTGAGGTATTTTTATTAAGAATTAAATTATTATAAATAAATATTTTTTAAAATTCTAAAATATCCCTTAACATCTCTTATAAATGGGTGATCTTCTTTTCTTTTATTCATACATTTAATCCTATTTAGTTCAGGTGATATATTTCAAAATATCCTCCAAATATTCTTCTATTAATCCTAGAATTCATACATTGTGAATAATTTGATCCAAAAAAAGTCATTTCGCTCAAATCAAAAGATGATACAAAAAGATGTGGTAACATTTATAAATCAAGATTTTTTTTTATTTCTTCTGAAAGCCAAATAATTTAAATTTTGTTTAATATTTATATAATAAAATTATTATCAAAAATATAAATATATATTTTTATATTTTTATATTAATGGTTCTACCTACACTCACATACACACTTACATCAAATGTGTTAAAAAATCATCGTTCATGTGAACAGAGAACAACCACCTCATGAACTCATGGCATCCATACACCAAAACTTGTTCAGATTCCACCATTCAATATGAATTTTCCACCTCAAAGACATATTCTATGTTTGAAATTTATAAATATGATACCGAAAACAATTTTAATTGATTCAATAAGATATAAGTGTGATTGTGTAATGACCCATGGTTTTTTTCAGAATGATGTGTTTGTGTAGAAATATGAAATTTTACATTTTGATCGTTATAAGGGGAAAAATAGAAATTTTTCCTAGAAGATAAACTGAGATTATTTTTCAAACCAATCCATTGGTCCCAGAATATAGTATTTACCCTAGTACAAGTGTTCTCTAGAATTCCAAGTTGTTATAATTTTAGAAGAATATTTAATAAATAATATTTATTAAATTAAATATTAAATTATTTTCCCTGGTTATATCAGTTAAGTATTTTTAATAGAGAATCAGACTATAATGATGCATTTTCCATTGGTTCTGTACCTATCATTTTTACCTATGTGAGTCATAAAAACGATATGGGCGTCAGATCCAACTGGTGGCCAATTGTAAGAACCCGTGTTTTTCCGAAGAGTCGTTTTGAGAAGAAATATGAATTTTTGTTGTTGGATGCTCGTGAGTGGTAAAAATGTCATTTTCACCTACCATATAATCTCAGATAATTTTTCTGACAGCTTCGTTGGTCCTAAAGCAGGGAGTTTTCCTTAGGTAGGAGTTTAGAGGAAATCTGAGCAGTTCGAATTTTTAGCGGAATATTTAAAATTTAATATTATTAAATTAAATATGAAATTATTTCCATAGGTTCTCTTGGTAATAACATTTAAACGAAGTATCAAATTGAGATTTTTTCTGCACCGATGAGTCCGGAATGGGGAGAATAGCCTAGGGAAGGCCAAAACTCATATCCGGCGTCGGGGCCGGCTCGGGCCCCTTTTTATTCCTTTTCTTTTCTTCCTTCCCTTTATTTTCTTCACTCTTCATTCCTCATAATCCTTGAGAACATCTCCTATGTCACTCCTCCTTCTCCTTAACCTATGGGATAATTTGGAGTTTGAGAAACAGGGTGAGTTGGGAGGCAAGATGGGTACCGATTCGAAGCTCTTGACACGCTGAGTCGGTGTGCGGCAACCGGGAGCCCTGAAATCAACCGAAGCTTCGGCGGTTTCCACCTGAAGGTAGGGCCATTTATGTTTTGGAAATATATCCTCTATAAAAATTTCATTTTAAGTCTTTTAATCCTTATAATTCTTGCTTGTTTCCTCTTAAGGACAGATATAATGTTTCGGGGGCGAAAACGGGCAATTTAGGTGTTTTCAGGGTTTTTCCTTCAGAAAAACCAGAATACAGTACGTGTATTCAAGGGGTACACTCCATGTGTTCTTAGTGATTGGTGAAGATGGATTTTTCTTAATTACATTCCGTGTAATTTGAGTACACGCCGTGTAGTGGGTGGCTGTGTGGTTGGTCGTGTGGAGTAGTACACAGAATAATGTCTTTTTTAGGACAACCCGTCGTGTACTTTAAGTACATGTCATGTAGTGGTACTTGGGCATGTGTTCGGGTGAAAACGGACACAGAGTAACTTTATGTGAATAGTACATGCCGTGTACAGTAAATTACACATCGTGTACTCTTACATAGGCAGGCCATTGTGCTCTGGCCAGGTTCTATGGCCATGTACTGCTTTACTTTAGTAATTTTGAGTTATCTTGGGCTCTGGAAGTCAGAATATAGTGTGTGAGTATTTGATTCTGAGAATGTTTCTACCTATATCTCAATGGTGGAATAATTTTTACATTTAGAGTTAATTTGAAGGGTTTTTTTGGTTTTCTATCTAAACGGAGGGGTTCTTCCTCCACTTATCGAGTTCAGTTGTCACCTGAAAGTGAGACATGGTGTAGATGATATGTTGGGAGTTTGGACCAACTTAGTTTAGACCATTAATAAGAGATGAACTATGAGATATCTCCTGTAACCCTTGATTTATATAATGTTACCCTGGTGAGATGTTCCCTTATGTCTTATGAGGTTTTGAGACCAAGTACTTGTAAGGATCCCCTGAGGGATGCCATTGCTTGTGTGCTAAGCTAGGGAGTCCCTTGTAGGATCTCCCTCTTCTCCTTCCTTTGATGGGAACTATATTATGGAATTCGTATATTGTCCTTCCTTTGAGGCTCTCATGTAGGATTCCCCCCTTACTCTTTCCTATGGATCCCACGTAGGATGCCTTCGCACATGTTTACTTGGATGATCTCGAGTATGATTACTTGTTAGTGTTTGACCTGAGGGAACCAGTGGGTGACCGTTGTTTGACCGACCATGAGTTGTTATGTTGGGTTTGGGTAGAGATGGTGAACGGGTGTCACCTAGAACCCGTGCCAACCAGTAATCCCTTTGAGCTTTGGAATTATTGTTGGTTTGAGCGTTCGAGCCACCCTCACTATTTGTTTATATCTAACTTGGTTTTACTAATGTTGTAGTGTTTAACAGAGATTCATTCTAGTCGGTGGCTGGTGAGCCCAACACAAGATGTCTTTCTTGATTGATGTATTCTTTCCTTTCTTGTATGCTTTTGTAGAGGTAATTTGGTCATGTTTGAGGATTATTGTTGTTCTTGGATGTTTTTCCCATGCCTTGTTCTGTTTACGACCTTTGGGTCTTGTTAGACATTGGCTGTTATACCTGTTTCCATGCCTTGTGACCGTAGGATGGAATGATATTCTTGACATGCATGTTTATGTAGACTGGATAGCGAAGTAGCTCTATATAACATTATTATGAACTAACTGGCATGGGATGGTGAGAACCTCCAGTATGGAAAAAATGGTTAATAGCGACGGGGTATTTGCGACAGGAATTATTCTTGTTGGAAATACCTTTCGCAAAGGAGTATTGGCGACGCGGTTCTATCCCCGTCGCAAATAATCTGTTATTTGCGATGAGTTTTTTTACCCGTCGCAAATAGTTTGGCGTGAAATGCGCACCAAACCGTGTGAAGTTTATTTGCGACGGGGATAGAACCCTGTCGCAAATAACCGACGTTGGTTAAAGACTATTTGCGACGGGTAGTTGGTATCAGATCTCGATTGACTCCCGACAATTTTTATGGCAGTGCTGCGATGTCGGCGTCCAGCTCGAGATGATATCGTGCATCTTCTTATGCTACACAGTATGTGGATCAGTTGCGATCTTAGACTGCACAAATAGAGAGTTTTCGACAGGAGCAGGAGCAGATGCGTCAGCAGCAGCAGCAGCATGAGGAGGAGCGTCGACGCTAGCAGCAGCTTTACGAGGAGCAGTTGAGTCGGTGGCAGCAGCAGCAGCAGGAGCAGATGGAGTACATGCACCGACTCACTCATGCTTTAGGGATGGAGTTTTCTCCACCAGCATCTGCAGATCCCCCCTCCCCCTCCCCCTCCTTCAGATTAGAGTTTGTTTTTATGTTATAATGTTTGTTAAATCAAAATATAATTTTTTTTCTATTAGTAGTTTCTATCTCATTATAAAATATTAATAATATTATATTTTAAAATAACAATATTAATATGAATAATGATAATATTTGTATTTTATAATATTAAATTATATATATATATATATTAAAATTTTATAATATTATAATTTAATTATATTTTTTTGTAATATTTGAATTATTTTTATATTTGAATGTAAAATAATTCTATTGTTTTTATATTAATTAAAATAACATATTAATATTTTTATAATTTATGAATTATAATTCTAATATTATTATATTAATTAAAATCATTTATTAATATTCTATTATTTTTATTTTTGAATTATAATTCTATTATTATTATATTAAATAAAATAATTTATTAATAATTTATTATATTTATTTGGGAATTATAATTCTATTATTATATTAATTAAAATCATTTATTAATATTTTATTATTTTTTATTTTTGAATTATAATTCTATTATTATTATATTAATTAAAATAATTTATTAATAATTTATTAATAATTTATTATTTTTATTTGTGAATTATAATTCTATTATTATATTAATTAAAATCATTTATAAATATTTTTTATTTTTTAATTATAATTAGATTATTATTATATTAATTAAAATAATTTATTAAAAATTTATTTATTTTATTTTTTTATAGTATAATCGACGGGATACTATGCCCGTTGCAAATAGTATTATTATTATATTCATTAAAATAATTTATTAATATTTTGTAAAATTATTTTTAAAAATAGTAATTGCGAAGGGCCCGTCCCAATTACTATTATAAAAAGTTTTTACAAATATACGGACTAATATTTGCGACGACAAGGATCGCCGTCTCAAATAATACCTTTAGCGACGGGTTCGTTAAAAATAATTGTTGTTGCGCCTCCGTTTTCCGCAATGGGCTATTTGCGACGGGCCCCCGTCGCAAAAACCTATTAGCGACGGGATCCCGACGCAAATGCCTCATCACAAATGCCATTATTTCTAGTAGTTCTCATGCTATAGACTATAAGGGATAAATCGAGTGATCTTCCTAGAGAGTGTTAGATATTATAGACTACAGGAGGGTAGACCGAGAGTGCTTCCTCAGAGAGTCTTGGACATTATAGACTACATGGGATAGACCAAGTGAACTTCCCAGAGAGTCTTGGATATTATAGACTACATGAGGTTATACTGAGTGAGCTTCCTCAGAGAGTCTTACCTTGTTTGAATTTCTTTAAAACAATTCCAAACATGAGAAGAAATTGACCGAGTGAGCTTCCTCAGAGAGTCTGTGGTATACCTGAGGCTATAGGATGAATTAACCGAGACAGCATCCTTAGAGAGTCTCTAGACCTTGGGGATAAGAGGTTTAGACCACGTGATCCTCCTCAGAGAGTCCCTAACTACCCTAGACTATAAGGGGAATTGACAGAGTGTGCTTCCCCAGAGAGTCTTATAATTTCGTATGACCAAACCAGAGGGGTTAGGTTGAGTGCACTGCCCAAAGGGTTGTTGGTACTTCTTGGATAGGACCAGAGGGGTTGGCTGTGAGTACTTCCCATAGGGTTACATTTTGTGTTATCTACTTTCTTGTGTTTTAATGGGTGAACTAGAGAATAGCTTGTCTTTGTTTATCTTGTTCAGAGGCATATCTTCGGCGTTAGCCGAAGCATGTACATGTAGATGAGATTACAGACCCGAAGATCGACTTATTTGATATACGGCTTGAGTGTCACTATGCCCATGACATTTCCCTCGAATAGGATGTCCAAAAGATTGGGATTATGGTTCCATGGGTCGATTATTGATGTTGTTTCTTATTATTTGAATCACATCAACATGAATATTCATGTTTATGTATATGTGTATAGGTATGGGACTATACATGTGTACATATATAGATATGGACATCCATGGTGGTACTTGCCCAGTTGATAGGGATTACATAACCTGAGTTCAACTATTGTTGCACATTTGGTTTAATTTATTTAATTGTGTTCCAGTTAGGCTGAGCACATTGTTGTTGCATACACTTTTAGCAGCACAGTTATAGGTTGCTTGTCGGGGTTCCCTACTGAGATTATTTCTCACCACTGCACGTGAACCTCAGTGTACGTGTAGAACTTATGTATATTTTTCAGGTTGAGCATGAGTTGCATGGTGGATAGGGATGAGGCCTAGTGTTGCATGATCGAGCGTACCTGCTTGAGTGGTTTTACTGATAGGGCTGCTGTAGTTCGATATTGTCTAGAGACCGGGTACGTGGATTGGCTCAGAGTTAGCAGTACAGACCTGTACATTTACTTTTAGTTTAATTGTACTTTTATCTATATGGTCGGCCCAGTGGGTGAAAAGTGTTTTATTGTATTTCATTGCTGTTCGGGATTTTACAACATTTTACTATTATAGCTTGTTCTATTTCAATTTTTTACAGCTTCCACACTCTATTTACTTTCTGATGTGTATAATACTTATTTATTTAAGTTGGTTGCTTACTCTAGTATGAGGGAATAGTCTCCCCACTATCACACCCTAGGCCCTCGCTACTAGTCGGTAGCCTCTGGCGTACGTGGAGGCGCGCTTGAGGCATTGTGGCGAACCGGCTCGGAGCACCAGTTTAGTGGTTTCAAGGTCGGGACATTAAAAGTGGAATCAGAGGAGTTTTTCCTTCCTGGTGTATACTATTTTCGATATGGTAGACAGGAATAATATGAATGTGTCGGAACCTGTGTTGGATGTCGGGTTGGTGCATCGCGAACACTTGTTCCGGTAAGAAGTCCATGTTTCCAGGGTTTGGGATTTTTGTTCTGATTTTTCAATGTTACGGTTGTATATGATTTTTGCCGTGAGTGACTCACCTATTGTGTGGTGGTTTAATTTACTATGGATCTCTGGGTCTTGGCCATTGGTAAGATGTTGGGGATAGATTTTGACTCTTGGCTGGAAAAGGCAAGAGGCGTCTCATGCATCATACTAGGCATGTAGGATTCACAGCATATAGGCCTGCTAGTGTGGGTTTTTACTAACGACTAAGACCTTTGGGTCTGCATACACATAATTTTTACTCTGATGGCAGGAAATGTGGATCTAAATTAAGGTGATGGTGTGATAATGATGACTCGGTCCTCTTACATAGGTGGTGTAGTGACCCTAGTTGGTCTATGTGGCACATGATGTCTTTATGTTCAACCTTTATTGGGTGTTTTTTTCTTAGGTCAATAGTTATCTAGTCAAATCAATGAGAACGATCTCGATAGATACCAAGGCTTTTCTTGAGAACTATACCTCCTTGGGGTATTCTCATATACGAATGCCCGATTGGGGTCTGTTTAGTTTCTCTTCTGCTTGGGTAGTGAACTCCCGGGAGTAGTTCTTTACGAGGAAGCTCGGAGAAGATCAGGGGCCATGTAGGTTGTGTTTTGGTTTCAAATTTTCTTTTCTCATTGTGATCTTTATCGTCACCTGAGAGGTTTTTTATCTATTGGAATAGGTGGTGTGATCTTGTGACCCAGTTGTGAGGCTTTTTCTATAGGGCAAGGTGGAAGACCTAGAGACCCTGGGTTTTGACTTGAACCCTTATCGATCGATGTCTGTCCCGTTTTAGAGAAACCTGGGTGGGAAGGGTGGCCAGCTTTTTCTAATGCCTTTTTGGCAGATTTTGTTTTCACCACTGGTTTCGACGAGCTGGCCTATTCGGGTGTCTAGCCTGGTCGACCCGTGTTTTTGATGATGCTGTTGTAGAGGTGAATTTGTGAAATTTCAGTTTACTATAAAATAGATGATCGTGCTTGAATCCTAGTCCAGTTTTGGAAGGATGTTAGTGTGGCTCGGAGGGAGCTTGACACGCCATCGGTGAAATATTAGTGTACTCCTGTAAGATAAGATCATGTGCTATCTTGATTCGTCTTGAGTATGCTAAGAGAGTTTCGACCCTACATTGAGCTCCTTTTTCATTCCTAATGTTCATCCCTGTTGTGAATGGAACATTTTTGGGTTGTGGTCTCGAAGCGGTGTAAGGAAAGCCGTATTTAGGGGAGTGCACCATTGGCCTTTGAGGGTGGTTTTCCTTGTTTAGTTTAAACTTTATTGCTTTCTAGTGGGCTTTTTCACTCGATGATTTCTTTTAGGATGAAGACAGGGGTGTTCCTATGGTGGGGAGTACTAGTTTGGTCGTAGTAGAATGTATTCTCTATAGAAGGTGGCGATTAATGCAATAATGCAGGGCGTTGGACAGTCTAGATAGATTTGTTGTGCACATTCTCGGGTTATGAGCATGGTTGTTGTGTCCTTCACTGGGCTTCTCAAGGACGATAAGGTTTATGGTGGGAAGTTGGTAAGAACCCGTGTTTTTCTGGACAGTCGTTTTGAGCAGAAATTTGAATTTTTGCGGGTGGATGCTCGTGAGGGCTAAAATGGTCATTTTCTCCTACCATATGATCTTAGATAATTTTTATAACACCTCTTTTGGTCCCAAAATAGGGTTTTTATCCTTGGACATGAGTTTGGAGGAAATCTGAGTAGTTCAAATTTTTTGTGGAATATATAATATTTTATAATATTAAATTAAATATTAAATTATTCGTGAAGGTTCTTTTGGAAATAAATTTCAAATGGATCATTATATTATGATTTCGTCTACGCCATTGAGTCTGGAATGTGGAGTTTAGCCTATGGAAGGCCTAATCTCATGTCGGGCACCGGGGCCAGCCTGGACCCCTTTTTCATCCTTTTCTTTTCTTCTCTACTTTTCATTTCTTCTCTCTTCATTCCTACTCCTCCTCCTTGCGCACATCTCTTGAGCCGCTCCTACTGGGCCGTGACCTATGGTAGAATTTGGATATTGAGACTGAGGAAGTGTTGGGAGGAAGGAAGGGTACCAATTCGAAGCTCTCGATGCCCTGAGTCGGCGTCCGACAACCGGGAGTCGCGAAATCAACCGAAGCTTCGGCGGCTTCCTCCCGAAGGTAGGGCCATTTATGTTTTAACAAAATATCCTCTTTAAACATGGAATTTTAAGTCTTTTAATCCTTATATTTATTTATTGTGTCCTATTAAGGCCAGATCTAATGTTTTGGGGGTGAAAACGGGTGATTCCGGTGTTTTCAGGGTTTTCCCGTCGGAAAACCCCAAATACACGGCATGTATTCCTGCGGTACACACCCTGTGTTCTTCCTATTCAGGGAAGACAAAGTTTTCTTATGTCCACGCCATGTAAATTAAGTACACTCCGTGTAGTAGGTCGCCGTGTGGCTGGCCATGTGGAGTAAAACACAGAATATTGTCTTTTTTAGGACTACACGTCGTGTACTTTAAATACACACCATGTAGTGGTACATGGGCATGTGTTTGGGTGAAAACGGACACGTCGTAACTTTTTGTGAACATTACATGCCATGTATAGTAATGTACATGTTGTTTACTATTACATAGGTAGGCCATTGTGCTCTGGCCATGTACTTTGGCCATGTACTGCTTTAGTTTAGTAATTTTGAGATATCTTGGGCTCTCAAAGTCAGAGTTGGGTGTGTGAGTAGTTGATTATGAGATTTTTTACGCTTAGATCGCAATGGTGGAATGATTTTTAAATTTATATTTAATATAAAGGGGGTTTTTTTGTGGTTTTTATCTATATGTTGGGGTTCTTCCTCCACTTATCGAGTTCAGTTGTCACATGAGAGTGAGACATGCTAAGGATGATAGGTTGGGTGTTTGGAACAACATAGTTGAGACCTTTAATAGGATATTAGCTATGATCTATCTCCCATATCCCGTGCTTTATAGAATGATACCCTTGTGAGACTTTCCCTTTTGGCCTATGAGGCATTGTGACCAGGTACTTCTAAGGATCCCCTGACGGATGCCTTTTCTTATGTGCTGACATAGGGAGTCCCTTATAGGATCTCTCTCTTGTTCTTCATTTTACAGTAACCATGTCATGGAATGCCTATGTTTTCCTTCCTTTGAGGATCCCATGTAGAATTCCACCATTACTCTTTGCTATGTATCCTACGTAGGATTCCTTCTCTCGTGGTTACTTGGAGGAATCCCGAGTATGATGCCTCCTCAGTGTTTGACCTAAGGGACCAAGTGGGTGCCCGTTGATTGACCGACCCTGAGTTGTTATTTCAGGTTTGGGTAGAGTTGGTGATCAGATGTCATCTAGAACTCGTGCCAACCAAAAATCCATTTGGGCTTTGGAATTATATTTGGGTTGGGAGTCCGGGCCACCCTCACTATTTGTTTATATCTGAATTGGTTTTGCTGATGCTGTAATGTTTACTAGAGGAGCTTTCTAGTTGGTGGCTATTGAGCCTGACGTGAGACATCTTTCTTGATTATTGTCTTTTTTCCTTGCTTTTATGCTTATTTAGTGGAAATTTGGTCATGTTTGAGGATTATTTCTATGCTTGGATGTTTTTCCCATGGCTTGTTCTGTTTACGACCATTGGGTCTTGTTAGCCTTTGGCTGTTATACCTGTTTCCATGCCTTGTGACCTTAGGATGGAATGATATTCTTGACATGCCTGTTTCTGTAAAATGGTTGGACATGTAGCTCTATATAGAATTATTATGCACTGACTGGCACGGGACCGTGAGAACCTGGAGCTATAGAAAATAATGGATTGACCGAGTGAGCTTCCCAGAGAGTCTTGGATATTATAGACTACATGAAGGTAGATCGAGAGTGCTTCCTCAGAGAGTCTCGGACATTATTGACTAAATGGGATAGACTGAGTGAGCTTCCCAGAGCGTCTTGGATATTATAGATTACAGGAGGGTAGAATGAGTGAGCATCCTCAGAGGGTCTTACCTTGTTTGAATTTCATTAAAACCTTTCCAGACTAGAGAAGCAATTGACTGAGTGTGTTTCTTCTAAGAGTCTGTGGTATACCTGAGGCTATATGAGGAATTGATCGAGATAGATTCCACAAAGACTCTCTAGACCTTGGGGCTAATAGGGTTAGACTACGTGATCTTCCTCAGAGAGTCCCTGACTACCTTAGAATATAAGGGGAATTGACCCAGTTTGCTTCCCCATAGAGTCTTATAATTTCATATGACCAAACAAGAGGGGTTTGGCTGACTTCACTGCCCAAAGTGTTGTTAGTATTTCTTGGATAAGACCAGAGAGGTTGGATTCGAGTACTTCCCATAGGGTTACCTTTTGCGTTATCTGCTTTATTTTGTTTGATTTGTTGAACTAGAGAATAGCATGTCTTTGTTTAGCTTGTTCAGAGGCATATCTCTGGCGTTGGCTGAAGCAGGTACATGTCAATGGGATTACAGACCTAGATATCGACTTATTTGATATACATTTTTAGTGGAACTATGTCCAGCTCAATGCCCTAGAATCAGATGTCCAAGAGATTGGGCTTATGGTTCCATGGATCGATTGATGATGTTGTTTCTTGTTATTTGAATCACTTCATCATGAATATTCATGTTTTTTTATATTTTTATAGGTATGGGACTATGCATGTGTACGTATATAGATATGAAAATCCATGGTGGCACTTTCCCATTTGACAAGGATTACAAACTCTGAGTTAAATTGTGTTTTCACGTTTGGTTTACATTCTTTAGTTATGTTCCAGCAAGGCTGAGCACATTTTTATTGCATACAATTTTTGCAGCACAGTTATATGTTGCTTGTCGGGGTACCCTACTGAGATTTTTTCTCACCCCCAAACGTGCACCTCGGTGTACATGTAGTCCTTATGTCTGCTTTCAGGTTGAGCACGCGTTTCATGGTGGATAGGCCTGTGGCCCAGTGTTTCATGATCGAACGGAGATGTTCGAGTGGTTTTACTGATCAGGCCACTGCAGTTCAATATTGTCTGAAGAACGGGTATGTGGATTGGCTCAATGTTAGCATTAGAGCCCTGTACATTTAATTTCAGTTTCATTGTACTTGTATATGTATGGTCGGCCCAGTGGGTGACCAGTGTTGTATTGTATTGCATAGATTTTTGGGATTTTAAAGCATATTACTATTACAGTGTGTTCTATTTCAGTTGTTTACTGCTTCCACACTCTATTTACATTATGATTTGTATGATAAATAGTTATTTCCACTGGTTTCTTACTATTGTATGAGGGAATAGTCTCCCAACTCTCACACCCTAGGCCCTCTCTACTAGTTGGTAGCCTCTAGAGTATGGGGAGGTGCGCTTGAGGTCTTGTGGTGAACCGGCTCGGAGCACCAGTTTAGTGGCTTCCGGGTCAGGACGTTACACCAACCGTCTTTTTTTAATTTCCTTTTTAATTTTATTTTTTCTTTTCTTTCATTTCTCATTTCTTCTCATCCTACATCGTTTACAAATCGTCTAGAGATGGGGAGGCAGATAATGAGGTATCATCGTGAATCCCTCAATGCACTAGATAGATGTGAAAGTACCATTGATAGTGAATTGGAATAACGATTTGATATATTCAATCCCAAGGTATGAATTAATATGATTTATCAAAAATAGCTTTCATAATTTCCAATTTTACTTTTTAAATCCCTTTTATGATTTCTTATGGCCCCTCGATGCCTGATCAATTTATTTTGGGTGTGATGTTGTGGTGTCCCGACCTAGGAGATCTAAATGGTGACCCATGTGGTTGCCCACATTCCCTCAAGCATGCCTCCCCATATGCTAGAGGGTTCTAACTTATAGTGAGGGTCTGGTAATTAAGTCCTAGGGATACTATACTCTCTATTATTAGAACAAAACACCATCAAAAGAAAATAAAAAACCAAGTATGGAAGTGTTTAAATAACCCGAACAATACCATGACATATGATAGTCAAAACATGAAATTACAATACTCAACTCAATGTTAAAACCTGTGATGAAAATTAAATTACCAACTTTATATAATGAAACTAAATGTAGAGAAACAACGACTCCAAAATGAGTCCTGAACTGTGTCTTGTTCCCTCTCCCATTCTCCAACCCCAAATAATAACTTATCCCAGGGCCTTTCCCTAATATTTTCATGTAACAAAAAAGTATGTTTGGGTGTCGATCAAGCCGTCTGAAAAGGGTGTGATTATTATTCAGTAGGCCACCACCAATGGTGTCAAAAATGAGACTAGTTAAATGATAGTGCATGCAGATTTATGAAGCAATTAATGAAATGAATAATTTAAATAGTTATCACAATATCATTTAATCTTTAATCATCACATAAGGCCAATTCAATTCATGTTTCCCATTTGAATCGTCATTCATTGTTATCTTTAATTTCATATAGGTCTTCATTCCTAGTACTCCAATTCATAGTTGAAACTTCATTCATTATTAGCATTCATTAGGTGTAGGTTGTCATCCTAGCACCCAAAATATTGGTGAGTGTTTATCATTATGCCTAGAACATCTTTTATCAACAGGTGTAGGTCATTACTCCTAACACAACATAATCTCAACCATATGTATCTATTGGGGAGGAACACCATGTCCAAGTCCTAACATATAATCGTTTTATGACGGCATGACTAGCACCACAAAATCTAATACATTTAATCATTCATGAAATCATAAGAAATTTCTACATTATTCCTTCTCTAATCCAGTGATTAGTTAAATATTTCAATGTCAATTAGAAAATTGAAAAATTAACTATCACATAACCCATTAATTAATTCATTAATTAATTAATCAACAAAAAATTATCTTTCCATAATTAATTCTTTACAATTAATTATCCATATAAATGTTCATCATGTCCTAATTAATTCACACAATTAATTATCTTTGATCACATCATGACACGTAATCATTTCTCTAAATTAATTATCATACATATCAAAAAATTGTTCCAAAATTAATCCCCCTAAATTAATTATTTATCACAATAAAATAAATATCTCAATTACAATATCACAATCCATAATAAATCTCCAAAAAATTCTATTTGGGAAACCCCCATCGTTTGTTCCATGGTTGATTTATCAATTAAATATCCAAGGAAACTCAAATCTATTTTAAATTCATAAATACACCAGTTTAGGAATTAAATCGTCATGTGAATCTAGACTATAATAAACTCCCATTCACTTATCATAAAACATTACTATGGGTGTTCGATTTAGATGGTCGACCTCAGTTTATTGATGGAACGTTGCCTAATGGAAATCCCCATAATCCGAGAGGGACTACATCACCAATCAATCTCCGGATATAAATCCCTAATACCAAAAAATGATCAAAAAAATAAAGATACTACAAATCTAGATCTAGATCTCAAATTCTAGATCGTGAACACAATTCAAAGGTTTAGATTGACGATAAAGGTGATGATATTCCCTGAAAATACATAGAAAAGATAATTGAATTAATAAAAGAAGGATCAATATAAAATCCACTTACCAAGAGGAGGGAATATATTTAATTCGAGCATTCTATATTAAAGAATTGTGTTATGATCACCTTGGAAGATCTCTAGTAGGATTTGGAAACACATATAATTCCTCCATCATGAGCCAAAGTCGAAAATATATAAGTCCTGAGGGTGTAGGTGGTTTTAAAAATGATTTTCAGAATCAAAATAACACATGAATGATTTCTTGGGAAGAGGTGCATGGTTAGGGAAAACCGTTCATTATCCCAAAAGATTGGTCCATTGATATCTCATGTCTGATTCATGCTCTCATGTTTCCTCGTGAACATTTCTATGTTTCCATAACACATGAACTAATAAAACAATATTTCCTTGTAACACTTTTTCATCATGACCCAACACACGTATCAGATTCTCCACAATGGACTCATTTTTCTCGAGGTCAACCTATTCAACATCAATAACATCAGATGGGTCATTGGTTATGCTTCCATAGTTGTGACACATAGAAAACCTCAAGAAAATTGCTATACTTTTGTGTAGGTGTTAATCAGTAAACCACCAACCAGATTCTCTCTAGCTCCACAAATGGACCCAAAACCTAGGATCTAACATTCCTTACCTCCATATAATTTGGTGAACCAGTCTATATGAAACCCGAAGAAATACATGATCACCCTTTATTAAATCAAGGGTTCCTCTTTGTCTATCTGCATATGACTCTTGTCTACTCTGAGCGGTAGTCATTATTTTTCGAATCCAATGTATCTTCTATGGTTTCTCCTAAACAAGACTTGGTCCCATCTTCTTTGATGCACCCACCTATAACCAACATAGCGGGGATCTACATTGGTACCATAATGTTCCTCTAAAGGTTCCATCAATATAGTTTCTTGATAACTATTGTTATTGGTGAACTCCACTAAATCCATGTGGTTTTACCTAGAACCACCAAATTAATACACAAAATCTCTGAGTATATACTATAACACATGTATGGTACACTCTGACCTCCCATATTTTGGTGGGTGGAAGGCCATACATAACAGAACCTACGTACCAAGAACCTTCTATAATCCCTTCCACCAGTGTGATGTAAAGAATGAATGGCAATATGAAACTAATGATTGTGGCACCCCATGCAAACGAACTATCTCTCTCACATACAGTTCTACCAGTTTCTCTACTGTAAAGGTTTCTTTGATAATAAAGAAGTGTTATAATTTCTTTAGTGCGTCCAAACGACCCAAATACCATTATTATTACTAAGAGTCATTAAAATTCCTATAAAAAATCCAATGTCATGTCATCCAAATTCCATTCCAAAATATTTAATGGCTTTAAATGGCCTTCTCGCTGTTGATGATCTACTTTCACCTACTGATAGATGAATCTTTTTTTTACAAACCCCCATATCTCCTTTTTCATGTATGGCCTCCAAAACTGATGTCAAAGATTACTGTACATTTTTGTCACCCCAAAATGTAAAACCCACTATGAAGAATGAAATTATAACACCAGTTTTTCTCAAATATTCATAGGCACAACAACCCAATTTTTCACATAGATGATCTTAACCTCGTATATTTTATAGTATGAAGGTTCCGCCCCAAAATTATGGATTTATCTCTACAATAATCATTTCATATCCTCATACTCCTTATAACTGATCCATCTCATGAGTGTATACTTCACTGATACAGAAACTAGAGTCATCCCCTTATGACACTCTTGAACTACCACATGCTTTTACACTCATAGAGCCATCATCTTCTACTCTTCACTCGACTAATATACCAACTGAGTCTGAGTTTTCACTCTAAGTAAATCATTATCACAATTACCCCTTATGACTGTGTATGCCAATTCAAAATCAAATAACATAATATACTCTACCCACTATTGATGCCGATGATTCAAGTCGTGCTGTGAAATGATATACATCAAGCTATATTGATCAGTAAATACAATAAATATGTCACAGAAAATATAGTGTCACTAACACATAAGAGAAAAAACACTTCTTCTAAATCATGGTCATGTGTCAGGTAATTTTGTTCTTGTGGCCTTAGATTTGTAGACCCATAACCAATGATTCAACCCCCTTACATCACCACAACTCTGAGTCCCAACCCCAAATACAAAATGTACTCCTCACCTAACTCAGGTGAGATCAAAATTGGTTCCAAATTCATGCTCCTCTTCTAATCCTTGAAATAATTATCTCATGATTTTCAACAAACAAACATTATCTTTCTCTCTGTAAAACTAGTTAGTGGTGCTTTCATTTTGAAAAAGTACAGGACAAACATTCTATAATCACTAGATAATCCCAAATAGCATCAAATATCAAAACCATTGTTGGGATTATCCTTATAAATATTTCCTAATCATTTTTTGAGTCCTATACCACACCTTCTTCCAAGATTATGTTCCCTAAAATGTGTACATTTACTATCCAAAACTGAAATTTAGATAGCATGGAATTAATACATTGCTCTCTTTGTGTACCAAGGAAAATGTGAAGATGTTGAGAATTATTTTCATGGGTCATATTGTTCACAAATATGTCATCAACAATAACCACCAAAAATTGTTCTATGTATTGATAAAATATCATGTTCATCAAGGCCATAAAAACAACTGGATAATTAGTCAACCCAAACGACATTACAAAAGCCCATAAAGGCCATACCTACTCCTGAAAGTGGTTTTAGGAATATCATAGGTCCTAACTCTAACTTAATGATACCATGATCACAGATAGATCTTTGAGAACACACTATCCCCGTTCAGATAGTCAAATAGATCATTGATACATGGGAGAGGATATCAGTTATTAACAGTAATTTTATTCAAATTCCTATAATCGATTCCCAAGTGTAGAATCCCATAGGACTTCTTATCAAACAAAACAAGTGTACCAAAGGCGATGTAATTGGATAGATAAACCCATTATGATTCAACTCTTCCAAACAATATTTGGAGATATTGATGCTCATTCAAGGACATTCTGTAAGGTGGAATAAATACCAGATTACCCCAAATCATGATCTAAATAGTGAATTCAACAACTCTCTCAAGTGGAAATCCTGAAAAGTATTTAGATATGACATCTAGAAATAGTTCTACTACTAGTAGAAGGATGTCTTTCCTATGACCCCCATCATCTAGCAAAAGACTATCAACTTTTTCTGGGAGATCTTGCAGTTGGTGACTAATTTCCCCATCTCTACTTTAATGGAAATCCCATTCTACACAAATGATATATTGGTCAATCTCAGGAGATATAAAGGTAAATCCCCTGCGATAAGAGTCAATGTGATCTTGGTATGCGACTAGCCAGTTCATAACAATAATTAGATTGAAGCCCGTTATATCAAGGTCATAGATATCCCAATGGAAACAATACTCTTTGATCCCTAGAGAACATCCCTTGCATAAATAGATATCCCAAGACCATGTTGCCAACAGTGTAACGATATTCATCACACATCTTAGGGACACCACCACCAGGATCAAGACATTATCATGAATTGAAGATATAATGGAATGAGAGGATTCAGTATCAAACACGGAAGTAGCTAATGTAGAAGCAACAACAATAATACCACTCATTGTCGATGGACCATCCTCTCTCTCTACATCGATAGGCTATAATGCATGTAACTATCAAGCCCTTATTCCCTATAATGTTGTCTGACTGCCATAAGAATCACCACTCTTCTATTATGGGAAATAATACCCTAATGAACCACTCCCAGTTCCTCTACCATCTCTGATAGAATAACTCCAGCTGCCAGAACTATATGGTGTGGAAGATCTACTTCCCACACATTGACTCTACATAGATTGTCCCTTAGCACCATCTTTTCATTGATTCCAACCGAACATTTTTAGGTGTCACATTTACCACAAAACTGGAACTCCATTGGTGGTCGAGGAAAATGTATTTGATACTGTCCCCACCAACCTCATGAGTGGAAAAGCACATGAGAAACATCTGTTGTAATTGTTCCTCCTAATTGTCCACCTTGTTTTCCACTATCCTTACTAAGATTCTCATGATAGGGCTTCCTACTCTTAGAAGAAACAATCCCTGATCATCCAACTAAATTTCCAGTACTGGATGCCTCCTTCAGGTTCCCGTCTAGAATGGTATCATGATTAACAACTTCTTAAAATTTATTCAGTATAATGATATTCACCTAGGACATAATTTTACACTTATGTCTGTCCTCAAATTGTATTGTCGAAGAAGCCTCATCATCCACCAAATCTGTAATAATATGCTATAATTCTGTGAAACATTCAATGTAATCCTTTATTGACATTATTCTTTGTGTTAGATGAATATACTCAAAATACATATCTTACCTCAGTGTGTGTTGGTAGAAGTGTTCCATGAACTACTCTAAAAAGACCTTCTGTAACATCTGTTACGTTTTTTCAGAGCATACCTGAATGTCCCACATGTTCTTTGTGGAACCCCACAATATATAATAATACAACATGACCCTCATCTTGACTGGAGTCTCCAAATGGTCAAGTATCATATCTATGGATTCAATCCAAGATTTATCTTCCTCATGTCCACCTTCATCAGTAAATGTAGTAGGGTACTACTAGTGAAACTCTCTTGTCAACTCAGACATGATTTTCTGATCCAGTCCTATGTCTCTCTCCATGAGTTGCATGAACTGAGAAGAGTTGTCTTGGATTTTTTCCATTCTTCCTTGACTTTCATGAATAGTTCCTCAAGATCCCTATCTGGAAGTTTGTATCAGGCCATACCCCTCAGTCTATCCGTCTAAAATCATCATAAAGGCATACTCCTACAAATACAAACACACATCTCATGTCTCATAACACAACCTTATAACCATTACGTAAGAGGAGTAACTAACACAATAGGTTTTAAAATGTCATTTAACCGTTTTTTCTCACCACATGGTCAACACCGAGTCTTTATCAATACCCTTAACCATCATACTCATAGGTCTAGGTTAATAAGGGTTTATTCCTTCTTTGTAACTAATTAATCCATTAATTTATCACATTATCTCAAATTAATTAATTCAATAATTAATTAATTAATCATACTCAATTGAACAATCAATGATATAATTAAACACCCATTTATTGTCATTTTTCATCGTTATTCCAATATCACAACAAGAAAAACATTTCATGTTCAACAACTTACCCATTACTCATTTTCCCAGGAGTAGCTAGAATTATGAACGTCATGAAAACCTTGAGTCCCTAGAATGTCTCTTAAAAACATAATTAATGTTCCTCCTTAGGCCTTGAATAAAAATTCAACAATTTTCATAACAAATACCACATCATATCAAAAGTGTTTCATCCACGGTAAAATAATATTCAACTGTAACAACAATCAAGAATCACAAGAATCCCATCATAGGTACTCATATTTCCCCCGTACATGGGTTTGAAACTCCCATGATCAAGCCCATTAACAAGCCTTGACTCTTCCTAGTCTATTTTAAAACATTAACAAAATAGTAAGACAAAAGAAGAAGAATGAAAAGAAACCCACACATTGATACCACTTTATGATGTCCCGACCCGGGAGCCACTAAACGATGCCCTCATCTAGTTGTCTACATGGCCTCAAGTGCGCCTCCTTGTATGCCAAAGAGTGATGACTAGCAGCGAGGTTCTAGGAAGTTACTCTTGAGGAGACTATACCCTCTATTATTCGAATAAACATCTAGCATAATAGATTAAAAATAACCAAGTATGGTAGCGTGTAAATAACCAGAACAATATTATGACATATTATTGTCAAAACTAGAAAATAAAATACTCATCTGAATGGTAAAACATGCTATGACAATGCAAGTTCCAATTGTCTATAATGAAACTCAATGTAATGACCATACGACCCCAAAATGGGTCCCAAACTACATCTAGTTCCCTCTCTAATAATCCAATCCCTAACAAAACCCTATCCCAAAGACATTCCCTTATCATGTCCTTAATCAACAATGTCTATTAGGTCGTCGATCAGGTGATGTGAATAGGGTGTGATTACAAATCTGTAGGCCGCAATAAACAATGTCTAAAATGAGTCCAGTAAAAAGATAGTGCATGTAGATTTATGAAGCAATTAATACAATGCATAATTTATAAAATTATCACATTGTGATTTAATATTTAATAATCAATTGAGGCTAATTCAATTCGTGTTTCCTATTTGAATCGTGTTTAATAATTATCATTCAGTTGGTGTAGTTCATCATGCCTAGAACCACAAATCTCAATTGAAAAATCATTCATTATAATCATTATTTGGGTGTAGGATGTAACGTCTAGCACCCCAAATCTCACTAAGTATAGGTCATCATGCTTAGCACTTATTTTTAAAATCAATGTAGTTAGTCATGCATAGCACCCCAAATCACAATTGAAACATCTTTCATTATTATCATTCGTTGGGTGTTGGCTTCCATGCCTAGTACCCCAAATCTCATTTAGTGTAGGTCATTATGCCTTGCACTTATTTTCTCAATTGGCATAGGTTGTCATTCCTAACACCCCATAATCTCAATCATGGATAACTATTGGAAACGAACACCACATCCATGTCAGAAACATCTAATCGGTCTAGGATGCCATACCTAGCACCATACAATATTAATCGTTTAATAATTCATTAAATCATATGAATTTTACACATTATTCCTTTTCTAATCAAATGATTAGTCAACAATTTCAAAGGAAACTAGTTAATTTATCAATTATTTAATCAATTAAAAATTTAATCATTCCATAATTACTTTTTCACAATTATTTATCCATATCAAAATTTCAACTTATCATAATTAATTCTCAAAATTAATTGTATTTTATCACATCATAGAACATAATTAATTCTCTCAAATAATTATCTTACATAGAAAAACATATTACCATATTTATTCCCACCAATTGATTATCTTTTCACAATCAAATTAATATCAAAATTACAATATCTCAACCCATATAAAATCGTCAAATGATTTATTTGGGAAACCCCCCATAATTTGTTCCAGGATTCAATTATCCGTTAAATCCTATCAGAAAATCAAATCAATTTCACATTCCTAAATACTACAATTCGTAAAATAAGTTTTCAATTTAATCTAGAATATCATTAACTCACATTAACATATCATATAATATTACTCTGGGAGATATATTTAGACCACATACCTTAATTTATTGATGAAAGTTAGCCCAATAGAAATCCCTAAAATCTAAGCATCACGACATTGTCAATCAATCTCCTGATCAAAATCCACAAAAAAATTATGATCCTGCAAATTTAGATCTAGACCTAAAATTTATCTACATATTAAATCATAGGTTTAGATCCAATAAAAAATTGAATATCATCCATGAAAAGACCTAGAAAATATAATAGAATTAAGGGAATAATGATCATGATGAAATCCACTTACCTGGATGAGAGAACATCAACAATCCTAGATTTCAATCACGAATAATGGTGTTCCAAATGGATTTGAATCATTGTGGGAGGCCTCAAAAACACCCTGAATTCATCAATACTACGAAAAAGTAAATAATATATATTTCCATGGGATTCAGGTTGTTTTAAAAATGATTTTCATAGTTAAAATCATGCATGCACAAAATTCGGGGCAGAGGCACACTCTTCGGGAAGACTATGACCAACCATGGGGATCACATTGTCTAGTTTTGCGTAGATGAAACAGGTTCATCGCATAGTTTTTTGAAACTGTGCGCAAACCATGCAGACCTCTCTGTCCAGTTTCGCACACATGGAATAGTTTGGATGCTCAGTTTTTCAAACCATGTGCAAACCTTGAACATCTCACTATCCTTTAGTTTCCATTGACTGATCACACAAACACACTTGAAGACATTAATCTGAGTTAAAGGTAAATAAAATCAGCAAAAATGTTCCTGAAAATGGGCCTGAAATGACTCAATAAATGTTTGGGATCTTATATGTGTGAAAACATTGTTTTTGGGCGATCCATTAGTTTTTTGTTCAAGAAAACAAGGCTACACAACATGTAGTTCAACGTAACATTCCTTGTATTTATACCATTTTTGGAATAAATTGTTTTTTGTAGTAAACATCGTGTATGGGGTCATAAAGGCCATATACTAGTACTCGTACATGTACATGAGTACCTGACCATGTCTACCTCTGATGAGTTACATGGTCATGTCCAGTACATGACTAGACAACTTGTGGGTAGCATGCCATGTACAACTACATGGCCCAAATAAGAACATGGACACACCAGTTGAGGGAAATATGTAGTTACACAGTGTATAATTGCTATCTTGTTCCCACTATACACACAATTTACCAAGGTAATTTACATGGCCTGGATGACAAGAGTATAAAACCACATAAATATTTGGGATTAAACACTATGTACCCCTGGGTACACATCATGTACTATTCCCTTATCACCCTTTGATGTGGTTTCATATCATTTCACCCCATGACTATGAATTTGACACATGAGTAATCCATTCTGATAATTATTTTTCATAGAAAAAATTGGTAATATCCTTATTGGGTTGTGAAAAATCCTATGTTCTATTTCATGAATTCTTGAATGATGATGTTCCTTATATGGAAATTGAATCCATCATCCGCTATGAGTGAGAACCAATACAAGGTTAGGAATGTGGTATTTCTCATGACTAACTCTTTACAATACATTCCTTGAGAACTTATCCCTTTGGATATGTTCTTTATTTAAATAAGTGGTTATTATTTTAGTGTTTTCAAGGGTACCTTAGAGGATTCCCCAATTATGTTTTGACCTAGAGAATCACATGTAGAATTATTCTATCCTCTTACTTTTACTATGGATCCATTGAAGGCTGATTATTATTATGAAATGATATAGGTGTTAACTATTAGGACCCCTTACCATTAGACCATTCTTAGGACCACTTTCTAGATTCCCCTTTCTTCTTATACAGTTATGTAGAGTCCCATGTTGGACTCCTTCACCTTTGTTCTATTATGCGGATCCCATGTAAGATGCCTATTTTGAATTTCTATTTGAGTTTCCCTTGAATGATTAAACTGTTGACATTCAGCTAGGGATCCAATTTGGGATTACATGACTTTATACCTTGAGTATCCCATGTAGGGATCCTCTTCAGTAATTCAACTTGGGGGACCAACTGGGTGCCCCATTGTTTTAATGACCCTGATTTAGTTTTTTGGGTTTGGGTAAAGATTGTAGTGGGTGTCAACTAAGAACCCATTATGAACATGTAATCCCATGAGGGTTTGACATTAGTGTTCGTTCATGGTATTCATCCACCCTTACTCTTTGTTTTTCACTTTCACATGTTTAATTATGATGCATCGATGTTTACCAGAAGTACTTCCTAGTTGGTGATTTTTACCCACACAGAGGTGTTTTTTTAGAATACCAGGACATTCATCCAAGGATCTCTCTATCATGTTGGGATTCCAAATAATTCATGCATGGTTTCTATATTTTGAGATATGTTATTCATAATATGTAATGGTATACATAGAGGTTCTACTTGGGATTTGGCTATTGAACCTTTATATTTGATTATTAGTTTATTTAGATGTCTAGAGGTGTATCATTAATTCATATTGTTATGTATGTGATTATGATATATGTTCATGGAGATCCTATTAATGAATAATCATGAATAATTATGCTCTCCCGAGTTTTCGTTATTATTATCATCTCATCAACCTGTTACTTATGGTGGGGATGATTAAACTATCATTGCATTATGATAGGGATGATTATGCTCTCCTTGATAAGTTACCTAACCACAGTGTTGAGTATGGAATATCACATAGATGGATACCATAAATTTTTATGATCATTCAAATTATATTTATGGTTATTCTCTCTCTTATTAGAGACTCAAGAGGTTTTTTATGGAATATCACCAGTGAGTTTTCTCACAGATCACCCAATTTTCACACCTTTAGGGGCTATCTGAGTATCGAATGTCTTGAATACCTAAATACAAAGACCTCAACATTAGAAATTAGATATTATTCACGTTGTATGATAATAATGAATACTAGCTTAGTGACCATGAATATTTTTTTATGTACTCCACGGAATAAAACATTACAGTGATTGGAGGCATGTATGAGAGAACCCAGATGTAGGACGAATGTCACCATGTGGTGGTGAAGCTTGATCAAAAATATTGTTTGAATTTAATAAAGATTATATGTGTAAATTATGATTACATACCCTATGTTTGACTTAAAGATCCATGGATTGAGTTTCATGATGTCCAGCTCAATTCCCTTGTATTGAATGTCTAGGAAATCGGGATTATAGAATCATTGATCGACAACTGTTTTTGTTCCATGTTATTTGATTTTAATAATGAATATTCATATTTAGGTAGATATTTATAGGTATGGTAATATACATGTATGTGTATATAGTTATTGAAAATTGTGGTAGAACATTCCAATATTACTAATATTATGAACCAAAGGTTTGACTATGGTTTCAGATTTATTGTTTTACATATCTTTTCAAATCTGCCTTAGCAAGGCTGAGTACCTTGGAATTTTCATACAATTATACAACATATTTATTGGTTCATTTTTAGGATGTCCTACTAAGATTATTTCTCACCCCTACGCATTCACCTATTTGTACAACTAGACCTTATTCCTAATTTTTAGATTGATAATGTGTAACATATTGGATAGTGATGAGGCCCAAAGTATCATGTTTTTGTGGAGTTTCATGTGTAGGTTCCTCTGATGGGGATGGTGCAGTTTGATAGTGTCTAGAGACTGGGTATGTGGTCTTGATTGTTGATAGTAGTATAGCCTTTTAAATTCTTTTCAGTTTCATTTGTATTTCAATACATGTATGGTTGTCCCAATGGCTGACCACTATTGTATTGTATAACATATCTATTAAGGATATAATGAAATTCTAATTTATTTTTACCTTGTTTTCAATATTAGTTTATTTATTCTTCCACATTCTATTTTACTACCATTTATGATAAAAGTCAATTTTTTCTTTACTTACTCGGATATGATGGCATATTCTCTCCACGATCACACCGTTGGATCTCACTACCTATCATTAGCCTCTTTATTATGGGGAGGCGCACATGAGACCTAGAAACACAATATCTTGGGGAACCATTTCAAAAGAATTCGGGACAGGATGATACAAAGTGGTATCATAGCTATTCATTCATTGGCCATTTAAAATTTGGATATGTTATAATTGGGTATTAGGATTGTTTCAAAACCTATGTTGTTTATCAAATTGAATCATTGAGAAAACATTCTCTAGTTATTAGTACTCATTTCCATGGTATGTGATTGTCATTCAGATATGTGATATTAGAGTTGTATATGATTTCTCTCTTGGACATACCAAATTTGGTGTGGATGTTTTGAATGAATATGGATCTCTAGATCTGTGACATTCCTAAGAGGATAGTGATATATTTTGAATCTACGGTGAAAAAGGTAGGAGGTGTATCATGAATCATATTTTCCATGTAGGATTCACATCATATTTTCCTGATAGTGTGAGGTTTTTATAGATAACTGAGACCTTTTGGGAATAATAACATGTATATATTTCTTTCTATTTAATGGTTATGTGGATATATATATTATAGTTTTTGTTTAAGATGCGGACTCAGTCCTTGTGCATCATAGGAGCAGTAACCCAAGTAGGCAGATATGGAAGCGATACCCCTTCTATTTTACCCATTTCTGGTGTTGTTTCTCATGTTACAATTAACTTTTCATATTTCTGACAATGTTGTCGAAAGGTACCTAGACATTTTCTTGTGAAATGTACCTATTGATATATTACCATATACGGATTCCTTGTGAGTGTCAGTTCAGTATTCCATCTATGTTGGCACCATGAACTATAGGTAGATGGTCTTTCTGAGGTTGTTTAGGGAGGATCAGGCCCTTGAAGACCATGATTTTAGGTTTGAACCTCTTATGAAATTGTGATGTTTAACTTATTTAAAAGTGTTTTATCATTTGGCCTATGTGGTTACAACTTATGACCCAGTTGGGAGGATTATTTTATTGATCTATGTGGGATACATATAGGACCTTGATTTTGAATCATACCATAATGGGGTTGATGTTAGTTTTATTTTTTGAAACATGCATGAGAGAGATTTTATGTGTTTTCAAATTCCTTTTTAGGAAGTGATATGTTCATTATTCAAATATTCATATTGATTCATGCTAGTTTTTTTTAACAATATGCATGTTGATGCATTCAGTATTTAAAAAATTAACTGGGGTACTTACTTCTCAAATACACGTTTCAATGTGAAGGACTGTATGGATGATGAACCCAATCGAACAGTGTTTCCATTATTGATAGTAGTCATAGGGTGGATATATTCTCATGATTAGTATAATGTTGGGTGATTGGATTTCATTAAATAAATTGAATCATGGTTGTATTTCCTAATTTTGAAGAGGAGATACAATTTATCTTATGGCATGTTAAAATTTACATGTCATGTATCACAGTTATCTAAGGCAAGTATTGGATGAATCACTAGAGTAAGTGTCATGTGATAAAGGTATAAAATGGTTGCAGGTTGAAAAATTTGAATCTTAATCAGTGAGTAGATGGGTCTGAGTTGGGGAATTATGGTTTCAATGAAATTACCTTTTTGATACCCCAAGATTTCATAGTATGTTATCTCTTTAATGTAATTCAATAACTTGTGCTACACGCAACACTGAGTTTGAGAACACCACAACTTACCAAACTAGCTATTCAAAAAACAGTTATGTGTAGTATTAACTGCATTTTGAATTTTATATACTCTATAAAATTTTAACATCCATATTATGTGTTTCTTAGACATAATATAAAAACAAATCCAATTTTTCATATAAAAGAAGCATTTTTTTTTTCAGAAAATGCATTTTTACAGCCTTTTAATAGAGAACCTTTTTTAAATCCAATATTTTACACATTTATATATTAAATTTGACAAAATAAACTTATTCATTAGAAAAGGGACATAAAAATTTCGTTATGATAAATATTTGGTATTTTTCTTATAACTTTCATATTTTGGTGAATAGTGAAAAATACTAAAGTTTAATTAAAAATAAAATCTTCAGTCGAAATAATTAATAATGTAAAGTTATGAATTTTAATGGTTATAATGTATAAATAGATTATAATTTTTTCATTTAATACAATTTAGGTCATTATAATTAATTTAACAATGAAATTCGACATAAACAAGTGTCAATCTCTTGATATATATTGTTTCTTAAAAGAACACTATTTGTTTTGACAATGAGAATTTATTTTAAATTAATTAATGAAAATTATATGTTTTTAATTTTGTATAAAAGACATAATTTCTGAATTCGGAATATCAAATATATATTAGGCTGGATTTTTGGTATTTATTTGAGAAACTTCAATTTTTGATTCATAGTGAAACCACTTAGTAGTACTTAAAAAAACTGGCATTTTCATTTAAATTAAAATTTTACTGATTCTGTTAATTGAATTTCCCAAATCCAACATACATGGTTGATATTGTTGTGTAAAATTTGGTTCAATAAGATAAAAATAATTTTTGGTGAGTAATAAATTTTGACTTTTATTTATAATGGTTAAAGGTAAATAGGGTAATTCAAGGTAAAAAGAATACCATAATAATAAAAAATTACCTTAAAACTTGCCAAAACCTTATTGTATGAGTCATGGAAGACCATGGGCATCTTTGGGTCGATTTTGGTACCTCAATTAGCCACTTAATATTGATAGTGACACATTATTTTAAATAGCATACAGTAAAGACAAAAATGAAATAAGAAAATATTTTTTTCTAAATTAATTTTTACATAGGTTTATATTAGATATATATTGGACTATAAATATTCTACAGAAATATAAAATTATTTTCTACCTCATGGAATTTGTTTTATAATTTTCTACATCAAATATATTAAATTAATTATGACACAAAAATGATGTAGTATTTACCTCATTTATAAATGATTTAAATGAATAAAATTATAAATATTAAAATAAGATCTAAAACCTGTCCAATACATATTTAATGAATTTATATATACCATTATACATCTTATATTCGATATTATTGAGTTTTGGTCCTTTAGAAACCGAAAATCATTATATAATAAAATAATATCTTCACACATTCTTATATAACCCCCCCACCCCCGATATAAAGAGACCTCAATTCTAACACAATCCTCAAACCTCTCAAGCCCCATGTATCATCCAAAACAAGACCAAATAAGAACTAAATATCCTTATTTTCCTCATAAAATCATTACCTTAGGCACAAGGCACATCAAGAATACCTTTTGGTTCAAAGCAAAGGGAGTTACCTGAATTAAAGGTAACAATTTCTCTTAAATTATTTTCTTTTATTTTACTTATCCAACCCCAAATATATTATCATTATTTTATTTTATAACAAAAATAGTATCCTCAATATTCTAGGATGTTTTTATGAGAATGATTCTATCTACACTTACACACACCTCCATCTAATGGTTAATGAACATACTATTTCTGTGGATGGAAAACTAATGCCTCACGAAACGATGATTGTTCAATTACCTCCTACCACCTATTATGTTGGCCATTATGATAAAACTGTATTTATATATGATATATATTATGTTTATGTTTTCTTTATTCTTCTGTAATTTTAATTTTTTTCAAACCTTTATGATTTTTGTTATGAGTAAACGCAATAATTTCATTTGAGGAAGTACAGACTACCACTCCCTCAAAGTGATATGACTCATTCTTACCATACGTGGGACATATAAAGGATAGAGTTATGGAAATTATATATGATATTATACTGTTATTATAATATAACATTGTATAATTCTGTTTTAAATCAATTAAAATACGAAATAGTAATGAAAGTATTGTTCATGAGTACATATGACTTACCATCTCCATGAATGGTGTATTTTATTTCTTATATCCAAATGTTGCGTACTATTATAAATACAAATATATACTAGAAATATATGATATATATGATATCTAAATCATGAATATATTTCTGCAGATAATGGACTCTTGACCACATGGAAAAATTTTAATTATAAGGTGTTCATTTTTGACTCAAGTACCAAATATTGACAAAACGACAATTATTAACATAAATGATTACATATTGTTTATAACATGGTAATAAGCGATATAAAAGGGATAATAAACTTGAAAAAGGGTTCTAAATCAAGTATAAGTAAACTTATTTATATTATTCAGGAATAACAAGGAACAAACAAGTCATATCGGACACGAGGTAAGGGGTTTCTTATCTCATATTTAATTCCGTGAGATTTCCATTTTCACCAGTTATTTATTGCATGTGCTGTATTGTGTACTTCCATTTTATATATATTATCATGATTCCCTTTATATTAACAGTATTCTATGAATGATTTTTTTGTTATTAACATTTGGTCATACGACTCGATTGATTACAACGTTGTAAGGGGATTTCATCTCACTTCTTAGTCACGTGAGATTCAGGCTATATTTACACTATTTCCATTGGTGTGTTATATGTAATAGCCATGATTATATTCCTTGTATAATATAATATAATCAATGGGTATTTACAACATCATTAAATAATCTTTATTTCATGGGGTGTATGTTTTGTGAGTTAGAAAATTGGTAAGGGTTATTTCCTCAATCTCATTATTATCCGAGATTGTTCATGTGTAAGTATTTTATGGTACATACTTATCATAGAGACACATATTTCATAAAAATGATTTCAAAAGGAATATTTTAACGTTTTATAAGGGGGTATATTAAACTAGATCATCATTTTAATTTTTTTTAAAGATTTATCTTTCTAAACCCATTAAATTAATGTCCATGTTTTCAAAATGGTTTTAAGGATTTATATATATGGACATGAATGTTTTGAAATGATAACTATTTCAAAAATTTTAAAAGTCTTATGGTACACTTCGATTCCAAAATATATTATAAATGAATTCCTTTATAAATTGAGATAGTTATAAAAGATTTCATAAAAAAAGGGGTATTTCTCTCAATGCATTTTACTGATCATTTTTATCTATGTCAACATCTTTTAATGGATTATAAACATGTTTGAAGTTGATTTATTATGATAAACATTTTCCATATTATATTGAATGTTTTGTGATATGTTTGAATGTGGATGTGTTATTTTTATACCATTCATGTTTTATAGATAAAGTATTGACATTTCATATGCTATTTTAAATATGAATGTTAATGTTATATTTCTACATTTTCTTATGATAAATGTATTGAACTAGTATGTTCCGGTTTGGGGACCAGTAAAAGTAATCCCTCCATGTTGGGGTTTAGTTACTGTAGACCCTCTGGGTTGGAGCCTGTTTAAAGAGGCTATAGGGGTTGGAGTCCTATTACAGAGGCTCTCTGGGTTGGTGTCTGGTTATAGAGGCTCTTTGAGAAGGAGTCTGGTTACAGACGCTCTCCGGGTTGGGGTCCTGTTACATTTATACTTTATGTCCTGGCATGAGGCCTTGACGTAGAAATTAAATTCTTTCATTATGCATTCCACCATTATGAAATTGGATATTGATATTGCATGTGATTATTTGACTAGTAGAATATCCATGTGAGAAAATAAATTGCATTATTTGATTCTATCATTTCCATATTATTATGAATTTTAAGTTTAAAAGGATTTTTTTAGTATTATACATTTCCTTAATGGTTTATTCTTATTTATAAATGTTTCTGCTATATTGTAATCCTTACTGAGAATCTGAGCTCACCCCTTTATATGTTTTATTTTCCCTTGTATTGAATAAGTATTTTATGGTTGAACTGCAGGGATAAACTAATGGATATTAATGTCTTAAAAATGGGAGAATTTTATTTGTTGTTGCTAGTCATTTTATATGTAATGTAACATTCGTGTATGTAATCTATTTTCCAAGACTGTTAAATTGATCGGACTTTTGGGACATGGTTCCTTCTAATCATTCTAATGCATTAAAATAATAAAATGACTCCCATAACTGGGGTAGAGGCGTTACAGTTGGCATCAGAGGATGTTTAGAAATAACCTTGGAAATGGATTTATATAAACTATGAATAAAGAAAATTACCCTAATATATACTTTGACGATTATTATAGAATAACTTCCTTGAATTTTTTAACTTTAGAGATTTTTTGATTTTTGGATCTGGCACAGATGTACCTAGGGCTAAAACAAGAATACACCGCTTCAAGCTAGACTCGAAATAGAACTGGTTCACGATAACGAGCCTTGTTGAACTCTTTGTTACGACACTCCCAGGGGACATGTGTAGGATAATTTACATTTTCATTACAATCCATTATGATGGATTTAAGATTAAATACATCCTTAATGAAGAAATTATTTTTATTATGGATTATATCTATAACATTTTCATTTTACATTAGGTATTTTACAAGTTTGGAATTATGAATTTCAATTTATTAAACTAACCTAATGTATTCCAATGTTTAGAAATGGTGCCTAGTAGAAGGAATGAGAATTCCAACAATACGCATGATCAAAAGATTAAGAAGATCAAATCATTCATGTTATTAATCAAACATTTAAAAGGGAAATAGTCTCCCACATATTCTCATCATATGAAGAAATAGTATCATGTGTTAATAGAATAAGTAAAGAATTCTCAGAGTCCTTTGGATTTTAGGGGAAGCAGGAGAAGAAAAGGATGGAAGAATGAAAGATGGATAAAGAGAAGAGAGGAAAGAATGAATTTCCCATATGCGATAATCGTTGAAAGAATCACCTTGGTAAATGTTTGAAGGGAATGGGAGTTTTTTATATGCATGGAGATAAAGGACACCAAGTACTTGATAGCAATGCTATGAAAAAGGATTCAAATTTACAATACTTTATATGAAAGGAGTTGGGAAACTAGGAAAATCAATGTCCAAATCTTCATAGTATACCAAAAATGATATTGTTATATAATAATCAAGATATGATATTACCATAGATGAAGATTAATGACTAGTGTTATTATGTTGATATTAAATAATTATGACACTTGAGTATTTTATCAATGATATACTGGTTATAATAATTATAGAGTATATAAGGATTGTACTGCAGTACTATTTCATTGAGGACTTGAGATTGTGTGGAACCAAGAAAAGTGACTCGATAGCAGGTTATTTTTTTGAAAAATATATGGTTTAAGGAAATGTAAACAATAATATTGTCATGATATTGAGGTAATTATTTTGTAATGAGAGATGGTTTATTTGGATAAATTTTATTGGATATTATTGACTACCTTGGAACTGGTTAATGGTTTGTTTATTCCATCATTTTTGGAATATGAAAAAATGGATATAAAGAATATATTTAGTATTCTATAAGTAATAAGGGAGCAAGAATGTAATCAATACAGTGTTATGGTAATTTAGGGTGTTTCCATTTTTTAAAATAATACTTTATGAACGTATTCATATGTTATTACATTGCGAAATAGATCTTCTTTTTGTTTACCTTCCTTATAAATTTTGGGCTATGAGTTTGGGCAGAGGTATTTTGGATAGCTATAATGGTTTGAATGGATTATGTTTAACATTGGATAGTATTTATTAAAATTATTTTTGGAATATTATAATACTATATTTTTAGAATAAGGAAAACCTGCATGTCGGGCGATAAACCATCGTGTCAGTCAAAGCTGCCGGAATCAAACCCACAACCAAAGTGAGAAAATGATTTATGACCTACCACTAGCCTAAAAGAATTTTCGGGTTATTATAAATTAGATTTATTCATGGTATATGGATAAATATAATATTTTTGAGTTCTATTATCTTTTGGGGTGAAATATGAGTTTGTGGTAGAAATTAGTTAAAGGATTGGGACTCTACTTGTAAAGTATATATATATATTATTAGTCTATGAAGAAATTAATTCTTAAAAGTTAGGTAAGGGATATTAAAAAAACAATTGTGTTATCCTAATACCTTAGGTTTTGTGAACTGATGATATTTGAAATCATCTTATATTGTTGGCTTTTAGTCCCTTAAATTTACACTTGTTTGTGATTGATGACCTCAATCACTCCATATAAATATTTAATTTTTTTCTCTTATTATGTTTCTATAATTTCCACAATTGTTCTCCTATTATAATCCTAATGATGGTGGTGACTTTTTCATTTCCCTTTCGCTCTTATTAGGACTAAATTTTATTAACCCTATTTCCGATGTGGGTTTTCCACAAAGGTATTTTATATTTTCAACCTCTCAGATTAGAAGAAAAATTTCAAATTGCGAGGATGGAATTTATTGAAGGAGGGGAGAATATTACCCTCCATGATTTCATTGTATATTATCTCTTTAAAGTAATTCAATAACTTGAAATATACCCAACACTAAGTTCGAGCGCACCACAACATACCAAACTAGTTGTTCAAAAATAGTTATTGATATTATTTAATTCATTTTAAATTTAATATACTACATATAATTTTGTAATCTATATTATTTTTTTGTTAGACATAAAATAAGAACAAATACTCTTTTTTAGATAAAGGAAGTGTTTTTTCATAAAATGCAATTTAACAACCTTTTAATATCAAACCCTGTTTAAATCCAATATTTGACACTTTTATATATTCAATTTGAAAAAATAAACAACTTCTATATAATAGGGACAACAAAATTAGTTTTTCTAAACATTTGTTATTTTTCTGATAACTTTAATATTTTGGTGAATAGTTAAAAATACAAAATTTTAATTAAAACATCTTTTTTAATCGAAATAATTTATAATATAAAGTTAATAATATTAATGGTTTTGATGTATAATTAGATTATATTTTTATCATTTTATACTTTTTATGTCATTAAAATTAATTTCACTTTGAAATTGGACATAAAAACATTTTAATCTTCTGATAGATATTGTTTCTTATAAACAAGATATTTGTTTTGACAATGGAATTAATTTTAAATTAATTAATGCAACTTATATATTTGGAATTTGGTAAAATCTACATCATTTTTTAATTTATAATATCAAATATTTCTTAGGATGAATTTTTGGAATTTTTCAGAAAAACTTCAATTTTTGATGAATAGTGAAACCACTTTGTAGTATTTAACAAAATAGACTTTTCATTTAAATGAAAATTTACAGCTTCTGTGAATTGAATTTTGAAAATCCTACATATATTTTTGTTATTATTAAGTAAAATGTGGTTCAATAAAATAATTTTTTTGGGTGAATAGTAACTTATAAATTTTATTTAGCACGATAAAAGGTAAATATGGTAATTTAAATTAAAAAGAAAACAATAATACAAAAAAATTAACTTAACACTCGTCCTAACCTTATTGGATGAGTCATTTCCAGCCATGGTAATCTTTGGCTCGATTTTGGGACCTCATGGAGCCACATAAGAGTAATAATGACACTTTATTTTAATTAACGTAAAGTAAGGGAAAATGACATAAACAAATATATTTTTGTAAATTAAATTTTTACATAGGAATAAATAAGTTATATTTTCGACTATAAATATTATTTGGAAAGATAAAAAGTTTTCCTATATCTTGGTATTTGTTTTATAATTTTTATAAATCAAATAAATAAAATTATTTATGACACAAAAATGATGTAGTATTTACCTCATTAATAAATGATTTAAATTAATAAGATTATAAATGTTAAAGTAACATGAAAAACCTATACAATTATTATTGAATTAATTTAATTTGACCTTGAGTTTACCTATCTTTGACAGTAAATAGTTTTGGAACTGTAGAAACTGAAAATCATTATATAATAAAATAATATTTTCCCACTTTCCTAAAGAGCCCCTCCTCCCACTTATAAAAATCCCTCACTTATATCACATTACATACACTTCTAATGCCCCATGTCTCATTCAACCCCTACCAAAATAAGCTCTCAATATCCCCATCTTCCTCCTAGAAGTCTGACCATAGGCAAAAGGTATATCAACAAGTCCTTTTGGTTCAAACCAAAGGGAGTTACCTGAATTAATGGCAACAATTCTCTTAATTTGTTTTCTTTTATTTTTCGTCATCAAAACATAAAATATTTTCATTACACTATTTTATAGAAAACCCAATGTACAAAATATAATAGGATGTTTTTATGAGAAGTATTCAACCTACACTTACACACACCTCCATCTTATAGGCAATGAACATACTGATTCTGTGATTGGAAAACTAACGCCTCATGAAACGATGATTGTTAAATTATCTCCTACCACCTATTATGTTGGCCATTAATATGAAAATGTATTTATATATGAAATATATTATGTTTATGTTTCCATTATTCTTCTATATTTCTATTTTATATCATACCTTTATTATTTCTATTATGAGTAAAAGTGATAATTTTATTAGAGGAAATGCGGACTACCACCCCCTCAAAGTGATATGAATCATTCTTACCATACGTGGGACATATAAAGGATGTAGTTATTGAAATTATATATGATATTATATTTTAATTATAATATAACCTTGTATAATTATGTTTTCATTTAATTAAAATAAGAAATATAAATTAAAGTAGTGTTCATGAATACGTACAGATTACCGTCTCCATAAACGATGCATTTCATTTCGTATCACAAAATGTTACATACTATTATAAAAACGTATATATATAAAGGATATATATTATATATATTATATCAAAATATTTAATATAATTCTAGAGATAATGGAATCATGACCCCAAGGAAAACTTGTAATTATAAGGTGTTCATTGTTTGACTCATGTACCCAATATCAACATAAGGACCATTATTAATATAAATGATTACATATTGTTTATAACTTGGTAATAAGTTATATAAAATAAATAATAATCATGAAAAATGGTTCTTAATCATGTATAAATTAACTATTGTTTATTATTATTTAATATCAAGGAACAAACAACTCAAGCCGGACACGAGGTAAGGTATTTCTTATCTCACATTTAATTCTATGAGATTTCCATTTTCTACCAATTATTTATTGAATGTGGTGTATTGTGTACTGAAATATGATATATATTATCATTATTCTCTTTATATTAATTGTATTTTATGAATTATTTTGTGGTTGTTAACTATTAGTCATAAAACATGATTGACTACAATATGGTAAGAGGATTTCATCTCACTTATTATTCTCATGAGATTCACAATGTATATCCACTATTTCCTTTTGTGTGTCATATGTACTGGCCATGATTGAATTCCATGTATAAAATAATTTAATATATGGGTATTTAAACTTTCAATTTATAATCCTTCTTCCACGGGGTATATGTTTCATTAGTTACCAAATCAGTAAGCGTTATTTCCTCAATATCATTATTATATGAGATTGTTCATGTGTAAGTATTTTATGGTACATAATTATAATATATACACATATTTCCTAAAAATTAATTCAAAATCAATATTTTAAGGTTTTATGGTAGGGTCTATTTATCTATATCATCATTTTAAATGTTTTAATGGTTTATATTTCGAAGCCTTTTTAATTAATATCCTGGTTTTCAAAATTATTTTAAGTATTTATTTATATAGACATGAATGTTTTGAAATTATAATTCTTATAAAAAGTTTCAAATTGGTATGGAACACATTGATTCAAAACTCTATTTTAAATTACTTCCTTTATAAATGATGATAATTTTAAATGATTTCATGAAAATGGGTATTTCTCTTAAAGCATTTTATTGATATTTTTCATCTATGTCAACAACCATTAATGGATTTTAAATGCATTTTAATTTGATTTATTATGATACAAATCTTCCATATTGTATTGAATTTTTTGTCATATGTGTGAATTTGGATGTGTTATTTTTATACCATTCATGATTTATGGATAAAGTATTAGCATTTTGTATGCTAGTTTTAATACGAATGTTTATGTTATTTTTCAACTTTTTATTATGATGAATGTATTGGACTAGTATGTTCCAGGTTGGGGACCGGTAAAAGTAAGCCCTCCTGGTTGGGGTCCAGTTACAGCAGACCCTCTGGGTTGGAGCCCAGTTACAAAGGCTCTCCGAGTTGGAGTCTGGTTACAGAGGCTCTCTCGGATGGAGGCCAGTAACATAGGCTCTCCAGGATAGAGCCCGGTTATAGAGGATCTATGGGTTGGGGTATGGTTAAAGTTAGCCCCTAGGTCCTGGCACAAGGCCTTGACACATAAATTAATTTCTGTAATTATGAATTCTAGCATTATAAAAGTACCTATTGATATTGCATGTGATTATTCGAATAGTAAAATATTCTTGTGAACAAGTAAATGTAATTATTTGATTTTATCATTTCCACATTGTGCCGAATTTATAGTTTAAAAGGCTTTTGTTTTAGTCTTATAAATTGCCTTAATGGTTTATGGATATTTATTAATGTTTCTGGAATATTGTTATCCCTACATAGAATCTAAGCTCACCCCTTTCTATGTTTTATTTTCCCCAGGATTGAAGAAGTATTTTATGGTTGACTAGTAGTGATATGCTAATGGATATGAATGTGTTCAAAAGGGGAAATTTTTGTTGTTGTCGTTATTGATTTTATAATGTAACGTAACATTCATGTATGTAATATATTTTCCAAGACTGCTAAAGTGATCGGTCATTCGGGACATGATTCCTTGGAATAAATCCAAAGTATTAAAATAATGCACCAACTCCCATAACTAGGGTAGGGGCATTAAAACTTAGATTTGTTTCCAAGGAATTGTTGTTAACTATAAAATACCCCTCTATGGTAGAGGTGACATAGGAAATAAATTGGGTACCATAATATAGTTGACTAGTTGCTGAATCCTGGTCAGGTTATGATAGGATGTGAGTGCGGCTCAGAGGGAGCAGTAGATTATTTTTTTGTAATCTTAGTGTACTCCTAGCAAGAGATCATCAAGATATATATTCAATCTTCTTTTGTATTCTTATATAATTTCTTCCATATGCTAATCTTCATTTATTTTGAAGGTTCCTTCCTAGATAAAGAAACATGATGAGGTTATGCCCAAGGGGTTATTGTAATGTATAAATTTTTCTGGGGAGTGTACCAATAATTGTATGAGGGTGTTGAACCTAAAATTCTTTTGACCACCGGAATTTTTCGTTGCTTTTTGGGATAATTGTTTTTTTAGATGAATATAAGGGTATTCTTATAGTGGGGAGTACCAGATCAGCCATATTTAAATGTCTACTATGTTTGAGAAGAATTTTGATGAAATGATGCTAGTCCTTGGAACGCCCATATGATTTGTCTGTATAGATTCTAAGGTTTAGATCATTTATTCTAGTAGTACCACTAATCTTATTGTGGACACGAATGTTTTTATTGGGTATTAATTGAGGACCTATGTTTTTTCTGAACTGGATTTTTATTAGAAATTATTTTTTTTTCTTTTAGATATTTGATGGTGTAAAATAGATGTTATCCCATTGAATATGATCTCAGATTAGTTTTTGACAACATAGTTGGTCCTAGAATAGGATTCTTACCATAGGATATGTGTTTTTAATTTTTCTTGAGTCATTAGAATTTTAGGATTATAGTTTATAATAAAAATTAAATAAATTATCTATTAAATTATTCTCTTAGGTTCCTTCTGTTGTATATTTGAAATGGAAATAGGACTGAGACTCAATATCAACTATTATGTTTAGAATATGTAATTTTACCTTAGACATGAATAACATCATTTTGATCAATGAACATGGATGGGGACCCCTTTTTCCCTTTCTTTTTATTTTCATTTCTTTTTTCTTTTCTTTGTATCACTTTTCTTTCCTTCCTCACCCATTTTCATCTCTTGTACGCCCCTATGATATTCCACTTCATATGATAGAGATAAAGGTAAAATGGGGGAGGTATATAGGGAGAGAGATATGTAGTGAAAGATAACCCATCATGAATTCCTTAGTGTTTTGGATCAACGTGAAACAATTGTAGAACACAAATTAGAGAGAAACTTTCGTGGATTCTTTCCAAACAAAGTCCTTTCTAAAAATTAAAAAAATTTACAATATAAATGTTTTATTTCGTTTTTAAATCTTTTTTAGGATTTCATATCGATCATAGAGGCCAAATATATTGATTTGGGTGTGAAAACAAGGGTTCTAGGAGAGCAATATGTTTTATATGCAAGGAAACTAGACTAAATGGTTTGTTGTTTAGGGCGACACATTGCGGGTTCATCATGTTTGGGGAGGAAGAAGTTTTTTGTAGTAAAATCCATATATGTGGTCAATAATCCATGTAATGGTACTCTTACATTTAGTTAATTAACCTTCTAGATCTATCCATATTGGAGTACATGGTCGTGTAGAGTACACAACCATGCCCATTGTGGGTAGAACGATGTGTACAAGTACACCACTTGTCCATGTATATTTCTAGGCCGGTTGAGGGGCATGGGAAAGTACCCCATTTGGGGTATATGTCGACTTCTATGTTACACTTCATGTACTGAGGGAATTCACATGCCTAGACCGACAAGAGAACTTTCCCATTTGGGGATTCGTGTGTACATATCGTGTACCCATATGGATATTCCATGTACTTACCACTTTTAACCCTTTGAGGTTTTTCAATATTTTTTCAACTAGGATTCAGAATTGGACTCATGTTTTGTACATTAGATGAATATTTTCTTATCAAATGTGATGTAATATTATTGTGGTATATTGAGAAATCATAGCTTCCCTTTCACACAATTATTTAATGGAGTGGATGTTCATCTGGTAATTGAATCCAGTGTCCCATGAGAGAAATTCCAGACCTAAGATGATCCATGAGCTATTTATCATGATTGATGCCTCAATATCATTTGCTTTAGGGTGTATCCCTCATGAAACGTTCCCTTTTAGATAAAGATGTATACATTTTCGTTTGTGTTTATCTAGGTTGTCCTTATAGAATAACATATAAGCATATAATTCCAATTATCCCATGTAGGATACCACTTCGTTATTATATAGTTATAGAGGGTCCTCAGTGAGATTCCTTATACATTCTGATGTTCTGAGGATCCCAAGTATGATTCCTCTATCAATATTTCATTAGTGGATCCCAAGTAGGATTCAACAATTAACTTTTTGAAAATTATGCGAATTAGGATTATTTATATTGTGTTTAGAACCAGATGATCCCAAGTAGGATTACACTTAAGGAGTTTGACTTTAGGAATCTAGTAGGAGCACCATTATCTGATTGATATTGAATAAGTGTGTATGGATTTGGTAGAAATGATATTGGGTGTCAGCATAGAACTCATAGTGATCTTTTTATCCAATGGGGATATGAATGTGGTCTTAGGTTTTTGTGTTCAAACACCCACATTATTTTTTTATTCGTTCATAGGTTTATTGATGATGCATCGATGATTACCAGATGTGCTTCCTAGTCGATGAATTTTAAATCAAAGAGCTAAAAATATATTTTTCCTTTGGGGATTCAGAAACATTTTCCCTTGGATTTGTCTTGCTTGTTTGAATTCCTAGATGTGATTTCCTAGGATCCTTCATTTAGAAAATGTTATCTCTAATATTCACTAGTATACCTGGAGGCACTACATGATATTTTTTTGTTGAGCCTATATATTTGACTATTGGATTATTGGTATGTATTGACATATTTCATAGAATCCTATTATTGAGACAATGACTATGACATATGGGCATGGAAAACCTATTAATGAGTACTCACTGATTATTATGTGGCCCCGAGTGGTGGGGGTGGTTCTTATCTAAAGGTCTTATGATTTATGGTGGGTATTATTATGCTATCCTCGATATTTAATTGGGATGATTATGGTTTCCCTGATCTGTTACATGACCACAATAATGTGTATGAAATCCCACATCATTGGATACCTAGGATGATAATGTTATTACACATGATAGGGATTATTATAATCTCCCTTATTTGAGACTCGATGGGTGTTTCCTGGACTCTCACCAGAGAGTTCTAATACAGATCACAGACGGGTCTGTCCCTTATAAACTATCAATGTTAAAAATTTCGTGACAACCTACAGACTGTGACCTCAGTCCCAAATATTGATTGGATTTACATGTCTTGGGAATCATGGGGACTATCTCAATGAAAATTTTACATTATGTCTAAAAGTATTCCATGGAATCCTATTTTACAATTGTTTGAGGTTTATATGGGTCAACCTATGTTTAGGAAGAGTATTTACCAATGGTGATGTAGATTTCTCATAGATATTCCCAATATTTTATGAATAATGTATATATATATTGGGATTCTAGACAATTAGATAACATAATTATAGATGACTTGAGTAGAATGATGTTCAACACAATGACCATTCATTGGATTTCCAGTCGATCGAGATTACATACCCAATGATCCAATTCTATTTTGGTTTCATATTATTTGATTACTTAATAATGAATATTCGTATTTGTATATATATATATATATATAGGTATGTGACTATAAATTTATACATATATAGAAATGGGCATCAATGGTGGAATGTTCTTTGTTGACCAGGATTACATACCTAAGGATCCACTATGGTTTCACAATTAATACATTTAATTATTTTTTTAATGTGTCTCTATTTCGTTGAGATCCATTTCAATATCATAAAATTATAGAAGTTTATTTGTATGTTCCGTGGTAGGGAGGACTCCGAATATTATTTCGTACATATTTACATGAATCATAGTGTATGTTAAGACCATGTGACTACTTTTCATGTTAAGCACAATTTTCAATGTAGATATGAATGAGAACCATACTGGCATGATCGAGCAGAGCTGCTTATGTGGAATCATATGATTAGGATAGTTTAGTTACATTGTGTATGGATATTGGATAAGTGCTCTAGATTAATGTAATAAATAAATAAATATAATTTTATTTTAGTTTCTTTTATTTCAATAATTTTATGGTTGGACAAGTGGGTGACCGTATTTGGTATTTTTTGACGCAGTTGTTTTGAATTTTATAGATGTGTAATTAATTATTATAGTGTGTTCTATTTTAGTTTATTGACTATGTAAAAAATATATTTTACTATTATTTATGATAAATAGATTTTTTTTTCTTATACTTATATTATTGACTTGTATCCCCACTTTCACACCCAAGGGCCTTGCTAATAGTTAGTATCCTCTACTATATGAGAAGACTCTTTGGAGGCCTACTAAACAACCAGTTCTAGCACCATTTCAGTGTTATATTGAATGAGAAGTGTAACATCCTAGGTAAATGATGAATAAAGAATTTTCATATTTATTCATATTTGTGAATTTAATATTAATTTTAATTAAAAGGGGTTTCTATGTTTGATAGTGTACTCGATATGCAACGATGAGTTTCTTTGAAAACTTACGTTGCACACTAGTGATATAATAATATTATTTTAAATTGTAGTTAATACATAGCCGTTGTATGGGCGGGAATGGATATAAATAACTAAAATATGATTATATATGTTTTTTAAATGTTTTTACATTTATCCAAGAAATGATAAAGGCTTAAAATACGGAAAGAATTGAATTTTAGGCATTTATACCCTAATTTTTCACTAAAGGTTCACTTATCACCTTTTGATGGAGAACCGTCATTAAATATATTTTTGATCACTCTTATACATTATATTGGACCTAATAAGACACTTCTTTATAATCGGGACATCAAAATTTACTTTGTGTAAATTTTTGGTATTTTTCCGATAAAGTTAATTTTTTAATGAATAGTGTAAAATGTTGTATTTTAATTCAAAACCTATTTTTAATCTAATTTATTTATATGATTAGATTATCTTTTGAATTGGTTTTAAAGTGAAATTAGAATATATTTTTACCATTAAATCCAATAGTGGTCATTTTAATTAAATTAACTTTGAAATCGAACTTAAACTAGTGTCATTCTTTTGATACTTATTGTTTAATAAAAACACGCTATTTGTCATGACAGCGGGAATTAATTATTAAATTAATTAATGTAACTTATATGTTTTGAATTTTTTAAAATAGACTTCATTTTCGAATTCGGAATATCAAATATATCTTAGGGTGAATTTTTGGTATTTTTCTGAAAAACATCAATTTTTGATGAATAGTGAAACCACTAAGTGGTACTTAAAAAACTGATTTTACGTTTAAATGAAATTTTACCACCTCTTTGTTTTGAATTTAAAAAATCCGACATACATGGTTTTCATTAAGATGTAAAATGTGGTTCACTGGGATAAAAATAATTTTGGTGAATAGTATCTTTTAAGTTCTTAATCGCGATTAGAGGTAATTAGTGTAGTTTAAGGTAAAAATAATGTTTTAATAATATGTGATGAGATTGAAACATGTCCCACCCTCATTGGATGTGTCATGGACGACCAAGAAAATCCATGAGTCATCTTGGGGACCCCATGGAGCCACTTTGGTTGGAAAATGACATAAATACCTTTTATTTATTGTTAAAGTAAAAAATGTCACAAACATGAAATGTTTTAATAAATCAATTTTTACATGGGGTTATACAAGTAATAATTTTGACTATAAATAGTAATTGGAAAGATAATAAGATTTCATACATAATATTAATTTTTTTATAATTTTTAGACATTAAATAAATTAAATTATTTATGACATCATGATGATGCAGCGATGACCTCATTATTTAACGATTTAAATAAAATGGAATGATAATGTAAAATCTAAGACCTAAACATGTCCAAAACATATTGTATGAGTGGATTGAGAACCCTCATCACCTTATCCGAGAAATACATCAATGTGGGACCTTTAAAATTCTAAACGCATTTGAAAATAAAGTAACATTTTGTAACTTTACATGAGTGCCCCTCCTCTCCTCTTATAAAAGGCCCCAACCTCTACCTCCTTACCCACACTTCCAAAGCCTTTGGCTCAGCCAAAACCTGCCTATTTTTTCTCTCCACATCCCTATTTTACTCCTTGAAGCCTCACTTTGGGCAGAAGTCTTCCCAATGAAGCCTTTGAGATCAAATCTAAGAGAGTTACCCGATTTTAAGGTAATGTCTTCACTTGGGTCCTTTTGTTTTACTTTGCTTCTCCATCCCCATAAGATCTTTTTATTCATTTCTTTTGTAACAACTACAGTATACTCAATATACTCGGATGTTGTTTTAAGTAGGATTCAAGCTACACTTACACACACCTACATCTAATGGTCAATGAACATACTGTTTCCGTGGATGGCGAATTTATGCCTCCCGAAACGATGATTGTTCAACATTATTTTAACAACTTCAAAGGTGGACATTAAGATGACACTATATTTATATATGATATATAATATGTTTATGTTTTCCTTAAGGTTCTGTATTTTTCATTTTGAGCATACCTTCATGGCTTCCATTATGGGTAAACACGATAATTTCATTTAAGGAAGTGCTGACTACCACCCCCTCAAAGTGATGTGATTCATTAATGCCATATGTGGGACGTATAAAGGATGGATTTAAAGTTATTATATATGATGTTATACTGGAATTATAATAAACCTATATATAATTATTATTTATTTCCATTAAAGTATGTGATAAAAATGAAAGTAGCGTTCATGCGTACGTACGGCTTACCATCTCCATGAACGGTGCATTTCATTTCTTATCCCCAAATGTAATGTACTATTATAAGTACATATTTATAATGGATATATATAATGTATGTAACATATAAATGATGAATATAATTTTTAAATTAAAATATACGTAACTCTCATTTAGTTTTAATTCCATTAATATGACAATGAAATGAAAGTAGCGTTCATGCGTACGTACGGCTTACCGTCTCCATGAACGGTGCATTTCATTTCTTACCTCTAAATGATTATGTAATATTATAAATACATGTATATTATGGATATATATGATATATATGATATCCAAATCATGAATATCTTTCTGGATATAATGAACCTTTGACCACACGAACAACATGTAATTGTAAGAAGTCCACTTTCGACTTAAGAACCAAATATTGACAAAACAAACATTATTAACTTAAATAGTTACATAATTTTTATAACATGGAAATAAGTGATATAAAAAGAAATAATGAACATGAAAAAGGATCTTAAGCAGATAGAAATTAACTCAAGTTTATTATTCAGGATGTTAAAGAACGATCAAGTCAAGTCGGACCCGAGGTAAGGGACTTCGTCTCAATCTCCTTTCATTGAGGCATATTTCCTTTTATACACAACATTATTTTATATAGTGTATAAAACCCTTTGACTTTTACTATTATACAAAAGGAATATTTTTCTATGAAGCATTTTACAAAATGACAAAAAGGAATGTTTCTTTTAACGTACGTGGTGACAATGACCTCTTCCGCCGTCGCGAGTATTATTTGGTCTTTGGCTTCCTCAACAAGCCGTAATGTTTTTAAAATAAAATAAATACCATATAATCATTTATGTATTTTGGTATTGAAAATGGTTTTGATAAAGGATTCTATTATGTCAATATATTTAAATGATATATTGTGATTGAAATGTGGAAATTTTATCATTCCTTTATATTGGTTTTATGTTTTATGATTTTATATTGGTACTTGGACATTTGATGGGTGGTTACGTGATGAACCATATGACGGGTGGTGTCGTGAATACCAGGATGGGTGGTTACGTTATAACCTCCAATGCATTGGGTATGGATGTCGGCCGTATGGCTATTCCATTAAGGATGTATGGAAGTTGTCTGTATGGCTATTCCATTATGTGATATGTGTGGATATCGACCGTATGGTTATTCCACTTAATTATGTTTATGTCCCAAGTTTCCTTTATATGTTATGTGTTCTTTATATGGGTTTTATGGTAATCCTTTGGTTACAAAAGGGTAATTAATGATATTTTATTCAGTGAAGGGTTTTTACTACTTCATGAAGGTGGAAGTATTACTTTGATAAAGTATACATGGTTTACTTGTTGTTTTGATAAATTAACAGTTTTCATTCTTTGTGTATCCCTTGATGAGATTTTTATGATCACCCCAAGTACTTTTGAAATGTTTTTCATAGGACTTAATGTGTAATAGGGTCAAGGATGGGATCAAGGGAATGTCATGCAATATAAAACATGGAACTAGACGTGTTTCTTTTTAAGAGTTTTTTTATTCTATGGAAACTTAGTAGAAGTCTCTACTTTGTAATCTTTTAAGATGTAATAGTTATGTTCTAATTCTCTAAAACTCTAAACCTGAAACGATCCTCATTGTGAATTATTCATTTAATTCAATATTATGTAAGGTTTAAGGCCGGGGCCTTATAGTTGGTATCAGAGGTCGGTTTAGACAACTTTAGGAGTTAGAATTCTATTAAATGATTATCCAAAAATATTTTTTTGAAATGATATACCATTTTAAGATTACCATGTTGTTTCATCTAAGACATGTTTGTTAAGAATGGTTTTTCATAGAGGAAACAGAACAGCTTTTCTGGGAAGGCATACAGAGGGAAATGACCTTTCAAATCAGTATCCTGAGATGGTCAGAATCAGAACTAAACAGTTTTCTGCAGTGATGGCTCAGTTGAATCAGGTGAAAAATATTGGTTGTTTTTATTGATGATATTGTGGTGTTTTCTAAAAGTAAATAGGAGCAATAAAGTCATTTAAGGGTTATCTTTCAAACCTTAAAAAAAACTGTATGGGAAATTCAGCAAGTGTGAGTTTTGGTTACAAAAAATTTCTATCCTGGGTCACATTGTTTCAAAAGATGGAATAACTGTTGATCCTGCTAAAACAAAAGTTGTTGATGAATGGCCAAGACCCACAAATGTAACCGGGATCCGTAGTTTTCTTGGGTTGGCAGGTTACTACCGAAGGTTTTGTGAAAATTTTTCACGGTTATCTAGTCCAATGACTAATCTAATTTGGAAGGGTGTTAAGTTTATCTGGACAAAAGAATGTGATGATTGCTTTCAGGTGATGAAAAGAAGATTGGTGAATGCTCCAGTTTTGGCACATCCTTCCAGTAATGGTGAGTTTGTTATATACAGTGATGCTTTGTTGAAGGGACTTGGATGTGTCCATATGCATAATGATCAGGTAATTGCTTATGCTTCACGTTAGTTGGAAACTCATGAGGTAAATTACCCTATACGTGATTTGGAATTGGCTGCTGCTGTTTTTACTTTAAAAATTATGAGGCATCATTTGTATGGAGTAATGTGTGAAGCATATACTGATCAAAAAATTTTAAAGTATATATTCACTCAGAAATAATTGAACATGAGACAGAGGAGATGGCTAGAATTAATCAAGGATTATGATTGTACAATTCACTACTATCCGGGAAAAGAAAATAAAGTGGTCGATGATTTGAGTCGAAAAAGTAATGCTTTTTTAACCATGCTACGTTTGGAATGAGATCCTTTGGTTTTTGATTTGATGTACTTTGGAATAGAAGTTTTTGGTGCAGGATGTCCTTCAGTTTTGTTTCAGGTATCAGTGAGATCATCTCTATCAGACAGAATCAAGCTAGCACAGAAGCAAGACAGTGAGTTGCAGAAAAAGGTAGAGCTGGTTCAGAAAGATAAGTTTCATGAATTCAACATTGATAGTGATTGTGTTTTGAGATTTGGGAAGAGATTGTGTGTGCCTTGTGATTCACAGTTGAAGAGAGAGTTGTTATGTAAAGCTCATAGTTCTCCGTTTTCAGTTCATCCTGACAGCACTATGATGTACAGAGATATGCGGGAGTATTACTGGTTGGATGGATTAAATAGAGCTATTGCTGATTTTACTGTGAAGTGTCTGACTAGTCAGCAGGTTAAAGCAGAGCGGCAGTTACCGAAAGGGATGCTTCAGCCTCTACCAGTGCCAGAGTGGAAATGGGAGAATATATCCATGGACTTTATTGTGGGATTACCGAAGACATCTCGAGGTAATAATGCAATCTGGGTTATTGTTGATCGCTTGACTAAATCTGCTCATTTCCTTCCTATACGAGATAAGTTTTCCCTAGATAAACATTCCCGTTTGTATCTTAAAGAGATAGTCACGTTACATGGATTTCCTCTCTCCATTGTATCTGAACGTTATCCTAGGTTTACTTCTAAATTTTGGGAAGGACTTGAGAAGTCGTTGGGTATTGAATTAAGTTTTAGTACATCATTTCATCCTCAATCACATGGGCAGTCAGAACGAACAATTCAGACCTTGGAGGATATTCTATGAGCTTTTTTGATGGATTATCAGGGAAGTTGTGACCAACATCTTTATTTGGTTGAGTTTTCTTATAATAACAGTTTTCATTCCAGTATACAGATGGCACCATTTGAGGCATTATATGGGAAGCGGTGTCGAACTCTAGCATTTTGGGATGAAGTGGGTGAAAGGAAGCTGATGGGACCAGAATTGGTAGGACAGATGGCATAAAAAGTTCTGTTGATTCAGAAACACATGAGAACAGCTCAAATCAGGCAGAAGAGTTATGCGGATAACCGGAGGAAGGATCTATATTTCGAGGTAGGTGATCATGTTTTTCTCAAGGATTCTCCATGGAAAAGTGTGATGAGATTTGGTAAGAAAGGAAAGCTGAGTCCAAGGATCATTGGACGATATGAAATTCTGGAGAGTGTTGGATTAGTTGCTTACCGAGTGGTTTTACCTCCGAGTTTATCTCAGGTACACAATGTTTTTCATGTTTCAATGTTGAGGAAGTATATGCCAGATTCATCTCATGTTTTGAGCCCAGAGGTAGTTCAGTTGGAAGAGAATATCTCTTATGAAGAACAACCAGTCCATATTCTTGACCGAAGAGAGCAAGTGTTGAAAAATAAGGTAATCCACCAGGTAAAGGTTTTGTGGAAAAACCATATGGTTGAAGAGGGAAAGTGGGAATCTAAAAATGCTATGAGGGATAAATACCCCCACTTGTTTTGATAAGTGAATAAAATTGCGGGGACGCAATTCCCAAAAGGGGGGAAGGATGTAACATCACAGGTAAATGAAGAATAATGAATTTTCATATTTATTAATATTTGCGAAGTAAATATATATTTTAATTAAATGGGGTTTCTATGTTCGATAGCGTACTCGATACGCAACGATGAGTTTCTTTGAAAACTTACATTGCACACTAGTAACATCATAATATTATTTTATATGGTAGTTAAAACATAGTCGATGTATTGGCAAGAATGGATATAAATAACTAAAATATGATTATATATGTTTTTTTAAATGTTTTTACATTTATCCAATAAAAGATAAAGGCTTAAAATACGGAAAGAATTCAATTTTAGGCATTTATACCCTAATTTTTCACTAAAGGTTCACTTATCGCCTTTTAATGGCGAACCCTCATAAAATATAGTTTTGATCACTCTTATACATTATATTGGACCAAATAAAACACTTATTTTTAATCAGGACATCAAAATTTACTTTGTGTAAATTTTTGGTATTTTTCCGATAAAGTTCATTTTTTAATGAATAGTGTAAAATGTTTCATTTTAATTCAAAACCTCTTTTTAATCTAATTTATTTAAATGAATAGATTATATTTTTAATTGGTTTTAAAGATAAATTAGAATATTTTTTTACCATTATATCCAATAGTGGTCATTGGAATTAATTTCACTTTGAAATTGGACTTAAACTAGTGTCGATCTTTTGATACTTATTGTTTCATAAAAACACGCTATTTGTTATGACAGTGGGAATTAATTATTAAATTAATTAATGTGACTTATATGTTTTGAATTTTGTAAAATAAACTTCATTTTTGAATTTGGAATATCAAATATAGTTTATGGTGAATTTTTGGTATTTTTCTGGAAAACATCAATTTTTGATGAATAGTGAAACTGCTAAGTGGTACTTAAAAAACTGATTTTTCGATTAAATGAAATTTGACAACCTCTATGTTTTGAATTTCAAAAATATGACATACATGGTTGTTATTAAGAATTAAAATGTGGTTCAATGGGATTAAAATATTTTTTGGTGAATAGTAACTTATAAGTTCTTAATCGCGATTAGAGGTAATTAGTGTTGTTTAAGGTAAAAATAATGTTTTAATAATATGAGATGAGCTTGAAACATGTCCTACCCTCATTGGATGTGTCATGTCCGACCAAGACAATCCATGAGTCAACATGGGGTCCCCATGGAGCCACTTTGGTTGGAATATGACATAAATACCTTTTATTTAATGTTAAAGTAAAAAATGACACAAACATAAAATGTTTTAATAAAACAATTTTTACATGGGGTTATACAAGTCAAATTTCTGACTATAAATATTAATTAGAAATATAAAAATATTTCCTACATCATATTAATTTTTCATAATTTTTAGACATTAAAAAAATTAAATTATTTATGACATCATGATGATTCAGCGATGACCTCATTATTTAACGATTTAAATAATATGGAAAGATAATGTAAAATATAAGACCTAAACATGTCCAAAACCTATTGTATGAGTGGATTCAGAACCCTAATCACCTTATACTAGAAATACATCAATGTGGGACCTTTAAAATCCGAAACTCTTTTGAAAATAAAGTAACATTTTCCAACTTTACAAGAGTTCCCCTCCTCTCCTCTTATAAAAGGCCCCCACCTCTACCTCCTTACCCACACATCCAAAGCCTTTGGCTCGGCCAAACCCTGCCCATTTTTTCTCTCCAAATCCCTCTATTAATCCTTGAAGCCTCCCTTTGGGCATAAGTCTTCCCAAGGAAGCCTTTGAGCTCAAATCCAAGAGAGTTACCCGATTTTAAGGTAATGTCTTCACTTGAGTCCTTTTGTTTTATTTTGCTTCTCTGACCCCCTAAAATATTTTTATTCATTTATTTTGTAACAAATACAGTATCCTCAATATACTAGGATGTTTTTATAATAAGTATTAGAGCTACACATACACACACCTACATCTAATGGTTAAAGAACATACTGTTTCCGTGGATGGCGAATTTATGCCTCCCGAAATGATGATTGTTCAACATTCTTTTAACACCTTCAATGGTGGACATTAAGATGAAACTACATTTATATATGATATATAAAATGTTTATATTTTTCCATAAGCTTCTGAATTTTTCATTTTGAGCATACCTTTATGGCTTCCATTATGGGTAAACACGATAATTTAATTTAAGGAAGTGCGGACTACCGCCCCCTCAAAGTGATGTGATTCATTAATGCCATATGTGGGACGTATAAAGGATGGATTTAAAGTTATTATATATGATTTTATACTGTAATTATAATATAACTCTATATAATTATTATTTCTTTCCATTAAATTATGAGATAGAAATGAAAGTAGCGTTCATGCGTACGTAAGGCTTACCATCTCCATGAACGGTGCATTTCGTTTCTTATCCCCAAATATAATGTACTATTATAAGTACATATTAATAATGGATATATATAATGTATGTTACATATAAATGATGAATATAATTCTGGAATTAAAATATACATACCTCTCATTTAGTTTTAATTCCATTAATATGACAACGAAATGAATGTAGAGTCCATGCGTACGTATGGCTTACCGTCTCCATGAACGATGCATTTCATTTATTACCTCTAAATGATTATGTAATATTATAAATACATGTATATGATGGATATATATGATATATATGATATCCAAATCATGAATAACATTCTGGATATAATAAACCTTTGACCACACAAACAACATGTAATTGTAAGAAGTCCACTTTCGACTTAAGAACCAAATATCGACAAAACAAATATTATTAACTTAAATGGATACATAATGTTAATAACATGGAAATAAGTGATATAAAAGGAATAATGAACTTGAAAAATGTTTTAAGCAAATAGAAATTAACTCATGTTTATTATTCAGGACGTTAAATAATGATCGAGTCAAGTCGGACCCAAGGTAAGGGACTTCGTCTCAATCTCCTTTCATTGAGGCATATTTCCTTTTATAAACAACATTCTTTTATAAGGTGTATAAACCCCTTTTGCTGTTAATTTTATACAAAAGGAATCTTTTTCTACGAAGCATTTCACAAAACGACAAAAAGGAATGTTTCTTTTAACGTACGCGATGACAACGACCTTTTCCACCGCCGTGAGTATTATTTGGTCTTTGGCTTCCTCAACAAGCCGTAATGTTTTTAAAATAAAATAAATAACATATACTCTTTTATGTATTTTGGTATTGAAAATTTTTTTGATAAAGGATTCTATTATGTCAATATATTTAAATGATATATTGTGATTGAAATGTGGAAATGTCATCATTCCTTTATATTGGTTTTATGTTTTATGATTTTATATTGGTACTTGGACATTTGACGGGTGGTTACGTGATGAAACATATGATAGGTGGTTCCGTGAATACCAGGATGGGTGGTTACGTTATAACCTCCAATTCATTGGGTATGGAAGTCGGCCGTATGGATATTCCATTAAGTATGTATGGAAGTTGGCCATATGGCTATTCCATTATTTGATATGTGTGGAATTCGATAGTATGGTTATTCCACTTAAGTATGTTTTTGTCCTAAGTTACCTTTATATGTTATGTGTTCTTTATATGGGTTTTATGGTAATCCTTTAGTTACAAAATTTTAAGTAATGATATTTTATTTAGTGAAGGGATTTTACTACTTCATGAAGGTGAAAGTATTACTTTGATAAAGTATACATGGATTACTTGTTGTTTTGATAAACTACCAGTTTTCATTCTTTGTGTATCCCTTACTGAGATTTTTATGCTCAGCCTAAGTTCTTTTGAAATGTTTTTCACAGGACTAAATGTAAAATAGGGTCAAGGATGGGATCAAGGGAATTTCATTCTATATAAAACATGGAATTAGACATGTTTCTTTTTAAGAGTTTTTTATTCTATGGAAACTTAGTAGAAGTGTCTACTTTGTAATCTTTTGAGATGTAATAGTTATGTTCTAATTCTATAAAACTCTAAACCTGAAAAGATCCTCAATGTGAATTATTCATTTAATTCAATATTATGTAAGGTTTAAGGCCGAGGCCTTATAAGAAGTAACTATAAGTAAATCATATATGATAGGAAAAAATTTGAAATGGTTCTATAATATATTTATAATAAACATATATTTATTATACATAATGTTGGAATGAGTATGAGTTGGTTCTAGAAATAAGGGAAGGGTTTTCTGATATCAGTTTTATTTCTATGAGATAAATGTCATATTAACAACTTATTCTTGTTTGTGGTGTATAAAATAACTTATTAAATGAATTTAATTTATTTATTATCATTAAATGTATCAATTTATCCTACTCCTTCATGGGTCTAATGATACAAATTATTCTCCACTAGAAAGGTATTTTTGTCTCAAAATTATTTCAGTGGGACACATGCATTATACAATACTTGTTTCATTTATTATTTTTATATACAATGAATCAATTTATTTTATTATTACTATTCATATAATAATGGAATTTTAATATAAATATAATTTTCATTCTTTCATGGGAAATATGATTCCAGTAATTATAATGTGTCAAGTGATTTGGTAATAATCTTATTAATAATTTCGATTGTTTCATTTCAGATCACTATTGTAGAATATTTATCATCCATGTTCATTTTTTCTATTTTTTAATAAAATTTAATTTTAATATTTTGTTATAAATATTTAAAAAAAAATTACCCATGTTTTATGTTTTATGAAATTCATTAAATATAATATTTTCCATATTTTGTAAACAGTTCTCTTTGTGAATTTACCAAAAAAATATCCACAAGGAAAATTTTTAAACATATATTGAATGAATGGAATATCCTTATGTAATAATGAATTGTTAGTTTTAGGTTTAATTTCGATTATTAAATGGTTATATTAAATTTTTTTTTAACCTGTGCTTCATTTTATGAAAATAAAACACATTCAAAAAATAAAGGATATTTTCATTAGGAATTATTTTCAAGTGGTCTCTTGAAATTAAATTCCATGTAAGATAACATTATTTGATGTTAATTATGTTTTAATGTGGGTTTTCAGGGATATTGTTCCTATTATTTTTTGGTTCATTTATATTCATTTTGGATATATATTTTTGAAACCCATTTCTATATTATTTTTTTGGATTGAATGTTGTTTATGAAACCCATTTCATTCCAAAAATTCTGAAATGATGGATTATTTATATTCTTATATAACACATATGTATGGTTTTAATTATGGGATTTATGGTACCTATGTCTCCCTACAATTAATTTGGAAAAAATTTATATATATATTGTGATATAAATGGTTGGAATGGGAAGTGATATCAGATTAGTAAAGGACATTTCCCACTTAGATGATCTTGGGAGTGTACCTTGACTGCTAAGATAGACGTGGGAGTGAACCATGTCTACCACATTGGATGGAAAGTGAAATGATGCTTAAAATATGGTGTGTTTCTTTGATTAGTATAGAAATAATTTTATATTCTTATGTGTTCTCCAAAATGACTTGTCTTATTTCTATGTTATGATTTCATGGGCTAAGCTATTTTTTTACTTAATATTCATGTCTTATGAATTATAAATATTTAATTCAATGTCTCCATATTATTATCTATGATATTGAGGGAGTTCTTTTCAAATTTTATGCGGATGTTTTTATACCCTAATGCTCATGAAATGATCATATTTCGTTCATGTTTACCATTGCTGGAAATTTGATATCACCATTTCTAATGTTTGTATTATCCTTGATATAAATTTAGGTTTTTAGTAGGATTATTAATGGGTGTGATATTTTAGGGAGATTTTGAATAACATTGAAAAAATTAGAAGAATATGTTCCTTATTTACAAATACACTGAACTAGTATGGTCATCAAAAAATATTTATTTAATGTAATGAATTTTCATAAAAAAAGATTAAATATCCATGTTTGAAAATCTTGGATGTTAAAGATGGTATCAAAGAAAAATTTTAGTCAAACCTTCGAAAAAATGATGAGAAAACATGAGTGAAATCCCAAGATATATTTTTAAATATATGTCTATTGGTGTATATAAGTATAAGTATATGTATATTTTGTAATCGTAAATTCTTCATAATAATCATTAATAAACTAGTATTATACATATGGTGTCATAGATTGAAATATTATAAGTAATTTCACTTGATTTTGTTGTTCTACCACAATGATTAATGTTTCTATCAATATTTCATGTTTTATATGTATAAATATATATTAAATTTTTTAATAAATAAATAAATAGGAAATTCAATGATTTTACACCTGAACAACCTAATGTTATGGGAGTTGGAATGAACAATTTTATCTCTATATTTACACACTATATGAATAATTATTGACTTCAAAATGAGAAAACAAGGAAAAAAATATATGGTGTTTTTTTCAATGAGGAATAATCCAATTTATTTTACTGGAACTACTATTCCACATGTTGCTTAAAATTTTATCAGTACAGTTTTGTAGATATTTTATATCCTTTAGTGTTCAGAATATTAAAAATTAATTTTGGTTATTTCTTGTTTTGAAGTTTTAGAGGACCAGTGGTGGACTCTAATCAAGAAAATGTTGTATCAAGATGTAATTAAATACATGGATTGGGATATGTTTAAAAAATTATTCTTCAATATGTACATTCATTGTGTTCATAAAATGAATTTGGAGATAATGTTCTGTGAGTTAAAGCAAAGTGTTGATGAGTCTGTTGGTACCTATGAGGATAATATTATAAGACATGTGGTGTAGGATTATGGTTTTACCATTCAACCTAAATTTAAGGTTGATAGAAAATAACCATTGAGAAAATAATATGATATTTCTTTAATTCTCAATGGTTGGAATACAATATTGTTGAAATTTTCATGATGGGACTAGTAAATGTTTTATGTGTGGGAACGATGTTCATAAAAAAAATTTACTACCAATGTGATGGGAAAAATATATCTAATGATGAGAATATAGAAAATGATACATAGAAAGAACATCCCACTATTAAATGATTTATTTTCAAGGAAAATGTGAATTATTCTCTCTGATTTTCTAATCCATGGGTTATCAATGATGATCTATGTTAGAAACGTCATAAGGCTAGATACAAAGGAAAAACACATGTTATCACTATTGGAGATGTACAATATGATAATTAATTGGTTGAACGATTGAGTATTTATGTATTTAAATAAAAGAATAATGTTGTTGAAGTAATTTTATGGTATTATCGAATAATGAAATATCAATGTATCAATCAAATATTGTTTTCCCATAAGAATTTAAGAGCATATGGTGAACAGTACTGGTATTTATGAAAAGAGATTAATGGGGCATGATAATATTTTTGAAAAAACATGAATAAGGTTAGGAAACACCTTTATATGAAAATGACGATATGAAAATGAAACATTCTGATATTTTTTTATGATAAAATAAATAGGATTTTATTTATGAAGTTGGGACTGATAAAATGATAATGTGGTTCAAAATATCATAGATAGAGGTTATTGAATTTTTGGATTTATGTTGTTGGGATATAGTTAATTTTTGAAAGCATGCATGTCATCCCAAAGGTTTTTTGGGTATTTTTATCATTACCATATTTCAAGATAATACATGATAAATGTATTCATATGTTTGGTGCATGGCAATTAAGAGCTACATAATGTTTTTTGTGTGATTAATTATGTGTATATTTTTGAAATTTTTCTACCAACATTAAAATGTTTTGGATTTTAATCGTTTGGATGGATCATTAATGTTACCATTTATGAAATTTCTTACATTAAAAATTGTTTGTTTTTTTAGTGATTAAAATTTTATTTCTTATATAAGGATTTATTAATATTGGAAAACCATGATAAACCTTTTGTTGGGATAAGATAGATGGAAAAAAATATAATTTTATGGATCTAATGATCTGCTAATGTTTCAGTAATAGAAAATTAGAATTCATTTCATAGAATATGAAATGAAGTTGAAATTGATCAAGGATAAATGAACTGATGATATTATTATTACACAATGTGGAAAAATCAAGAAATTATTTTATCTCATGAAAAAATTTCAGCTAAAGTGAAATGACATCGAAACCAATAATGTTATCCATGAACTTTATTTTACAGTGAATCAAGTGGTCTCTTAGATCAATGCATATTTATGGAATTCTAATTGTTAACATTCTCCTAACCATGTCATATATCAATATTTCTCATAACATGTTTATTATATTTGATTATGTTTATCTGTTTTAACAATCCACATATGTTCCCCTATGTGGAAAATTATTAATGTGTTACTTTGGGTAAACGTTATGATTACCTTTTGACCTTTTAAAAATGAATCTTATTATTCAATTTTACAATTTGAGATTCCATGAAAAGAAATATCGAGAATAAATCCATCGATAAAATTGAATGCACTATAGGGAAAAATTAATTATAATGATAGTTGAATGCATCAACTAGATAATTTTATGAAATATTGTTTCAAAATAATTTAATTTTTTTTGTTTCATTCATTACACATAGGAATAACATAACATACTTTATATGATACACTATGTTTATATGAAATGATATTTTTTTATTCTAATTTATTAAAAAATAATATTACATACAATAAATTATAATGGAGGGTATGGTCATGTTTAAATCAATTATGAATTTATTGTTTACACATATAAAACCATTTTTAAATTAAAATGAAATATTTTGTTGAAAAACTATTTAAATGTAAATGAGTGTGGTTTGTAAATATAAAATAAACTCGTAAATCAATTTAGATCATATTAATGAAATTTATATTTATATTATATTTAATATACTTTTTATAATTAAATATGTGTTTTTTCGAAAAATTATATATAAACAAATCCAGTATTACTTTGGGTAAACGTTATGATTACCTTTTGACCTTTTAAAAATGAATCTTATTATTCAATTTTACAATGTGAGATTCCATGAAAAGAAATATCAAGAATAAATCCATCGATAAAATTGAAAACACTATAGGGAAAAATTAATTATAATGATAGTTGAATGAATCAACTAGAAAATTTTATGAAATATTTTTTCAAAATAATTTAATTTTTTTTGTTTCATTCATTACACATTGGAATAACATAACATAATTTATATGATACACTATGTTTATATGAACTGATATTTTTTTATTTTAACTTATTAAAAAATAATATTACATACAATAAATTATAATGGAGGGTATGATCATGTTTAAATCAATTATGAATTTATTGTTTACACATATAAAACCATTTTTAAATTAAAATGAAATATTTTGTTGAAAAACTATTTAAATGTAAATGAGTGTGGTTCCTGAATATAAAATAAACCCGTAAATCAATTTAGATCATATTAATGAAATTTATATTTATATTATATTTAATATACTTTTTATAATTAAATATGTGTTTTTTCGAAAAATGATATATAAACAAATCCAGTATTACTTTTAAAATTTTAATTTTTTCTATAAGTAGTATTATTAAATTTTTATGGAGGAATATTTTAAAAAATAGATTTTAATAATTTTATATTTTATATATGAAAAAATTATCCTCTTACTTTAATGTGGGATAAGAATCTATCCTTTTTTTAATTTTTTTATATTTTTGTACGTTTCAGGAGTTAATGAATATTGAAAAAATTATTGAATTTTAATTGAAAAAAAACTTTTCATTCAAATAATTAATATTATTTAATTATATTTTGTTTTTGTTTTTGTGTAGAATTACATCTATTTTACATAATTTAATTCAATTTGAGTCATTGGAATCAATTTGACATTGGATTTTGATATACAATCATTCCGATCATTTGAATGTTATTACTTTAAAAACTAATTTTTTCATTCCGTCAATGAGATTATTTTTAAATTAATTTTATAATGTTATCAACATTGAATATTGAATAATGTATTAAATATTTGGAATCAGATATTCCATATTTAGTAAATATGTCTCTTTTCTTTTTGGTCAACATGAATAGAAACGTTATTTATTTTTGTTACCACGGTTAATAATAAAATTGGTCATTAAGGGTAAAAATAATATTATAAATATTAAATAATTTACTATAATAATTTATTAAATGATTTTTTTGAAGGTAAGTCTATAATTAACTACTAATGTTACAAATGTAATTATTTAATGAACATTATTCAATGAAATGACTTTGATATTATTCAAATCAAAGGAACCGACAAAATTTCACACTCTTACTTTTAATATGTATATTATTTTTAATCTGAAGATAATTAAATGATATATTGGACAATATATATTATTAGGAATAATAAAAGGTTTATATACATCATGATATTTTATTTTAAAATTTTACTGTATTTATAATTATAATAAATAATTATACAATGATGATGCATTAATTATTCAATTAATGAAAAAATTCATAATGTCATATTATAAATATCAGTAAGATATAATTTTATATAAACAAGGACATAAAAGAATTTATTTGGAGAGTTTGACATGATAACAGTGTATTAAATGGATTTTTATGAAATGTTATGGGATTTATTTTCATATATTAATTGTTATTAATACTGTCAAAATTTTCACTAACGATATTTTATGAAAATAATATTTTATTGATTTATTTAAGAATCTGTAAAATTGTAAATAATAATAAATGTGATAAATTCTGATTGAAAATATCATAATTGTACTATTTATGGACCAATTTATAACAAAAAATATAACTCTAAACGTTTTAATATCCAAAAATCTATTACTTTAGTTAAAATTAAAATATGTTAACTAAGGCTTAATAAGAAGTAGAAACATTAAAATTAAACCTAAATCATTATTAAATATATTGGTTTATGGTATGATACCACTAAAAATGTCATATTTTAATCCATTTCCATTTTTAGGTATTTTCATTGATAAATAATTTATTATAAATTAATATTTTTGGAAATTCTGAAAGTACCCCCCCCCCCACTCTTATTAAAGAGAACCCATTATTCTATTATCTTCACACATTATAACCTCTTTTGTTTTTCCAAAATATGACCAAATAAAATCTAAAATTATATATATTCACACTATTATAATTAATTTTCCATGAATTAAAAAAAATCTCTTTGTGAAAATGAAATGAAGATCCCCAAAGAAGAGGTAATGTTCATAAACAAATGAGATTGTTTTATTTATTACATAAGCCCATTAAAATGTTTTTTATTTATTTTTTTATATAATATATTATATATCATAAATACAATTATATTTTTTATAATAAGGTTTTATCATACACTGAAACACACTTCCATCAAATGATATATGAAATTATCATTCGTGTGTACTATGGAATACCACCTCACAAAATGATGTCATTCATTTTTTTCCATTTTCACCATCAATGTAAGGGAATAATGAATAATATTATTTCCTAATATTTTATATATGATATATATGATGTATTTATGCTTCTAAAATTTTTATACACACCTAAGTTCATGATTTCCATTTTGGGGAAATATGATAACTTCGTTTGTGGACGTGTGAAAAAACTAATCCTAAAAGCGGTATGATTCGTTCACAATTTACATGGAATGTGATAAGGATGAGTCTAATGAACATACATGAAACATATGAAGTAATAATATTACTTTAATTATATTATATATATCAAAATATTTCAGTTTTTTCTTTCATTCAATATTAAAAGATAACGAAAGCAATATTCATGTGTATGTATAGCCTACCATATCTTTAAATTGTGTATTTCGTTTTATAATTCAATATTTTATAGATTACATTAAATATAGATATAATTCATATATTTTATACACATTTCATTGCTATAATTTTTTATATAATATAATCATGATATAAGAAAGAGAACATAATTATTTTAAATCACAAGCCATGTGAAAAACAATGCATTTATTATCCTAAACATAACATTAACATGGACTTGTTAATAAATATTCAATAGAAGGCCATTAGTAAATCATACATGTTTTCATATAATTGAATAATTTTCTGTAATGTATTTATAATAAATGTTTATTTATTATACAGTTCGTTTGGATGAGTATAAAGTGAGTCATGATATAAGGTATGGGTTTTCTCAACACACATATAATTATATGAGAGATATACTAAATTAACCACTTATTCATGTCGTCTAGTTTATATATTTACATATGAAATTAATTTAATATATTTAATAATATTACATGATTCAATTGATTTTACTATACAAAGTGGTTAAAAATAATAAACATACTCAATAGTAAAATATTTTTGTATCACTTTTATTTCTATGAGAAACATGACTGATACACTTCTTGTTTCATTTATTTGGTATATATACCTCCCGTGAATGTATTTTATCATTATTATTCTAATGATTATTTTACTTTCGTATCTATATATTTTTCAATATTTCCCAGGGAATACTATTCTTCTGACTATAAACTGATAAATGAATATTGGATAAAATCAACAATAATTAGGATTGTTTCGTTTTAAATTACTATTATGGAATACTTATCTTCAATGTACATGATCTATAAAAAATATTATAATATTTTTTTACTGTTATACTATTAATATTTTAAGTTATTTTTGTCCATGTATTACTTTAATGAAAACATTTTAAAAAGGATATTTTTTTCATTTTCTAAACAAGGATCATTTTGACTTTACCAAAAATATATATACGGATGGATTATTTTTTAACTCACATGGAAAAAATCAAATCTAAACCAATAATGAATCCTTGTTTATTTTAATATTACCTTATAGTGTTATAATTTTATTATCAATGAATATCTTTTTTAAATTTCATGTAATTTAAGGAAGACAAAACATTCTCAAAAAAGAATGAATATTTTCCTAATTTTTTACTTTAAACTTGTCTCGCAAAATTATTTTAAACATATCATATCTTTAATTTGTGTTAGTTAGATTTTAATAGGGATATTTTTTCTAGGATAATATCAATATTATTTCTATGGGTTTTAATTTTTTTGATTGAATGATATTTATGAAACAATTTTTTTCAATGGGTTGGGTTATGATTTAATTATGTCTACGAAACCCATATTATTACACATATTATGATATGATAACTAATTTCTAAACTTGTTTAACTCATATGTATGTTTATTTTATTTTAATTGTTAGACCTATGTATCCCTCAAACACATTGGGTAATGATTTATATCTCAAAATAAATACATGGTTATAATGGGATGTGATATCGGTTCTGTAAAAGGTTATGTCCGCTTAGGTGGTCTTGTTAGTAAACCTTCACTACTAATATTGTCATGGTATTGAACCATGAATACCAAGATGTTATTGAGAGTGAATGTGTAATACGAATAATTTGATCGAATTTATCCATTATCTACTATGGATATAATTTTATACACCAATGTTTCTGCCATATTTTCATGTCTTATTTATATATTGGGACTTAATGAATTATCGTATCGATATCCCTCTGATTCATGACTTATGAAATTCTAATATTTAATTCAGTGATTCAATATTATGATAATTATTATTCATGGTAGTATTATAAAATTTTATACTCATATTTTATTACACTTATTATAATGATATACTAATATATCTTTCATGTTTACCGTTATTGAGAATATGAGATCACCCTTTATTATGATTCCTTTCCCTAGGATATAAAGAATTTTTTTAGGTAGGGGTAATAAAAGGAAATATCATTATAGGATATTTTTATTTCCATTCACCCAATTTGAAGGATGTGTTACATGATTCCAAAGGAAGTAAAATATTATAATCCTCTGACATGTGTTTTATGTAATACAATGAATATTCATCTTAAGATATGTTATATTCCTTTTGGAAAATATTTGGGGCATTAATGAATGATCCATAAAATTATTAATCATCTTTCTATCTGTATCTAAATATTTTCGAAAAATATATGAATGACACTAGTTATCCAAAATAATAAATTAATATCTAAACCATAGATGTAATACCACTTCTTCATAATTAAAATATATCTTTTAATTTTTTAACTATAAACAATGATATATTAAGTGTGAGATTCGACAGGACATTGTTATTTAAAAAAATTTTATAATTATTTGATTATGGGTTCAAGCCCCGCCACCTTTTCAGATGTGATGGGTTTCACCAATTATATTGGTTTCTATTTTTATAAAACAAAATTAATATAATTTCTATAACAATACAAAAAATAATTGTGATGGAAATATTTGAAATAAAATAAAAAATTATACAATAAATATAATATGCCTTTCAATAAAATTCAGTTTATCCCAAAGTATGATTATATTATGTGACTATTGAAAATATATCATTAAGGATATTATTTACCCTAATTTTTATCAATACCCTTAACAAATTTTTACAAGAAAAATTATTGAAGCTAAAATAATTTTTTGGATAAAACATGTACATTGTATAAATTTCGTTAAAATTTCATTAATCATAGAAGAATCGCAGTATACAGAAGAAAAAATGTGTTGTTTAATAATATTGGCATATGATAAATCTTACACACTTTAACCTATGATAGTCCTGGAAAATATAAAATCAATGAACACATGTTGGTTTTAACAAAGTACAATGATGTTTCAAGAGTATTATAACCAAAAAACCATTGGTAAAAATAATTCTGATTTTTTTAATCTTTTATTCATAATATATATATACTTATATCGTTTTATATTAACATAGCTCTTTACGAGGTATAAGTTTTAACCTAGGTCATTGATTATCATTTTCTATTCTGATCCATAATAATGATTAGTAATGGAAATGTGAAATATCTTAATGGTATACCCCAAGTGTTTAAAACTAGGTGGACAGTAAGGCCCATTTTCATTAATGAGGAAATGTTTGATTCAAGATCTGAGATCCATTTTTAGAGTTATTACCAATAGGTAATTTCTTATAGGACCACATTAACTTCAAGTATCTATATAGGGATAAATTATATGAAAATAAAAATAATCTAATCCTTATAAAAACATTTGGATATTGTTATATACTTATTAAAAATATATCATAGGATTGTGTTCTGTAATCAATGTTTTTTCAAATATACATCCCATGGAATCTACAAAATATCCTACGATTCCAACTATAGTTACCAGAACCTTATAGACAAGAGTTGGTATCATACAATAATAAATTGGAAAGCAATAAAAAAAATTACATCATAAAGTCTCAAAATGCTTCTTAGTCTTGATAAATTATATACATACATGGGACATGTATTACAAATTCTAACAAAAAAATACAACATATTGATTTTAAAAGTTTAACATTATTCCCTCTAGAATATCCACGCATACCAAACATAGTCAAAATCTAAAAAATCCTTGGTAATATAAACAAAATATGGTCATATCAAATTATTAGTAATGTTTTAGTACAATGGGTGATATCCTGAATCAATTAGTATACAAAATATGGAGAGATAAATAACTGATAACATATTACATTTAAACAACTAGATAACTAAATATTGATATGTAATGTTGTAAAACTCATCATATATAGTATCTAAATAACTGGATAAGGCCTAATCAATATGGTTTGAAAAATAAATGAGGACACACTATATTTAAATAACTGGATAATGCATTATAAACATTCCATTTAATCATGAAACATATATAGAAATTAATCGAGAGACAATATAATTGTGGAAATAACTTGAATAATAATAACTGAAAACATAATGCATTAAATTATAAATTATTAGATTCCTTGTATCTGACACATGATAACACTAACATCAAAAACATTTTTATGATATTTTAATCTATAAGTAAAAAATCATTTAATGTTATCATATCTAAATTATCCCATGATAACTACAAATTCATCAATGGGATCACTAATACCAATAACACTCATCACATCAGGACTAAATTAGTTTTCATATATCGATTTATTTATTTAATATTTGCCTACAAAATTGTTATCATCAAATATTGATGTAGGGTAAGGGATACAGATTTATTAATATTTCCCTAATCAATCAAATAACACAAAATATAAAACTCTATATATATAAATGAGATATTTTTATGAAATAATCATATCCACGATAAAAAAATATTGATATCTTCGAGGAAATTTAATGTATAATGATCAATGTTAAATAAATATTTTATGGATAATTCAATAACTATGAAATAAAGCATTTAAATGAATGTCAATAATATCCTTGGTAAAAATAATCATTACCAATATAGAGGATGAATAACAATGATATCAAAATAAAACAAATAGATTAATAACATTTGGTTGTTTTCATTGATTAATATAAATTCCGTAAAATATCATTAAAAATTCTTGAGGAAAACATCCTTTTATTTTGGGAAAACATTTTGTAAATAAATTTCATTGAAATTCTAATTTGAAATAAATTTTCTTAAAAAGATTTAATGATATATTTATTAAATGTTTCATGAAAATTATGTTAATGATGGTGGATAATTATTTTTATTATTTAAAATAAAAAATGGTAAAGTAATTTTTTCGCTATATAGTGATTAAGAATGTGTATGTTCTAGAAATTACAAGAATATTATTTTCACATTTATGGTAAATGATAAATGTTAATTTTTTTTCAAAATGAAATAATATTCCATAAAAGACACAAACAATGAGTATAAATGGGTGTAAATTAAATTCAAAATTCAATTTTAACAGAATGAAAAACAATTTTACAATATTTTCAAAAACATGGTTTTGGAAGAAAAAGTATTTTCTTCTGAATAGGGAAATATAGTTGTATTTTCCTTAATAAAATTCCCAAACGTTTTTACTACCAAAAATTTGAAAATTTGTATGGTAACATAAAAATATCAGGGATAAGCATATCAAAATAAAATTTTAGTTGTTTATTATAATATTATCATGTAATTTTCTTCAACTGGTATTCTAGAATAATGAATCTTGATTGGAATAGGACTGTAAAAGAAATCATTATATGATGATAACGTTGATGTGATAATGAGTCAATGAATCTATTATGTGTATCAAATTTAAATACACATAAAATAAATCCAAAAAGAACAATATATATTTCAAATTAATTACACACATAATATTATAATATCAAATTTAACAAAGAAATAATACAAACCAATGAAAATAAATTTAAATTTCAAGTACATTACCCCTTGGTATCTTCAAATTCAAATTACCTTAAATTACATAATGAAAATTGAAACATATAATACCCAAAATAATGAATTATTAAGGATATAAAAATTAAATGGGAAACTATATAAACCATATAAAATAAATTATTTTCATAACATTATAATATACCATAATGAAATGAAATTGAGATGAAATAGCTAACCTTGTAGACTCTTTTGGTTGAATGTTCTGTATAGTCTATTATTCGGGGTTTATTCATTTTATTAACTAATTAAAGAACTATATTAAAATTTATTTTATCATATATTATACTTTTATATATTTTTACCACCGTTTTATTGTAATAATTTATTATTTTCACTCTTTTGGGTTTTAATTTCTTTTTTTCCCATTCTCTCTTTTTTCATGAATGTCCCAGTTCATGCACATGTTATATAGTTATATCATATCCAAAATTATAATTTCAATTTTTTTATGATATTAATTCAATAATTATAGATATATTCATCCATTATTTATGATTATGAAAATAGAGTCACCTCACTTTTTGAAGGCAACTGTCCACATGTACACGAATGATGATATCTCCATTACGAAATTGAAATGGAATGGAATGGAATGATAAATATATTATCCTCTAAAAAATAAAATTATTCATATAATATTAATATTTAATTTTTTGTCATATAATCATAAAAAGTTTCTTCTCTCCTACTATGTGAAGCGTTATTGAAGGAAGAATCACATTTCATTGCGATGAAGTATTTTATCATACATAAGAGAGACATTATCATAACGTCTATGAAATTAGAGGTAGAAATAGATATCTAAATATATATATGATATAATTAATCTAGATGCACATATATGTTAAAAATATCATTTATATATATATATATAATTTATATACATCAACATACCTAGCCATGATATTAGGTAATGGAAAAACGAATGACATCAATTCGTAAGGTTGTAGTCCACCATACACACAGATGATTATTTCATAACACATTTTATGGATGTTTCATGTGTTTCAATTCATACCCATAATTTAGAAACATCTCATTATATTTAATATTCTATTTTGATTATATAATCATTGTGTAATATTCAATGAAGGAGTTGGAGAAGGAAACAAAATTAATATGCTTGTGGAAGAACATTACCAATTCTTTGAGTATACTATATTGTTTTATGTAAATACATAAAAAGATCTATTTCTTCAATAACAAAGACAACTAGGATAATAGGAGGGATATTTTTATGTAATTGATTCTAGTTTTGGTTGATTCAAAGGGGTATATAGGTGTTAATAATGGGGGTGATTGAGTTCAATTTTATACTTGTGGAAGAGTGTAATTCATATAATTACCAAAAAATATTCGCTATTGGTAAGCATCCATAACAAAATATGATGATAAAATTGAATAATAATGGATTGGATGATTTCTTTGGTCAAGAAACACATCTATAACATGAAAGGAAGTACATTTTTATAAATTTATTCTTCAATCATTATTTTCACTCAATTGTTCGTGTTTTTTACCACATATAATTGATTATAATTATTTAAATGTATAATTAATAAATTAAAAATAATTGTAAAATAAGAATTATTATATAATTTATACCTACAAGTTATAAATATTAATTCATATTTATTAAAGAAAAATATTATTTTTTTACAATTAATATTAATACCGACCCTGAAAATGTACCAAACCCATATTTAGCTTTAATAATGATAATTAATTTAGTGCTTTTCACAAATAATTATGGAAAATATATTTTGAATTTATTACATAATCTGAATTATAATTTCTCAAAATAGTTTATCAATTGATTCAAATTCATCTCATTAATTGGATGAATTTCTATTAAAATTCATCTCATAGATGTAATGAGAAAGGGGGATTCTAAAGCGAAATTGTACTAAATTTTTTAATTTTTTTACTTCAAACATTCATATAAATATTACTTTAATGACATAAATTGGTTTAAAGGATATATAATATTAAATTGATTTTACTTTAAAACTGATATAAAATTAGAAATTATCTATATGAAAATTCAGTTTAAAAAAATAATATTTTTCACAATTCATCTAAAATGAATCCCATTAGAAAAATATATAAAATTCACCATATCATATATTCAATAGTTAGATACAAAAAATCATATTATTTATAAAAAAACTGTTCATAATTATTTTAAAATTTCGTTCAAAAAATGCAATTAATCTGTCTTTTGGAATAATGTTGTTTTTTAGACATAGTTTCTTCGTCTTTTAAATGATACTTACTTTATTAAAAATAAATACATAATAATTGAACATGGTTAAATTATATATTTTAATATGTTATTTAATCCTATTCACATCTTCCATTCCAATGACTATATGATAACTATGCCATTTTTGTTTTTTGGAAAGTATATTTTTTGGGTAAAACATGGTCATCCGTTTAATAAAATCTTTCAATGATACTCGATACTTCCTATAATGAAAGATAATTCAGTATTAAATGTGATTAAAGGTTTTTATTATAATTATTTTTAATAAAAATAAATATATCATAATGTATCGGTGTGTTATATTTCCTCATACATGTGGTGTTGTGTAACGTCCCGACCCCAATGACCCAAAGTCGGTGCATTATTACATAACATTGGCATGATCACGAGAAATATCAAATCTCGAAAGACCGATTGGTTTAGTAGCCTTGGAAACACTAGATATATTCATAAGGTTTTACATTACATCATAAAGTGAAAAACTACTACAACAACATAGTCTCCATATTCCACACTCATATCCCCACATACTACCCCTGCGGGTCATTCATAATTTACTTCTTCATACCCTGGGAAAAATAAAACATAGAAAAGGGGTGAGCTCAAATGGCCAGTAAGGATAACAATATAGCAGAAACGTTCATAAATAAGAATAAGCATTTAAGGCAATGTATACCTAAAACAAAAGCCTTTTAAACTTGAACTTTAATATATTATGGCAAAAATAAAATGAAATAATTCCATTTACTTATTCACATGGATATTGTACTAATAAAATAATCACATGCAATATAAATAACCACTTTCATATTGATGGAATGCATAATTCCAGACTATCATAATCACATATCCAAGGCCTCATGCCATGACTACAAATAAGACTTTGCCAAAGCCTTGTACCAAGACACTAGTTTGTCTCATGAGACCTACCGATGCATCGAAGAGCTATAACGGGCTCCACCAGTCACATATTAAGTCCAATGCATTCCCATATGAAAAGGTTTAAACATAACATAAATATTCGTATTAAAAATAGCATAAGAAATGTCAATAATTTCACCATAAACCATGAATGGTATAAAAATAGCACATCCACAGTCAAACATATCACAAAACCTTCAATACAATACAGAAGTTTTGTATCATAATAAATCAACTTCAAATAAGATTAAAATCCATCAAAGGATTTTGACATAGATGAAATCAAAACTATTTGAGAGAAATAACTCTTTTCTCGAAATCATTGAAAAGTCACACATTTATAAAGGAAGTAATTTAAAAGAGATTTTTGAATAAAAGTGTCCCATACCACTCTGAAACTTTTGAAAAGAAATATCATTTCAAAACCTTCATGTCCATATAAATAAATCCTTAAAATCATTTTGAAAACATGGACATTAATTAAAAAAATTTAGAAAGATAAATCTTTAAAACATTTAAAAATATGTTCTCCAAAAAGAGTACCATTCAAAAATTCTTAAAATATTCATTTTGAAATCATTTAAAAGTAACATAATTATAAAATAAAACATTTACTTTGAAAATATTCTTATATGATTGTAAGGGAAGCTTTGATGATTTTATAATGGCGGTAAAAATCCGCACCCACCGTATAAGTTAAAAAAACATTCTTACCTTAAATTTGTGGAAAGGTAAAAAGTGCCTTGTTTGGAAAACAACGGAATGATTCCATTAAAAACACATAAGGGTATAAATGACTTTAACCCATATTCTTTGTAAATAGTAAAAATGTTTTGAAAAACATTTCGAAGAAACATGGATGTGGATGATAAAGAAATCCCAGTAGATTATTATGTATAAACAACCTCAGATAATGAAGAGATTGGGAAATAAATCCATACCTTGTACTTTACCTTGTCTTGGGTAAGTTAACCTCCTGTATAATAGTGAAATAATTGTTATTAAATTATACATGAATCATATACAATCATATGATATCATATATGATCTTTTAACATTGATTTGTTAATAATATCTTAGTGTTATCGTCGTTTCGGGTGTTAACTTACTCGTTTTATTTTATTTGTTTTGTTACATAAGACATGTTTGTCATAGATAAGTTGTATATTATTCATATACATAATGATATCAATTCCTTAAATATTATTTTTAAATCATAAAATGATAATTATACTTGAATGGATACGAGGGAGAATGAATCTCATCGTGTCCGTGGAGACGGTAGTCCGTACATACGCACGAGGGACGATATCATTCTTTTGATATTAAAATAATATATAAATGGATGGTATATCATATATATAGAATAATTAACATGTTATATTCATTATTTACATGAGTTACACATAATTATTATACCCATCCAAATAATAATATATTGAATAACAATTACACCACGACGTGGAGACGGTAAGCCGTACGTACGCACGTATGGTGACATGTTATTCAAAGGGTGGATAGAATACTAAATATGGTTGTACCATATTTATAATAACATCACAGTATATATATGATACTGGAGTTATTTTTTTATTATGTTAATAACAATGGAAGAAGAAGTGGAAGAAAAAAGGAACTTGGAAAAGGGTGGCGAAATCATTACCTCTCCTTCGGGTTCTTCCTTTTGATTTGATCAAAAGGGCTTCCTAGGATGGATTTATGATCTAACTAAGTCCTCTAGGTTGTAGTGAGGTAAGTTGGGATAGTATTTGGGCAGAGTTTGGCCGAACCAAAACGCTTTTAAGGTGTGACGAAATGAGAAGGAGGAGTACCCTTTTATAAGAGGGGTGAGGGGAACCTTTGGAAAAGCTAGAAATATTAATTTATAATAAATTCATATTCGGTTTCTAATGGCTCCAAAGTTGATTATTTAAATTTTAAGGTGGGTATAGGTTGAAAAACATTCAACCAATAGAATTTAGACAGGTTTGGTTTACTATTATTAACCTTATATTTAAGTATTAACTCTTAGTTAATTAGTTTGACATTTATCATGTCACTTTGTATTTTTATATTATATTGTTAATAAACTTACTATATACATCCAATAGACCCCCAAGTGGTCACTTAATGATACAAATATCATTATATAAGTCTCTTGGCCGATCCTTAGATTTTTAGGAATTTAATATCAATTAATAATATAATATTTGTTTTAAAAACACTTTTTTGTCAATTTTGACACTATTCAATAGTTGATTTTTTTGAAACTGATAACAGAATTATTACTTGGAAAAAAGTAAATTAAATCAATACTAATATGATATATTATCCTAGAAAAATAGTTTAATTAATTACAAGTCTCAAATTATATTTATTTGGGTATTTATAATATCAATTATTTTTATTTTTCACTATTATGGTAATTACTGCATCATCATTGTGTCATAAATAAATTAAATTAGTTAATGTCTAAAAATTATAAATAAAATATCATTATGTATGAAATATTTTTATCTTTCTAATTAATATTTATAGTCGAAAGGCCAACATATATAACCATATGTAAATTTTTTTTTCTAAAAGATATATGCTTATGTCATTTTTGTACTTATTTTAACTTAATTAAAATAAAGTGTCCCTATCACCTACAAGTGTCTCAATGGGGTCCCATAATCGACTCGAAGATGCCTATAGTCGAATATGTATCAACCAATAAGGTTAGGATACTTTTTAGGGTAATTTAGTATTATTATAATATTATTTTTTAACACTTATTTACTGTATTTAACCTTAACCATGGAAAATAAAATATTTACCGCAGTAATTATTCAAAATGTCTAATAATAAAAGTTACCCATTTACACAATATGAACATCCTGATTCAAAATATGGAATCCCTTTTTTCAAATTCAAAACACAGAAGTGGAAGAAATTAATTTTAAATTAATTCCCGCTGTCAAAACAAAAAGCGTGTTTTTAAGATATAATAACTATCAAAAGATTGATAATCGTTCAAGTTCGGTTTAATTGTGAAATTATTTCCTATGACCAAAATTGTATTAAATGGTAAAAATATATTCTAAATATACTTTAAAAGCACTCAAATTCATAATTTATTAATATAAATTATTTCTATATAAAAATTTGTTTTTAATTAAAATTTAGTAATTTTCGATATTCATCAAAATATTAAAGTTGTTCAAAAAATACCAAAATTTCACCTTAGGATAAATTAGATATTCTTAATCGAAAAATGAATTCCATTTTTAAATATAAAATATATATAATTGCAAAAATTATGTATTACTATTCATAATGGCTAATTTAATTGGTTGTGGTGTGTGTTAGAACTCGAAGTTGCGTACAACAAACGCTACTATATTATTCAAAGGAAAGCGTACTGTGGATGATTGGGATGATTAATTGTAAATTTTTTGATGTCCCCATTCTAAAAAGTAAATTTCTTAGTGAAATTGAATATATAAAAGTTTAAAATATTGGAATTAAAAACGGTTCACTATTAAAAGTTGGTAAAAGTGCAATACTGAAAATGAATTTGTTCTTACATTATGCCTAAGAAACTCATAATTTGGATTCTAAAATTATAAGGATTATATAAAGTTTAAAATTTAGTTAATATTATTCACAACCTCTTTTGACCGCCTTGTTTGGTAAGATATGGTGTGATTGAACTCGGTGTGGATTGTAGTGCAAGTTATTGAATTATTTTGAAGAAATAACACACTATGAAATCTTGGAGTGTTACATTCTCCCCTCCTTCAATAAATTGCGTCCTCGCAATTTGAAATTGTTCTTAGAAAATAAAATGTTGAATATAGAAAATATATTTGTGGGAAAACCCGCATCGGAAATTGGGTTGATAATGTTTAGACTTTATATGAGGAAAAGAGAAATGAAAGGGTCGCCACCAAATTATGATCTCTATTCGGAGAACATTGGTGGTAATTAACGACCTATAATTGGAGGAAAAACGTAAATATTTACAGGTTGTGATTGAGGTCATCAATCACACACAAGTGTAAAATTTAGGGCCTTAAATTCATCAATCTAAGATGATTTAAAATACCGTCGGTTCAGCAAAACATCTGGTATTAAGATAATACATTTTTTAAAGATCCCTTCACTAAAGTGGAAGAATTAATTTCTTCATTTAATAAGAGAAGAATTAAAATATATACATGACAAGTAGAGTCTCAACCATTAACTAATTTCTACCAAAAACTCATATTTTACTCTAAAAGATAATAGAACATAAAAATAATATTCTATTTATCCTATTCGTATAGGGTTAAAAATTTGAATTTATAATTCATCTAGAAGAACCATTAAAAATCGAAATTATTCAAACCAGGACATCACGTGGGTCAGTGGTAGGTGATACACCCATGTCGCCCTTAGGTTGTGGGTTCAAGTCTTGCGGCCTTTCCGGACGCGACCGGTTTCCACCCGATCTTCGGGTTGTCCTTTTATGGCAATCCAAAATAATCAAAACTAGAACTATCCAAAATTCTTCATTCCAAAATTTATAAGGTAGGTAAACACAATGAAGATCCCTTTTTTTCACATAATAACATGTGATCACCTTCATCATGTATTCTTTTAAAACACTGCATCATCCTGAATTATCATAAAACCTTATTGATTACATTCATGATCCCTTATTTTTTATAGAATAATAGATATACTCCTTCAATCCAAAAATGTTGTAAACCCCAAAAATGATGGAATATAGTTTCAAGGTAGTCAAGAATATCCAATATAATTTATCCAAAACAATCATGTATTATTCTAAAATCACTACCTCGTTATCAGAACCATATTAAGGTTTATCATTCTCTCAACCGTATATTTTCCAAAAAATTTACCTGCTATTGAGTCACTTTTCTTTGTTCCACACAATCTCATGTCCATAATGAAATAGTACTACAGTACAATCCTTTTATACTCCATAATTATTATATCAAGTACATTGTTGATACAAAACTCAAATGAAATAATCAATATAAGAACTCTAATCATTCCTCTTCATCTGTGGTTGTATCATAACTTGATTATTATCCAATAGCATTATTTGCGGCATAGTCTGATGACTGAGACATAGGTTCGCGTAGTGTCCAAACTCCTTGCAAATGAAGCATTGTACATTTGAAACCATTTTCTTACCCTTGGAGTCACATACTTTGTGCCCTTTTCCTCCACACTTATAAAAAACTCCCATTCCATTCAGGAAAGTTCCAGGGTGTTTCTTTCCACATTTATCACATATAAGAAAATTCTTCTTTTCCCTCTTACCTTTATCCATCGTTCTCTCTTCCATCCTGTTCTTCTCTTGGTTACCTTCAAATCCATATTACTCAGTAAACTCTTTACTTATCTTATCAACACATGATATTATTTCTTCATATGATGATAATACATGAGAGACAATTTCTCTTATAAATTCTGGCTTAAGACCATGAAATATATGACCCTTCTTTCTCTTTGTATCATGTGCATTGCTGGAGTTCTCATTACTTATATTGGGTGTCATTTCTAAACAATGGCACACACTAGATTAGTTTATGAATAACAATACATTCTCCCAATCTTGTAAAACACATAACATAAATTAAATAGTTTATGGATATAATCCATAATAATAAAAATGTCTCCTTTGAAGAAGTATACAATCATAAACCCTTCATATTGGTTTGTAAAGAAAATGAGAATTATCCTAAGAATATCCCCCGAGAGTGTCGTAACCAAGAGTGCAGCAAGGCCCATTGTCGTGCACCAATTCCCATTCGAGTCTAGCTCAAAGCGGGGTTTTCGGGTTTTACCCTCTAGGTACATCTGTGCCAGAGTCGCCTCTACCTGCTCGTATCCTGACAGGGATGTATTGCTCGGAAAACTCACAAAGTCTCTACAATACCAAAATTCTAGGAAGTTCTTCTATACTAATCCTCAATGTTCATCTTAAATCTATGTGCTCTAATCAGAGTTTATCTAAATCTAGCTTCCAAGGTTTTTTACTAAACTTCCTCTGATACCAACAGTAACGCCCCGACCCCAGTGACCCAGAGTCGGTGCATTATTACATAACATTGTCATGATCATAAGAAATATCCAATATCGAAAGACCGGTTAGTTTAGTAGCCTTGGAAACACTAGATATATTCATAAGGTTTTACATTACATCATAAAGTGAAAAACTACTACAACAATATAGTCTCCATATTCCACACACATATCCCCACATACTATCCCAGCAGGTCATTAATAATTTACTTCTTCATACCCTGGGAAAAATAAAACATAGAATAGGGGTGATCTCAAAATGCCCAGTAAGGATAACAATATAGCAGAAACATTCAAAAATAATAATAAGAATTTAAGGCAATGTATAACTAAAACAAAAGCCTTTTAAACATGAACTTCAACATAGTATGGAAAAAATAAAATGAAATAATTCCATTTACTTATTCACATGGATATTATACTAATCGAATAATCACATGCAATATCAATAACCACTTTCATAATGATGGAATGCATAATGCCAGACTATCATAACCACATAGCCAAGGCCTCGTGCCAAGACTACAAATAAGATTTTGCCAATGCCTTGTGGCAAGACACTAGTTTGTCTCATGAGACCTACCGATGCATCTAAGAGCTATAGCGTGCTCCACCAGTCACATATTAAGTCTATTGCATTCCCATAAGAAAAGGTTTAAACATAACATAAACATTCGTATTAAAACTAGAATACGAAATGTCAATACTTTCACCATAAACCATGAATGGTATAAAAATAGCACATCCACAGTCAAACATATCACTAAACCTTCAATACAATATAAGAGATTTGTATCATAAAAAATCAACTTCAAATAATCTTAAAATCCATCAAAGGATGTTTCCATAGATGAAATCAAAACTATTTGAGAGAAATATCTCTTTTCTCGAAATCATTGAAAAGACACACATTTATAAAGGAAGTAATTTAAAAGAGATTTTTGAATCAAAGTGTCCCATACCACTCTGAAACTTTTGAAAAGAAATATCATTTCAAAACCGTAATGTCCATATAAATAAATCCTTAAAAACATTTTAAAAACACGAACATTAATTAATAATATTTAGAATGATAAATCTTTAAAACATTTAAAACTATGATCTTGATAAAGAGTACCTTTCGAAAATTATTAAAACATTCATTTTGAAATTATTTAAAAGTAACATAATTTTAAAATAAAACATTTAATTTGAAAATATTCTTATATTCTTGTAAGGGAAGCATTTACGATTTTATAATGGAGGTAAATAGCCGCACCTGCCGTATAAGTTAAAAAAACATTCTTACCTTAAATTTGTCGAAAGGTAAAAAGTGCCTTGTTTGGAAAACAACTGAAAGATTAATTTAAAAACACATAAGGTTATAAATGAATTTAACCCATATTCTTTGTAAATAGTAAAAATGTTTTGATTTACATTTCGAAGAAACATGGATGTGGATGATAAAGAAATCCCAGTAGATTATTACATATAAACAACCTCGGATAATGAAGAGATTGCGAAATAAATCCATACCTTGTACTTTTACTTGTTTGGGGTAGGCTAACCTCCTGTATAATAGTGAAATAATTGTTATTAAATTATACAGGAATCATATACATTCATATGATATCATATATGATCTTTTAACATTACTTTGTTAATAATATCTTAGTATTATCGTCGTTTCAGGTGTTAACTTACTCGTTTTCTTTTATATGTTTTGTTAAATAATCCATGTTTTTCATGGATAGGTTGTATATAATTCATCTATAGAATGATATCAAGTCCTTACACATTATTTTTAAATCATCAAATGATAATTATACTAGAATGGATACGATGTATAATTAATCTCATTACATCTGTGGAGACGGTAGTCCGTACGTACGCACGAGCGACTATATCATTCTTTTGATATTAAAATAATATATAAATGGATGGTATATAATATATATAGAATCATTAAAATGTTATATTTATTATTTACATGAGTTACACATCATTATTATACCCATCCAAATAATAATATATTGAATAACAATTACACCACGACATGGAGACGGTAAGTCGTACGTACGCACGTATGGTGACATGTTATTCAAAGGGTGGATAGAATACTGAATATGGTTGTAACATATTTATAATAACATCACAATATATATATTATACTGGAGTTATTATTTTATAATGGTAATAACAAATGAAGAAGAAGTGGAAGAAGAAAGGAACTTGGAAAAGGGTGGTGAAATCATTACCTATTCTTCGGGTTCTTCCTTTTGATTTGATCAAAAGGGATCAATAGGTTGGCTATAGGATCAAACTAATGCCTCTAGGTTGTATTGAGGGATGTTGGAAGATTATTCGGTCAGAGTTTGGCAGAACCAAAAGTCTTTTATGGTGTGATGAAATGAGAAGGAGGACTGCCCTTTTATAATAGTGGTGAGGGGCACCTTTAGAAAAGCAAGAAATATTAATTTATAATGAATACATATTCAGTTTCTAATGGCTAAAAAGATTATTATTTAAATTTTAAGGTGGGTATAGGTCGAAATACATTCAACTAATAGATTTTAGATAGGTTTGGGTTTCTATATTAACCTTATCTTTAAGTATTAACTCTTAGTTTATTAGTTTGACATTTACCATGTCACTTTGTATTTTTATATTATATAGTTAATTAACCCACTATATACATACAAGAGACCCCCAAGTGGTCCATTAATGATACAACCATCATGATATAAGTCTCTTGTCCGAACCTTAGATTTTTATCAATTTAATATCAATTAATAATGTAATATTTGTTTTAAAACCTCTTTTATGTCAATTTTGACACTATTCAATAGATGATTTTTTTGAAACACATAAAAGAATTATTACTTCGAAAAAAGTCAATTAAATCAATCCTAATATGTCATATTATCCTATAAAATAAGTTTAATTCATTACAAGTCTCAAATTATATTTATTGTGGTATTTATAATATCAGTTATTTTAATTTTTCACTATTATGGTAATTACTGCATCATCATTGTGTCATAAATAAATTGAATTAGTTAATGTCTAAAAATTATATATAAAATATCATTATGTAGTAAATTGTTTTAGATTTATAATGAATATTTATAGTCGAAAATCCAACATATATAACCATATGTAAAATTCTTTTTTCTAAAAGATATATGCTTATGTCATTTTTGTACTTATTTTAACTTAATTAAAATAAAGTCTCCCTATCACCTACATGTGGCTCCTTGGGGTCCTAAAATCGACTCAAAGATGCTTATGGTCGAACATGTGTCAACCAATAAGGTTAGGACACGTTTTAGGGTTATTTAGTATTATTATAATATTATTTTTTAACCCTTATTTACCGAATTTACTCTTAACCATGGTAAATAAAATATTTACCGCAGTAATTATTCAAAATGTCTAAAAATAAAAGTTTCCCATTTACATAATATGAACAGCCTGATTCCAAATATGGAATACATTTTTCCAAATTCAAAACACAGAAGTGGCAGAAATTAATTTAAAATTAATTCCTGCTATCAAAACAAAAAGCATGTTTTTAAGATATAATAACTATCCAAAGGTTGATACTTGTTTATATTCGGTTTAATTGTGAAATTATGTCCAATGACAAAAATTGTATTAAATGGTAAAAATATATCCTAAATATACTTTAAAACCACTCAAATTCATAATTTATTAATATAAATTATTTCAATTAAAAAAGTTGTTTTTAATTAAAATTTAGTAATTTTCACTATTCATCAAAATATTAAAGTTATCCAAAAAGTACCAAAAATTCACGTTAGGATAAATTAGATATTACGAATCGAAAAATGAAGTCCACTTTGAAATATAAAATATATATAATTTCAAAAATTATGTATTACTAGTCATAACGGTTAGTTTGATTGGTTGTGGTGTGTGTTAGAACTCGAAGTTGCGTACAACACACGCTACTATATTATTCAAAGGAAAGCATACAGTGGAAGCTTGGGATGTTTCATTGTAAATTTTTTGATGTCCCTATTCTAAAAAGTAAATTTTTTAGTCAAATTGAATATATAAATGTTTAAAATATTGGAATTAAAAAGGGTTCACTATTAAAAGTTGGTAAAAGTGCAATACTAAAAATTAATTTGTTCTTACATTATATCTAAGAAACTCATAATATGGATTCTAAAATTATAAGGATTATATAATGTTTACAATTTAGTTAATAATATTAATAACCTCTTTTTAAAGGCTTGTTTGGTAAGTCATGGTGTGATTGAACTCGGTGTGGTTTGTAGGGAAAGTTATTGAATTATTTTGAAGAAATAACACACTATGAAATCTTGGGGTGTTACATTCTCCCCTCCTTCAATAAATTGCGTCCTCACAATTTGAAATTTTTCTTCGATAATAAAATTTTGAAGATAGAAAATATCTTTGTGGGAAAACCCACATCGGAAATTGGGTTGATAAAGTTTAGTCTTAATATGAGGAAAAGAGAAATGAAAGGGTCACCACCAAATTATGATCTCTATTCGGAGAACATTGTTTGTAATTAGAGACATATAATTGGAGGAAAAACGTAAATATTTATAGGTAGTGATTAAGGTCATCACTCACAAACAAGTTTAAAATCTAGGGCCTTAAATTCATCAATCTATGATGATTTAAAATACCATCGCTTTAGCAAAACATATTGTATTAAGATAATACATTTTTTTAATATCCCTTCACTAAAGTGTAAGAATTAATTTCTTAATTGAATAAGAGAAGAATTAAAATATATACTTGACAAGTAGAGTCTCAACCATTAACTAATTTCTACCACAAACTCATATTTTACTCTAAATGATAATAGAACATAAAATTAATATTCTATTTATCCTATTAGTATAGAGTTAAAAAAATTGAATTTATAATTCATCTAGAAGAACCATTAAAAAATGACATTATTCAAACTAGGACATCACGTGGGTTAGTGGTAGGTGATACACCCTTGTCACCCTTCGGTTGTGGGTTCAAGTCTCACGGCCTTGCTGGACGCGACGAGTTGCCACCCGACCTCCGGGTTGTCCTTTTATGGAAATCCAAAATAATCCAAACTAGAAATATCTGAAATACTTCAGTCCAAAATTTATAAGGAAGGTAAACATAATGAAGATCCATTTTTTTCCACGTAATAACATGTGATCACCTTCATCATGTATTCTTTTAAATAACTGCAACATCTTGAATTATCATAAAACCTTATTGATTACATTCATGATCCCTTATTCCTTATAGAATAATAGATATACTACTTCAATCCGAAAATGTTGTAAACCCCAACAATGATGGAATATAGTTCCAAGGTATTCAAGAATATCCAATATAATTTATCCAAAACATCATGTATTATTCTAAAATCACTACCTCGGTATCAGAACCATATTATGGTTTATCTTTCTCTCAACCGTATATGTTCCAAAAATTTAACCTGATATTGAGTCACTTTTCATTCTTCCACACAATCTCAAGTCCATAATGAAATAGTACTACAGTACAATCCTTATTTACTCCATAATTATTATAACAATTACATTATTGATACAACACTCAAATGACATAATCAACATAAGAACTCTAATCATTCCTCTTCATCTGTGGTAGTATCATAACTTGATTATTATCCAATAGCATCATTTGTGGAATAGTCTGATGACTGAGACATAGGTTGGAGTAGTGTCCAAACTCCTTGCAAATGAAGCATTGTACATTTGAAACCATTTTCTTACCCTTCCAGTCACGTACTTTTTGCCCTTTTCCTCCACAATTATAACAAACTCTCATTCCTTTCAGGAAAGTTCTAGGGTGTTTCTTTCCACATTTATCACATATAGGAAAATTCTTCTTATCCCTCTTCCCTTTATCCTTCTTTCTCTCTTCCATAATTTTCTTCTCTTGCTTCCCTTCAAAGCCATAGGACTCATTAAACTCTTTACTTATCATATAAACACATGATATTATTTCTTCATATGATGATAATACATGTGAGAATATTTCTCTTATAAATTCTGGCTTAAGACCATGAAATATATGATCCTTCTTTCTCTTTGTATCATGTGCATTGTTGGAGTTCTCATTCCTTCTACTGGGCGCCATTTCTAAACAATGGCATACACTAGATTAGTTTATTAATAACAATACCTAATCCCAAACTTGTAAAACACATAACATAAATTAAATAGTTTATGGATATAATCCATAATCATAAAAATGTCTCCTTTGAGGATGTATATACTCATAAACCCTTCATATTTCTTTCTAAAGAAAATGAGAATTATACTAAGCATATCCCCTGGGAGTGTCGTAACCAAGAGTGCAGCATGGCCCTGTTGTCGTGCATCAGTTCATGTTCGAGTCTAGATCAAAGCGGTGTTTTCGGGTTTTACCCCTAGGTACATCTGTTCCAGAGCTGCCTCTACCTTCTCGTATCCAGACAGGGATGTATTGCTCGGAAAACTCACAAAATCTCTAAAATACCAAAATTCTAGGAAGTTCTTCTATAATAATCCTCAAAGTTTATCTTAAATCTATGTGCTTTAATCATAGTTTATCTAAATCTAGCTTCCAAGGTTTTTTACTAAACTTCCTTTGATACCAACTGTAACGCCCCGGCCCTAGTGACCCAGAGTCGGTGCATTATTACATAACATTGGAATGTTCACAAGAAATATCAAATCTCGAAAGACCGATTGGTTTAGTAGCCTTAGAAAAACTAGATATATTCATAAGGTTTTACATTACATCATAAAGTGAATAACAACTACAAAAACATAGTCTCCATATTTCACACTCATATCCCCACATACTATCCCTGCAGGTCATTCATAATTTACTTCTTCATACCCTGGGAAAAATAAAACATAGAAAAGGGGTGAGCTCAAATTCCCAATAAGTATAACAATATAGCGGAAACATTCATAAATAAGAATAAGCATTTACGGCAATGTATAACTAAAACAAAATCCTTTTAAACTTGAACTTCAACATAGTATGTCAAAAATAAAATGAAATAATTCCATTTACTTATTCACATGGATATTCTAATAATCGAATAATCACATGCAATATCAATAACCACTTTCATAATGATGGAATGCATAATGCCAGACTATCATAACCACATAGCCAAGGCCTCGTGCCAAGACTACAAATAAGATTTTTCCAAAGCCTTGTGCCAAGACATTAGTTTGTCTCATTAGACCTACAGATGCATTGAGGAGCTATAGCAGGCTCCACTAGTCACATATTAAGTCCAATTCATTCCCATATGAAAAGGTTTAAACATAACATAAACATTCGTATTAAAACTAGCATATGAAATTTCAATACATTCGCCATAAACCATGAATGGTATAAAAATAGCACATCCACAGTCAAACATTTCACAAAACCTTCAATATATTATAGAAGTTTTGTATCATAATAAATCAACTTCAAATAAGATTAAAATCCATCAAAGGATGTTGACATAGATCAAATCAAAACTATTTGAGAGAAATATCTCTTTTCTCGAAATCATTGAAAAGTCACACATGTATAAAGGAAGTAATTTAAAAGATATTTTTGAATCATAGTGTCCCATCCCACTCTAAAACTTTTGAAAATAAATATCACTTCAAAACCTTCATTTCCATATAAATAAAACCTTAAAATCATTTTGAAAACATGGACATTAATTAAAAATATTTAGAATGATAAATCTTTAAAACATTTAAAACTATGATCTTCATAAAAAGTACCTTTCAAAAATTCTTAAAATATTCATTTTGAAATCATTAAAAAGTAACATAATTATAAAATAAAACATTTAATTTGAAAATATTCTTATATTATTGTAAGGGATGCTTTGACGATTTTATAACGGCGGTAAATAGCTGCACCCGCCGTATAAGTTAAAAAAGCATTCTTACCTAAAATTTGTCGAAAGGTAAAAAGTGCCTTGTTTGGAAAACAACGGAAAGATTCCTTTAAAAACACATAAGGGTATAAATGACTTTTACCCATATTTTGTTTAATTAGTATTAATGTTTTTAAATACATTTCGAAGAAACATGGATGTGGATGATAAAGAAATCCCATTAGATTATTACGTATAAACAACCTCGGATAATGAAGAGATTGTGAAATAAATACTTACCTTGTACTTTTCCATGGTTGGGGTAGGTTAAGCTCCAGTATAATAGTGAAATAATTGTTATTAAATTATACATGAATCATATACATTCATATGATATCATATATGATCTTTTAACATTACTTTGTTAATAATATCATAGTATTATCGTCGTTTTGGGTTTTAACTTACTCGTTTTCTTTTATATGTTTTGTTACATAAGTCATGTTTGTCATGGATAGGATGTATATTATTCATATGAAAAATTATATCATGTCCATTAAAATTATTTTTAAATCGTCAAATGATAATTATATTTAAATGGATACGATGCAGAATGAATCTCATAGCGTCCGTGGAGACGGTAGTCCGCACGTATGCACGAGCAAGAATATCATTCTTTTTATATTAAAATAATATATAAATGGATGGTATATAATATATACAGAATAATTATCATGTTATATTTATTATTTACATGATTTACACATCATTATTATACCCATCCAAATAATAATATATTGAATAATAATTACACTACGACGTGGAGACGGTAAGCCGTCCGTACGCACGTATGGTGACATGTTATTCAAAGGGTGGATAGAATACTGAATATGGTTGTACCATATTTATAATAACATCACAATATATATATGATACTGAATTTATTATTTTATAATGGTAACAACAAAGTAAGATGAAGTGGAAGAAGAAAGGAACTTGGAAAAAGGTGGTGAAATCATTACCTCTTCTTCGGGTTCTTCCTTTTGATTTGATCAAAAGGGATCCATAGGTTGGCTTTATGATCCAACTAAGGCCTCTAGGTTGTAGTGAGGTATGTGGGAAGAGTATTTGGGCAGAGTTTGGCCAATACAAAAGGCTTTTAAGGTGTGAAGAAATGAGAAGGAAGAGTTTCCTTTTATAAGAGGGGTGAGGGGCACCTTTGAAAAAGCTAGAAATATTAATTTATAATAAATTCATATTCGGTTTATAATGGCTCCAAAGTTGATTATTTAAATGTTAAGCTGGGGATAGGTCGAAAACAATTAATTCAATAGAATTTAGACAGATTTGGGTTACTATATTAACCTTATCTTTAAGTATTAACTCTTAGTTAATTAGTTTGACATTTACCATGTCACTTTGTATTTTTGTATTATATAGTTAATAAACATAATATATACATCCAAAAGACCCCCATGTGGTCCATTAATGATACAAAAATCATGATATAAGTCTCTTAGCCGAACATTATATTTTTTTGAATTTAATATCAATTAATAATATAATATTTTTTTAAAAAACTCTTTTATGTCAATTTTGACACTATTCAATAGTTTATTTTTTTGAAACTCATAACAGAATTATTACTTCTAAAAATGTCACTTACATCAATCCTAATATGTCATATTATCATATAAAATTAGTTTAATTCATTAAAAGTCTCATATTATATTTATTTGGGTATTTATAATATCAATTATTTTAATTTTTCACTATTATGATAATTACTGTATCATCATTCTGTCATATATGAATTAACTTAGTTAATGTCTAAAAATTATAAATAAAATATCATTATGTAGGAAATCGTTTTATCGTTCTAATGAATATTCATAGTCGATAATCCAACATATATAACCCTATGTAAAAATTTTGTTTCTAAAAGATATATGCTTATATCATTTTTGTACTTATTTTAACTTAATTAAAATAAAGTGTCCCTATCACCTACATGTGGCTCCATGGGGTCCCAAAATCGACTACAAGATGCCTATGGTCGAACAGGTATCAACCAATAAGGTTAGGACACGTTTTAGGGTAATTTAGTATTATTATAATATTATTTTGTAACCCTTATTTACCAGATTTACACTTAACCATGGTAAATAAAATATTTACCGCAGTAATTATTCAAAATGTCTAAAAATAAAAGTTACCCATTTACACAATATGAACATCCTGATTCCAAATATTTAATCCATTATTCAAAATTCAAAACACAGAAGTGGCAGAAATTAATTTAAAATTAATTTCTGCTGTCAAAACAAAAAGCGTGTTTTCCTGATATAATAAATATCAAAAGATTGATACTTGTTTATGTTCGTTTTAATTGTGATATTTTTTCCATTGACCAACATTGTATTAAATGGTAAAAATATATTCTAAATATAAATTAAAAACACTCAAATTCATAATTTATTAATATAAATTATTTCGATTAAAAAAAAATTTTTATTTAAAATTTAGTAATTTTCACTATTCATCAAAATATTAAAGTAATCCAAAAAGTACCAAAATTTAACCTTATGATAAATTAGATATTCCAAATCCAAAAATGAAGTCCATTTTGAAATATAAAATATATATAATTTCAAAATGTATGTATTACAATTCATAACTTCTAGTTTGATTGGTTGTGGTGTGTGTTAGAACTCGGAGTTGCGTACAACACACGCTACTATATTATTCAAAGGAAAGCGTACCGTGGAAGCTTGAGATGTTTAATATTAAATTTTTTGATTTCCCCATTCTAAAACGTAAATGTTTTAGTCAAATTTAATATATAAAAGTTTAAAATATTGGAATTAAAAAGAGTTCACTATTAAAAGTTGGTAAAAGTGCAATAATGAAAATGAATTTGTTCTTACATTATTTCTAAGAAACTCATAATATGGATTCTAAAATTATAAGGATTATATAAAGTTTAAAATTTAGTTAATACTATTCAAAACTTCTTTTGAAAGGCTTGTTTGGTAAGTCATGGTGTGATTGAACTCGGTGTGGTTTGTAGTGCAAGACATTGAATTATTTTGAAGAAATAACACACTATGAAATCTTGTGGTGTTACGTGTTGTGTGTCATTAATGATATCAAATACAATGTCCTTATTTTTGAATTTTACGTTGTTATAGTAAAATTGAGGTACAGTTGAAAAGGTTGTATCCACATTAGAATAAAAATAATCCTTTTAAATTAAAACTATGAAGAAAAAAGAATAATCATTTTCATTAGCCAATGGAACTCATGTTTGAAATTCATCATCAGTGTATCAAAAAATTTATTAATAAAATATTATTTAGTAATTAATTTATGGAATCTTTTTTTATTATAGGAGTTCAATTTTTAATATGTCAAATAATCTCATGTGTGTAAATATTTTAGTTTTGTTTTGTTAAATCCTTAAATATACTATTATAAACTCTTGTGGAAACGAATTCATTATCCTTATGATCCTCCATGATATAAGTAGTGACCCAATATTCCATATTATTTATAAAATATGGATTACTAGTTTCATTGATGGTGTGTTATCAATTCATCAAAAATTAAAACTATTTAATGGTGCATGGAGACAAGTAACAAAAAATTTAGTGAAACATTAATTCAATATAAATAAAATATATGGTTTACCATGTCCAGAACCATGATATTTAAATTTAATACGATGATAAATAAAAAATGTCATATGATATACCCATTAAATATATTTTGGAAGAAATATTTTCATCCATTCATAATCTGAACTCAATAAATAAACTATAACATATTATTTTTTTCTATAAACACAAACACCTGAGAAATAGAGGACCCAACTCTGATTTAATTTAAGTAGAATTAAATCTGATTGAGAATTATTAACAATTGGGATCATTAATATTTTTCCTATTTAATAAATTTGAATATTTAGAATAACAAATATAACCATGATAGGAATAACCAAGGATTAAAATACCACAATAAATTATTAATACCATCTAGAGATAATAATTTTCTTACCACAAATGAACCATGAATCATGATTCAAACATAGATAAAATTTATCAACAGATGGTAATTAAAATTTAACATAGATAACCTCTTTGATATATATTAATGCCATAAATTTCCAATGATTTTTATCACCTTAAAAACAATATAATAAGATTAAAAAAATTTATAATGGAACCAACACAAATAATATGTATACTAGAATACAATATAATATCCTATATATATGAGAATGTAATTTATCAATTTCCACTGAATCCAACAATGGGGTTTAATTTTATTTTGTAGGAATATAATTCAATGGATATATGAAAATATGTTTCCAAATTAATGTGTTATATGATGGTGTTTATGAATGTCCCATTATTAATTCATTGAGAATGAGTTAAAACTCCCACAATGATAAGTCTAATGATGAGATCACAAATGTGTGTTTAGATAAATCATGGATATTTAGTATATTGGTTCCATTAACCAAAATATCCATCATTTTCAAATATCTTTCATTTTCAGAATACATACTATATTTTTATAAGGAAGCAAAGTTGACTGAGTTAGTTCAATATAAGGCAGACACTTCCCACTTAGTTACTTATATCATATTTCAATATTTATTATAACCTTAAATAATTTCCATGTTCATTAGAGGTTTTATAATAAAATAGTTATGGTTCTTTTATATGTCTATATTTGGGTTATTATGTAAAGCATGAGTAACACAATTTCTACTAATATAAAATCATAAACTATTTATTATTTTTATAATTTAAACATAATAGTAATGTATCATTATTGAGAGAATAAATATAAAATTTTGTGATTTTATATGGTTTAAAAAACATTTCCAATGAAAAATAATTAAATTCATAAAATATGAATCCCTATAAATTATTCAATATCCATCTCTATTACCATCCAAATTGGTTAGTCTCTATATTACCCATATATCATTATCTTTAACAAAATCCACAAAATAATAAAATTTCCCCTATACGATTTTTAATCACTTATTGAGTTAGTAATAGAAATATGATGCAATTGATAAATATTTTCTAATAACAATTGATTTTCAATGTAATTCCCAAAAATTGGTAACCCAATGTGTTACTAAGAGGATACAACCAAGTGACCTTAGGTGTAAATCCTCATATACTAGATGATGGAAACTAGTTGTGAGAGTTTATAATTGTGAATGGGAGGCTATACTCTTGATATATGAATATTTATATTCAATATAAATCATTAAAACATCATATATAATTGAATCCTCATTAAAAAACTGAATTGTAACCATTTGTTAATTAAAAAAATTAACATTAAAATGATACACAAATAGAGGCAACATTTTATACATTAAATGATATCAGATCATATATTGACTATAAAGAAATAAAATAATAAAAAATGTGACTCATATATTATTCTCAAGTTCATCACTCATCTAGCCACCAAAACTAATCAATTAGAAAAATTTATATTAGTGGTATTAAGAATAGAATATCATATATATATATATATATATATTCATAGGTTCTATATTTTTATATATTCCCATGCATTGGGTGTGAGAAAAAAACATCACTAGTCCCGCCCATAATAGTGCCCCTAATATGAACCATAGTACACTAGTTTTATGAATAAATGAGAAAATAAATAAATTCGGGACCCAAAACAAAATATATTCAACATTATTTGATAGGGAGATAAAAAATCCACCATGAAATTTCACCCCATCTATATTAGGTAATATTAGAGAATAATTTTGATCATTACACGATTGTCATTATATGGTCTTTCAAATCACTGAAAAGATTCACAAATTCCACCCTTCAGAAAATGTACTCTCAGTAATAACTTTATATTTGTTGGATAAATATTCATGACAGAACAAAAAATCATTATAATGTGAAATAGGGTTACAAATACCACTCATTGGAACATGGAATGAGTTTATAACTACTACCCTATGGAAAAATGGGTTAGGTTCAAAATCACACTCTATGAAATACATGATAGATTTAGATATTTTAAAAACATAAATGAATCCTAACATATTCTAAACCATGGACAACTTAAAATTGTTTATTATATGAATCATGTTTTTTTCTCCAACATTTGAATAATATTTTGAGGTGTATCTGCATAGTGATTAGTACATATTTCCTCCTATCCATAGGATATGAAATGATAAGAAAATGATGTCTATACAATGAGTCCGACCTTCAATCCATCCTTAAAGAAGTTATATCCTCATCATATATATTAAATATAATAAAAATAGAATATGAAAATTTTAGGAAAAAATAATAAACACCAGTGATACACATAAATCAATGTCATAAATAATACAAAATTGTATAATTTTCTAAATCACCCACCTAAACCATTTATCTTGATCATATTCCTTAGCTTTCATAATAATACATGAGGATAACATTTGTATAGCCCGATAATTAATCCTCCAAAAAATAAATTAAAAATCTTACATGATTAACCAATCATTAATAACAATATAACTATAATATTATTTCATAGAGTTTAGAGAAATACATATAGGCTCTCTATTTTTTTCAATCTTATAGGGAAATCACAAGAGGTGAGTAGGATTTTTCTATTACTATTTCCACAACAAACATTATATACGAATAAATAAAATCCAAATATTACCAAACAATGAATTACATATATTTGGTATATACATTGATACTACCGAGGTTATATAGTTCTTACTAGTAAATTCATATTCCATAAAATGGTGCAGGTTATATAGAAAATGGGTTTGAACCCTAAAATAAAATATCAATCCTTATTCACTTTTGAAGATCCATTGGAATGATTTGAGCCCCTAGAAACCACTAGAACCACTTTATGAAGATCAATAAATAGTATTAATTCAATCTTATGAGATTAGACATGGTTTTCTATAAAAAAAACCAATTAATCACATCCATCATTTTCGTTCTTTTAATCATTAATATAGACTTGTAACCTTTCACGAAATATTTCAAAATATACACACTAACCAGACTATGTATACATGGAACAACCTGCTAGAAAACTCTTCAATTATGTTATAATAGTTCATCGTTAGACATTCCTGATTTTTTTTAATGTATATGTCCCTCTGAGTTCTATCATGTAATAACCCTACCCAAACCACTGAGTACAAGATAGTATTTTATTACCCCAAATGTGTATCTCACCGTATAAAAAGGGTTTCCGACCAGCAGTAAGGGTCTTATCTCATCAGTGTGGAGACAATACACTATTTATAATATATTTTAACAACAATACAATTAAATAATTATGTTACCCAAGTATATATAAAATCTAAAAAATCGAAATTTCATATTTCATGCATGTCATATATTAAATAAACTAACTTCTTCCCAATGTATAATGAAAAACCGGTTTATATCATGTTTTTATAGGATAAATAAAACTAGTAGAAATATACCCACATGTATCCTAGATTTTCATCTTACTCCAAGCCTAAGTATCCTAAATTTACCTCCATAGATTGGTTTCCCTTCTCTAGATAACTTATAATGAAATATTAACACACACAAAGATTCGTGTGCGAGGTGTGAGTATTAAACCCTGTATAAAACCAAAAATTCATCATTATCATAAGAGTGAATAATATATAAAAGGATATGTCATGATATATTTCAATTCTCAAATAAACATACAACCACACATGTGCCAATTCATTATTCACTAACCATACCTCCATGATCCTTGACACTACCTGATTCTACATTTTGTTGGTAAGGACATTAGGTTATGTAAAACAATATACCACATTTATGGATATATAGTAGCCCCACATAGAATATTTTTCATTATTATTAAAACCACAAACCTCATACTAATAGTGGTCATTATTAAATACATCAAATAGACCACCATGATAGCGGTCGTTATCTTTGGAACATTGCACGCCCCACCCTAGTAGTAGTTCTTATATTTTGAACACTACACCACTTTCTAGTTTTCTATCCAGCCACACACTCTCATAACCTTATAAGGATATACAGTCTATCCATTTAGTTTGTTCGGACCACCTCAGATTGGTTAAAAATAAAACTATTCACATCCCACTACTAGTATTGGAATTCCAACATTTATGGATGTTTGGACTACATCTACCAAACATTAAGCCTCCACCTTCAAATATAATCATAGATAAATTAATAATAACACAGTCATACCATATATGTTTCATAGGCTATAGTATTTTCACCATTAACAATTCATTATACATCACCTCTAGAGGATTATTATATGCGAACTGTGTGACATAGTCATCATGATACATAATGTAATATTTTATATGCTATGCAATAAAACATTAAATACATATTTATAACAACAAATAAATAATAAGTCAAATAAATAAAGTATTAAGAATTGTTATATACAATTATATGAAAACAATCAGTCAAATATGAGTTCCACTCACACATCAAAATACAACTCATATAATTGACGAGTTATCAACAATAAACCACATCTCATTATAATATCATACATGTGGAAAAAAGAATTGTAAGAACCTTCCTACCATATGAGTTTCAATGTCAACATCTATGTTCATCAAAAATAATAATCCAAACAATGTCATAATGTTAGTCAATTCCATAATATCTTATGTATTCCCAAAACTAACTACCAGATTTTTAATTTGAAAAATAAAAGACCCACATAAGAACCTAATTTTTCTCTCCCTGATAATGTTAGATAACCATGTTAATTTCCTAATATTATAATTGAATAATCAATATTATTTACTGTTCATAATTATAAATTTTTTATCATCAATTAATTGTATATAAATATAAATAAATATATATATATATATATATATATATATAATAAAGATAGTTGAAAATAAAAAACCTATCCTAGAATTATCATTCAGAAAATATTGAACCAAATATTATAGTAGATCGTGGACAACTTCAACCAAATATATAATAAAGATGATGACACATTTTAATCCCAGAAATATATAGTATTATTTTTATAGGGAATTATTGGACTTATCAAACTAAAAAGAATATCCAAAAAAACCAAAACGATCGGGTATTTTTCATTAGTGAAAACCATTTTATAGTTTTTCAGGATTAAACTGCAGTAATTTAACAAACCACTTAATTTTTCATTTAAATAATAATAAATTTGGAGTGATTAAATTATTTCAAAAATATATTATATCAAATAAATTAATCAAATGACACAATTACAATTATTAATGGAATTTAAAATTTAATGATATGTGTTTCAAGTTTGAATTGAGGATTATGATATGAAATATTAGTTTTAAATGTTTTTTATTAATAAGAGAGATGTGTAAGGGTAACCTAGTTTACCGTAATGTAAATCATTTCTATCCTGTGTGGGTAGAAAATTTTATCGTTATATGAGTCTCATACCTTTACAAACACAAGGGAATTATTTTTTACCCTTATACATATAAAACATAATGTTACGCAAAACTTTAATATATGATTATTCCCTTATATACAGAAAATATTATCCTCATTTAATTCTGAAAAAATTAACCCAACACTTACCAAACTGAAGGATTATTTTAGAAAAGAAGAAGGTATCTTGAGTAACTCCTACACTTACGAAATATAAACATATTCCACTCTCACAAACCCAAGAGCACCATTCTATTGGGAAATCATGAAAGTGTGAAACCATTATAAAATAGATGTTACTTAATGTGACGGGTATAATAAGCACATTAAATTTACATATCTATATGAATACCTTTATTATTACCTTATAAATATGGATATACACAAGTTCAATGAGTAATTAGCCCTTACGTAGCTCATGTTTACCCTTACGTATCACCATGTCACCCTTAAAAAATTTCAAAGACACCCTTAAATAGTATATCAGAATTCTCATACACCCTTATACACTTATAAGGTACTCTTAAAAATCATTGACAATAATTTTACAGCTTCTCTTTTCCAATAGAAAAATATTTATGCCAATAAAAAAACAATATAAATCATCAGTTACTAGTTCGAAAACCATAGGTTTAACATAAGATTAAAAACTAAATTTACATTTTCGAAATTTTCACATATTTATTTTATAAAATGAAAACATAGTTTTGCATGTAACATTTATGATTTATAAAGTATTAATTCTTCCAATATAATAATGTATTATCCTCAAGAAGTGACTCAAATGGTTCCTTTCGAATAACTCAGGTCACTAAACATGAAAATTAGACTACTTCTCTTATGTTACCCCTTGGATATGATTGTAATTCCATATGATCGGTATACATGGTTATATCACTGCTTATAAAAAAAATAACTCTAATAAAAAATCTGCACCCTTCTTATAGGATGAATCATTCTCTAAATCAGATTCATCATATTATATAATATTCACATGATCAGGCATGTACCATAAAAGTTGTGTAACATAGAACACACCATGAACGCCTAAATAATGACGAGGAATTCCTATATAACATTCCATTTTTTCAACAAACTCATATATCTCGAAGGGTCTAATAAATTTTGTATCTAGGTTTACATTCTTATGAAAATGATAATTCCCAAACTGTGTTGAATCTTATAAGATCTCCCTACTAGAAAAAATGAAATACCAACGGCATATCCTCTAGTATTCATATGATCACAACGTAATATGATCTATCAGTACTTTCTTCCTAATCAAATAAAAATACTCTATTATATCTTATAATAACCCAGTCCATAGAACTAATTCATCACCAGATTTATTCCAAAAATTAGTGACAAAAAAGCCTCCCAAATATAGCCTCAGAAGGTAAAATTTCAATTGATCCATGGGAACTATTATTTTACGTGAACTCACCAAATGATTTTTTATCATCCCAAATCTCTTTTCAAGTTAAGGGGATATGAACTAAACATCTAATCAATATTTTAAATCAAATTCATATACTAACTATATGTGTGATGATTTTATGGTGTGTTCAACCTCAATAGAGTCACTAGATATTTCTAGAATCCCAACTAAAAGAGAAAATTGTGAAATGTTAATCCTTATCAGATATAATTATCAATAAAATTGTTTTTACTGTATTTTATCATTGAAATATATCATTCCTAACATGTATACATAATGAGTCATTCAAATTAGTATTAAGTGAGAAGCCATCATTATCTAATCAAATATCACCATGAATATTTCAATACTACCATGGGAACATGTAAAACTGTTAAAAAATTACTTCATGACATACACCTAATTCCCCAGAGGAAATTAAAGTGGATTGTAGAATCCAAAAAGGTGTGGGTGATTAGCCTTTAACCTATGGTAGGTATGGACATGGGAAATAAACTCGTTGATCTGACACATCATCCATGGATAGAAGAATTATTTCTAGATGTAATGTAACATCATTTTTACACTAAGACAAAACAAAAATATAGATGTATAGAAATCCAATGTGATTAACTCTCTATTATATGTAGATACCCAAATCATGTCGTACATTGAAATTACATTACATTTGCGGAATATTTAATACATAACAAAAATAGACACACCAGTACCGTAATAGTTTAGTGTTTTTGGAAACTCATAATATAATCTTCTAATCATGGTGAAAGATCTTCAACATCTCCCATAAAGATCTTCCCCTTTTGTTTTCTTACCTAAAAACTTTCTTGAAATCATGGGGAAAAGAAACCATATAAAGGGTGGGGTAAAATTCTCAGTAAGTGTAAGCATGGAGAAAATAAAACAAACCATATATATTTGAACTTATAAACATGAACATAATGTTTAAACATCAAAATCCTGACCAAAGACATAAATCTTGGAAGTACGTAAGGCATGTATAATAATGGAACATCAATATTGATAAAATAGCATTGGAATAAATCATGTAATTGTGTAAACCATTCAGCACTTGTTATGATTTCCATTGTAGCCAAGACATTGCTGCCAAGACCATCTTAGTGGACAAAGTCCCTTTCTAAATTGAGTTCACTCCACGTTACTGTCATGTATCACTGAACCGGATTAAATTAACATTCCAACCATATCTATCTCATGAGATATAAATCAATACCCAATGCATTAGAGGGAGATATAGGACCCACACATCTCATAATGATATCATTCATTCATGTGCCACAACATAAACATAAATCATTCATCATAACCCAAAGAATAAAATGGGTTTCATAAACATCATTTCATCATAACATAATACATATAAAAAATTGATATCATTTCATCATAAGAAAAGTGATTCCATGTAAATCATAGAGAAAATATACTTTAAACATAAACATATGAAATAATTTCATCTTATATGGAAACTGGTTTTGTTAAAACACTTGAAATAAATTCTTGAAGAAAATGTCATTTCTTTTCCAAAACCAATTTATTTTAAAAAAATTCAATGAAATTTTAAAAGAAAATGATTTTGTTTAAAATACTTATTAAATATTGTATAGGAAACTTCATGAAAATAAGGCCTTATAAAACCAGAAAAATTTCTTTCACGCCGTATAAGTTAAAAAAACATTATCCTCGTACTTTTGTCGGAAAAGTCAAAATGTACCTTATATGGTAAACAAAATAATGATTCCTTCCATACGATGAGTTAAAATTAAATAAAGGTCTAAAATGACTTTAAACATACATGGATGAAAATTAAACGTTTTATGAAAACATTTTGATAACATATGTACATGGGTGATAAACGTAACCCCAATAAATACTTATAAATAAACAATCTCAGATAAGAATGAGATTGGAATAATTATCCGTTAACATATGTCTGATATGCTTCATTTGTTTCTGAACAACCTGCATAATGATTTAAATAATGTCATTGACTTATTACAGAATCATATTCACTGTTATGATATCATATATGGTTCACTTATGACTTTATATTACCAGTTATTTTGTAAATTTCATGTTAAAGCACCGTTTTGGGTAAAATCGTTTCATTTATCGTAAGAGTTTCAACATCTTGTTCATGATATTATTACTTATATCCATATTTACATAATTCCAGAATGTATAACATGATTTATATATAATATATATCAACATATAAATATATATGATAGACCGCTGTTTTCGTTTCCTTATTGAATTGAATGGAATTAAGTAGATGACATTCATATATATATATATACATAAATCCAGTATAATTATTATGTCACATATTTCCTTATCATTCATTATATATACTTTATAATAATTCATGAATGGTTAATATGGAGAATGAATCTTACCGAGTCGTGGAGACGGTAGTCCGTACGTATGCACGAGTGATGATATCATTCCAATGATCATGGAATTTTTTTGAAGTGTATGTATAATATTTAAGAATAAATATCACTTTACAATAATCATATATAGTTATTTATTTATACCATTATACCCATCCAAGTAAGGTGGTGGTCGAAAACAGATTACACAACGGTGTGGAGACGGTATTCCGTACGTACGCACATGCGGTGATTTTTCATTTCGTAGGACTGACAGAAGGTGAAATAGGGTTGTTTCATATTTATAATAACATTTCAGTATATATTTAATACTGATTATATTACATTATAATGTGACAAATAAATAATAAGAAGTAGAAGAAGAATGAAACATGAGAAAATCGGAAGAAGAGATTACCACTTCTTCGACGCACCTCCTTTAAGCTTCCTCTTGAGGAAGTAGAGATGGTCTTTTGAGAAGACCATAACCTCCAGAATGTTTCTTGGGAAGTGGAGAAGAGAAATGGGCAGGGTATGGCCGAGAATCAAGGATAAAAAGGTAGGGAAGAGAAGAGGGAAGGTGTTCCCTTTTTACAAGGGAGGAGAGGGGCACCTTTGAAAAAACTCAAAATATTATTTTATAATAAAGTTATATTTGATTTATAATAGCTCCAAAATGATTTATTAAGAGGATAAAGTGGGAATGGGTTGAAATACTCTCAACAAAAATATTTTAGATATTTTTGGGTCATTATATTAACCTTATCTTTTAGTTTTAACTCTTAGTTAATTAGATTGGCATTTACCATGTCACTTTGTATTTTTATATTATATAGTTAATAAACATACCATATACATCCAAGAGACCCCCAAGTGGTCCATTAATGATACACCTATCATGATATATGTATCTTGGCCGAACCTTATATTTTTTGTAATATAATAACATTTAATAATATAATATTTGTTTTAAAACTATTTAATGTCAATTTTGACAATATTTGGTAATTGATTTTTGTGAAAATCATATCATCATTACATGTTCGATAAAAGTTCATTAAATCAATACTAACATGTCATACTAACCTATAAAATTAGTGGAATTCATAAAATGTATCAAATTATATTTATTTGGATATTTATAACATTAATTATGTTAATATTTCATTAATAAGTTAATTACTGCATCATCATTGTGTCATATATAAATTAAATTATTTAATGTCTAAAATTATTAATAAAAAAAATTATTTATGAGATATTTTTAGAATTATATTGAATATTTATAGTCGAATTTATTTTATGTATAACCCTATATTAAAAATGTTTTAGTTATTAAACTTTGATTTTAACTATTTTAACTATTCTTTAAATAAAATAATAATAAGTGTACTAATCTAATCCAACTGGACCTAAATGGTCATATTTTATTCCTATGGTTGTTTTTTAATGAATTAAACTTATCCAATAGAATTAGGAAATGTGTTAATGTAATAATAATATCATTTTTACCATTAATTACCCGATTTACTTTTAACCGTGGTTAATAAAAGTAAAAAATTACTATTCACCAAAAATTATTTTCATCACATTGAACCACATTTTAGTCCTTCATATTAACTGTGTGTTTTGGATTTTCGAAATTCCCCACACAGAAATGGTAAAATTATGTTTTGTGTTAATATCCAAATTCTCCTAGGAGGTGGGTAAAAGACAGTGAAAAGTTCAATAAAATTTTTATATGTCTAAAATTATTATAAAAATAACTCCAATTAATTTCATTGAACTTATATAAGTATTATGTATCAATTTTGACCTAAAATAAATCTAAATAAAATAAATATTTATTTAAATAAAATGTCATTTTTTTAATAGTAACCATGTGTTTTAACTCTTCATCATAAATTGAATGTTTTAAGAAAAATACAAAAAATTCACCCTAGGATAATTTCGATATTCCGAATCAAAAAAGGAATTCCATTTTGAATGATAAAATTAATAAATATCCAAAATTGGGTATTACTATTCATAACAGCTAGTTTATATAATATTTTAATAGCATATCTTTGTTTAGTGAAACTCGGTATTGCGTACAACACACGTTATCGTGGAAGGTAGCGATTTCATGTAATGTGAGCCATGTCAGGGTTGCGTGTTGTGAAAGTCTTTTTTTTGTTTTGTATAAAAAAATCCAACCATATTTAATTTATACATTGAATAAATATATATATATATATATATATACACTCAATTTTGCGTAAAATGGAAACTATTAAACTAACATGAAATTATGTTTAACACAATACAAGAATAGTGTTGCGTACACTGAAAGCTAATACAGTGTTGTGTATAGATCATGATAATCATGGTGTTGCATACAACACAAGACATCAATGAAATTAAAAATAATAATCCTCATAAATTCTCGGGTTGTTACATTATATGTAGGTTATACTACTCTCATATACACATGGATCAAATCTTTTACCACCAACAAACACATGGGTATCGAGTTTCCTCCATTTAGTAATTACCATATCAGAAAACAGAATATGTTAGTGTCAGTTCTATCCTTTTAAAAATTTAAAATAAAATATATCACCACCAATGGAAAACAATTATTGATCCATGATCCTCATAATTATCAATCCTATAGTCATCCAAAAAAATATCATCATACACTACTCCTCCTTCGATGGTTCATTATCAATCTATTTCTCTCCATTTATCTTTTAGATACAAGAGTCTACAATGATTTATCTATTACCAAGTGCATATTCCATCTCATGGTCAATATATCTAGATATTCCTCCCATCACCTTAAGCTTGTGTTTAGGTCCCACTATATAATGATGCAGTATAGCATTTTGTGGTTATTGTAGGAATTTATCTTCTCCAAGAATAGATACATCTTCCAATACTTTATACCATGAATCATGTATACTATATTCATATATTTAGTAGGGCATTTCATCTCATAGAGTCACAAACGACATGACACATAAGATAATAACATCTCCCTCTTCATCATCACAACTCCAAGAAATATTCTAGATTCATTTTATTACATGGAGTATTTGATATATAGAACAATGAGTATCAATAATTTATTTATGTTCAACCTCCTGTTTAGCCTAATAAATGACTCATATTCACATTTTCCAACATCTATAAATTTAATACTTTATTCATCAGTATAATAAGAGATACTGACTGATGAGGTAATATATTTATAAAACATAGATAATATCCATCGAAAACCATAATGATCTGGAACTCAAACAGGTTCTGGTGGGAAGTTTAGTATATCAGTACCACCAAATTAATGAAGTAGATAGATATAAATACCTTATTCATAATATTACATAATATAATTACCCAATGAATCTCAATGTAACTTAACTTCCAATTTATATCGTGTTTATGTGCTCGAAGAAAAAATACGACTATCTTGAGATTTCTAGAGTGTTACTTCTGTGTAGGCATATATATATCCTCACCAAATCCCTTCATATCATACATCTCATACCTATCTGATACTACATCTTTGTGATTTTCTCGTCTCTAAATCACAATAGGTTTGATTATGATTGATGATCAATCATACAGAACCCATAGAGTCCCTATAACTAATAGAAATGATAATTGATCATTATAAAAAGAAAAATCATCGTAACAGTCACGTGTGTCATGTTATAGTACTCAATGAATAGTATAATAATAAAATCACCCCTATTTGAGAATAACATAGTTTCACCCCCATAGTGAACTACTCAGCCTGATAAATCCCTTCTTCTCTATGCCCTTAACATATACCTTTATCTCATTTAGCTCATCCAGATCCAGAAGACAAATGTGTATAAAAGTGGTCACACAATAAGGATGAGATATATACAAAAAATCCTTCAGAGTCTCTACTAGTTCAATGAGTTCCACCATGATTCTAAAATTTCAATAGAACTCATGAAATGCATTGGTTCATTAGAAATAAAAAGATTACTAGATTCTAAACGCACTCCATATTCAACTATACTTATGTCCTCCAACACCAAGTAAATTTAATAATTGATTAATTTATTTAGGGTTCACCACTTCTAATCAAACACATAACATATGTGGGTTCATGTTGAGAATCACAGTTCAACATGTTTGCAGTTATAGAAGGAACATTGTCTCTTAAAGGTGAATTCTAGACCAACTCCATTAGAAGTCATATAATAAATATCAAGGATAAATATTTTGTTACATGAATGAAATAATTTTTAAAAACCCAAATCCACTATAAAATTTCTAAATAAATATAAAGGATCACATGCAGTTATTAGGGCTATCTAACAATATCCCAATGTTTAATAATCCTAGAACTATCCAAGGTATTCATCCCTACACTATATTAGATATCATAAACATAAATTTTGGAGAATATTTCTACATACTACTTATTCATTCATGAATAAAATAATCATATAATAATGGAAATAGATATACGACATAATAGATGATAAAATTGTATAATAATAAAATAACACAATATAATTAATATAATTAATGAAATTATTTTTAGTAATAAATGTATATGTATGTATGAAATAGAAACCTATATTCCTATCCCTAATGTAAAATTTAACAAGAAAATAACATTATACTATAACATCCATCCCAGAAATCATAAAATGGAGTTCCGTTACACATGTGATTTATAGAAAAATAGAAAGACCCATACACAAGTCCCTTACAATAATCTATTTTCTACCTAGTCCTAGGTTATTCTAAAAATAGAAGATGAATCGATGATCTCATAGCATTTTATAAAATCATATCCTAAACCCTCGGGTATGAGTAGAAGATTCACAAGACCAAATTTGTGTCTTTTTATAAGAATATGTTCGTTGTTTAGTAGTCAGGGTAAATGTATTTCAGTGGGGAGAGTATAACCTCAATATTATATCACTTCACAACAATATTAATAAATATATAATATATTCAAATTATATGATGAAACTATATAATTTCAGCAACTAATGGAGTATATATCATAATAATAAAAAGAAAAAATGTAATACTAATGTTGTATGAATACAATATATTATATCAAGTATAGATGTAACAAATAATATCAGTAGTAATTGTGCAATGTTTTTTCTAGTAATGCATCAAACTCCAATCCACCATATCTTTAACTTATTGTTATTGGTACCTTTTCCTTAAATGGATCCTTGGACATGAAATATATATAGGCACTAAGATTCCCATGCATTGTGTGACAAATAAACTCAATTGGAATCCAAAAATTCATGCTTTATAATTGTCCACATATTATATAATATTTTGTGTCATTACAAAGGAAAATGATTAAAGAATCATGCAAACAAACATGTTTCAAGTCATCATGTGATTATAATTTCACAATAAACCATAGACCCACATCCTTTGTCTCATTATCAGTAATTATATTAGGGTAATTCAGGACATGATTTTTAGATACTTGATACTTATACATGTATTATTACATGATATAATGCATTATCATTTATCAATTGGAAACTATGGATCCCAAATTATAGTGACATTATGTAAAAATGTAGGTAATGATAAAATAATAGATTTTAATATTTATTAGTATTTATGAAATAGATATTAATTTTAAATTATGTTTGTTTTTATTTTTAATCAATTACATGATAAATTTTGTTTTACCCTAATAAAATGTAATTTTTTAGTTAAAACGCTTTTATAGAATAATGGTGGTGCACCTCTTTTAGTACCAACTTTTTAAATGTTTATTAATTAATTTTTATTTAATAAAATTAGTCTAATAAATTATAATATAAAAATTTACATAGGTGGGATTTTTGGTATTTTATTTATACGTTTCATTTTTTGGTGAATTGTGAAAAGATACTACATTTAAATTAAAAATTGACCTTTCAAATAACTATTTTCTAATGATAAGTTTTTTTAGTATTTTTTAATGTATAATTGATTAAATTATACATAAATAAATCTAATGTAGACCATTACATTAAATTTGACATTGAAATTGGATATTAATTCATTTAAAACATTTTACAATTATTTCATTTATAACTCATTATTTTTTCTCACCTGCAGGATTAATTTTAAATTAATATTATCCAATTTTGTATTTTTAGTTTTTTTAAATTGATTAATTATTTAATATATGTGTGTCCAATTTCGTTTATTAGGTATATTTTATTTTCAGACAATATAATGAGTATGTTGAGTAATTTTTAAAACGTTGTTAAGAATAAATTGGGTAATTAATGGTAAAAATAATATTATAAATATTAAATTATTACCCTAAAACTATTAAAAATTTCATTATATGATTGGTTTTATACAAAAAAACATTGGGATGAAATTTTATACTTTCCAGTCCATATTTATGAGAGTATGAAAATTTTAATATTGTATTTAAAGTTAACATTACGATTTGATACTCATGTTTTTAATAAGTATTACATTTGCAATGTGTTTTTATTTAGAATATAACTCTTAATATATATGGTTTTTGTAAATATAAAATTTTCTCTTCATCATGGTTAAAAAAATTATGAAATAATAATTAACGTAATGGTATATACAATGATAGTACAATAATCTAATAATTAATTTAAATATCGAATTAATAATTTAGAAATTATTAAAATAAATAAAAATTGAGATAAATAATTATTAAAAAAAATTTATAGTTAAAATCGACATGTTATTGATATTATAGATGTCTTTTTTTATAAATTTTCTTTTTGTTCTTATTTTTTTTTAATGAAATAATAGAAAATAGAGTCAAATTTGTCATTAATGGTATCATAAAATTAGTAATATATTATTAAATGATATAAAAATTAAAAAAACATAAAAACCCCAAATTATTTTAGTAAAGGTTATAATAGAATCCATGATATATTTATTGTTTTTTTTGTTGTTTTATAGAAATAATATTAATCCTCAAATTCTATAAATCAATGTTATCGGAGTAAGAGTTCAAGAGGTTAAACTGGGGTTAAAATGATAAGGAATAAAAAAATATAAAAACAGATCTAATATTCATTTGATGTATTTATATCTTCCCATAAACATCCAATATTATAATTAAATTAGTTTGGATACATTTAGAATAGAAAATTAATTCATTTTAATGTAATATTTTAAATAATTTCAAGAGTGACCCACACCACTCTTAGAAAGGGGTAGATCTTTTTCTATTTTATTGACACATAAAAACCAGTTTGGATGAAAAATATCATCCCAAATCCTTTTCTAGAATCCCTCCCCACAATATAGTGAAATTATCTTTGGTAGAACTCAGTAATTAGTTGTCCAATGATATGAAAAATATAGATATTTTATGAAAAATATTTGTCATTTTTAATTATGTGTTTTTGTTTTATTTATTCTTCCACATTAATATAATATTCTTCAAAATATTAAAATTATAACTATATTATTCTAAAAATATTCATATTTTATTATGTTGGATTAATGTCCAATATCAATCTACACTTCTATCAAATGGGAAAATAATTAATCAATCATGGGTACAGTAGACTGCCCACTCACAAACCAATAAAATTAATTTCTACCACCATATCTCAAAAGTAATTTGATGATGGAATTTATGTTTATATATGATATTAGTGAAATATTAATATTTATTAATGGGTAATATATCATTTTCCCTCTTACCAATCCATGCATCCAAAATGTTAATGTCGTTCATGTGTACGTTTGAACCATCACCTCCATGAAATGATTTTATTCAATTTTCATCCCTAAATCATATAAATGATATATATATATATATATATATATATATGAATAATTATTATTAGATTAATGAAATTATTATAATTATGGAATGAAAAAATTATTCATATATTCATTCTATAATGATCATGGAAAAATAAAAAATTTATTCGTGCATATATATGACCTACTATCTCCCTGATTGGAACATAATTTATTTTTCATTTCCATATTTAATGGATTGATTTAAATGTATGAATTTTATTTAAATTATTTATATTTAATGATTTTTATTTTATATATGATGAAAAATTTGACTATATATATCATAAAAAATTCATTTTGGATACATTTATAGAATATTTTGAAAACATCAAATGTGAACTTATGTTATTAAATTTAATTATAACATGGTAGTAAGGGATGTAATAGGAGTAATACATTTGTAAAACATAGGACCCCAACGTACCCTAAGAGGGGATAATTAATCAAGGTGATAAATTTTTATTTTAAAACTATGTATGTGTTTCCCACGTTGGTTGGATATTTTTAAACTTGTATAAATAATTTGTACAGCAATTAAACAATCACTTGCATTGATTCGAAGAATTGTTTTTACCTAGTTCACCTCTAAGTGATTGTACAAGGATTATACACTATCAATGGGTTTCTCATAAAAAATCAACTAATCATTAGTAGTTTTAAAATATAGAAGATGAGACATAGTCACTCTATGTTAGGTACACTGGATTTACAATATTTTTGGGGTATAACACTACCCCTGCCAGAACACTTCCATCAACTCCCCCTAGCTCATTTATTAGGGTGATATATCCCTCAGTTTAATGAAATGATGGTTGTTTTAATATTTTATAATTTAATTCATTTTCTATGACTACTACGATACACTTCAGGCACTGTAGACCTGTGTTGATGAACTTCAAAGCACCGTTCACTTAAAAATGTTGTTTGTTACTGCCATTCACATAGCTCCTTAAAAAATATCACTAAATTCACCATGAAACCTACCTTCATAGATATCACATAATCATAATTGAATACCTCATCATCATGAAACCACTTTTTACAATATACCAAAGAATAGGTCAAGACTGGATAATTATTTTCTCTATTATCCTGCTCACATTGAATACTTGATTTGAAAAGTTATTGACCTCCAGAAAGTTAGAGTGATTCACCCATTTTGGAAATTCATTTGATCGATAATGATGTATAGATACCCTCATATATATTGGCTTGTTCCTTCATGGGGCCTCAATGACTCCAGTTCATTTTTATTGAACATTCAAAAACACCATCTTGTCGATCCTCACATCACAAATCTCAAATGATATTTTTTATAGTTATAGTGATTATCATCAACTCATTACACATTTTTTATTCTCCCATTCTCATAGTAACAAAGAACAGTATCAACCAATAGAGCACTGGTGATGCTCATCCATTGTGAGACCTAGTATTCACAAAACACACACCGTTACATTATTTATAATGAGATGATTCCAGGAAACAACATTTCATGATCCTAGACCTTCATATTTTAAGGAAAAAACATAAAAAATACATAAAAATGTTTCAAACGTCAATATTGTATCCAATATGTTCTATATGATCACATTACATTCAAATACCCTAGTCATACAAGTGTGGAATGAAAAGAATTAAAAGCAAGACTCCCTTTAAAGCAAATACCATCCTTGGTTCCAACAATCTCCCCCTTTGGTTTTGTTTCAAATCAATAGAAAAATTGAATAAAACACCATATGCTATCAAAACATGATAAGTGAAAAACAAATCATCCACCACTATAAGTCTACATGAGAAATAATAATTATAGAGATTAAAGGGTTTGCATGAATTGGGTAATTGTGTTTTTTAATGCTTAAATATGTCCATGAGGAGATCTTATCTTGTCATGGAAGCATTGCATGCCATCAACTGTTTCCACATAACACATGATTTTCATTGTATCAAAGAATAATTGTACTGGTTTTAAAAAACATGAAACCCCCAAACTTTTATATTATTTAATTTATACCTAATTTTCCATTCCCCACCACTTTGAATATAATCCCAAGAAACCCATATATTTACCTGGGAAAATTAAAACACACACATTGTAGATTGTATCCCCCGATAATCCTCCCTGAAATTCAAAAAAATATTAAATTGTTAACATAAATTTAGAGAGTATAACATCTGTATCCTCCTCATGCACTAAGATGTGGCCAAACATCGCGGATCAACAGATGTTTTTCATACAAATTTGTGCAAAGGGATTAGTTATAATTTATTCCACTTGATCCCCAGTTACAATATGATTCATTTTAATCAATCATAATTCGACATTTTTTATTTATTATTTAATATATGACATCAATATGTTTTCTACGATAGTGCTAAAATTCATTTTTCATAAGATCGATCACACTCTTATGTCAGGGTGATTCACTGTTTTTTTATTCACCTCCACAATAATATAAATGATTTTTGATTCATCCCTAATATCTATATAAATTTATTTGTATCAGGCATATACTATTCTATAAATGTACTAAGTGAAGTTCTTTCCTATTTTTATTCATCCTTCCCACACATTCTTTTCAAATGAAAAATGCACCACCATTTGTGTACTTTCATTCCAACATGTCTCTAGCATAGTTAGCATAATAAATTCCTATATCAAAGTATAAGACAAAATTGAGAGATCATGGAATGAATGTCAGGATTTTTTTAATTTATTCTAAATGCTCACCCTTTAGATTACATAGAAAGAGGGTCTCTACGCTACTTTCAAAGACAATACATGTCTATATTGTAGTAATGTATAAAAATATTCCAATTATTCTAATATACATAGTTAGATTAATTTTTTTCCCTTCCTCGTTCATTAATTTTTTTATCGAAACCTAAATTTGAGTCAACATTGTTAGAAATACCATCAATTATATTTCCAAATAAATTTTTCAATGTTTGAAAAATTAAATTCTCCCAACTTAATTTAATATTGTTTTATTTAAATATAAGCACCCTGTTCATTAAAATAAATAAAATTTTCATGGGGAAAATGTAATCGATCCATACTTATGTAATGTTTCATCCATCATTACAATCCAAGTCTACTTGAGCTGAACTCATTGTAGAAAACTAGAAGATTTTAATTATACAAAAAAATGTGTCCATTACCTATTGATCATGATACCTTATGAAATGATAACCCATAAAAATATCTTCAATGGTTTTCCACATTCATTCTAGGATGACTACTCTTAATGTGATGCGATTTTTTTAAAAACAATAGCCAAAAAAATCATGCAATCACATCAATAGTAGATAAAAAATATATCACGAAGAGTAGGATAGATAACTATCCTTAGGAAATATGAATTCAACTCATGTCATTGATTAATTCAATTAGACCTTGAAAAATAACATTATATTGAGTAAACAAGAATTTTAGATTAAGAGAGGCATACCTTTTCTAATGAATGGATCTTATAGTAGTATCTAGAATGATTAGAATTGATACCAAATGGTATATTAATTTTGGAATATTATTCACCCCACACCCAAAGAAACCACTTCATAAAGTTGGATTTCATGAATAAAAAATGTCATGAAATTAAGATATGTTGAATACACAAGAATGGATATCCAACTTGTGACTGACCACAGTGGACAAATTTTACAACAACACCAAGGTTAACCCCCTTAAAAAATTAATCTTCAGGACACCAAAATTTTGATCATGACAAGATGTTAAAATCATTATCCATGTTTTAAGTAATATAACATATTCAACATTATAAAAAAGTATCCCCCATCATGTATTAATTGAAATAAAAAATTGAATAATCTGTCATAAATGGTGACTTCTTCATTTGGGCTCTTAGTAATTGATATCCCTCTCTACTTCTTAGGTTCTCCCCTTGAAAACATGCTTCAACATCAATTACATGCATTATAAGCAAAAATAAAATAACCATATTTTAAGGGAATAAGGAATATTCTTCTTTATTCATAAATATGAATAATGAGATTAAGATTATCCTTTCGACAATGAATATCCATTTTCTCCCATATTAATGATTTTATAGTTGAACATCTATTCTGATTTATGTTCTGGTATAATCAATTAATCCATATTATGTTTTACATTTTTTAATAATTTTTCTTTGTAAAGGCCTTCATGTATCATAAATTATTTATCCTCTTATGTAATGTTTCATGTTCTAGTATTATGTTAAAAAAACATTTGTAATGTGGCTAGATTTCATTCATCTCTTATAGAGAACATATTTAAACCATGATTTTCCTTTTTTTCAATATCTCATGCACTTTATCTTCATTATGTTGAGTATTTTCATTCACTTTTACACAATACTTATCATGTACATATTCATGTTTCATCATTAATTCTAAAACATCTGTTCAAATAAATAGCATGGCATTGGAAACCGTTGTAAAATGTTTGGATCATCCACATGGGTTCTTCTTAGTTTCTTCCCACGTCGTATTTATTTTTGATTTCATACTCATAAAATTATTTAATTTAGAAACTAGGGCTTTCATTCCATCCATACATGAGATATTCATGGGATAACCTGAGTTTAAAATATTCTTCTAATTTGAACCGAAGGATTATTCTTCATTCATCATCAGATTTTATAGTATTATTTTCTTATAATAAATGAATTAATGTGAATATAAGAAATTATAAAAAATATTACCATTGATATTTCATACATAATAGGTGTTATCAAGCATCCCAAATGTATTCCTAGTTTACAGATTCTTCAGCGGATGTGGATGCAGATTCGTGTTTTCTAGATTGTTTCCCCGTGAAATAGGGTTCCTATGGAATTTTTCATATTTTTGATAATACCAACATTAAAATAAAAAATTGCAAAATATAAATGATTACCAACATTGACCAATGAACCATGATCTCATTAAATCATTTTTTTATGTTTTATGGATTTTCATCATTTCTTATTCTGCTCTTTATGGGCATCCAGCATCCATACTCTTTTTCATACCCAGCATAATCTTGGTGGTTTTTTTCTTTCCACATTTACTCATACAAACGTGTTTGTAATTTTTATTACAAACTATACTACTCATTATAATATGCTTAGAAGAAATATTACATGTTTTTATGGATTGTACCTGTATTCTATTAGATATATGATATAGATCATAAAAATATTTCCAAGTATTATTAATAAAAGATTGTGGTCCTTTACCTTTATAATCCTCCAGATTATATTTAGGTGTTACAGCAACTGTTTACTTCTATTTTGATGTATCAATTCATGTCATCAAAGGATTGTAAAACCGAGAATCGAAAACTACACATTTCTTATTTAGGATTATTTTCAAATTTTCAATCATAATTTTCATTTCTTTATAATCTTTATTAATTCTAAAAAATTCTTCTTCATGCAGGTTAACATTATAATTAGTCAAATAGTCATTTTAATTAATCATATTGTATATATAATCCAATTCTAAACCCTTTACATAAGTAGTATTTTTAAATTTATCTCTTAGAACATGGATATTTTCATCAAGTGTATTTTTAACTCCTTCTTTCTCTTAACCTTATTTGTGATTTTTTTAGGAACATATTACAAGATCAATCATTATTTCATCAAATAATACAACATTACTAGAAATAATTAAACAATCAATAATATTTCCTTTCAATACACTTTCCAATGAATCATCTTCTCTTTTCATATGGGTGATCTCTTCTTACAAAGATTGAAATATTCAACAAAAATTGAGGATCTTCCTTTGAGAATATCATGAAGTGAAATTCATAATATATCAAGTGAAAATTATTTTGAAAATTTTGATTGATCATTATCACCACTTCTGTTAAGATACATATTTTAATGATAAATATCAATGTTGTTAATGAATTCCTCATGATCACTTGGATGGTTAAATTAACTTGAGGTAGATAGTTCCTTTTACAAATTTGTGGAATACAAGGAAATATGATATTTACATTCCATGCATGATATATATTTATTATCAAAGTGGAATGGAGAATATTATACTACCTCTTATATTGATAATTGATACTTCTTGAAATGTATCCTCTCATTCCTTTTCCCATTTTCATTGTATATATGGATATATAATTTTACTAAGTGACAATTGAATCTTCCTCAAAACTATATATCTTTATTTATCATGTAATAAATTCAATTTTCCAAAAGAGAAGAACTTTAATATAGGGAATCCATAACACATGAACCTTGAATATGTCTCCAATTGTAGGACCCTAGACACCCTATGAGGGGATGGGTCAATTACGGTGTCATATTTTATTTTTAAAATATTTTAGACTGTTACCATATTTTTTATAATTCGTTAAACCTCTCTAAATTAATTTTACGTTAATTAAAAGTTCACATCGAGGGATAAAACAAAACAGTTTTTTAGTTTACAACTGAGTTCTGTTACAAGGAGAATGGGTTGATTGTTTTTCAGTCGTACCTAAATACACTAATCATTATTAGTTGTGGAATATAAAATCTCATACATAGTCACCCTATGTCAGGAAGACATCCTTTAAAATATTATTGGGACAACACATTTCCTTTATAAGAAAAGTTCTGTTGAATCCCTGTAGCTCTATTTATTTGGTGATGTCATATGATGTTTAATTATTTGAATGTTGCTTCAGTTGGTTGGAATATTTTTTTTCCTAACTTTCAAGAGACTCTCATTTCACTATAGTTTTGAATTGATTCAATTGAAATCATTATTCAGTTAAACCTGATGTTTTGTAATACCATTTTTGATCATCCTTCATAATGACCACTAACATTGAGAATAAGCATGCCATTGTGGAGATCAATGTTTCATCATGAAATACCACATCAATTCAAACAAATGTTTCCTATATACCTCTGAATTTTTCATTAAAAGAGATGTGTGTTTTCAATACATAATCTCACACTAAATACATAAATCATAAAGTTATTGACCATTGTGAAATCGGAGTGATTCAACAACTTTCTAAATTATAATTGATGAAAATGAAGCGGGGTGGCCTCATATATATAATATCAACCCTTCAAAAAGATCCCTTAGTTCCAGTTCATTTTTTTACCTTCAAAAACAATGTTTTGAGTCTCCACCATTGATGAATATAGAGTTATAATTTTAATGTTTGTTGATATTACATTCAACTCATCACGCCTTTGTGAACTCCACATTTAATAGTCTTAGAGAAAACCATCAAACTACATCACACTCATGAAACTCACCATTTTGAAACCTATTATCATAGAAAGACTTTCATTTAACCTATTTATTAATAGGTTATTATAGAAAACTTCAATTCATGATCCTCAAATATCCATCCATATTTTGAGACCAAAATTGAAGAAAATAATATGAAATGATGCCACCTTAAATAATATAGTCAAGTTTAAATATTAGATTACATTCTTTGAAATCACACTAATCATCCAAGTGTGAATGGACATCAAAATACTAACTACACTCCATTTAAAAAAATAACACCCTTTTTTCCATAAAAAATGATTTTATGAAAATAAATAATTAACAGAAGTTTTTTATTCAAGAAGATAAAATAGACATGTGATGAATCAGACTTAGGGTAAGGGGTTCATCCCAGTTTTAATTGATTGAGTGTTTTCATGATGTTGTGCACCTTTTATCTTTTATATGTATTATATAAATACCAATTGAAATTATATATCAAAAATTTACTTTTTATCTGATGATTACTATATTTTTTCATGTCATTCTTTATTGTGGTTTATGAATCAAGTGTTTCTTAAGTGATAAATAATTTTAAATGAAATATATTTACATTATAAAATAATATTTTAAATTATTTATTAATTTTGTGATTAATGGACACTAAAATTTATGGGGAATCGAAGATATAATAGAGTGATCCCGTTATAAAATAAATTATCGGTACACATTGGAAACACTCCAAGTAATTGGGTAATGATTTTTCTATTAAACAATTATACTTTAAACTATATGTATTATTATTTCAATCTATAGGGTTTTTGCAAGGGTTCTATATGACTATTTCTAATGTAACCTATATGAATTTTCTATTATTTATAATGAGTTTTTTGTTAATAATGTCCATTAAAAATGTAAAAATAATAATGTTTTTGTGGATTATCATTTATATTTATGTGTAACATGTAATTTTTTCCAGAAAATTGTTTTGCATATGAATTTTTATTTTTTATGAAATATTTATTTCTTATATTTCTATATCCCTAACAGAGCTTGTATGATCATCCCATGTTTTAATACATTTGTCACATGTTTTAAGGGAGAGTGTAGAAAAGTGTTATATAATGAGAAAATTGTAACAATTGCTCATTAGAATAAACCAACTTTTATTTTAAATGATTTTTATTTATAAAAAATGGATATTGAGTATAAGTGACTAAAATTGAATATTTGATTTGATATGTATGATTAATGTCATAAATCTCTAAACCCTAAACATAAAAATATCATCAATGACAAATAATGTAATTTCTTTAATAAAGGTCATGATTTTGTAATATTTATAGTTGGGGATTTATAGTTGGTTTCAATGGTCATTTTTGATAACATTAGAGGTTTTGTTAATATTTATAACTTTCTCTTGATATCAGTTACATTATGGAAAAATATCAATGATCTAGAATTTTATGATTACCAATTTTCATCATCTAAACAATTATTATTCAGAATGGGTTTTCATTGAAGACATGGGGAATCTATTATGAGAAGGAAAAATGGAGAGAAATCATTCTTAATAATCATATCAAGATAGCTATAATTAGAACATAACTTTTTTTTCAGTGATGGATTAGTTGACATAGGTGATAAGTAACATTGGTATCCATTCCAGAGAAGAACATGATATAGCATGAAAGAACATGTCTTTTGTAATGAATTTTGTGTGTCAAAATCCATCATCATTTGGTGGATCATATTAACTTAAGGTAGAAAAAGAAATGTTCATATATGTAGAAAATATATTTGATGTCATGGAATGTTCAGATCATCAAAAGGTAGCCCTTATGTTTTATTTTTTTGAAGGTTAAGATGATCGATGGAATTATTTGGTTATGAATACCAAAGATATATATGAAATTGGTTCCATGGAATGTAAAACGTTTTAAATACATTTTTCTGAGAAATATTTCCTTATAGGTGTTTTAGCCTAGAAAAATTACGGAATTAGGGAAAAATGTTAATGATTTTATAGATTTACAAAAATAATACATCATATGATATGCCGGTTATGTGTCTTATTTTATTTGGGAACCTGATAAAAAAATTAATCAGTTGTACTCAAGATGGAATCCTTGTATATGATTATCATTGGTCATGTGGGAAATTAAAATCCATGAGAATGTTATTTATTATTCTAAAGATCTTGAGATGGAGTTTTATGAATCTTATGTACCTTATGATTTTTAAATTAGGATTTTATTAGTATGGCATGCAATGGGGAATCATATAAAAATCAAATAAGAAGGTATGCAAATATTGTTTCAATATTTTGGTATGTGTGGTAAAATGAATTCGAGAGAATATATTTTGTAGATATGTAAGTGTTATTGATGTTTAATTATGGGCCACATGTCCAATAAATTCAAATTATATAACCATAAGAAACAAAATAATGGTTTTAATTAGCAGAAAACCAATACAATTATGTTTTGGTTGTAATGAGTTGTTTCATTATGGTAATATATGTCTAAAATTATATTCACAAGATTGAAATTTTCATGAATGCAAATAAAAAGAATTATATAAGTTATTGTCTACTATTATATTTTATATAGTAGTATCAGATGAAGTAGTGCCATGTATGTTACTTCTAAATTCGAAAAATTCCAATACCCAATTCTAATATTGAGCTTCAAATTCCTCTATTCCATTGAAATTTTCATGTAAATTAATCTTATCACCTAATTAATGTATGACATAGATTTTTGTGAAATATTTTGGAAGAATAATTAAAAGGAAATTGGTTTATATATATCATACTATTTTTATAAGTGGGATGGAATTTACTACAAATCATTATGAAATAGCCATTATAGTGGTTGATATCATTCTTTTTATTTATTATATTTCTTCTTGTCATGCCAAAATAGATTTTAGAGCTAAGAAAATTATGTTTAACAATAAAATTTCCATTGATAACATACCAATAATGTGATGAATTTATTTTTAAATGGAAATAAATGTTACCCAGATAATATTGTTTATAAAAAAGACTTAAAATTATTATTATTCAAGTATTAAATGAATAAGAGGTTTTATAGATGATTTTAGTAGTATTGTTCCTGATCAAGTGGTTGAGTATACTGTTAAAATAGTATAAGATACTAATATTATTTGTAAACCCCCATATCAAATGGATCATGTGGAACTTTTTGAAAATAAAATGAAATTACATGAGTTAATATATAATGGTTTTCTCCACCCTAGTACTTTACAATGGGGGGATCCTATATTGTTTTTTTAGAAATAGTGATGGTTCAATGAGGCTAGACATTTATTAAAAATCATATGATAAAATAATTGGTATAAAATAGATTCTATTGAATCATATCAATGAACTATATGATATGATACTGGAGTAATAATATTTTATAAAGGTTTCCCTTATACAGGGGTACAATTACTTGAATGTAAAGGAAGTCGACATTCGTAATATTGTGTTTCAGAGTAGATATTATATTTATTAATTTGTGGTCATGTCATTTGGGTAATATTATGAACCTATTGTATTACTGAATATTACGAATACAATATTGAATGAGTTATTTGATATATTTTCTTACTGTGTTTTTTGGGGAAATTTTCAAATATTCTTAATATAAAGTGGAGCATGAAGAAATATAAAAGGGTTTTTTCAAAACATAAATTAAAAAACATTATGGTAAATTTATAAAATATTATTTTGGTTTAAAATAATTTATTCCTTGGTCATAGTGTTTCATAACATGGTGTATCTATTGATTGTATTTAAAGAAAAAGATGTATGTGAATGGAAAATACCCAAAAATATCACAAAGATTCCATATTATCATGGTTCGAAATTCTATTGCAAGAAGTTTATTGAATACATTGCATGATTTTCAATCCCACTGACAATGTTAAATTGAACGGAGTTAATATCATTTTTACAATAAGAGATAGTTATTATTTTCGAACATTCATATGAAGTTTGGAAAATGCTCTAGTTTGGGCCTTGCCTTTGAAAAATGGTTAATTTTTCAAATATAGTAACGATATATTGAAAGGACTCTGTTATGTTCTCATTTAGAATAATAAGGTAATTTGTTATACTTAATTTCTATTCAATACTCATGAGTTAAATTACCTAACACATGATTTGGAGTTATCATTATTTATTTTTTTAATTAAAAAATTGGAGGCATCATTTGAATGGAGTAAAGTGTGAAATATATACTAATAAAAAAAATTATGTATACATTCAATCAAAAATAATATAACATGAGATAGATAAAATGGTTTTAACTAATAAAGGATTATGATTTCATTACATATTACCATAAAATAAATGAAAACAATTTGGCTAATTCATTTAGTGGAAATAGAAATGATACATCAACTATGATACATTTTTAATGACAACATTTGGTTAATGATTTGATGAATTGTGGCGTAGCTGTTTCTGGTGTAGGAAGTTCCTGTAATTTTTTCATGTGTCTCTATAACTCTCTATATTATAAAAAATTATTAATTTGATGAATTAACCCCATGAGTTATTAAAAAAGGTATAATTTGTTTGAAATAGTATGTTTCCAAAATTTATCATTGATAATGGTAGTGTTTTATAATATCGGAAGAGATTATGTGTGCCTAGTAATTCAATGTTTAAGAAAGAATTTTTCAGTTAATTTCATTCCTCTCCATTTTTTATCATTTAGTAAGCAGAATGATTCATAAATACATTCAAGACTATTACTGGTGTGTTGTAATGAAAATTTATATTGCTAAATTTAACATGAGGTGATAAATTTGTTGTTCGTTTAAAGAAGAAGAAAAATTATAAAGGGGGTTGTTCATCCCTTTTGAGTTAAATATTAGAAATGGGAAAATATATCTATTGAATTTGTAGTGGGATTTCATACAACATTTCAAGGTAACAATTTGATATGGGTTATTATTGATCAAGTTACTAAATAATGAAATTTTCTTCCAATTTTAGATATTTTATCTGTATATCATTATTCTCAGTTTCATCATAATGAGATAGTCATGTTTCATGATGTTAATCTATCAATTATATATGATCAAGATTCCTTGTAAAATTCTATCTTTTAGAAGGGTCTTTAGAAGTCATTGTGAGCTAAATTAAATTTAAACATAGCATTTCATCTTCAGTATGATGGATAGTAAGAAAGAATAATTCATACCATGAAGGATATGGAACATTCTCGATAAATGGATTACCAATGATGTTTTCATAAAAATATCTATTTGGATTAGGTTTCTTATAATAAATATTATCATTCAATTATATAGATGGAATCATTATTTCAATATATGAAAATAGGTGTTAGATACATATTTTTGTGATGATTTTAAAGAAAGTATTCTAATTAGAAGAAAGATTGTAAAGTAAATAGAAATGAAATTTCAGTTGATTCTACGACACATGACAATAGCTCAAAATGGTTAGAGAAGTTTTGTGCATGAAAGTATGGTGGATAATTCTTTTGAGGTAGATGATCATTTATTTTTCATGGTTTCCCCATGGGAATGTCTGACACATTTTGGTAAGAAGGGGATGTTGTGTACAAGGATCATTAGACCAAATTAAATGGTAGAGATTGTTAGATCTGTTATCTACTGGTTATATTTTTGGGATATTTTATATTGTGTATACATCGTATTTTATGATTCTATGTTGTGGAAATATTTTCCATTTTCATATCATGTTTTAAGCCCATTTTTAGTTTAATTAGAAGAAAATTTTCATATGAGGAATAACCTGTTCATGTTCTTGACAACATAGATCATGTGATGTGAAATAAATTGATTCATCTAGTCAAGGTCTTATGGAAGACCAATATGGTTGAAAAGGAAATATGGAAATATTGAAATGATAAGAGGGAAAGGTATCCCCACATCTTTAATATGTGATCAAAATCATAAGGACACCATTTGAAAAATGGGGAAGAATAGAAATACCTAGGTAATGATAAAATAATTAATTTTTATATTTATTAATTTTTATTAATTAGATATTATTTTTAAAATTAGATGGATTATATGTTCAATGGAATATGTGATAATTCCAATTTTCTACTAAAACAATGTATTTCTCTAAAAACTATATTTACCACTTTTTTAGGTAACATATATTATAAATCAATATTTTTAATTTTTTTAATTTGATATGATGAATAATATACTTATTTGAAATATGTTTATTAATATATATTTTGGTTTAATTTTTTGTAATTTTATGATAAAACTAATATTTTGATGATTAATGAAAAATTACTTCATTTTATTTGAAAAATGAAATTTCATCTAAATAATTTATAATGTTGAATTATATTTTAAGCAAGTTTTAATTTATAATTTGTTTAATTATATGTCAATAAATCTTATTTACATAATTGAAATCAATTTCACATTGAAATTTGATATAAACACGATTCAAATTTTCAAACATTATTTCTTTGAGAACTCGTTGTTTTGTCCCATTTTCCGGATTAATTTTCAATTATTTTTATCCAATTTTAAAATTTTTTAACTAAATTATTCAATTATTTTAATTATAGGGTAAAAATTATGAAAATAGTTCCCTTTTTTAATTTTTTTTATAGTACCATTTTTAATTTTTATTAACTCTATTAAGGGTTAATTAGGTAATTGAGGGTAGAAATAAAATAATAAATATGTGAAAATAATCGTAGAATGTGTGCTAATTTAATTTTAGGAGAATGAGTCGACCAAAATCATATTTTTGAGGTAATTATAACCTTTTCAATCCACTTTTGTGAGTTTATGACTTTAATAATATTTTATTTAATGAAATTTCTATGATGGCATAATTATGTTTTTAAACACTTTTACATTTTTAATATTAGTTTTTTAAAAATATTGATTATACTATAAATAGTTTTTAATATTAAATTCATATATTCATCATGGTATTTTATTTTTTAATTTTTAGGAAGTAAATAAATTCCTTAAAGGCTGGCATAATAATGACGCAATAATGATTTAATTAATGGAAATATCAAATAAATGATGTTAAAATTATTAAAATAAATGTAATCTTAGATACTTAATTTCATCCAAAATTTGAAATTTTATTGATAGTATATATGTCTTCATATTAATTTATAATGGTTTTTTTATTTTTATAATAGACAATACCGTGTAGTGTCAAAATATTGAGTGATGATATTATACAATAAATAATATTTTATTTAATGATGTCAAATTAATAAATAATTAAAAACATGAAAACATGTTTTTATAAGGGATAAAATATTACTATTTATTCCTTTATTTTCCTTTTGGAATTATATATTAACTATACTAACCATCAAAGTGTAACAATCATTGTTGTCTGGTAACTTTTAAAGAGGATAAATATGGGTTAAAACTATAATATAATGATTAAAAAATAGTAAAATATTATTTTATATTAATTTTTTAAACAAATTATGACCCATCCTATCACTATATGATTAATAAATCATTTTGAATCCATTTTTTAAATCAAATTAAATTTTATGAATTTAATATTTTTTATATTTCCTAGAGTACCCCTCCCCTATCTAATAAAAAGGTTCCTCTTATTCAATTTTATTCAAATATAAAAACCTATTTATTTTAGAAATTATCTAATAACATACCATCCATTAATCCCTACCCTAATTCCATACCTCATATTTTATGTATAACCCCATCCATAGTGGTATAAAGGTGTTAAGAAAATGAGATTGTCTAAAGATATGGTGTCATATTTAATTAACTATTTCTGTTTTATTTATTCTTCATCATCCATAAAATATAATTATTCAATGAAAATATTAAAAATATTATCCTAAATATACATATATGATTTTATTTTTGTAGATTACCTATATCCATATCCACTTCTGTCAAATAGGAATACAATTACTCATTCGTGTTTATAGATGACTACCAACTCATGAATCAAAATAACTCATTTTCCATCACCTTCTCACAAGACTGGTTTTAATTATGGAAATAGTTTGTATATATGATATTAATGAAATATTTTTCATTATTGAATTGTTATATATAATTTAATTTCATTTGTTCATACGTGCGAAAAGTCATCTCCGGTAAGCTATGTGATTTATTTTTTATCACCACAAAACATGAATGATATATATATATATATATATTATTAATATGATATTAATGAAATAATAATCATTCATTAATGTTAAAATAATTATTACCTTCTTTACATAGTGATTATTAAATCTATAATTTGTTTCTTATTCATACGTAGGTCCAATTGTCTCCATGATTGTACCATAGTTAATTTTCATATCCATATTTAATGGATGGATTTAAAATTATAATTAATATATAAAAATTATATTTTTTTCATGATTTTTATTCTGTAAATGATGACCATTTTAAATATAGACGTCATTCCAATGTTAGTTTGGACTCATATTCCAAATATTATCCCAACGTCAAATGTCAACTTAAATAATTATATTTCTCTTTTAATATGGTAATAAGTTATATAAAGTGAATAATAAACATAAAAATTATTTTTAAGTAAATAATAAACAAAATTTTGTTACATAGGATGATAAAGGACGTACGTGATGAATAAATCTCAATGTGAGGGGCTTCGTCATAATTTTCTTTCATTGAGGCATATAGGAATGTTATAGACCTTAATTATTTTATAGGGTGTATATATAACCCCATATAAATTAAATATAAATAATTTGTATATTTTAATGATATATAGTGTGTTGGTTATTGATATCTATTAATTAGGTTTATTATTCAAGTGTTTATCATGTGATAAGGGGTTTTCATTGAAACAATTGCCTTTTTAAAATTATTTTTGAAATGTTTTATTAAAGTTGTGGTTCATGGACATTATAATTGATCAGTGATCCATGAAATATCATGGAGATCTAATTATAAATTAAATTATAGGTGTTCCCATATATAACTCCTATGAAATGGTTAATTATTTTTATCATTGGTGATTTATCTTTGATGTTGGTCGTATGGTTATTTTATTCCCATATATAAGGGTTCTATAAGGGTTCCGTAAGTGTTATATGTGGTGATGTCCTAAGTTACATACACAAATTTGATATTAAATCTAATTATTTTTAATGGGAATCATTTATTTTAAAATGATAAAATAAATTATATTTTTATAACAATTTTATATTCATTAATAGGTACAATTTTATATTTTCATGAAAAGACTTTTCCAGGGGTTTTTATGTTTTTAATGAACTAACCATTTCTGTTTATTTTATATACCCCACTAATATTTTATTCTCATCCCATGTTTTAAAATATTTTTCATAGGATTTATTTCATAATATATAGAGCAATGAGTTCAATGAAAAAAATTCAACGATTGATCAGGATAAAGAACCATGTTTTCTTTTTAAAAACTATTTTTTTATAGAAAAATGATATTGAGTATAAATTTGTACATTGTAATATTTTATTAATTGTGTGTTATTTATATAATAAATCTCTAATACTATGAAAATTAAATGATCCTCAATTTTATTGAAAGTAATTTCATGACAACTACTCATGATTTTGTATTTTTTATTGTCGGGGGATTTTACTTTGGATTAATGGGTACATAATTTTGAAACCATGAAACCAGAATAAAATAAATTATTATTAACCTCCAAAATTATATTTTTACTCCCATTTTGATCATAAAACTACATGGGATAATTGTAAAATGCATAGACCAAAAACCGTTAGCTAAAAATACTAGTAAGAGGATAATATTTGAAAAAAGTATAAAAAATGTAGCATAAGGAATAAAATAACAAATTAAAAACTTGTGACATGAATTAATATATATAAAGATATTAAAAAAAACTAAAAAAAAATTATCATGTAATTATATGAATATGGAACCAACACTTAACAATACATAAATATGAGTCAAGGCCGACTACCAAGATTATATCACACAGTGGACAATGTCTCATAATGGATTTGTCTTACTACAAAATCCCATACGTAAAATCTAATGAGACAAAAAATAACCCAATTAATTAGTGACCTATTTTTGGAACACTCATAATAATATTTACACTCATATGTGTGACACATAAATAAAACACGAGGAATCAAAATGTGGATTACCAATACAAAGAAATGGGATTTGTAAACTTGTCATAAGCTATAGACAACACGTGTATCATAAGGGTATCCATTAAAAAAGGGGTTAAATCATTCCTATAAATTTATAATTTATAAATAACAATATATCAGGAATATTAATGAATATATTTATTGAAAAAATTGAAAATAGTGTCTATATATCTTTAGAAATGTGCAACTCTAGTGCGGGTTATGAGAAGAGATTAACTAATCCTTAATGAGGATAATAACATAAAAATATAAATAAAAATATAAATTATCTAAAATTGTTTTTTGTGATAAAATGAAGGATTTTATAAAACATGGTTGGATTAAAAAAAATTGAGTGAACATGAATATGTATAAAAACTCAGAAGTTCTGTATTATGTGGTTTTATTATCGAATGTAATTTAGAAGGGAAAATTTTAATGAAATGTATCTTCCCATAAAATAAAGATGAATTAAGATATATACTCATTTATTTAATATATATAAATAATTAAGGATAACTATATATATGTAATTAAGAAATATTCATACTTAATGAGAGAGAAATCATAACCAAATTGATAAATTTGATGTTCATAGAGATCCCTTTCCTTATATATAACTTTTTAGGCACTTTCAGCTAATATCATAGATAATAAAATTATATAAATTAATTATACAAATCCTAACCTTTCCCTTAAATGTTTTGATTAATATAATTATTTTATTTTCACTTATGATCATTTCTATGTGTTATAAATATTAATATAATCATTCTCGTAGCGTCTATTTCATGGTATTATGACCATTTCAATTGTGTAAAATTATTTGTGTTATTTAAAAATAAGAATACTTCTCAAAAAGTCAAATTATTTTCTATTTATTTAAATACATATGTTTAAATGGTCTCATATTTGTTTTCTTAAAATTAGGTAGATTCATTTGATAAAACGTTTTTTACAAATGTTCTTTTTATTATGGTTGTTTTTAATACAATCACAAACTACTATATTTTTAATTTATATTATGTCTATATATTATATATAGAACCTAAAATATGTTATAATATACATATAAAAAAAATCCATATTAATGATTTTTTCTACCATCCATTAAGGCTGTAAGGGAAAACAAAAAACTAGTCATCCATTAAGGTGAGGAATCGACATATTAGAGACGGTGTATTAATTTGTCTAATAAAATGTGGAAAAAAATTATTTTATAATAGATGTAAAAATTAGAAAAAATTAAAATACTATATATATATATATATTATCTTCAATTTATCATTACACATTGGACAAGTGTTTGAGGATAATGGATAAAAAATTATTAATTTAAAATAGAATGATGGAGGATTTAATCTCTTGAATTTTGAATACTTGTGAACCACATTATGATACATAGAATAGTTTTTTTGATAGAATTGAAACACTATAATGTGGGGGAGTATCTTATGAATTTAATTGGTTAGAATAATTGAAAAATATGTTGCATTTAATGTGTGAGGAGAAGAGGTAGTGAGTGGTATTATTCGTTGGTGGAGAGGGTGTTTTTGATTATTTTATTAAAAAATTTAATATTTTTGCCCTAGACTATCAATATTATTGATTAATTTAAATAAATAAAGTAACTAATAAATGTTATATCAATTTATTGGTTTTTTATGACATATATGACTAAAATATTCATGTATTTTTCTTATAATTGTAGTTATCGTAAATTACAGTCTTTCAACAATCACCCAAAATTCGACTATTTTATAAAAATTCAAAAAACAAACACCATAACAATATATATATGTATATATATCCAAAATGGAATAAATTTTTCTTAAATATTTTTATAAATATGTTTATAAATATTTTAAATTTAATTTTTTATTAAAATCATGATTTATTTGAAAACTTCAAATTTGAATAGTATTACTTGTTTTATGATCCGTTGAAAAATTATTAATATTAAAAAAAATTAATTTATCAATAAAGTAAAACAAAATAATAAATTATAAATCCATTTTAGGTAAATAAAATCTAATTTAAATAATTAAATTCATTATAAAATTTTGATTAATAAATTTATTTTTTATAAAAAAACATGTAACATGTTTATCATTACTGAAAAAATATATTTACATGTAACATGAAATAAATAGATCATTTTTTCATTTTAAAACAATCATAAATTATTTTTTAATTTTCCATAGGTGTTGTTACTATTTTTACTATAATATTACTATTAATAATGGTTATATTACTATACCAATTGTCATGTAATTATTCAAACAGTTAGATTACATTTCTAATGGTCAGATTTATAATTGACATATAGTTTTCATACATCCAATAAATACCACTTATTCCATTCATTGTTCACAAAATAATAAATTCTTTCAATTTTATATATACATTCATATTTTGAATGAATAATTTATTATTAACAATATGTTTTATTTCTACAACTTTGTTCATGAGTGCGGTCATTTGGGTGGATAAAGTAAATCAAAATTATCCCATTTTCATTATTTTATTTTCTATTTATTATCCCACAATATTATTTGTAATTATTATTGGTTTATTTTTGGAGTAATGTATTATTATTGATTTATTCACAATTTTTTCTATTTATCTATGTGAAGTATAAGACTTATAATATATGACATTATTATAATAAGGTAAATTTCATTGATACAAAAATTTAGGTCATTACATTATTCATGCTATATGAAATTCCACCATCATAATTTTGTTTGACACATTAATTTAATGACATTTGAGGGTAAGTTTTCTCCATCACTTCATCTGGTTCTTGTATCACCTCTTCATGTTTGCGGTTCCACCATAGAACATTGTCTAGGTGAGTTGTCTTGTTGCATAGAACATTGTATCTATAGTTTGAGATCTTCATCATCTTCTCTAAATAAGATATATAAATTTACAACTATACCACGTATGAATTTAGTACATGTGATGGATATGGTATATACTTCCTCAAGAGTGATACATGGAAAATATCATGTACATGACACAAGGTAGGTGGAAGTGATAATGGATATTCTACTACTCTGAAGTGATTAATATTCTCAAACGGGTTAACATTCCTAGGACATAGATTTTCCTTCTTATCAAATAATATTACTCTATTCTATATGGACAATTATAATAATACCATGTCTCCATCTTCAAACACTATATCTCATTGGGGATTATATGTACATCTCTTTTGTCATCATTGGACAACCCTAATTTGATTTTTAATAATAATAACATTTTCTATAATTTATTCCACCAGTTTAGGCCCTAAAAATTTATGTTCACTGACTTATACCTAGAATTTAGGGGTTTTAAAACCATTCCCCTAAGAATCATTACATGGAAAAATTTCAGATACCTCTGTGGAAGCAATTTTGAAAGAAACCTCAATAACAGAATGATTTTTCCACATCCATTTTCTATGTAAATTGAGAATTTTCTAAATATACCTTCTATTTTCTAAATAGTATTCTCTGAATGGAATTCATTATGATGGTGATAACCCATACATAATTCATCTCAATGTTTAGGGTATGTAGGAGACCTTTTGAAAACATCGTGGTAATTCACAGATAAAAATTAGATAAAATTGAAAATGGTACACCATGAATCCTTACTAAATCTATGATATATATCCATTCAAATATACTGAGTTTGATTTTATCTTGGATAAAAATAAATTGAGAATTATTTTTATGATGATCCAAAACAACCCATATTTAATTATTTTCTCTCTACGTCCCCATATGTACATTGAATAATTATATGATGATGTTTTCCCATTTCAATTTATGTATGGATTATTTTTTCATAATCCACAAAGAAGTTTTCCTTTTTATCCTTCTATTACAGAACTATTATACAATTTTATGTATAATCATAGATTTTCTAATTCATATTGTCCCAAAAATAATTCTCTCAGAGTTATTTATACATTTTTTGATCCCTATGTGGATGAAGAAGGTCACATAATGTGAATAATTAATAATAATCCTATTTGTCTCATGATTTTATGGTATAAATTGTCACGATCCAAATCATATGACACCTACAACATTAATTTATAACTCTGAGGATTTCTAGTTTCTTCTATCTTTATCCTTTTTCTTAATTTCCACATAATATTTTTGAGAAACATTTATAATATATAAATATGATGGTGGAGAAATCATTTGAGAAGGAATGATGATATACCATCCATAATTATATTGAGGTCTATCTTTCTAATGTTAAAGTATATTGCATCAATCTCAATTATAAACATTGATAATTCAATATTATACATTCTACTACGAATAAATACAAATTTATTTTCTTTACTAGGGAGGTTTTCGATAGGGCAGTCATATTCAATGAAGATTTATAACTATCATAACTCGATCAAGTTAACCTCCTTGGATATGAATATATATTTTTGGAAACTGTTATTGGTATATATATCATAATCTTCCCCACAAAGTTAATTCCACTTTTTTATCAAGGTGTATATCGTAGACAACATCTCCAAATCATATGTGGGAAATTAATTCTCAGAAAATTTCAACTACCTTTAAGAGTATGTTGTATCATTATCGATAGTCATTAGTATATTCCCATTTCATGTATTTAATACATAATTATATAAAACAATGATTTCAACACATGTGGGTAGTGTATTTACTAGTGTATTGATAGGCATCTCTTTCAACTCTTTGAAGTAGAATTCACATTAATTAGTAATGGAAACCATTATTACCATTCAAGTTACCTAGGTAAATGTTTTTGAATATAGTGAGAATTTCCGTGAAAAAATATCACTAATATCCATCTTGATTTTGAAAACTAAATTTCTTCTTTACAGGTGCTGGAATTGGACACTCCTTGATTTCCTTTGTCTTAGAATGGTCCACAAATATCCCTCTATCGGTGATAACGTACCCCATCAATGATACTTCCTCCAACCAAATATCATATTTACCGTAATTGTAATAATGTTCCCCCACTCTATGAATTATTTAATATATTAATAAAATATTACTCGTTGTCCTACTTTTTCATGTATCATATTAGAATATCATATATAAATATTTCCTCAAATTTTCTTATATAATATATAGAGACTATATTTATTATCTCCAAGAATTTTTTTGGATCATTATGGATTATAAAGGGAATCATTATGTTCATCATTCACAATTAATTAGTAATATCTCAACCAATGGTCCGCCAATGAAAAATAAATGGCCCCATATAGTTGATCTAAAAAGTCATATAACTATGGTAGGGGATACTAATTATTTATTTTAATTTTTTTGAGATATTTATAATAATTAAATATGTGGATTTATTAGTTATTCATGAAAATGATGATCAGAGCACTCCATAGTGAAACACATGGGCATATAATAACCTTTTCTATGTTCGCTTATTTATTCATACATTTTTATTAAAAATATATTATATATATCCAATATTGTGTCTTTTATATTGGAAGAGATTTGGTTATAAGTTCAATTGAGAACTCAACCTCTCATTCAGGGGAAGATCAAACAATTATTCATGGAACACGACTATGTAGTCCAATACAATAGTTGTGTCTTCAAGAAACATGATCTCATTTGACACCCAATTTGAGATATATATTCTTTATCATAACAAAATATTATCCATGATTGAAAATAATATACATCCACCAGCTTATGTTTTTACAGAATTTGAGGATTCTTCAGGATGTATAGAGTGATCTACATTTCTAGACAGTTGATGTTGTATTTTTATAATGAAATTAAATCTATGATTATTGTAGAATAAAAATTCCCTAATGGAAGTAAGAAGTTATTTTCAGGGAGTTTTACTCCAAAATCATTTACTCGGTATTGGATATATACTCTAGATAGAATAATTGTTCCATTAGATATTTCCCAATTTACTCCCCCTCCATATTTTTAGTTGGAGTGTGAATTGTTACACAAAAAATTCAGGAAATGAAACTATGTTTAAAACCATAATGAAATAATATATAATCGTTTCATGAATGAATGAAAAATATACCTATCATAAAATCAGTTTCACAATCCACCTCAGCAGTAGTGATATTGTATTCTCTTCCTTCATTCTATAGAGGTTGTTGTCATTTATATCTCTGACAACCCTTTAATCAGGGTATTGGATCACATGATGTCAATGTTCCCTATAGTTGAAATAATTAAATATAGGGAGAGTTTTGATCTAGCAGTTTATTATTTATTTCATATTTGTTTTTCTTATTTAAAACACTTATTTAATTATATCCTGCAGGCCCTCGTTTCTATATTGGAAATATCCTTGAGTTCTCTTCAGAATGTTCCCATAATGAATCTTCCAAAAATATTGACACTTTGGATGTTATGTTTTTTCTCCTCCAAGGTATTTATCTATTTATCCCCATATTAAAAATATTTTTTTTTGTTTTTATCTTTTATCCCATGATACCACTAAATGATTCCAATTTTCATCTCAACCATAGTAAAATAAAACAAAATCCCTTCAGAATAGTAAAATTATTGAATCTCCAATGATTTTTATAAACTCTTATTTAATAAAAAAATGAATTATACACCTTACATTTAGTAATCATGATAAATCCATAGGAATATCATTAATGATTTTAAATTTTATCTTCATACACCACAATTGCATCATCATCATTCTAATTTAGTTCATGTCACCCCCTATCCATCTTATGACAAATAGTTCAAGGAAAATATTTATTGAAACATTTATTCTTGAATGATTGCCATTTTGTCGAATAAATTTTCTCCCTTGACATCATGTTCTTATTCATTGTCCACCAATGATAATCATTACCATCAAAATGATTGACCACCATCATGATTCTTATTACTTCTAAGAAATTGATGATATATAATATATTCACGATGAAGATAGTTTTTTGTTTTCGGATTCATGGAGCAGATTATCCACTCGATATATGGGGCATTTTTAGATAATATATTTCAGATTCGGGGATCAGATTATCCACTCAATATATTGGTCATTTTCAGATAATATATTTTATCATAATAGAATCATTATTATGAGAAGGAGGGTGTTCCTCATTATTCATGTTATTATACATAACATGATCTAGTGAGACTGTACATTCATGAAGCTCTGTTCTCATGTTCCAATCAGGTTTGACATATTATTTGAGGAATTATCACATTGCCTATCACATTGTTTATTATCAAGGGTTAAAATATTTTATTATATTGACAAAAATAATTATGGGTTTATTTAATACTTAGATAATGAGAATATAAAAGGGAAACTATGAATATATAAAGATAACCATATAAAAGAAATGTATATCTTATCATATAAATCTCGATGTTTCAATCTGGGTAATTCATATTGATAGAATTATCCCTAGGGTTTATAAAAAATTTCTATTTTCATAATCCAATAAAATAATGACATAGTGATTTGATACCAACCATAGTGACCAAAACCTTATACACATATTATTACATGATTTTATACAGTATTATCAATGAAATAAAATAAAATCTAAAAAAATTCTAGTTTCTTTAAATGAATATATAAAAAATTAAAATAAATAAAAGTATAATGTTAAAAATTAATAATGATAATAATTATATCCAAACATTAATTTATCTTCTACAACTATGCAAGATAAAATGGGGAATACATAACCAAAAATGGATGAGATAAAAACCCATTTGGATAATAATGATGGAAAAAAATTATAACACATGTGTTAGAGGTAATAATATAAAACTGAAAAGAAATGTAATAGGAAAAACATGTATAGGATTATAATACTAAACATGAAATCATATGATCAAGGAAATATAATAATGATTTATTAATACATAACATGACATAAAAATGAGTCAAGACTAACTATGAAGACGATGCCAGATGGTGGACAAAGTCGCATATTGGATTAGGATTACTCCCTAATCTCATAAATAATGTAACATGAGAAAAAAACAATTAATTGGATGACTATATGTGTTCACAAATCATATCATGTACATGAATTTGTGATCCACATAAAAAATCATAAAAAATATATATAAGGATTTCACATGGAATGAAATGGATTTCATAATCATGTCAATATAGAATGCCAAAGGGTGTATCATAATGGAATCCATGTAATATGTGTTAAAATCATTCTTGTAAAATAATAATATAAAAATAATATTATATCTTGATTAATGGGTTTTAGTTTCAGTGAAACCAAGAAAAAAAGTGTTTAGATATCTTTTTAAATCCGTAACTTCAGATATGTTTAATGGAAAATATTAATGAGTTCCTAAAGAGGACTAAAAAATAATTAAATCCATAAACACATAAATGAACAAAAATAGTTGTTAATTATAAAACAATTTATTATAGAAAATATGGGTGTATTAAAAAATTTAATGAAGTGTACTTTATAATAGATTATAACTGAGGAGTTCACTTGAATCGAGATTAGTTATTGAGAGTATTTGTTTAGGGATTAATTTAATACATATATTTCGCCATAAAATAATGACTAATTGAGATATATAAACGTCCTTTTTCATATAAATATAGTATATGAGTAGAATATATTAATAGTGAATAAAAAAATATTTCAAATAGAGATAAAGCAAAACCTAATGGAAACTACAGAGGTTCAGATATATCTTGTACATTATATATTAATGTCATGTGCACTTACAATTACATTCCTTGATAATCATATAAAAATAAATAGGAATATAATTATTATCATGTTCAACATATACGTGATTTATTAAACATTTATCAAGATCATATATTTCAAATTTTATGTGTTATAAAGAAAAAATTTTCATTCCAAACGCATTGGTTTCATTGTTTTAAAGTCATTTCACTTGTGTATAAATATGGATGTTCATGTAAAATTGGAATAATTTCTCATAAATGAAATTATATGTTATTAATGAGCCTTAAAATTATTAAATGGTCACATATATAATTATTCCCATCTATATTTATTTTTCATTTGATAAAATGTTATTGAAAAATATTTAGTTTATTCTGTATATTTTTACCACAACCATGAACTATAATTTTATTATTTCCAATTATTTCAAAATATTAGTTTTAAAACATGAAATACGTTGTAATATTAAAATTAAAATTTTATTTAACCTTAATAATTTTATTACTAGACTTTAAGGATATAATGGAAAAAAATGTTTCATCCACGACAGTGGTGAATCAACATATTACAGATGAAATATTCATTTATAAAATAAAAGTAAGTGATAGTGGATATGATGAAAGATATTAATTTAATAAAAATATCATTATTTTATATATGTGAAACTATAGTAATATTATCATATTTTATAAGGGTGAGGATAAGGTAGATGAATGACTGAATTTAAAAAGGGAATGTTTGGGGATTTTATATACTGAATTTCGTCTCCTTGAGAGCATTTTAAGGCACATGGTGTCAGGAACCGGCCTTAAAACAGTACATAATATTGAATTAAATGAATAATTCACAATGAGAATATTTTCAGGTTTAGAGTTTTAGATAACTAGGACATAACTGTTACATATCAAAAGATGAAATAGTGCACACTTCTTCACAGTTTCCATTATTTTCCACAAAATATAAAATCTTTAAAAAAAGATTCATTTCTAGTTTCTTGTATTAGACAACATTAATTTTCCTTGATCTCATCATTGACCCTTATTCATCTTTAAGCCATGTGGAAATTATTTCAAAAAATTGGATGAGCATAAATATATCAGTAAGGCGTAAAATAATGAATGACAACATTATCCCATCAATAAATAAAAAGCAATGAAACCATACTTTTCAATAATAACATACCTCATGAAATCATAAGATTTATGAAAAAAAATAGAAATCATAAATAATAAAGCTAACATATGGAATGAATAACATACTTTCATTGTAGCTATAATAGATACAGAGGGAGTCATATTTCGAATACCCATCACAGTATATTCTCAAAAACTCTAAGTAGAAACATAAATGATTACCTCCATCACATTACCCAATGTATTGAATAGATATCTCATGCTCACCTACCCTAGGATTCTCATGGAACCAACCATATATGTAAACAATGTCCAATATCTATAACATATTCATAACCCATAAAACATAATGGAAAGATAACATTTGCACATTGAAATCACAATATATCATTTCAAAATATTGAAAAAATCAAAGCTTTTATCAAACCATTTTCAAAACCATTTAAAATATTACATAATGATATTTTTGAATCAAAGTGTCCATTACAACTTTAATGATTTTGAAATTAATTTCAATTTCAAAACATTCACGTCCTTATGAATAAATACTTTAAACAATTTTTAAAACATGGACATTAATGTGAATTATTTATAATAATTAACATTTAAACCATTTAAAATGAAATTTTAGTTAAAGAGTTTTTAACAAAATGAGAGACCCTAGAATACAAATAATTGAGGAATACCATTTAATATGAACATAATAATATCATGATAATAAATGTATTCATGATATAATATTCCAAACGGAAATATATACACCATATAATAGTGAATTGGTTCATATCAACAATGAAGTCTCAATGGAAATGTAAATTGAGACGAATTCTCTTACAAAAATGGAATCTTTAGATTAAAAATAAATCAATTACATAATTATGTGCGACAAATATAAATACACCCAATATAAGTGGGTATTAAGTATAAAAAATCATAGGTTATTCACACATATTTATACAACAACATAATCAATAAGTAGATGTTTAACACCAAAATTGAAATTGGTATACGAAGTTTTCTTACAAAAATTCGACAGCCTGACGACGTCGCATTAAAATTTAGAAAATAAGTTAATAAGATAGAAATTGATATCTAATAAATTGGACCTAAAATTTAAATCAATAATGATATATAAGAACATATCCCAACATAATAATATGTAAATTAAAAGACATAACAAAAAAGTCTTTTAAAAAGAGGACGGTGAAAGGTTCCCTTACCGATTTGGAAACATACAAAACATACACCCTATGAAAGAAATATCACACAATGAATATATAAATACCCATAATTTAATTTATATTACACAAATATTACAATCACGGGCAATACATCCACCATAAAAAATGCAATAGTAGCTAATATAGCATGAATCTCATGGAAATAAAAAGTAATATGAAAAACCTTACCACGTTGTAATCAATCGACTTGTATGAGAAAAAGTAAATAAACATCAAATGAATAATAGAATACATGAATATAAATATAATCATGATAATATATACCTGATGGAATTACACAACACACCACATGCAATAAATAAGTGATGAACAATTGAAATCATATGGAATTAAAAGTGTGATAAGAAATCTTGTACATCATGTCAAACGTGCCTCGTATGTTCCTGGATATTTTTGAAGAATAAAAATATGAAAATTTCTACTTTATTCATAACATTTTACTGTTTATTATTAATTTTTTATAACTTATTACCTTGAAATAACAATAAGTTAATTATTTGAGTTCATATCAAACATTTTGTCGATGTTCAGAATTTGAGTTAAAAATAAACTTGTTATAATTACACTTTTTCCATGTGGTCAACACTCCATTATCTCCAGTATGATATTAATGATGTATATATCATATATATCATATATATTCATTATATACAAGTATTTATAATAGGACGTAACATTTGGAGATAGGAAATAAAATGCACACTTCATGGAGATGGTAAGCTGTACATACACGTGAACGCTACTTTCATTTATATTTAATATTTAAAGGAATGAAAACATAATTATAAAAAGTTATATTTTAATTACATTATAATATTATATATAATATAATTAAATATATCCTTTATATATCCCACATAAGGCATTAACAAGCCATATCACTTTGAGGGGCAGTATTCCACACTTCCTAAAATGAAATTATTGTGTTTACCCTTTATGGAAACAGTAATGGTATGATAAAAAAGAAAAATTCATAAGAATAAAGAAAAATTAAACATAATATATATCATAGATAAATAAAGCTCCATCATAATGGCCACCATGAGATATGGTAAGAGTTAATTGAACAATATTTGTTTCGTGAGGCGTTAGTTTGTCATCCATAAGAATCATTATGACCTCTACGCATTATATTGAAGTATGTGTAAGTGTCATTAGAATAATTATTATAAAACCTTCCTCGTATATTAATGATACTGGTGTTGTTATAAAATAATTTAATAAAAATAGTTTAGGGGGTTTGATAAGTAAAATAAAACAAAAGAACTTAAGAGAAGGTAATTCCTTTAAATCAGGTAAATCACTTTGGTTTGAACCAAAATGGTTTAATGAAGTGTTTTATGCCTATGGTGAGGCTTCTAGGATGAAGATAAGTATGTTGGGATATTATTGAAGCAGAGGTTGCATGATCCAAAGCCTTGAGATTTTTGAGAAATGGATTAGAAGTGAGATATTTTTTTAAGGGAGAGGAGGGGCTCTTCTAGAAAGTTTGAAACATTTATTTTATTATAACCTTATGTTCAGTTTAAAAAGGTCACTTATTCGTTAAAATCAGTATTAATAAGACTCATGGTTGAAATAATATAATAAAATAAAAATTTGACTGGTTTTAAATATGTTTTTACTATTTATATTTTTTTATTTAAATCATTTATTAATGAGGTAAATATTGTATCATTATTATATCATAAATAATTTAATATATATGATGTCCAAAAATTAGAAAAAAAAATACCATGATGTATGAAATATTTTTAGATTCCCCAATAATATTTATTGTAGAAATTATAACTTTTATAACCCCATGTAAAAATATATTTACTAAAAGATATATGTTTATGTCATTTTTTTCTTTACTTTAAATTAATTAATAGAAAATGTTATTATTACTCCCATGTGGCTCCATGGGGTCCGAAATTCGACCCATAGATGACCATGGTTGGTTATGTATTAGCGAATAGTATTAGGACACATGTTATGTTAATTTAATATTATTATAATTTTATATTTTACCCTTAATTACTACATTTACCCTTTAATCATTGTAAATAAAATATTTACTGAAGTAAATATTTAAAATGTCTAAAATAGATAACAATTTGCGAAATTTGGACATAAAGATTCCAAATATGGAATATCTTTTTTCAAATTCAAAACAAAAAATTTTCATATATTAATTTAAAATTAATTCTCACTGTTGAAACAAATAACGTGTTTTAATAAATAATAACTATCAAAATATTGACACTTGTTTATGTCCAATTTCAATGTGAAATTACTTCTAATGAAAAACAATAGATTAACTGGTAAAAATATATTCTAATAGAACTTTAAAACTAATTTAAAAGATAATATAACAATATAAATAAATTATATTAAAAGGAACTTTTTAATTAAAATACATTATTTTTCACTTTTCATTAAAAAATATTATCAGAAAAATACCAAAAATTTACCAAAAGTAAATTTTGATGTTCCCACTCTAACGAATAATTTTATTTTTTCAAATAGAATTTATTAAATAGAAAAAAACTATATTTAAAGAGGTTTCTCCATTAAAAGTTGGTAAATCGACCTTTTATTGAGCTTTAGAGTATTTAAGCTTAAAATAAAAGTCTGTAATTATTTTAAGCCTCTATCATTTATTGGATAAATGTAAAAATATTCGATAAACTTGTGTCATCATATTTTTGTTAGTTATATTCATTCCCGCTAATACAACATATAAGTGTTAACATCCGTTTAAAATAAAAATATTATATTATTGGTATGCAATATAAACCCATTGTTGTGTATCTGGTACACCGTCGAACATAGAACATCCTTTAAAGTAGAATTAATATTTAATTCACAAATATTAATAAATATGAAAAATTTCAGGTTCTTTATTTACCTGGGATGTCACACATGGAATTGGAATTTTCATGATACCAAAAATAATATAGAATGGGGATGGGTCTTGGGAAGGAATTTAGTTTAATATTTGAATGATTAATAGATTAAAGTTTTGAGGAGAAGATGTTCTGAGGGGTGATATTTATAAGGGGATTAAATAGGTGTTTTTAATATTATATTCATTAATTTATTATCAATTTTTATCTAGACAATCAATAGTATTCTATCTTGTGACTATATAAAGTATCAAGTGCATATTATTTCGTGATAATCAGTGATTACATCAGCCATGGCTTAAAATTTCATTATTTTTCATATAATGTTAAATACTATAAATTAGAGTATTTCAATATAAAACATAAATTTACCTATTTATGAAAAGTCCCCATATATCCCCCAAATCATTTTTTATGTATCTATTTAAAAGTGGAATCCATTTTATCAACATAATTTTCTAAAGAAGAAAAAATTAATATTTACATTAAATTACCATTTATTCGAAAAATAATGATTTTAATATTATAATTGATTTTATAATAATTAAAAAATTTGTAATGGTCTCAAAAAATTATATTATCATTAAAATAAAAAATATTATTTGTTCGTAAATTAATTTTTTTATTTAATATATATATTTAATTGTTATATTTATTATAATAATTTAATTATAACAATTTTGTTTTATAAAAATATAAACAATTAATTTATCATTATTAGAACATTTATTTACTTGTACATTGATATATGTAAATCTTATTTTTCTTATAAAAGACATCTAAATATTATTTTTCATTTCAATATGTGAGTTTACAATTCTAACAGTTGGATTACTATTACAAACATTCAGATTACTATTCCAAAGGACATGTTAGTATTCCAAAAGTCATATTACTATTCTAATGGTCAAATTTAAAATTGTTATATGGTTTTCATACATCCTATTAATACCTAATCTTTCGTTCATTATTCATACAATTAATATTTCACCCATGTTAATATATACATTTATATTTTAAATTAATATTTTATTATTAACATTATGTTTTATTTCAATAGTTTAATTTGTGAGTGCAGTAATTCTAGTGGATCAAGTATATCCATATTATACCCTTCCATTAATCTTATTTTAAATTAATTATCCAGCTATAATATTTCTAATTTTTTCATTTATTTAAATAATAATTTATGATTGCCCACTTATGAGAATAATATTTTGTATGATTATCTACGTGATGTGTTAGGATTATAATATATGAATTAATTAATATAAGGGGAATATAATTGATAATATTTATTGATTTTGATGCATATATCTCCTTGAAGGAAACGCCACGTTCCCCACCACGATTTATGTCATTATTATCAATATTTTACTCTCTATTCATATAATGTTTATTATTAGTGACACTAAATGCGCCACCCTGATGGCGGTCATTGTTAATGGTCCATTGTATGCCCTATCTTCAACTAGTATTTATATTTGGAACACTCCACCCTTTAAAAGTCATCCAACCATTCACATATATAAATTCCTATACATAGATAGACACCTCAACCTTACCTGGCACTTGGACTACATTATATTAGTTAACCTATCATTTAAACACATCCCTATGATGGGATATCCATGCCCACCATTATGTATTTTTGGACCACATCAACCCAACGTCAATGCTCCACATACATACACAACCATATGTGGTGGAATATGTCACGAACCGTCCTCAGGGCCTGTGTGTGACTACCCCATGCCCTATTTCCATCAGACAAGAGCTGGACACTAGCACAAAAGGTGTAAATCCCAATAAATGGGAAGGCATTGCCTTTATATAAGTAAAGAAACACAACAGAGTACGCAAACTGTAGTAAACACTTAGTAAACTGAGTACAAAAGTAAGTGATGAAAAGTAAATGGGACAGAAAACAAACCCAATTGGAAGTACAGTACAACTGAAAAGAAAGTACAGAAGCAGTAAAGTAAATCGAAAACCACCGATTTTTCCTCCGGTTATCCCACCTGAAAGGTGCTTACAGATGGTCTCATCATCTCCTCGGGTCCGGTCGTCCACTCCGTGTACGTCCCGCCTGATAGTTAACCTTCGGGTACCATCCCGCTCCACGTTCCTCAACCACGATCAGCGATGTCCATTGTCTGCAACCAAAACATTGTAGTGTGCGCATGGCCCGTGCAAGGGTGAGTATACGATAATCAGTAGGGACCCTGAGACCCCCGAAGGTCTCCCAGAATCAACAAAAGATAAACCACAATGGAAGGATACATACACGAAGTAACAACCAACTCTACATAGGTATGTGCCCATTCATATACCTAAGTCGTCATTTCCAGTTCGGCTCCAACTCATGAGCCCAAATACAACCCAGTCCACATAGGAAAACACAACGCAATCCACACAGGAAATCAAATCAATCATATCGATTTTAATGATTGAAGTCATGACTCATATCACACAGGTATACTACTCACAAAGAGGGGTGGAGATGATATATGTAGCCTCTGAATCATCTCCCCTGCCGATCCTACGTTGGATCCAAGTACAGAAGTCGTCGATGCCGATCCCACGTAATATCGTAGTTCCGAAACTATCACTTTCGAACCCACGCAGGATCTAAGTACAGTCTTCCTCGCTGCCAAACCCACATAGGATCCATGTACAGTCATCCTCGCTGTCGATCCCACGTAGGATCCATGTATAGTCGTCATCGTCGTCGGAGTTGCAGCCAGTTCTAGGGTTCCCGCACACAACACGCTTGATTCTGAGAGGGTCCACTCCACGATACAAGGGGTCGATACATCAACTATCAAAAATTCCAGATTTGATGTATCCCAATGTTCTGTTTCATCGATAGGAACTCAAAGTGACAGACAACGCGTCAATCGGACACCCGGTCTAAAAGATATTGGATTTTCCATCCTAGGGGCCCGGTTGGTTTCTATGCTAAAATCAACTCGTCCGTACTCCAGCTGCATCGAAACCTCAAGTGTAGTAATCCAAATGAACTATCTCACTCATAGGAATTAAATGTGATTGACGGCTCGTCATTCGGACGTCCGATCTTTATATTATAAGAGTTTCCGCTCTGAGGGATGATTAGTTTCAGGTTCTAACTAACTCGGCCATACCCAAACTTCATCGAAACCTCATGTTTAATATACTGAAACGACATTCTCAATCCAAGGATCCCAACGCAAATGACAGTGTGTCGATCGGAAGTCTGTAGACCATGATATGGGTATTTGAACGAACATGGTCTGAAAAATAGGGGGTTTGGGGCCGGTCCGACCTGGCCCAATACCCCATGGGTTGGACCGAACCGGGTCGACCCGACCCGGGTCCGAGTCCGTCCTGATTGGATACGGCCCGGCCTGGCTGGCGCGGCCTGGCTCGGAAGCTGGTCGCGGCTCGGCTGTCGGCCGAGCGGGGTGCGAAGGGGCATGACCCCATTTGTTTCGGAAACGGCGGCCCCCTGTGTGGTCCGCCCTAAAGGAGGGTCGGGGGGTTACGACCCCCGGTTTTCTGGAAAAATGGCCAGCCTTTAGGGCTAGACTATTGAGACACTGCGGGACCCATGGGGGTCCCACGTTTGGGAGCGCTGGCAGCCGTCATGGCCGGAAACACCTTGCGGGACCGCCACGGCCCGCTCCGGTCGCGATCCTTTGCATTCCTGTGCGGTGCAACGACACCGCGCTTCCATCACCACAAACATCAATGAATATTAACAAGATAAGGGGAGGAGGATCGACCATGTTAGTGTGGTCCGATATTCTCATGTTATAACGATAAAAAGCGGCCGAATTTTAATCAATGAAGGTTTAAGATAATACATGAACAAAATGAATTAACCCCTACCTCGAAGGAAGTTCATAGTTCTCCAGAATCATGGACGATGGCATCATTTCCATCATCGTCGGTGTCTCCTCCCGTGTCGCGGAGGAAGAAGAGGACGAAGAAATTGAGCCACCGGGTTGACGTTCTTTGTCAGAGAGTTGGCGTTCTTCATTGAAGATGATGTTCTTCAAAATAGAATATAGATCTGACCCAAATTCTCTCACACAACAAAACCAACTGCCAAATAAAATAAGGCTCCTCTTATTTTATCAAAACATTCCATGCAATCAAATTACAAAATTTAAACACTCGATTCAATTAATTGATTAAGTGTGTTGGCATAAATTATTGTGGGGGGGTTACATAAATAAAAGGGGGGTTAACAAGTTTAAAGGGGGAGAGTTAAGGGGTTAGGGAATGTGAATGGTTGGGGCTTGTGTGGGCCCCACCTCACAAATATCCTAACATGAGTAGTAAGAAACATGTGGGTCCAACCACAACTTCCCCATGTAGAATAAAACCACTTTAGATAATGAAATAATATTGTAAAACAATTTAATATTACTTTTCATTTAAACCACATTTTTTAACAACTCCTAACGAGTAGACGCATCTTCGGTAAAGGTCCTATTAATCAATTACCAGCGATTCGGTTCCATCGGTGCCCTCAGATTTCAAATCCAAGCACCGGTTCAAAAGATATAAAAACCTGCTCGTTCGTTCACTGAACGTACCCGACCTAAATTTCAGAAATTGATTCCTGGCACACCGGGCCTCGGAATCATGTTCTGCTAGAAACTGTGTACTCGTAAAATCACAAAGAATTTATAAAAAAAAATTCCTTGAAATTTACGGGTCCTTATAGAAGAACAAAACATGCATTCAATTAACAAGTCCATTTTGATATCCATTATCACCTTTTCCATGTAACCACACTCCCTCTATAAAGGGACTTTTATAAAAACAATGTTACTGTATCATCTTGATTGTTGAATAAATATTATACAAAATAGACAATATAATAATAAATTTGTATCATTACTATAAAAAAAAGTAATATAACAAACAATCCAGTATATTGTGTAAATAATTTTATAGTTATAATCAATAAAATCTCATATCCACTAATACACCATAACGTAACTCAAAGTAACAATACTTTCTCAAAAATACATAAAATTTCATGAAAAATTAATGCATAAGGCCCCAAAATTGTATGTTAATTCAAACCTCAATGTTTCTAATCTATTATAATTATGAAACGAATATATTCTATGTATGGGTATGAAATATATATATATATATATATATATATTTGTAATTCAAAAATGTGGTTAATAAAATATATGAAAATGTGGGTTTTAATAATATGTATTTATTGATAATATTTCTTGTCAAAAATAATTAATGTTCTCTCGAACTAGAAATATTTACACCTAGAATCCATAAAATCCCCAGACCATGTATAAAATAACCTTTCTAATCTTAATATTTCTTACCCATTCATAAATATCAATTAATTATATATAAATCCTCTATTGATACTTCATGAACCCAATATTGCATAGACATTAATGGCATTCACATAAATAACCATGAAATATTAATGTATATAAAAAGTAATTCCTAATATTATATTATTATAATTATCACATCCAAAATCATGGATAAAATAATTTCTATTAAATTTATATTTAAAAATAATAAAAATTTACCAAAAATAGTTTCCAAACTAGAATTAAAGTATTACATAATAAACAATTCAGTTGATTTGATGTGTTACCATACCCACTCCAAGAGATGCCTCATTTTTTTTGGTTTTGAATATAGGGTGAAAAACAACTAACACAAAAAATATAACAGTAGGGAGGTAAGAGGAAATGTGAGATAAAGGGATAGGGCAACCTAGGTATGTTTTGTGGAAAAATTATGGTTATTATGGATTTTTAATTAACTCATATTTTCTAAAGAAACATTCATAGTCCAACATAAACCTGGAAGAGTTACACTGTTAGTTCAATAGATATCCTAGAATTACTAACACCAATTCACTACCACTGGGTAACTAGGGAGTCTAATTTAGGTACTTGATAAAATAAATAATATATATTCTTTAGATTTCCACAATGACTATTTTTCACATGATCTCAAGAAATTGAAAAGGATCAATTCGAGCATCTATAAACACACAATATATTATTTTTTTAAGATTTAGAACTAATATGGAAATATTAAAATTTCAAACACTTTTCCTCATGAATATTGAAAAACTAATTTTCTATACTCCGACAAACCATAATGATATAGGAAATTACAAACTCCTGAAAATTTTGACTGTAATTCTAAGAAGTATTAGAAAATTTATCATCATGTACAAATCATCCTTAAAATCAAAAACCGTTCTATATTCCCATTTCCTAAAAAAATTGTTCACACACATGGTCTAATACAAAGTATTGTCTACTAAAATTAATTACTTATTCTATAAATTTTTTTATACATACCATGCATGATATATCAACCACACATTCTGATATAATAAAAACAAATAATATATTAATGGAATTATCTATTTCTATGTTACACCAATATCCATTACTATTATTTCATTCTAAATCCATACATTGAATTCCTCCCTAAATCCCGAATCAATCAAACTGACTTAACCACCATCATATACAACATCTGTAATTTTGAATCACATATGATGAATACATGATTGATACCACATATATCTAAATATAACAAATTAACAACAATGAATCATTAACTAGAATTACTTCAATGATCAACTCATTCATTTATGAAACCAACTTTGACTCAAAGTAATTATAATAACTAAAAAATGAAGTGAAAACCAATGTAATATTATCTATATTACCATTTAACAAATACTAGAACCCTGAATTTCCAATATCTCGCTATGATAACTTCTATTTATCAAATTTTTAAGGATCATGTTTGAAAAATTACACATCAAAACCACAAGCATTCACCATGCACATCCCACCCAATTTCGGAAAAATATTGAACAATATTTAGAAAATAATTGATATCAATAATGGAATGATCATTAAAATCATACCAAAAAAATAGTTATGTCCCATCATGATCACATCACCATTATCATGTCACCTTCTTCGATCTATAATATCATCATCCCATAAGTGAGGGATTCTATCTTTCCACGGGTAAATTTAAAAAAATTATTCAATGTTCTCAATCAATTGATACATTTAATGGGGAACCAAATATTGAATGATAATGGAGATTGACTCCATCACTCGAAGACACTATTATCCTAACATTAACTTTTACCATTTATCCTATAATCATGCCCTCATGATGTCTGGGTTCCTATAAAAACAGGTATTAAGGTAACCTCTATCTCAACAATTAGTGACTATTAAATAACATTAAAGTAGTTTTTTAATAAAAATTACCCCTAAAAATACATACCATGTAGTTAAGGACTTTATCAATGTAGAATGAATTCACAAATTTTTTTCATTGAAGAATTAAAATAGGAGATCCTTTATTCTTAGTGGAAAACTAAATCATAAATTATCCATTATTTTAGAGTTCCAAAAATATTTATAAAATATTCTATTTAAAAATATTTATAATGAATTTTTAAAAACATCTGGAATAGAAATCAATATGTACCATACATTTAAGATATTTCTATTTGGAACATAGAAAATTAGTATAATAATCCCAATTTAATTAAATGGTTATGGTTTTATATAAGTCTGTTAATTCCATATAGTTTCAAAAACCATTCCTTATTTTTTTAAACAATGTTAATGTAGAACCATCCATAAATAATTGGATAAATTATAATAATAAATTTAAAAAATTAAGTGATAAAATAAAATTTCTTTCATACATTATTTGAGTAATAAAACAGACAAATGTTGAATTTTTTTAAAAAATATAAATTTGGAAGAAAACGATTCCCGAATAAAGAGGAAATAAAATCAATTTTCATTTAAACATTTATTACATGATTAATTTTAAAAATAGTTGAATTTTTTGGAATAAATCACTTAAAATCATTAAATATATATATAATAAAAAAATATGCATAATGAGGGATAATTGATAAGATTGCATCATTTAAAATGTTTACAGTCCCAAAGAATTCGAAATATTAAAATAAATTCTTACCATTTTTGTATCATTTAAATTGAATCCCCAAGTATTAGTAATAATTATTTGAAATATTAATCATCATGAAATATATTTATTCCTGAAAAATATGTACAAAGTGATAAATTTAAACCATAAAAAATTGACTAGGTGAAAATTACAAATATGTCTCAATATAATGGAAATTGAGATGAAATCCCTCACAAATATTATACCGTTGAAGTGAAAATTAATCAATGACCTTATTAATTATATTAAAATTAAATATATGTATAACATAATTTTAAATAAAACATAATTTACTCAAATATCATTATATACATAATAATTTTATATCAATGAAAATAAATAAGTAATATAACATAATTTATAGAAATTTAGTTTTGAAACTCCTTATGTAAAGATTATCTTTAGTTGAATGTGATTTAAACTCAAATATAATGTATTTATAGAAGATATTAATTTATATTATTGATATATTTATTTTTTTAATATCATATATGATTATCTTATAACATATACTCATTCGTAGATTAATAAAATATCACCAATTCAACTATTATGGGTCATAACTATACTTTTTTTCTGAAGCCTATTTTATAGTGGATGTTTCAATTATTATTGATAGGATATAGTTTCATCATATATATTTATATTGATGTTATAAATACATTATTTACTATATATATATACAGTTTTATTCTCATACATTAATTTGGAACATGAAAAATGAATCACATCGTTTCGTGGAGATGATAGGTCATATGTTTCCACAAACAACATTATAATTTCCCCAATGGTAGGAATGGTAATGTATTAGATGATATATTAATTTTCCATATTAAATATCATGTCATAAATGTCATATATATTAATTATTTTCATCATTATTGTAATCAATGGGTGTCAGCTATGAAAAATAAATTACATGATTTCGTGAGGTGTTAGTCCACCATACACAAGACTGACGATTCAATTTACCATTTGATGGTGAATGAGACGTTAAACATATATTATAGAAAACAAATTATAAATATATGATATATAATTTTTCATTATAATTTAATAGTTAATTAAAATTTTATTTTTGTCAATCATTAAGAAAAATTAAATAATTTGATGAAGAAAATTAACTTCCTTAAGAAAAACCTCTTTTGGATATATTATTAAGAACCATAGTGTTGGTATTCTGGGGATACCAATACAAATTAAATAAGTATAAGTCTAGTTTGAAATGAATGTATCAAATGACGTTTTGTAAAAATGATAGGTCATTTTTACCCTTATAAATATATATTATCCCCCCCCCCACATATTCTAATTTCATCCACAACCGTAGTAATTATTCATTATTGTTATTACTATAAATTATGATAAATAAGTCTTTTAGCCTGATAAAATAATAATAATTATTATTATTGTAGTTATTTAATTAAAATTATAAATTTATATTCATATAATTTTCATGATTTAATTTGAATAGAAAACCGAAAAAACTTTTGAACAATATTTTACCATGTAAAGAATTTCTGAAGAAAAAGTTGATCATATATTATGTATATTAATATTAATTATCAGTATATATATTTACATTTATTATTTATATATAATCAATATATTTAATTTAAAAAATTCCTCACTAATAATTATTTTAATTAATTATAATTTATAGTAATTAGGCCTTAAAAACATCATTATAAAAATTATAACATTTAACTCTAAGTGTTATTATGTTCTTTTGCATCAAAATTATAGTAAATATATTTTTAATTATTCATATAATAAAATATTATAAAAAATAAAATGATGTGTATTTAACTAAAAAAATTTCAATTATTCATAGAAGTTTATCTATATGGGGAAATATAAAAATTTAAATCATTGTTTATTTCTTCCAGTTAAGTCAAAATATTTATTCATGATGTCAAAGTAGATTTTTTGTGACATCAAATATTTACAAGTTAATTGTATTATACTTTTTTTAAAATAATTTCTATATACTATAATTGAATCTCTAGTATAGAAAACTATTTTTAGATAATTATAATTCAATGTGTTATTTAATACTTATAAAAAAATTCCCAAATATTTATTTTCATAGGATATTTTCATGGTAAATAGTATCCTAATCTATCTTCATAACTTGTAGGAAAAATTATAAAAATAAATTATCATTAATAAAATATATTTTTTTGAAACATTATATTTTATATCATAACTTTATTCAAGTTTATATAAAATTGAATTTATAGATTCCATAATAAAATTCATAAAAATAATAACGATCTACAGACCCTACATAGCTTACGTCAATTTTTCTTATTCGGAATAATATTTTTATATTTCATTAAAAAGATGAATAAATTTATCTAATTTTTTATTTATGCATTATTTCTACAGTGGATAATGGTAGAGTAATCATAGTTTCTATAAAAGAATTCATCATAACTAATAATGATGATGATGTGAGCTATAAATAAGATGTTAGAATATATCATGTGTTTATAATTTCATACCCACCATAAAAATTATCATCGTATTCATTATCATTTTTAATAACTACATATTTAGGTTTCTCTTTTCAAATATATAGATTCACAGTTTTCCCAACATTGTTAGTAGTTGATATCATATCACATTAAATAATGTCCTCAATATCATTTTCCTCCATTTCCTTATACACAATTTCATTATAGTTTAATGAAACAGTATAAGAAATCAAATAGTTTTTAGTATTTATTAAATTGTTTTAAATTTATCTGGTTATGATGTTTTATCATTTTAGGATAAATATTTCATCTCATGAGATGTTTCAATTAATGATTTCAATGGATCCTTAGTTTTTTGAGGATGATTAAATTGTAGAATCATTATTGTTTATTAAATAGAGTAATAAATAACAATTATTTTTTATTATTATGTTGTGGATAAATGAAACCCCTAAAATAAAAATTGAAATATTTATTTTTGAAAGATTATGGAATTATATATACTTTCTTAATCAAATTCTATTCGACATATTAAATGCTATCCATAATCGATAGAGCATAATAATTCCTTATCGTTCCAAATAATAATCTTTATCATCTTTCAATTATTTGAGTAATAAGATATTAGAATATTTTACATCCACTGTATTTTTATTATAATAATTAATTTTATTAATTCTATTATGAGAATTATGTTTTAACATATTTTTTCTAGAAACCACTTCTTTGATTATTATTGAAAAATCTATAATGAAACTTTGGTCTTTTAGTATGGGGAACCTATCCCTTTAAATTAAATTATAGTTCACTTTGATGTTTTTTATGTATTTTTCTCTAAAACTCATGAGATATAATAATTACAGTTTTATGACCCATAATTTCAAGAGATTTATAACACTCCCCTATTCCAATAGTTTTTAATTTTGTTTAAATATGGATTATTTATATTTTATTTGTTTCTCCATTTTATTTGTGTGTTAATACCCTTCATGATGTTTCAATCAATGAATAAATATTCCATGTTGTGTCTAATAGATACCATGTCACGTATTTCATCCTTGTGTTTTTTATTTTTTAGTGATGAAGGGAGTTTCTGTCATTGGCGTTGAATGAGAATTTGGGGTTAGGGGTTTTCCTATGAATGGTTCCACCGATAATGTATATATTTTTGGAGAGGTATACACCGCATCATAGTGGGGATTATAAGATATGGGATATTCCTAGTAAGGTAACATTTCACTGCACATTTGGGTGGCTATGTCATTGTGTCTATGGCTTTGGGTTTTTTTGGTTTTTTTATTTGAGGAGATCAACTCTACATTGTTATTGGCCATGTTGTGATAGACCAATTCATAGGAGTTAGGTTCTTCCTAATAAAGATAAACCCTGAATTGATCTCAGTATGGGTCAATTATGGGAATCTATATTGTAATGATCCGGAATTTCCGTGGAAATATTTTTCTTTAATACATGGGAATTTTACAAGTCTATGAAATCTAACAGCGCGTGATTTCAGGGCCCGGAGTGCTCGGAATGATCCGTCGATGTTTTGTTAATCTTAAATTAACATGTGTAAGTAGTTTTCCTGAAAAAATGAAATAAATCTTAAATAGTTACACTGATCAGAAATCTGAAGCCACCCTTTCCCTCAAGATGGCAGTTTTTCTGTAAGTGTGACTTATGTTTAGTCAGTGCGGGCCTCCTGTGAGAAAACCCAAAAATGGAATAACCGTAAATAATATAATTAAATAAATTTTTTTTTTTCATATTCTTATAACTCAAAAACAGTAACTCAGATAAAAAATCAGAGACCAAAGCTGAACTCATGAGGGTAGTCTTTCTTTAAGCAGATAATAAATAGGGTTGGCGAGGGACAAAAGAGAATGTTTGTTTTTGGCCAGAAATAAAATAATTATGTGTCAATTATTTTATTGTCAAATTCATAACATTTAAAGGGTAACTCGGATTGGAAATCCGGGGTACCGTTGGGTTCGTTGGGGCATGATTCACCTATGAAGAGCCTAACCTCGACCGGTGCTAGTCGCGGGTGACTGCTAATAATTTTACGAACCTTTTTATGGGTACGTTCAGTAAACGTGAGAGAGGTGTTTTATAACATTTGAATCGGTGCTATGAATTGAAATATGAGGGCACCATTGATCTCACGGCATCAGTGATTTTTTAGTGAGACCTTCACCGCAGTTTCATTTTAAAAATAATGGAAGTTAGATTTTAGGATTTTAATAAGTTAAATAAATATAATGGTGAAACTTATTTTTATTTTTATGGCAGTTAAAATCTCCAAGTGGAGGTTGGGGGTGAGGTCCACCACACCCTAACCACCCATGAGAGGTTATGGTGGTGGACCCACCCTAGAATAAACTCTCTTGGGAGGATAATTAATGTGGGGGCCACCCTGGCTTTAAACCCCCCTTTAACCCTCCATTTGTGTGGGATGATAACTCTTCACCTTCCCCCATTATTTTTAATGTGCCAACTCCTTGTAATTTATTAATTGAATCTATTTGAATTCATGCCAACTATTATAATAAAGGATATGCTATTATTATATTTTGGATGGCATAATCTTTTTGGTGGAGCTTTGCGAAGGAGGAGAACTCTCCAACGAAGAATGTGAAAAATGTCATCTTTGAATTCGTCACCTCTGATCTCTTTCCGACGCAAAAGCATGAGATTTGGGAGTGCGTGATGAACGCGGAAAACAACGAATCGACGCCCACCTTTTTCTGAAACTCTGTCAATGATCATCGACAAATAAGGTAGGGGGATTTGAGTTGAATTATATATGAGTTTTTTACCCTCCATTCTATGTAGTTTTGTTGTGCTTCTTGTGGCCGATTGATATCAACTTAACAAGGAGGGCTCAGACCGCATAAACACGGTCTGACCGTCCTGCCATGTTGTTGTTCTCATTGTGTTGATGGTGGAGGCAGAGCAACAGTGACCGACATTGTGGTGACCTCGATGAAACCAGTGGCACAAGGCCGTCGGATTTCCAAGAGGGTGCGGAACCGCCATGCCTCACGGAAGGAGAGATGTGGCCACGACGGGCCGCGATAGAGGCACGCGGCGCCATTGTGTTGTGCAGAGACCAGCAGAGGGCCGCTGCCAGGGCGGTCCACGGTGGAGGGGCGCGACGCTGGTGGCGAGGATCAGTTTGCTTCTCATGAAAGCTAGGAGGAACGGGACCCCGTTAGGTCTCGCATGTGCTAGACCAGTGAAAACTGGTGCCAGTTTCGATTCCACCCGAATGGTTCAACGGTTCGGGTGCCATGGGGGCGCGCGCCTCTCCCTTGGTTACGGCTAAGGCCGACCGATGGGCCGCCCTCATCCGGGCCACCCTCATTCGTGCTGCCACTCGGTCCTGGATGCTTCCTCCAACCAGATCGGACCCGCGGACCAAGTCGGACCGGACCCGGACCCGTTTGGCCATTTTACACCATTTTTCCCCTATCTTTGGCTACAAGTGTCTGATCGATTAACCGTTTGAGGCAATGAAAAGATAAAAGATATAAGGATATTTTATCATATACCTCCTGAGGTTAGGAAAAATTTGAATCATGGTCGGGATGGATTGAACATAAAACCCAACCGGGACCCTGGAATGGAAATGCCAATAACTAATAGACTGGTTGTCTGATTAACGCACCGTCTGTTGCGTTGGAACCGTTACGACATGGAGGTCTATTGGGTTAATCCTTATTTGAGTTTAGTGGATGTCTAGGTATTACTGATATCTCAAGGGTAGTTTCTACAGAGCTCGAGCACGTAGGGTGCGAGGAATCTAGAGGATGATAGTGAGGCGAAGGTTGGAGACAGATCATACGGAGGTCAGAGCTCAACGATCAAGTGTGGGTCAGTGCATACTGATCCTATGTGGGTCATATCTTGTGTGGGTTAGTGCTCATCGATCCTATGTGGTTCAGCGCATACCGATCAGGTGTGGTTCAGATCCTGTGTGGGTTATTATGGGGGTTAGTTCCTATCGATCTTCTGTGGGTCAGAATCTGTATAGTCAGAAGCAGTGCCTCGTGATAGAAGACGATGATCTATCTTCACAACTAATCATATGTACTTCTATATTTCACTGAAATTCTGGTTTGAGCTGAGTCAATGACTTTCATGTTTTCTTAGTGATTGAGATGGGTTACTAAATAACGTAGGTTTACGTATGGGTATATACCTAAGTAAGGGTTATCTGTTCATTACTGGAAATCCAGCATTTCCCAACGGTTTAGAACCGTTGGGAAAGGATGCAGAACCGTTGGTATATGTTATACCAACGATTCTGCAAACCGTGGGGAAGTAAACCATTGGGAAAGGCTTTTCCCAACGGTTTACACAGAACCATTGGGATAGGGTAGAAAAAATCAACCGATCCCAACGGTTCTGCCAAACCGTTGGGAAAGGCCTTTCCCAATTGTTTGGCCCGTTGGGAAATCAACAGATAATTTTCTTTCCCAACTATTCCATGAACCGTTGGCAACCATGCAACAGGGTATCCCAACGGTTTCAAACCGTTGGGATAGGGTGTTTTTACCAACGGTTCCTTGAACCGTTGGTAAAAACAGCTACATAGAGCCTATGCCAACGGTTTTCAAACCGTTGGCATAGGCTTTGCTGTGCAAATTGCACATCAGCCTGCAATTTGCACAACAGATCTGGTTTTTGGGCATTCACCCTCGGTTTCAATTCAATTTTCAATCCAATTATGCTCTCGTTTTCAATTCATTTTTCAATCCAATTATTTTACCTGTAACACATATAATTCATACATATAGAGAACAAACCAACACATACAAATAATGAAAACCAACCAACCAACACATATAATGCATCCTGAAAATATACACATCCATAATTAAAGTAGATTTCATAACAAAATTATAAACATACATAATTCATTTAGAATTCATTTTAAAATTTAGATGACAATCATATGTGGAATCCAGAATTCAATTCATAATTTGATTGGTTTTTCATATACCATATATTTTTAATAGAAATGATATACATTTTAAACAAAATACATACATCTGGAATGATACCAGTCACACCGTGCCTCGGATTGAGGCGAGGTTAACTCGTACACGTCACAAATGACTCATTGATCGTTGTCTTAAAGTATCAACATATTCCGAAATCGTTTGGTCGGTTTTCCGTACGTCAGTTGTTGTTATCACTTAAAATGATCTGTTTTTTAAATAAAAGAGAGACACTGTGAATGGTGTCGGCCACACTGCGCCTCGTATTGAGGTGGGGTTAACTCGTACACATCAAAAATGACCCATGGATTGTTGTGCTAAAATATAAACACAATCAGAATGTGTTTGGTTGGTTTTCCGTATGAATTTAAAATATAGTCCATTTTAAAGAAAAGAGATACACTTAGAGTGGTCTCGGACAAACCGCGACTCGGATTGAGGCGTGGTTGACTCGTACACGTAACATATGACCCATGAATCGTTGTCCTAAATTTTCAACAGATTCCGAATGTGTTTGGTCAGTTTTTTACATGTCAGTTGTTTATTTCACTTATAATCTTGTCCATTTTAAACAAAAGAGACACAGTCAGAGTGGTACTGGCCACACCGCATCTTGGATATAGATGGGGTTGACTCTTAAACATCTCAAATGACCCATGGATCATTTTCCTAACATATCAACACAATATGAATGCGTTTGGCCAGTTTTCCGTATGTCAGTTGATGTTTTTCACTTGAAATGATGTCCTTTTGAAACAAAAGACATACACTTTGAGTTGTGCCGGCCACACCACGCCTCGGATTGAGGTGGCGTTGACTCTTACACGTCACGTATAACCCATGGATCGTTCTCCTAATGTTTCAATGGAAACCGAATACATTTGGTCAGTTTTCCGTATGTACTTAAAATGTTGTCCATTTTAAACAACAGAAAGTCACTTAGAGTGGTCCCGACAACACTTAGATGAAAATTAATATTAGAATTAATAACGTAATTATAAACGTACATAATTCATATAGAATTCAATTTAAAATTTAGATGACAATTATATGTGGAATCCGAAATTCAATTCATAATTTGATCGGTTTTTTCTATACCATATATTTTTACCTCAAATGATGTCCATTTTAAACAAAATACATACACCTGAAGTGATACCGGCCACACCGCACCTCAGATTGAGGCGGGGTTGACTCATACACGTCACATTTGACCCATGGATCATTGTGCTAAAGTATCGACACAATCCGAATACGTTTGGTCGGTTTTCCGTATGCCAGTTTATGTTTTTCACTTAAAATGACGTCCTTTTGAAACAAAAGACGGACCCTATGAGTGGTGCCGACCACACCACATCTCCAATTGAGGCGGGGTTGATTCGTACACGTCTCATATGACCCATTGATCGTTCTCCTAAAGTTTAAATGGAAACCGAATGCGTTTGGTTGGTTTTCCGTATGTACTTAAAATGTTGTCCATTTTAAACAAAAGAGTGACACTTAGACTAATCATGACCACACTGTGACTCAGTTTCATCCCGGGTTGGCTCGTACATGTCAATATGACCCATGGATCGTTGTGATAAATTATCAAAATATTACGAATGCGTTTGGTCGGTTTTGTGTATGTCAGTTGTTCTTTTCATTTATAATCATGTCCATTTTAAACAAAAGAGACAGAGTTAGAGTGGTGTCGGCCACACCGCGTATCAGATTAAGACGGGGTTGACTTGTACACGTCACATATGACTCATGGATCATTGTGCAAAAGTATCAATAGAATCCGAATGCGTTTGGTCGTTCTTCCATATGTCAGTCGATGCCTTTCACATAAAATGACGTCCTTTTGAAACAAAAGGTGGACACTTTGAGTGGTGTCAGCCGCACCGCATGTCGGATTGAAGCAGGGATGATTCGTACACATCACATATGACCCATGGATCGTTCTCCTAAAGTTTCAATGGAAACCGAATCCGTTTGGTCATTTTTCCGTATGTACTTAAAATGGTGTCCATTTTAAACAAAAGAGAGTCACTTAGACTTATCCTGCCCACACCGTGACTCAGATTCATCCCGGGTTGGCTCGTACACGTCACATATGACCCATGAATTGTTGGGATACATTATCAACAGATTCAGAATGCGTTTGGTCGGTTTTCCGTATGTCAGTTGATGCATTTCACTTAAAATGACATCCTTTTGAAACAAAAGATGGTCACTTTGAGTGGTGCTTGCCACACCACGTCTCCGGATTGAGTTGAAACCACCATGCAACATTCTAATTATTATTCGTGATGTGTACGCGCAGATGGCACGTCAATCGGATGTGCGATTTGCACGGTACGACTCAATATTTGTGTTTTAAGTGATGTGCGCGCTTCGTAAACGCGCGTGAGGGGGGGTCCAAACGGGCCGAACGAAGTCGGAATGGCCTGAAAACAGACGCAAAATACAGGAGAGTGATTTATGAAGAGTTCGAGCAGACGGCACGTCAATCGGACGTGCCGTGTGCCTGCGGTGACCGACAACGCAGTTCTGGTGCCATAAACGGCCAAAACGGGCGTCCAACGGTCAAATTCATAGCGGACGACCTCAGATTGAGCTGAAACCACCGTGCAACATTCTAATTATTATTCGTGATGTGTACGCACAGACGAGACATTAATCAGATGTGTGGTTTGCGCTGTACGACTCAATATTCGTATTTTATGTGATGCGCGCGCTTCGTAAACGAGCGTGAGGGGGTCCAAACGGGCCGAACGAAGTCGGAATGTCCTGAAATCAGACGACGAATACGGGTGAGAGATTTCTCAAGTGGTAGAGCAGACGGAACGTCAATTGGACGTACCATGTGCTCGCGGTGACTGACAACGCAGTTCTGGTGTCATAAACGGCCAAAACGGGCGTCAAACGGTCAAATTCATAGCGGACGACCTCATATTGAGCTGAAACCACCTTGAAACATTCACATTATTATTCGTAAAGTGTACGCAGAGACAGCACGTCAATCGGACGTGTGTTTTGCGCGGTACAGCTCAATATTCGTTTTTTAAGTGATGTGTGCGCTTCGTAAACGCGCGTGAGGGTGGTCCAAATGGGCCGAACGATTTCGGAATGGCCTGAAATCAGACGACAAATACGAGTGAGTGATTTAAGAAGTGGTCGAGCAGGCGGCACATCAATCAGACGTGCCGTGTTCCCACGGTGACCGACAACGCAGTTCTGGTGTCATAAACGGCCAAAACGGGCGTCAAACGGTCAAATTCATAGCGGACGACCTCGAATTGACCTAAAAACACCGTGAAACATTCTAATTATTATTTGAGACGTGTACGCGTAGACCGCATGCCAATCGGACGTGCGGTTTGTGCGGTACGACTCAATATTCATGTTTTAAGTGATGCGCGCGCTTCGTAAACGCACGTGAGGGGGTGTCCAAACGGGCCAAATGATTTCAGAATGGCCTGAAATCATACGAAAAATACGGGTGAGTGATTTATGAAGTGGTCGAGCAGAAAGCACGTCAATCGGACGTGCCGTGCGCCCGCGGTGACCGACAACGCAGTTTTGGTGTCATAAACGGCCAAAACGGGCGTCAAACGTTCAAATTCATAGCAGACAACCTTGGATTGACCTGAAAACACCGTGCAACATTCTAATTATTATTCGTGATGTGGACGCGTAGACGGCACGCCAATCGGAATTGCGGTTTGCGCGGTACGGCTCAATATTCGTGTTTTAAGTGATGTGCGCACTTCGTAAATGCGCGTGAGGGGGGTCCAAACGGGCCGAACGATGTCGGCATGGCCTAAAATCAGACGACAAATACGGTTGAGTTATTTCTGAAGTGTTCGAGCAGACAACACGTCAATCGGACGTGCCGTGTGCCCACGGTGACCGACAACGCAGTTCTGGTGTCATAAACGCCCAAAACGGCCGTCCAACGGTCAAATTCATAGCGGACGACCTTGGATTGAGCTGAAACCACCGTGCAACATTCTAATTATTATTCTTGACATGTGCGCGCAGACGGCACATCAATCGGACGTGCGGTTTGCGCGGTACGGCTCAATATTCGTATTTTAAGTGATGCCTGCGCTTCGTAAACGCGCGTGAGGGGGGTCCAAACGGGCCGAACAAAGTTGGAATGACCTGAAATCAGACGAAAAATATGGGTGAGTGATTTCTGAAGTGGTCGAGCAGACGGCACATCAATTGGACGTGCCCTGTGCCCGTGGTGACCGACAACGCAGTTCTGGTGTCATAAACGGCCAAAACGGGCGTCCAACGGTCAAATTCATAGCGGACGACCTCAGATTGAGTTGAAACCACCGTGAAACATTATAATTATTATTCGTGATGTGTAAGCGCAGATGGAACGTCAATCGGACATGCGGTTTGCGTGGTACGTCTCAATATTCGTATTTTAAGTGATGCACGCGCTACGTAAACGCGCGTGAGGGGGGGGTCCAAACATGCCGAATGAAGTCGTAATGACCTGAAATTAGACGAAAAATACAGGGGAAGTGATTTCTGAAGTGGTCGAGCAGACGGTATGTCAATTGGAGGTGTCATGTGCCCGCGGTGACCGACAACGCAGTTCTGGTGTCATAAACCTCCAAAACGGGCGTCAAACGGTCAAATTCATAGCGGACGACCTCGGATTGAGCTGAAACCACCGTGAAACATTTTAATTATTATTCGTGACGTGTACGCGTAGACGACACGTCAATCAGACGTGCGGTTTGTGCGGTACGGCTCAATATTCGTGTTTTAAGTGATGTGCGTGCTTCGTAAACGCGCGTGAGGGTGCTCCAAACGGGCCGAACGATTTCGGAATGGCCTGAAATCAGACGACAAATACGGGTGAGTGATTTATGAAGTGTTCGAGCAGACGGCATGTCAATCGGACTTGCCGTGGGCCCGCGGTGACCGACAACGCAGTTCTGGTGTCATAAACGGCAAAAACGGGCGTCCAACGGTCAAATTCATAGCGGACGACCTCAGATTGACCTGAAACCACCGTGCAACATTCTATTTATTATTCTTGACGTGTACGCATTGACGTCACATCAATCGGACGTGCGGTTTGCGCGGTACGGCTCAATATTCTTGTTTTAAGTGATGCGCGCGCTTCATAAACGCGTGTGAGGGGGGTCCAAATTGGCTGAACGAAGTCGGAATGTCCTGAAATCATACGACAAATACGGGACAGTGATTTCTGAAGTGGCCGAGTAGATGGCATGCCAATCGGATGAGCCGTGTGCCCGCGGTGACCGACAACGCAGTTCTGGTGTCAAAAACGGCCAAAACAGGCGTCCAACGGTCAAATTCATAGCGGAAGACCACAGATTGAGCTGAAACCACCGTGAAACATTCTAATTATTATTCTTGACGTGTACGCGTAGACGGCACGTCAATCGGACGTGTAGTTTGCGCATTACGGCTCAATATTTGTGTTTTAAGTGATGCGCGCGCTTCGTAAACGCGCGTGAGGGTGGTCCAAATGGGCTGAACGATTTCGGAATGTCCTGAAATCAGACAAAAAATACGGGTGAATGATTTATGAAGTGGTCGAGCAGACGGCACATCAATCAGACAAGCCGTGTGCCCGCGGTGACCGACAACGCAGTTCTGGTGTCACAAACGGCCAAAACGGGCGTCAAACTGTCAAATTTATAGAGGACGACCTCTGATTGACCTGAAACCACCGTGAAACATTCTAATTATTATTTGTCACGTGTACGCACAGACGGAACGTCAATCGGACGTGCGGTTTGCGCGGTACGGCTCAATATTCTTGTTTTAAGTGATGGGCGCGCTTCGTAAACGCGCGTGAGTGGGGTCCAAATGGGTCGAACGAAGTCGGAATTTCCTGAAATCAGACGACAAATACGGGACAGTGATTTATGAAGTGGTCGAGTAGACGTCACGTCAATCGGACGTGCCGTGTGCCCGCTATGACCGACAACGCAGTTCTAGTGTCATAAACGGCCAAAACGGGCGTAAAACAGTCAAATTCATAGTGGAAGACCTCGGATTGACCTGAAAACACCGTCCGACATTCTAACTATTATTCTTCACATGTACGCGTAGACGGAATGTCAATCGGACGTGTGGTTTGCGCGGTACGGCTAAATATTCGTGTTTTAAGTGATGCCCGCGCTTCGTAAACTTGCGTGAGGGGGGTCCAAACGGGCCAAACGAAGTTGGAATGGCCTGAAATCAGACGACAAATACGGGACAGTGATTTATGAAGTGGTCGAGCAGACGGTACGTCAATCGGACGTGCCGTGTGCCCGCGGTGACCGACAACGCAGTTCTGGTGTCATAAACAGCCAAAATACTGTCCATTTTAAACAAAATAGAGACACTTTGAGTGTTGTCTGCTACACCGCGCCTCGTATTGAGGTGTCGTTGACTCGTACACGTCACATATGACCCATGGATCGTTTTACTAAAGTTTCAATAGAAACCGAATGCGTTTGGTCGGTTTTCCGTATGTCATTTTTTGTTTTCACTAAAAATGAAGTCCATTTTAAACAAAATAGAGACACTTTGAGTGGTTTCGGCCACACCGCGCCGCGGATTGAGGTGACGTTGACTCGTACACATCACATATGACCCATGGATCATTCTCCTAAAGTTTCAACAGAAACCGAATGCGTTTGGTCGGTTTTCCGTATGTCATTTTTTGTTTTCACTAAAAATGAAGTCCATTTTAAACAAAATAGAGACACTTTGAGTGGTGTCGGCCACAACGCACCTCGTATTGATGTGGTGTTGACTCGTACATGTCACATATGACCCATGGATCATTCTCCTAAATTTTCAACAGAAACCGAATGTGTTTGGTCGGTTTTCCGTATGTCATTTTTTGTTTTCACTAAAAATGAAGTCCATTTTAAACAAAATAGAGACACTTTGAGTGGTGTCGGCCACACCATGCCTCAGATTGAGGTGGAGTTGACTTTTACACGTCACATATGACCCATGGATCGTTCTCCTAAAGTTTCAACAGAAACCGAATGCATTTGGTTGGTCTTCCGTATCTACTTAAAATACTGTCCATTTTAAACAAAAGAAAGTCACTTAGAGTGGTCCCGACCACACCGCATCTCTGATTTAGGCGAGGTTGACTCATACACTTCTCAAATGTCCCATGGATCGTTGTCTTAAAGTATCAACACAATACGAATGCGTTTGGCCAGTTTTTCGTATTCCAGTTGATGTTTTTCACTTAAAATGATGTCCTGTTGAAACAAAAGACATACACTTTGAGTTGTTCCGACCGCACCGCGCCTCGGATTGAGGCGGGGTTGATTTGTACACGTCACATATGACCCATGGATCGTTTTCCTAAAGCATCAACACATTTCGAATGCGTTTGGTCAGTTTTTCGTATGTCACTTTTTGTTTTCACTTAAACTCTTATGGAAATTCATATAGAATATTTTTATATCATATTTAGTATGGATTAGATTTTAGTTGATCGTGCTAGAAAACATTTCAGAGCTAATGAAATTAAGGAAGGTGGAGGGGCTGTCCGGGGGGCCGTCCGGGGGGGCTGTCCGGTGGGTGTCCGGGGGGCTGTCCGGGGACCAAGGAGGAGGGTGGGGGGGATGTGCGGGGTCTGTCCGGGGGGTGTTTGGGGGTTGTTCAGGGGGTTGTCCGGGGTTGTTCAGGGGGTTGTCCGGGGGTTGTTCAGGGGGTTGTTCAGGGGTTGTTCAGGGGTTGTTCAGGGGTTGTTCAGGGGGTTGTACGGGGTTGTTCAGGGGGCTGTCTGGGAGGTGTTTGGGGGGTTGTCCGGGGTCAAAGGGGGAGGGTGGGGGTTGTCAGGGGGGCTGTCTGGGGGGCTATCCGGGGTCCAGGGTGGAGGGTTGGGGGCTGTATGGGGGGTTGTCCAGGGGGCTGTCCGCGGGGGCTGTCCGGGGGGGGGGGGGGGGGGGCTGTCTAGTGGGTGTCCGGGGGGCTGTCCGGGGACCAAAGAGGAGGGTGGGGGGGCTGTGCGGGGTCTGTCAGGGGGGTGTTTGGGGGTTGTTCAGGGGGCTGTCTGGGGGGTGTTTGAGGGGTTGTCCGAGGTCCAAGGGGGAGGGTGGGGGGGTTGTCCAAGGGGCTGTCCGGGGGGCTATCCGGGGTTCAGGGTGGAGGGTTGGGGGCTGTACGGGGGGCTGTCCGGGGGAGGTCCACGGGGCTGTCCGGGGGGTGTCTGGGGGGTGTTCGGGGTCCAAGGGGGAGGGGGGGTTGTCCAGGGTCCAAGAATGAGGGGGGTTGTCCAGGGAGTTCACAAACACACAACCACTAAAAGACAACAACATCCATAAAAACAGACAATATATAAAAATAACTCAACTCCAATACTATACTACGAGTCTAGATAAAACCAACAACTAGAATAGATTAAACATCAAATCTCAGTAATATAAGTCAAAAATGTAACGGATTAATATGTCCCACATCAGCATCACCATCACCATCATCATCATCATCATCACCCTCGTCATCTTCCTCCTCATCGTCCTCACCCTCCACAGCGCCTTCCTCCTCGCCTTCGCCCTCCTCCTCGCCCTCCTCATCTCCCTCCTCTTCCGCATCAGACTCCTCGCCATCATCATCTTCAAGCTGGACATCGGCCTGACCACCACTGGAACTGCCACTTGGTGCACCATATATAGAATGTATCGACGACATGTATTCATCAATCGCCGGGATGGCCTCTGCTGGAAGTGTTGGACGTAGAACATTAATAAATTTCATAAATGCACTGTTTTCCCTAGCAGACTGTTCTGCCGTCTCTGTGGCCCTTTTCTCAGCCTGTTCTGCCTGTGCCCTAACTTACTGCAGCTCGGTGGCACTATAACTCATACCTGAGGCCGGCCAATACCTCGTCGGGGCTATCCTAAGTCGGCAGCGTACTCTGCCAGAATGATCCTCTCCCAACACCTGATGTAAGTGATCAGATGGCCCAAAATTGTCTGCTTCTTGGGCATCGAGGGCCTCTAAAGCATCCTGTTACAAATATAAATATATTATTATGTTTCGAAATAGATATTAAAATATAAAATCAACAGATTAAAACTTACAATCTGCTGCTGAGTCGCTTCGTTGACAGCACTTCCATCCTTTTTTCGTCTACTCGAGCAAAACAGTTTTGCTCGAGGAAAACGTCCTTCAATATTTTGTACTTGCCTCTACAATGACATTGAAAAAAATATTTATATAAAAACTTTATCAAATGATTAAATAATTGGGGAAACAAAAGAAAATTTATGTCGTAAAGAAAACTTATAAACAATTGTCATATCTGCTGCCTCTCATGATCCGGCATCGTCATGCGTCCTAGTGTATGGAGGTATTTTTTTGCATCAATGTTTTTTTTATTTTTTCCAGATGATTACTAAATAAAATTCGATAATTTAAAGGATAATATTAATGCAAAACATGAATGTTATTATTTAAATACCACAATTGTAATTCATACATTAAACTGGGTACTTGTCCAATGAGTAATCATCTGACGATACTGCTCTATAGGACAATCATCCACGACTGGTACTGCCTCTAACTCAGTGCCAACTCTAGCATGCCAGCCAATATACAACTCATGCTTGTAGGCTCTCCAAATCTCTCCTAAATCCTTTAGACGTTCCAGTCATGCACCCTCACCATCAGGAAAATTAAATCGAAGCTGAAATCAAAATATTAATTCATATAAATACAAAAATAATTCATGGCATTAAATACAACATATTTTTTTACCCATATCTCTGCCAAAGCTCTATCTTTGACCTCATGTGGCAAATGTCTGCATGACAGCAGGATGACGAGAATGATGTCGGAGTATTTGGCAAGCGTCGCCAGAAAACTACGACATTGCTGCCCTGTTTTCTCAACCATCCGATTGTCTTCATTATATTCCACCATAACCTGTGTGCGACAGTTCCACACAGAACACATGCGTGTACGGCCCCGCCCCCGCCTCCTGTCAGTAGATGTATCTGTCATGAATGAAAAACAAATATTTTATCAAAACATGTTATAATGAAAATAAATATTTCTATAAAAATTTGTTAGGGTTTTATAAATATACCTGTGATAGTCTGATCAATGAGTGGAGCCGGATCCCCAGAACCTGATGGAACACCCTTTGGTGGAAGAGGAGTCGAAGACGATGGAATATAAAAGCTCGGAGAGACAGAAGTGGTAGGAAAAGAAGATGGAATAGCTGTATGACCTGATGCTGACTGGGGAGTGGGAATCATCATGGGATGTGAAAATGATGGGGTAGAAGATGCAGAAGGTAGCGAAAACATGGGAGGTCTAAATACCCCGTGTTTCCCTAACGACAAACCGGGATCAGAATGTGGGAAGGCTGAAATGTCAGTAGGAGGGGCAGGGTCTAGTCGGGCACGCACAGCTCTACGTCCACCTCTGGTACGAACCCTCCTCGTACCACCGGCCTGAGTACTAGGACCAGTACTAGGCTCCTCGTCGAATAACTGTCGACGTAATGGTGGATCCTACAAAAAAGATTATAAAAAAAATTAATCACATGACATTATATATTCTGTAAATATATATATATATATATATTTGAAATAAAGTACTCACTGTAGGCACTAATGGTGGAATGCCCATCTCCTCCATCCGAATATTGTTCTCCGCCATTTTTTTCCTTCGTCTCTCTTCAATTGGCTGCATTTCCAGCATTTGAAAACAAATATGTAATTAATTAGAAAAAGAAAATTAATGTGTAAACCAAAAAACTAAATATATGAGGGAATGAGGGGATTCATTGGTAATTTAGCTATCAATTGTTTTAGAAGAGCTTGAATGAATTTAATAAAACATACAAGTTGTAATGTTCACCAAGTTATAAATATTGTTTGATTTGGTTTGAATATAGTTCAATTCCAAATTAGAAAATGCAATTCAAATAAAACAGCAACCAATAAACATTGAAAATTCACACAACGGTCAAGTCACCTAAAACATATTTCTGATCAATACTAAATAAATATGAATATTACCAACCTTAACAACCCAACTCGAGGTAAACCAAAAGAATTGAGAACATGGATGAATGATTCTATATATTTCCAACCACAACTTCAGGTTCACAATCAACTCTGACAATTGAGCTATTGGAGTCATCAAAAGAAATAAATGGATTGGTTCCAATGGCAATAGGGACAGTGTCAATTCCATCATCAGCATCATCAAAAATATGTATTGGAATTACTTCAACTATGACACCAAATTCAGGTTGAAGTAGATCTTTGACATAAAAAACTTGTTTAGCCATTGATGCCAACACATATGGCTCTTCGGTTGCAAGAGTGCGGGTCATATTAATTTCTCAAAATCCACAATCATCATTAAATGTTCCATGTCTCATCATCGAATCAAAACAATGGCATTTCATCATTGTGACTCGTCCATGAGAGTAATAATCCAATATTATTATTTTCTCAACGACTCCATAATAACCCACATTTTCATGTCTCGGTCTACTATCTGATGCACTGGCATAACAATCTGTTGTGGCAGTAACCATAATACCATCATGTTGTGTTCTCATGTTTTTGGCTCGTTCAGTGACAATAAATCTGTACCCATTGATAACAATTGATTTACAGTCACGAACCACGGTATTAGTGTAGAGACCCGAAGCTTATCGTACATTGACATTACATTACTTTTGCGGAATACTTAGTACATAACAAAAACACACACACAAGGATCGTAATAGTTTAGTGTCTTTGGAAACTCGGAATAAAATCTACTAATCGTGGGGAAAGATCTTCAACATCTCCCATAAATATCTTCCCTTTTTTTTACCTAAAAACCTTTGTTTATATCCTGGGGAAAAGAAAACATAAAAGGGTGAGCTCAAATGCTCAGTAAGGGTATACAAAAGAAAAATCAATCACATCATATTCATAAGAACATAACTTTTGTAAATCTTAACCTACAAAAGAGAGCATAATTTCATAACATGGGATAAATCATAGTAGTGAAATGTAATCCCAATAATCATAACTTAAAACATGAAACTTTGTGGCATACACACATAATCATAGAGAATCATTTCTTGTTAGTCAAGACTCATTTCCAAGACTATCTTAGTGGACAAAGTCCCTTTCTGAATCGAGTAATCCTCGTTTCAGTCCTGTTTCACTGAACCGGTATAACCTACCATTCCAGCCATGTCTATCTCATGAGATATAAAATCCTTACCCAATGCATTGGAGGGAGATATAGGTCCCACCCATCTTATAATGAATCCTTTCTTATGTGTGCCACATAATCATAAAACATACATCATCGCATAACACATGTAACAAAAATGGGATTCTTGAAACATCATGACATCATAAATAAACTAATATATGATAAAGGAATTCATAAAAATAATTCCATCACAAAATGATCAAATCAATGTAATAATAGGGATAAAAATATAACCCTTTATTATCTTAGATGGAATATAGTTTTGATAAAACACTTGAACTCCATTCTTGAGGAAAATATCCTTTCTTCTTCAAAAACATTTTTCCTTTCATAACATGTCATACAACTTTAAAATAAAAGATTTTGATTAAAAATAAACTTGAAAACTTGTAAAGGAAGCTTCTTTGAAGTAATGTTTTAAAAATCCATTCATGCCGTATAAGTTAAAAAAACATTCTTCGTACTTTTGTCGGAAAAGTCAAAAAGTACCTCGTACGAAAAACGACAAAAGATTCCTTTCGTACATATTACTAAAAACTCACCGAAGGGTAAAAATGGATTTAAACAATTGTAGGTGGATGGAAATAATATTACATATTGATGAAACATGGATGTGGATGATAAAATACACCCCAGTAAATACTTACGAATAAACAATCTCGGATAAAAATAAGATTGTGATATTTCCCTTACCTTAGGCCCGACTTGCTTGTACGTGTCCGAACCTCCTGTATAATGATTTAAATCATGTTATTGACTTATTACAGAATCATATTCATTGTTATGATATCATATATGATTCACTTATGACATTATATTACCCGTTCTTTTGTAAATTCCATGTTAAAGAAGCGTTTTGGGTAAAATCGTTTCATTTATCGTAGGTGTTTTGACTTGTTGTTCTTGACATCATTATTACTTATATCATGATTTACTTACTTCCAGAATATAAAATATGATTTATATATCATATATATTCAGTATATATATATATATATAATAGGTAGATAAATAAAATGAAAAACACCGTTCATGGAGATGGTAGTCCGTACGTACGCATGAACATTGTTTTCCTTTCCTTATTGTCTTGAAATGGAAGTAAGTAGATGACATACATATGTATATATATACATAAATCCAGTAGCTTTATAATGTCATATATTTCATTATTATTTCTTATATATACTTTATAATCATTCTTAAATTGTTAACATGGAGAATGAATCTCATCGCGTCGTGGAGACGGTAGTCCGTACGTACGCACGAGCGATGATATCATTTCTATTGAATTGAATTGAAGTGAATTATACAATATATCAGAATCAATATGATGTTGTAATAACAATTTCAAGTTATTCTTTACACCATTATACCCATCCATGTAAGGTGGTAGTGGAAAATAGATTACACCACGGCGTGGAGACGGTATTCCGTACGTACGCACGCGCGGTGATTTCATTTTTCCGTAGGAAGGATAGAAGGTGAATTAGGGTTATTTCATACTTATAATAACATATCAGTATATGATTGATACTGATGTTATTACTTCATAATGAAACAACCTAATAAGAAGAAGTGGAAGAAGAAATAAAGATGAAAGAATTGGTAATGGTAATTACCTCTTCTTTGAAGCGCCTTTTGGAGACCTCCTCTTAGGGAACTAAAATTGGTCTTTGAGGAAGACCAGAACCTCTAGGATGTTTCTAGGGAAGTGGAGAAGAGATTTTGGCAGGGGTTGGCCGTGATTGAGTGCTCAAATTGGTGTGAGGAGGAGGGGGAGGAGGTTTCCTTTTATAAGGGAGGAGAGGGGCACCTTAGGAATATCTCAAAATATTATTTTATATTAAAGTCAAAATCGGTTTATAATGGTTCCAAAGAGTCTTATTTCGAAGCTAAAGTGGGGATGGGTCGAAAGAATATCAACCAATAGGATTTAGACAAGTTTAGGGTATTATTTTAACCTTATCAATTAGATTTAACTCTAAGTTAAATAATTTAACTTTTACCGTGTCTTTTTGTTTTCTTTCCATATATGGTTAATAAACTTACTATAACATGCCAAACGAACCCCAAATTGTATATTATTAATACATATATCCTTATCTAAGTCATTTGTCCGAACCTTAGATTTTTAGAAATAAAATAACAATTAATAATATAATATTTGATTTAAAAACTATTTTGTGTCAATTTTGACACTATTTGATATATGATTTTTGTGAAAGTCATAACAGAATTATATGTTCGAACCAAGTTGATTAAATCAACACTAATATATCATAGTAACCTAGAAAATTAGTGTAATTCATAAAAAGTCTTAAATTACATTTATTTTGGTATTTATATTATCAATTATGTCAATATTTCATTAATAAGATAATTACTGCATCATCTTTGTGTCATAAATAAATTATATTATTTGATGTCTAAAATTACAAATAAAATACCATCATGTAGGATATCTTTTTAGATTTCTAATGAATATTTATAGTCGAATTTATCTTATGTATAACCCCATATTAAAAATGATTTACTTATTAAACTTTGATTTTAACTATTTTAACCCTTCTTTAAATAAATTAATAATAAATGTCCTAATCTAATCCAAGTGGGTCTAAATGGTCATATTTTATTCCTAAGTTTGTTTTTGGTCGAATTACACTTTTCCAATAGAATTAGGACATGTGTTAGGGTAATATTAATATCATATTTACCCTTAGTTACCCTATTTTATTATTAACCGTGGTAAAAAAAGTAAAAAGTTACTATTCACCAAAAAATTATTTTCATCTCATTGAACCACATTTTAGTCCTTGATATTAACCGTGTCTCTCGGATTTTCGAAATTCCATTCACAGAAGCGGTAAAATTATGTTTTATGCAAAATTCAGTTTTTTAACCTACCACTTAGTAGTTTCACTATTCATCAAAAATTGATGTTTTTCAGAACAATGCCAAAATTTCATCCCAAGCTATATTTCATATTCCGAATTCAAAAATGAAGTCTATTTTACCAAATTCATAACATAAAAGTTGCATTAATTAATTTTATAATTAAATCCCGCTGTTAAAACAAATAGCGTGTTTTTAAGAAACAATATCTATCAAAAGATTGACACTTGTTTATGTCTAGTTTCAATGTGAAATTACATCCAATGACCAAAATTGTATTAAATTGTAAAAATATATTCTAAATATACTTTAAAACCACTCAAATTAATGATTTATCACTATTAATTATTTCGATTAAAAAAGTTGTTTTTAATTATAATTTAGTAATTTTCACTATTCATCAGAATATGAAAGTTATCCGAAAAGTACCAAAATTTCACCTTAGGCTAAATTCGATACTACGAATCCAAAAATGAAGTCCATTTTGAGAGTTAAAATTTCTAAAATTTAAAAAGTGGTTATTACTATTCATAACGGCTGGTTTTAATAATATTTTAATAGCATATCATTGTTTCGTGAAACTCAGGATTACGTACCACACACGCTATCGAGGAAGGTTGTGATTGCGTGTAATGCAAGGCAAGTCAAGGATGTGTGTTGTGCAAGCTCCTTTTGGTGTAGCGTATAACACAAGACATTAGTAAAATAAAGAAGAATATTTTTCATAAAATCTCGGGCTATTACATTCTACCCCCCTTAAAATGAATTTCGCTCTCGAAATTCGTCGGGGTTATAAATGGTTTACTATTCGAAAGTTTCTTTAATAGAAACCCACATCGTAAAAGGGAATACCAAAACTTGGCTTTAAAAACTAAAGTATGAAATGTAACGATTACCCAAATAAACTAATCACTGGGTTTCCACATAGGTGAAAATATGGATATGGAAGAGAAATCTAACCATCATGTTCTGATGGAGAGTGGTAGAGAACATGGCTATGGAAAAGCCAGTAATCACAAATCCATAGATTTGTGATGATATAAGGTACCATCTGATTCATCAGGTATAAGATCACTAGGACAATCATTTTTGGTTTTCAAGATCATTTCCCTAAAGTTGAAAATTTGCTTAGAATAAATACTTACTTTATTTTGGTACAATCTCACTTTTGTTCGTGCCTTGAACAATTTATACTTCATCTCTTAAATAAATGAAGTTGAATTTGTTATTTGTGAAGTGTTAGCAGATCATGTGATAGAATGACTGTTCATTCCATCTGTCTCAAACAAAAGGTTAACAATAGTTATTAAATATACATAAGTCATTCTATAGTGAGATGAATCATATATGGTTCCTAAAATGGACTTATACTTCATATATCATGCTGCTTAATATAATAAAACTAGTTTATACTAAACAGGGACTTCCTGTAGGCCAGTGGTAGGCGATAAAGGCCAGTCGCACTTCGGTTGTGGGTTCGATTCCTACAGCCTTGTCCGAAGCGATGGGCTGTCGCCCGTCCTGCAGGTTGTCCTTTTTCTAAACCTACATTACTATAACATCACATAAATAATATCGAAAAACAAACAATACTAACTTATGTCCAACATAATTCATTCCAATCCTTAGGCTTATCCATAATACTACAGTCCACTCTCATAACAAAGTGAAAACGATTACCAGAGATTTAATACCATCGTTGATCCCCATATATCATAAGATATGTTTTGTTGGTCACATTCCAAACATTCAAAGTCCTTAATCATGTATTCTCCTGAATACCCTAGTGAAAACATGAATGCAGTTAAAAGTTAACACCTTCCACATACCAAAATCATCAAAATTCTATATACTCAAACCATGAAATCACTTAGTCCTTATATCAATCATGAGCTCATGAATACAATCAAACATCTCATTGTCTTCTTATCCTTTCATTATGCACTTATCATCTACTTTCCAAAAGTATCTGAATAACCTTTCATGGTTACTGGTACCATTCATCATACACTTTCAAAACTTAAGGAAAGACAACAGTGTAACAATCCTTAGATGTCTCCTTATTCCATGAGATTACTTATACAACATTACACATGATAAACATGTAATCATTCCACTACATTCTTAGACCATTGATCGAGCTTCAACATTTCTTTCATCTCACATATCATTTGTAGTTTCTTCATCATCGTCAACATAAATACTTCCCATACGACCATACTGATTCTCTTCATGAGACTTTCCCTTAGGGCATTGGTTTGCATAATGCCCGTACATTCCACATTTAAAGCATTTAACCATTGTTGATGTCGTAGCAATACCATTATCCTCATCCATGGTGTTAATTGAACCTTTTCCTTTGCACTTACTTGCTTTGTGTCCTTCTTTTCCACACCCAAAGCATCTTCTAGTTCCTTTGAAACATTCTCCTTGATGCCTCTTCCCACATGATTTACATAGGGGAAATTGACCTTTCTTTCCTCTATGATCATCATGAAACTCCATCTTTCTCTTATTAGCCGAGTCAGGAAACTTACCAAATTTTAATTTATTGATCATAATATGAGATTGCTGATTCGGCATAATAATGATGTTTGGACTTCCAAATCCCATTTCATTATGAATAATATCATTCCATTGTCCATCATATCCTCCATTATTGTGAATCATCTTGTCTCCAGCCATTTTTTAAAACCCAAAAAGAATAGTGTGAGAGGCAAAAATCATGCTAGGGAAAACGACATAATAAAGGGGGAGTAACTTCAATATCTAACATCTTAGGTTAAATTCTAAGATCGTTAGCGAAATTTTAGGACTATAACCTATACGTATACTTAACCTTAGAGACATCCCTAGACATACCGTAGAAATATCTCTAGGGATCTTACTAATGTTTTCGCATCCTAATTTCCAAAGGTTGACTAAACATTTCCTCTGATACCAACAGTAGCGGTCTGGAATTACTTCCAGTGGACTATAATTGATACCTATCAGGGCACTCCATGGGCGGCTACACCCCCTGGGCGGGACACACCACCATCCCCAGTGGCAGCCATTTCCTCATGAAGCCCTTGGGCGGAGAGCCATGCTTCGTCCAACGCTCACATGTGAGAGTTCCCAAGGATCGGATACATTCCTACCTCCTTTGCCTCTGATACCAAATGTAGAGACCCGAAGCTTATCTTACATTGACATTACATTACTTTTGCGGAATACTTAGTACATAACAAAAACACACACACAAGGATCGTAATAGTTTAGTGTCTTTGGAAACTCGGAATAAAATCGTCTAATCGTGGGGAAAGATCTTCAACATCTCCCATAAATATCTTCCCTTTTTTTTACCTAAACCATTTCTTTATATCCTGGGGAAAAGAAAACATAAAAGGGTGAGCTCAAATGCTCAGTAAGGGTATACAAAAGAAAAATCAATCACATCATATTCATATGAACATAACTTTTGGAAATATTAACCTGCAAAAGAGAGCATAATTTCATAACATGGGATAAATCATAGTAGTGAAATGTAATCCCAATAATCATAACTTAAAACATGAAACTTTGTGGCATACACACATAATCATAGAGAATCATTTCTTGTTAGTCAAGACTCATTGCCAAGACTATCTTAGTGGACAAAGTCCCTTTCTGAATCGAGTAATCCTCGTTTCAGTCCTGTTTCACTGAACCGGTATAACCTACCATTCCAGCCATGTCTATCTCATGAGATATAAAATCTTTACCCAATGCATTGGAGGGAGATATAGGTCCCACCCATCTTATAATGAATCCTTTCTTAGGTGTGCCAAATAATCATAAAACATACATCATCGCATAACACATGTAACAAAAATGGGATTCTTGAAACATCATGACATCATAAATCAACTAATATATGATAAAGGAATTCATAAAAATAATTCCATCACAAAATGATCAAATCAATGTAATAACAGGGATAAAAATATAACCCTTTATTATCTTAGATGGAAAATAGTTTTGATAAAACACTTGAACTCCATTCTTGAGGAAAATATCCTTTCTTCTTCAAAAACATTTTTCCTTTCATAACATGTCATACAACTTTAAAATAAAAGATTTTGATTAAAAATAAACTTGAAAACTTGTAAAGGAAGCTTCTTTGAAGTAATGTTTTAAAAATCCATTCATGCCGTATAAGTTAAAAAAACATTCTTCGTACTTTTGTCGGAAAAGTCAAAAAGTACCTCGTACGAAAAACGACAAAAGATTCCTTTCGTACATATTACTAAAAACTCACCGAAGGGTAAAAATGGATTTAAACAATTGTAGGTGGATGGAAATAATATTAAATATTGATGAAACATGGATGTGGATGATAAAATACACCCCAGTAAATACTTACGAATAAACAATCTCGGATAAAAATGAGATTGTGATATTTCCCTTACCTTAGGTCCGACTTGCTTGTACGTGTCCGAACCTCCTGTATAATGATTTAAATCATGTTATTGACTTATTACAGAATCTTATTCATTGTTATGATATCATATATGGTTCACTTATGACATTATATTACCCGTTCTTTTGTAAATTCCATGTTAAAGAAGCGTTTTGGGTAAAATCGTTTCATTTAACGTAGGTGTTTTGACTTGTTGTTCTTGACATCATTATTACTTATATCATTATTTACTTACTTCCAGAATATAAAATATGATTTATATATCATATATATTCAGTATATATATATATATATAATAGGTAGATAAATAAAATGAAAAACACCATTCATGGAGACGGTAGTCCGTACGTACGCATGAACGTTGTTTTCCTTTCCTTATTGTCTTGAAATGGAAGTAAGTAGATGACATAAATATGTATATATATATACATAAATACAGTAGCTTTATAATGTCATATATTTCATTATTATTTCTTATATATACTTTATAATCATTCTTAAATGGTTAACATGGAGAATGAATCTCATCGCGTCGTGGAGACGGTAGTCCGTACGTACGCACGAGCGATGATATCATTTCTATTGAATTGAATTGGAGTGAATTATACAATATATCAGAATCAATATGATGTTGTAATAACTATGTATATTTATTCTTTACACCATTATACCCATCCATGAAAGGTGGTAGTGGAAAATAGATTACACCACGGCGTGGAGACGGTTTTCCATACGTACGCACGCGCGGTGATTTCATTTTTCCGTAGGATGGATAGAAGTCGAATTAGGTTTGTTTCATACTTATAATAACATATCAGTATATGAGTGATACTGATGTTATTAATTCATAATGAAACAGCCTAATATGAAGAAGTGGAAGAAGAAATAAAGATGAAAGAATTGGTAACGGTAATTACCTCTTCTTTGAAGCGCCTTTTGGAGACCTCCTCTTAGGGAACTAAAATTGGTCTTTGAGGAAGAACAGAACCTCTAGGATGTTGATAGGGAAGTGGAGAAGAGATTTTGGCAGGGGTTGGCCGAGCTTGAGTGCTCAAATTGGTGTGAGGAGGAGGGGGAGGAGGTTTCCTTTTATAAGGGAGGAGAGGGGCACCTGAGGAATATCTCAAAATATTATTTTATATTAAAGTCAAAATCGGTTTATAATGGTTCCAAAGCGTCTTATATCGAAGCTAAAGTGGGGATGGGTCGAAATAATATCAACCAATAGGATTTAGACACGTTTAGTGTATTATTTTAACCTTATCAATTAGATTTAACTCTAAGTTAAATAATTTAACTTTTACCGTGTCTTTTTGTTTTCTTTCACTATATGGTTAATAAACTTACTATAACATGCCAAACGAACCACAAATTGTATATTATTAATACATATATCCTTATCTAAGTCATTTGGCCAAACCTTAGATTTTTAGGAATAAAATAACAATTAATAATATAATATTTGATTTAAAAACTATTTTGTGTCAATTTTGACACTATTTGATATATGATTTTTGTGAAAGTCATAACATAAATATATGTTCGAACCAAGTTGATTAAATCAACACTAGTATATCATAGTAACCTAGAAAATTAGTGGAATTCATAAAAAGTCTTAAATTACATTTATTTTGGTATTTATATTATCAATTATGTCAATATTTCATTAATAAGATAATTACTGCATCATCTTTGTGTCATAAATAAGTTATATTATTTGATGTCTAAAATTACAAATAAAATACCATCATGTAGGAAATCGTTTTAGCTTTCTACTGAATATTTATAGTCGAATTTATCTTATGTATAACCCCATATTAAAAATGATTTACTTATTAAACTTTGATTTTAACTATTTTAACCATGCTTTAAATAAATTAATAATAAATGTCCTAATCTAATCCAAGTGGGCCTAAATGGTCATATTTTATTCCTAAGTTTGTTTTTGGTCGAATTAAACTTGTCCAATAGAATTATGAAATGTGTTAGGGTAATATTAATATCATATTTACCCTTAGTTACCCTATTTACTATTAACCGTGGTAAAAAAAGTAAAAAGTTACTATTCACCAAAAAATTATTTTCATCTCATTGAACCACATTTTAGTCCTTGATATTAACCGTGTCTCTCGGATTTTAGAAATTCCATTCACAGAAGCGGTAAAATTAAGTTTTATGCACAATTCAGTTTTTTAACCTACCACTTAGTAGTTTCACTATTCATCAAAAATTGATGTTTTTCAGAACAATGCCAAAATTTCATCCCAAGCTATATTTCATATTCCGAATTCAAAAATGTAGTCTATTTTACCAAATTCATAACATAAAAGTTGCATTAATTAATTTTATAATTAAATCCCGCTGTTAAAACAAATAGCGTGTTTTTAAGAAACAATATCTATCAAAAGATTGACACTTGTTTATGTCTAGTTTAAATGTGAAATTACATCCAATGACCAAAATTGTATTAAATTGTAAAAATATATTCTAAATATACTTTAAAACCACTCAAATTAATGATTTATCACTATTAATTATTTCGATTAAAAAAGTTGTTTTTAATTATAATTTAGTAATTTTCACTATTCATCAGAATATGAAAGTTATCCGAAAAGTACCAAAATTTCACCTTAGGCTAAATTCGATACTCCAAATCCAAAAATGAAGTCCATTTTGAGAGTTAAAATTTCTAATATTTAAAAAGTGGATATTACTATTCATAACGGCTAGTTTTAATAATATTTTAATAGCATATCATTGTTTCGTGAAACTCAGGATTACGTACCACACACGCTATCGAGGAAGGTTGTGATTGCGTGTAATGCAAGGCAAGTCAAGGATGCGTGTTGTGCAAGCTCCTTTTGGTGTAGCGTATAACACAAGACATTAGTAAAATAAAAAAAGAATATTTTTCATAAAATCTCGGGCTGTTACAATTAGGACCAAAAGTCAAAGCTCTTATTTCCTCAGAGACAGATTTAGTAGAAAAACTCAATACCTGCAATATAAATGATAGTTAAACTTAAGTAAATATTGAAATAATTAATTTAAACAGTAATATTTTTATCTTCAATTTTAACCAAGCAGAAAACTCTTTGCTATGCAAAGTATCTCTCCTTCTGAAAGATAATGAATGATGCTTCCTATTTATCATTGTTTTATGTTCCCTGTAGATAAAAAAATATGAATAGTTTAACAGATATATATGTAAGATATACATATTCAATTTTGTTACCTGATATAGTCATCGAACAAATCACAGTTGAACAAAACTGTGCGATGTGCCATATCCCGCTCTTCATGGCTTAATGTCTTCAATGTATATGATCCAGGAATTCCTCCTATTTGAGGAAGTGATGGAAAACTGGGTTCAATTTTCTCATATTGTTCTTCTTCATTTCTCATTGGTCTGTTCATTCTTGTAGTAAGATCAGACAAATACATTGAACAGAAATCCATACATTCTTGAGCTATGTAACCGTTCACGATAGAACCTTCGGGATGATTCTTGTTTGGAACATAAGACTTTAATGTGAACATATTTCTTTCAGTTGGATACATCCAACAAAAAGAAACAGGTCCTCCGAGAAGTATTTCAGTTGGAATATGGACAGTCAGATGCAGCATGCATGTGAAAAATGATGGGGGAAATATTTTCTCCAACTCACACAAAATTAATGGGGCATCGGTCAACATTTTTTACAAGAAAGACTTGGACAACTTCTTAGCAAAAAGATCTATAAACAAATGGCACAACCAAATAACACCCACCCTTACATAATTGGACAAAAGATGCCGGATTTCTATTGGAAGCAAATCATGCAGTAGAACGTGATAATCATGAGTCTTCAAAGATTTTAGCTTCAACTCTCTTCTGTTGACCCGTTTAGATATGTTTCTTGAATAGCCATCAGGAACTCTAATTGTCTCTAATACTTCCAAAAATTGTTTTTTTTCTGTAGGTCTCATCACATAAGAAGCACATGGATGTTGCCATTTATTTTCACTGATACGCACAGGATGCAATTCTGGTCTGATGCCCCAATCCACCAAGTCACGTCGAGATTGTAAATCATCTTTTGTCTTCCCCTTGACATTTAGAAGAATTGAAAGCAACATTTCACATATATTCTTTTCAATATGCATTACGTCTAAGCAATTACGTAGCAAATTGGTTGACCAATAAGGAAAATCAAAAAAGATACTCCTCTTCCTCCAATTGTAACAGGTTTCTGTGGAAACATTCTTTCTCTTTCCATATTTCATTTGACCCTTCCCGAACGAAAAACTGAAATCTTTCAATTCATTAAGCACATCAGTTCCAGACATACGCTGAGGTGGATCATTGGTCTCTATAGTATTATCAAATCTTCGACGATTCATTCTATATGGATGATCCATTGGCAAAAATCGTCGATGTCCCATAAAACTGAAACTAGAACGATGTTTCAGTCTTCTGGATCATGTATTCTTTATACAAACTGGACATGACAGTTTTACCTTCGTGCTCCATACAGACATCATTGCATAAGCCGGGAAATCATTGATCGTCCACATAAGTGCAGCACGCTTCTGAAGTATGTCTTTCGAACATGCATCGTATGTACGCACACCCACATCCCAAAGAAGTTTCAACTCTTTTATTAAAGGTTGCATTTATACATCTATATCAATGCCGGGATCAGAAGGTCCAGATATGAGTATACTCATGAAAGTGAAAGATTTTTTCATACACAACCATGGGGGAAGATTATAAATGTGTATAAAAACTGGCCATGTGCTGTGCGAAGTAAGCATCTGCCCAAACGGATTAGAACCGTCGCATGAAAGACCCAGCCTCACATTACGCACGTCAGCTACAAAATCAGGATGTCGAGCATCAAATCCCTGCCATGTAAATCCATCTGCAGGATGAACCAACTCATCATTAGTCTTCTTTCTCTCGGTATCATGCCACCTCATTTTTATTGTTATGTAATCAGACATAAAATGATTCTGGAGTCTGGGGATCAATGTAAAGTGCCACATTACTTTCTGTGGAATGTGGGATGGTGTTCCATCAGATTTTGACTACTAGAGGGATGTGCCACATTTTATACATTCATTTCGTTCAGCGGTTTCTTCCCAGAATATACTGCAATCTTTTGGGAAAGCATGAATTTTGTTTCTGGAAAATCAATGTTCTTCAACTAACTTCCATGCCATATAGTGGTTTGAGGGAATATCTGCATCATCTGGAAGTAAATCCTTCAAGAGGGTAAGAATGTAATCGATTGCTGTATTAGAAATCCCATACATAGTTTTTCCATGAAACAATCGGATTAAAAATTCTAGCTTTTTCATTTTATCGCATTGTCGATATACTGGAGTCGTGGCAGCATCATTCAATTTTTTCACCCTATCAATATCATCATTTTCACTAGATGCGTCAGTTGTCCTCATATCGACGTCTTCTTGAGTCAAAATCCTTTCTTTTTCATGATGACGAATAAATGGAAACCGATCATCTAACAAATTCTCCATTCCAGTCCTTTCATTTCGATCATCACCAATTTGAGATTTCATTTTCTCCCCATTGTGATACCACACAAAGTAGTTTGCTTGAAAACCATTTTTGGTTATGTGGTAGCTGACTTCTTCATGACTCAACCAAGGTCTACCAACACAATTGGAACATGGGCAATGTATGCGACCACTATCTGAAGCATTGTGAAATGAAAAATCTATAAAGCTCTCCAAATTGTTTTGAAAATCGCTTGAGATACGATCAGTTTCATACATCCAACTTCTTTCCATTCTGTAAAAAAATTCATATAAGTCATTTTGTCATAAACAATTCAATAGGATTGAAATTTAATAGAAAATACATTTAAGTAAATGATAAAGGAAGAAAATAATCATGGTATCAACTACACATGTGAAAAAAACATACTAATGTGTTATTGAAAAAATGTAAAACCAACAAGAACTTAATGTGTTATCACATCAGAGCATGCCTCATCCCATATCCATATTAGTATGGTACCCCCGTGGACAGCCCCGCCCACCCCCGTGGACAACCCACCCACCCCCGTGGACACCCCCTACCCCCTAGACAGCCCAACCACCCCCGTGGACAGCCCACCCACCCCCCTCAACACCCCTTCTCCCTATGGATAGCCCCCCACCCCCTTGGATAGCCCTCCCACCCCCTGGACACCCCTACCCCCTGTGGCCAGCCCACCCACCCCCCTGGACAGCCCGCCCACCCCTCCTTGACAGCCCGACCACCCCCGTGGACAGCCCGCCCACCCCCGTACCCCCCTGGACACCCCGTACCCCCCCGGGATAGCCCCGCCCACCCTCCCAAATAGCCCACACCCCCTCCCCTGCAACCCCACCACCACCACCTAGACATTCCAACCCCCTTGGACACCCCACACACCCCTCCCCCACCAGGACACCCCACACACCCCTCCCCCACCAGGACACCCCACCCAGACCCCCAGGACAGCCCACACCCCCTGGACAGCCCCTCCCACCCCCGTGGACAGCCTTTCCCACCCCCATGGACAGCCCCGCCCACCCCCGTGGACACCCCACCCACCCCCGTGGACACCCCCTACCCCTTAGACAGCCCAACCACCCCTCTGGACAGCCCACCCACCCCCCTCGACACCCCTTCTCCCTATGGACAGCCCCCACCCCCTTGGATAGCCCGCCCACCCTCTGGACACCCCTACCCCCCGTGGCCAGCCCACCCACCCCCCCCTGGACAGCCCGACCACCCCTCCTTGACAGCCCGACCACCACCGTGGACAGCCCGTCCACCCTTGTGGATAGCCCGCCCACCCCCGTACCCCCCTGGACACCCCGTACCCCCCTGGATTGCCCCGCCCACCCTCCCAAACAGCCCACACCCCCCCTTTCCTACAACCTCACCACCACCACCCAGACATACCACCCCACGTGGACACCCCACACACCCCTCCCCCACTAGGACACCCCACCCAGACCCCCAGGACAGCCCACACCCCCTGGCCAGCCCCGCCCACCCCCGTGGGCACCCCCTACCCCCTAGACAGCCCAACCACCCTCGTGGACAGCCCACCCACCCCCCTTGACACCCCTTCTCCCTATGGACAACCCCCCACCCCCTTGGATAGCCCGCCCACCCCCTGGACACCCCTACCCCCCTTGGCCATCCCACCCACCCCCCCTAGACAGCCTGCCCACCCCTCCTTGACAGCCCGGCCACCCCCGTGGACAGCCCGTCGACCCTTGTGGACAGCCCGCCCACCCCCGTACCCCCCTGGACACCCCGTACCCCCCTGGATAGCCCTGCCCACCCTCCCAAACATCCCACACCCCCTCCCCTGCAACCCCACCACCACCACCTAGACATACCACCCCCTGGAAAGTGTAGAAATAACAGAAAAATACATGATATATAGATATCACAAAATACTCAACCTATGGGTTCACATTAACTACATAATCACACACTTCACTACTACCATAAAACACATAAACCACACCACCACCACACAAGATGCATAGCATTTCTCACATTCATTTATAATCCACTTCATTAACACTTACATTGTCCATTCATTTAATGTTAAATTAATTAAATCCATTTACCACACATCCATTTCTATTCCATCTCATTTATTTAATATCTTGTTTTTTTGTTCTAACAGCATAATTTATTCCATAGATAACCAGGAAACTAATAAAACCACCACACAACAACTCACCATCTCACAATAACCATCAACACCATGTTACATCGACCAACCATCTCACCAAAACAACCTCATATCACAATAAAAATATTGGGCATCACAAACCACCGCACAACCAAAACCACCTCACCACATTATACACCACAACTTCATCACACAACACCTCCACACGACACAACACAACCACAAATCATCACTATCATACAACTTCACATGACACATGCATGCCCACTAACCATCACATTACAACCCCAGATATCACAAAGCCCAACTGGTCACCTCAATCCCAATAAAACAGCCTACAACATACAATGAAACACAAAAAAAACCTCTCATAGAGGAAACATACCCCAACATCCACAATTTATTTATTCAAGGTCTTTTATTACATTACCCCTTTATTTAGCATGGACATTATAACACAACTGATATTCTAGGGGAAACTAATTAATTAACAAAATATTTATTCCTTTCCATATTTTACACGGTTAAATCACATCAAAATCCAAACTTAAAACTAAAATATTAGATCAATAACAATAAAAACATGGTACCATGTGTGTATAAAGAAAAAATTACTTGATTTGAGATGATTCAAATGGGTTTTCACCTATTCGGATGGGGGATTTGGAGAGTAGCAGAGAGATGGAGGTGGATTGATAACTTAAAACTAAAATACTAAAGCAATAACAATAAAAATAAGGAAGTATATGTGTATAAATGAAAAGATACCTAATTTCAGATGGTTTTCACCTCTTCGGATAGGGGATTTCGCGAGAGGAGAGCGGTGGAGCGGATGAAATTAGGTTTCTGTGCGAATGGGGGAGAGCAGCCCCGCGGCTGGATTTGGGGGAAATAATTCCCAATGGTTTTTACGAACCGTTGGGAAAGAGATTCTAAGAACCCCTTTACCATTGGTTTGAGGAAACCGTTGGCAAAGGGGTGACCCTTTCCCAACGGTTCAAGTGAACCATTGGCAAAAGGTGATTAACACACCCCTTTACCAACGGTTTCTTCAAACCGTTGGTAAAGGGGTGTCTTTTCCCAACGGTTTCAATGAACCATTGGGAATATCTTTCTTAATCCTTCAAACCCAACGGTTTTTACAAACCGTTGGTATACACCCGTTGGGAAAAACAGCATTTCCAGTAGTGGTTGACTCCGTACTTTGTGGTTACCCTTGTTGGATTTTCTAATACTTTTAGGGTCTCGGGGTCCCGACTGAGTATCTTTATACTCACCCCTGCATGGGCTATTCCCACAACTCATTGTGTTGGTTGGAGACAATAGACAGCGCTGATCAGGGGAGAGAGTAGTAGAACTAGACGGTACCTGGAGGTGGACCACTAAGCGTGACTTACATGGAGTGGATAGATGTACATGTGGTGCTGAGGAGGACATCTGTACGCACCCATCAGGTGGGAATGCCGGGGGACAACCCAATAGCTTCTTTACATCCTCTCTTCAATTGTACTAGCATTTCATTTGTGTTGTACTTTACTATTGGTCTTGTATTTCTGATCCCATTACATTCCACACACTCTTTTTTATACAGTTTTACTTAGCGTTTTACTTCCAGTTGCATACTATGTTTTGTTTGTTTACTATTATAAAGGAAATGTCTTCCCAGTTTAGGGATTTTCGCCTTTGGTGCTAGTCGCCAGCCCCTGGCCTATGGAGGGCAGGCTTGGGGTAGTCAAAATATGGGCCCCAGGGTATGGGTAATGAGAAATTGGTATCATAGGATTCTATTCTACCGCAGAACATAGAACTGTGATATTTCTTTTCAATGATGCAATAGTGATTAGGGTACAAAGATTGGTTTTTCTTTCAGGGTGTCAAGTGCTGCTGTGGCGGCCGACGTATCCAAACACCAGGACCTAGACCTCTGATTTCTTAGTCAGTGCATGATAACACTGACTGTGTATGTGTTCATAAGATTTTTCTTTAAGTCAGCTCAACCAGGCCATCTTACTATGTATATAATTTTGACTGTGGCGCACCTGTTACTTATCAGGATGCCTCCACACAAGCAGCCGGTTAGGGTTCCGGAGATAGTACACAATGATGGCCTAATGAGCAACGAGGCTCTAGTGCAGGGCCCTTTTACTATGGTGGAACCTTCGGGAGGTGTACCAGCATTAGAACCACCCGTTGGGCAACAGATGCCACCATCCGCATTTGAGGACGGTGCACACCGACCGAGCGCATTGAAAGAGTTATAGCGGCATAGGTCTCTGAGGTTTTAAGCCGAGAAATATTCCCACATAGCAGAGGACTTGATGGATGTGATTACTGTAGTTTTCCACATAGTTGAGACATTATAGAGCAGATGTTGATCTTAACTAATAGTATTTTTCTGTGAGTGACCATGAGGATGGTCAGCATAGTGATTATATTTTGGTACTTGGACCGTTTTCTGAGAGGATACCTTCAGGAAGTGTGCCAAATATATCATTGCTCGTTGGTCAGTAGACACTATCGGCGGTACTGGTAGAGGACACTTATAGGCTTAGATCCGTCCATGTGTTTCAGCATCAAATACCCCTCTAGTTCTAAGGCTAACCCGACACACAGGAGGGTGACGACTAGATTGATGAGGTGGTTGAGAGTTCCTTTCATCTTTTACAGTTTCGGCAGGATGACGTGTCAGAAGTTGATTATTTATTGAGGCGTACCGACCATTTTGGGTACTCGATGAATACTATGTTAACAGTTCTTGAGTGCTCAGACATATGAGCGAGTTGTGTTTATGATCAACTAAGCCAACACTTTTCTTCTATGAATTCCTACTCATGATAGGTTTCTAGAGGGATCCTTTGTGGTTGAATGTTTTTTGGCTGATCAGATACAGCTAGTGAATTTTAGCAGTGGGAAAGTAGGAAAATGGTGCCAGTCTCAGAGACTTGGGTGTGCAAGATGTTTTGCAAAGAGGATGTGACATGGATAGATAAATCTGCAGGGCAGCAGGAGGGGAAGTAGATCTAGGAGAGCAGCATGAGGTTGTGAACATTTCTACATGTTACAAGCACCCACCTACGTAGTCCTCGCCAGTCTCATGGAGTTGGAGGGTAGGGGAAGAGAGTAGCTACATGCGGAAAAGGAGTGTGAACAGAGGGATCTAGGAATGATTCTAGGTGTGGTCTGTGTCTACTACTAGCTGTCGTATCAATAGACATAGGTACTAATCATTCATTCCATCAATGAATCTTGTCCCTAAAATAGAGTTTCCTGTTAACCCATTGACTTGAACATCACGTTTAGTGATACCTGTGGGAGGATACTCGATAATCACACTAATGCTGACTGTGTGATCTGACCCTTGAGGCAAGAGTTTCCGTTGGAATCTTTTGGTGGCAGCATCGAGGTCTTACGACATTAGTTTGGGTATGGACCGGGCAACAACAGTCCTTAAACAGATTGACTGTATTAGGAAAAAAGGTTTTGGTTTATCTACAAAGTTGGAATATGGTTTTCCAATGTCGGTGAAAATGGAAACCTAGGTAGCATAGGATAAAATCATGCATATGAGGGTATAGCTAATTACTCGTGAGTCGGCCAGCCTCACCCTCGTGGAAGCAGAATTTTTGAGTTCTTAGTTACCAACAAGAATTTATAGAGTTCATACAAGACTATGACTTTGGGATAGTATATAATCCTAGGAAGGGGGGACATGGTAGTAGACACACTCAGTAGGAGGTCTGGCCTGCACCTGTTGAGTGAGGCGGCGGGGCAGCTAACAGCTTTACAGATATCCATTGTGAATTGAGATGGAGCAACTGTTCTTCGGGCTCTTATAGTCACTCCCCCACTTCTTCAGTGAGTTAGGGAGGGGCAGATTGAGGATGCTGACTGTGAGACACGACGTGATCATATATCCACAAGACAAGCTTCTGATAAATTTTCTGAGGGTATGGATCATGTCATCCTCTTCGGAGGACATACTATGGTAAATGTGGCACTTTAGAAGGAAGTGTTGAGTGAGTTCCACGCATCACCTCTTGCGGTACATCTAGGAGTGGAAAATATGTATCAGGACCTTTGATGACAACATTGGTGGCTAGGTATGAAGAAGGAAGTATCGAAGTTTGTCTCTCAGTGCCTCGCTTTTCATCATGTGAAGGAGGAGCACTAGGTACCAACATTCTTGGTTCAGCCTTTAGAAGTGCCAGAGTGGAAGTGGTATGGGATATCCATGGACTTCGTGACGAGCCTTCCACATACATATAGGAGTCACGACTCAATTTGGCTGATCTTCAATCAACTCACCATGTTGGCCCACTTCTACCGATCAGAGAGCAAGATTCAGTAGAGTGGTTAGGGTGCCTCTATATTCATGGGATTGTCTATTTTCATGAAGTACCTTCTTCTATTGTCTCCGACCATGATGAATGGTTTACTTCCCGGAAATGGAAGGGGTTTCTGGAGGCTTTCAGAATGCATCTTCATTTGAGAACCGCCTTCCATCCTCAGATTGATGGTCAGACTAAGCGGACAATCCAGACCCTAGAGGACATGCTCTGTGCTTCTGTCCTCGACTTCAGTCAGAGTTGGGAGGACCACTTGCATTTTGTGGAGTTTGCATAAAACAACAACTATCAGTCCACCATTTGTATGGCACCTTTTGAGGCCTTCTATGGTCGACCTTGAATATCACCATTGTCCTGGACAGACCCAGGGGAGTCAGCACTAGTGGGACCAGATATGGTACGAGCTACTATGGAGAAGGTACAGATCATCCAAGAGAGGATGAATACTGCACAATGTGAGAAGAAGTCATACGCTGACAGGAGACGGAGACCACTTGAGTTCGAGTGTGGCAACAACGTCTTCCTACGAGTCTCTCCTCGATGAGGACTACAATGATTTATCCATGGTAGCAAGTAATCTCTATGATTCATCAGATCATCCATGTCCTATGTAGTGTAGGAAAGGTGTCTTACCTCTTTTATTTTTCACATCAGTTGCACCAGGTTCACGACGTCTTCCACGTATCTTAGTTGTGGAGATAGATGCACGATCGTTCCCACATCATCAACCACGGTGAGATAGACATCAATGACGGGGAGACTTTCATGAAGGTTCCAGTGGAGATTGAGAATTGACAAGATCAGGTCTTACGTGGATGGTCGAAACCACTAGTGTGCATTCGTTGGATGCACGGGAACCTCCAGGTGAGCACCTGGGAGGGAGAGGCTCAAATTCATGTTCAGTACCCCCACTTGTTTCCTTAGTTTGAGTTGTAGCTTATGTGACGTAAAGCCCTGATGTTGGGAGAATGTAAAGTCCCATAAATTCTATGAAATTTTATTTTTAAATACATCAAAATTTTATGAGTCCGCAAAATCTAATGGCGGCGATTTCGGGGCCCAGAGTGCCCGGAATGATCCGTTGTAGTTTTGTTAAGCTTAAATTAACGCTCGTAATCAGTTTTCCTGAAAAAGTGGAATAACTCTTAAACGGTTACTTGGATCAAATATATGAGGCCACTGTTGCACTCCGGATGGCAGTTTTACCATAGAAGTGACTTAATTTTAGTCGGCGCGGTCCTCCTGTAAGAAAACCTGAAAATGGCATAACCGTAAATAAAATAATTAAATAAAGTTATTTTATTTTTTTTTCAAATTCTTATAACTCACAAATGGTAACTCGGATTAAAAATATGAGACCACCATAGAACATGTAAGGGAAAATCGTTTTTATGTTGATACTAACATGGTTTGGCGAGGGCCACCAGATAAAGTTAGTTTTTGGAAGCAATTAAAATAATTAAGTGTCAATTATTTTATTTTAAAAATCATAACATTTAAACAGTAACTCATATTGGAAATCTGAGGGCATCGTTGGGTTCATTGTGGCATGATTCACCTAGGAAAAGCCTAACATCGACAGGTGTGGGTCGAGGATGACTGTTAGTAATTTTCTGAACGTTTTTTCGTGTACGTTCAGTAAAAGTCCGAGTACTGTTTAATAAATTTTGAACCGGTGCTAGAAATTGAAATCCAAGTGCACCATTGAGCTCGTAGCATCGGTAATTTCTTAGTGGGGCCTTTTCTGCAGTTTCATTCGGAAAAGAATGGATGTTAGATTTTGGGTTTTAAATAAGTTAAATTAAAATAAGGGTGAAAGTTATTTTTATTTTTATAGGGGTTAAAATTTTCAAGTGGTGGTTGGGGGTGGGGGCCACCACACCCGAACCTCCCATGGGAGGTTATGGTGGTGGGTCCCACCTGAGCATAACCTCTCGTGGGAGGATATTTAAGGTGGGGGGCCACCTGGGGTTTAAACCCCCCTTTAACCGCCCATTTTTGTGGGATGATAACTCATCACCTTCCCCCATTATTTTTAATGTTCCGACTCCTTGAAATTAACTAATTGAATCCATTTGAATTCATGCCAACCATTATAATAAATGATATGCTATTAATTTATTTTGGTTGGCATAATATTTTGGGTGGAGCTTGGGGAAGGAGGAGAACTCTCCAACGAAGAATGCGAAGTACGACATCTTTGACTTCATCACCTCTACTCACATTCCGACGCAGAAGCTTGAGATTTGGGAGTGCGTGACGAACAAAGAATTGATGCCCAAATTTTTCCGCGACTTCATCTGTGATCATCAACAAACGATGTAGCGGGATTTGAGTTGAATTATGTTTGAGTTTTTACCCTCTGTTCTCCATATTTTTGTTGTGATTTTTATTGCTGATTGATATCATCTTAACGATGAGGGCTCGTACCACATGAACTAGGTATGACCCTCCCCCCCTTTATTTCTCGTTCTATTGACGGCGGAGGCGGAGCAACGACGGCCGACATCGGGACAACCATGAATGAACTGTCGACGCATGGCCGCCGGGTCGCCAAGAGGGCGCAGCACCGCTGCGCCCCACGGATGGAGAAATGCAGCATCGACGAGCAGCGGCGGAGGGGTGGGGCGCTGTCGCGCCCTCTGGAGGCCAGCAGAGCGCCGCGTCCTGGGCAGGCCGTGGTGGAGGGGTGTCTCCCCATCGCACTGCGCAGGTGTCATAGATCCGCTAGCCCCTTCAGGCTAGCCTAGAGGAGCAGGATCCCATTGGGTCCCGCGTGTGCTTGACCGGAACCACCTAGTGCCGGTTTGGGTTCCACCCAAACGGTTCAATAGTTCGGGTTCAAGGGGTGCGCGCCACCCCTAGGTGCGGCTAGGGTAGGCCACCAGACCGCCTTTGGTCGAGCCACCATCAGACTGGCCGCTTCCTCGTACTAGATCAAACACGCAAACTGTGTCAGAGCACGGTCCGGAATAGGCCGGTCCGACTGGGTCGGACCAGACCTTGACCTCTTTGGCCTGTTTACAGCATTTCACCGCTATCATGGGCTACGGGTGTATGATCGACGAACTGTTTGCGGCAACGAAATGATTTGGGAAAAAACAGTTTTTTTGGCATTCCCCACTTGAGGTTTGGAAACAGTTGGAGTACAATCGGGTTGGTATGAACCTAAAAACCAACTGGGCCCCTAGAACGGAATTGCCAATAACTCACAGACCGGCCGTTCGATTGACTCACCTTTTGTCTCAATATAAAGATTATGACATAGCGGTCCTTTGGGTTACTATTTTGTGGAGATTACTGGATGTAAAGGTACGACTGATATCTTGAGGGAAATTTCTACTGATCTCGAGCTCACCGGGTGAGAAGAATCTAGAGGCTGATAGTGAGGCGGAGGATGGAGATAGATTATATATAGGTCAACGCTCAACAATCCAGTGTGGGTAAGCGCATACCAATTTTGTGTTGGTCAGATCCTATGTGGTTAATTACGGGGGTTACTTCCTATCGATTTTTTGTGGGTCAGACTTTGTTTGGTAAGAAGCAGTGCCTCCTGAAAGAATAAGATGATCTAGCTTTGTGACAAATCATTTGAACTTCTATACATCACTAAAATCCTGGTTTGAGTTGATTCAATGACTTTAATGATTTCCTCATGATTGAGATTGGTTACTAAATAACTTATGTATATGAATGGTCATATACCGATATAAGGGTTATCCGATGACTCTGTACTTTGTGGTTATCCTTGTTGGATTCTGTGAGACCTTGAGGGTATCGGGGTCCCTAATGAGTATCATTATACTCATACCTACACAGACTATTCCCACACATCATCTTGTTGGTTGCAGACAAATGACATCGCTGATCGGGGTAGAGAGTAGCAGAACTGGACGGTACCTGAAGTTTAACCACTCAGCATGATGCACACAGAGCAGACGGACATAAATCGGGTGCATAGAAGGCCATGTGTACTGACCCTTCAGGTGCCAATTCCAGAGGATAACCAAATAGCATATTTACTTCCTTTCTTCAGTTGTACTAGAATTTCAGTTGTGTTGTACTTTACTATTGGGCTTGTATTTCCAACCCCATTACATTAAGCACACTCTTTTGTATACAGTCTTACTTTTCATTTTACATCTATTTGTGTACATTGTTGTGTTTGTTTACTGTTATAATGGAAATGCCATCCCAGTTTAGGGATTTCCACCTTGGGTGCTAGTAGCCATCTCGTGGCCTATGGAATGCAGGCATGGGTTAGTCACGATACGCGCCCCAGGGGACGGGTCGTGACATATATTCGAACAACATGTAATTTTATAGTCTAGATATACTGTGGTGGGCCCGTTAAGTAAGGAACATTGCATTGGTGGACATAAATATGCAGCATAGAATCATATGGAAAAATATTAAACTGTATTATTTTACTATTTTAACACATAAAAAATATATATTGTTGGGGGTATATTTAAATTTTTATACCATATGTCTAAGAAGATCCCATGGTACTCCTCCCCCTTATTCCTTCTCTTGCATTGGTTTTGGCTCCTTCACCTTTGATTTAAAGTGGGTTTTTAAGGTCACATATTTTTACCTTTATATCTTCATATACCATCTTTAGTCTTCATGATTTATCTTCATTTATAAAACCCCAATTTCTATGTTTGATGATTTTATTGTTTTCTATAGGGTTTTATTTTGTTTATTTAATGTTTATGGGTTTTATAGAGAGTATTCTTGGTTGATTGGCTATTCTCCGATGAAGGTGATACATTGAGTCTTGTTTGAACTTTGATCACGTCATGTGCTTTATGTTCCTTCCATTATATTATAAACCATGAAGAAAATGATATTTTAAATGAATTTTCAGTAAAAATATTTGTCTATGTACACTCTTTGAGGCATTAAAAATTTGTTTCAATTGGTTTCCACTCTTATAATTGAGTTGTAAGAAGCCATGAAATTGTTTACAATTCCCTAACTGTCATCCAAATTAATTTTTTATTATAAAGTGTGTTTTCAAACTAGTTAACAATTAAATGGGTATATTTGGTGACATAAAATAGTGATTTATTAGAAAATGTAACTTGACTGTAACTTTTAATTATTTACGGACCATGTAGGATTTTAGGTTGGTATTTATGTTTGAAAGAATTTTCAAGAGAATGTATCATTTAAAGTGGTTTATAAAGATTTTTTTTCAATGAAGTATATTTATATGGATGTGGGATGGATTATCTTCTCCGTCATGATTGAGATTTATCATTTGGTAAATTAGAAATTAATTTTATTTATGTTTCTACTATCCCTTATGTTAAGACACTCTAATTATAATACGTTATTTATAGAATATAGCCTCATAATGGATGATTAATTCAATCATTATGAATGTATTTGAAATTGATGATTTTTTAGAGGGTTTTAGACATGATATTACGTTTATTTCCTATTATTTAAAAAATAATTTTTATAATGATCATGTTTTTTTTATTACTCACCTCTTTTTTTTAATATTAGGGGATCCGTGGGTAACTATATTGAAGGATGTAATGAATATTATATTATATAAGTTTATATATGATATCTTGTTTTTTGATAAATTTTTTCCCTCTTTGGGGTTTTTTAATTCCATAATAAAAGAATTTTATTAGTAATATGGATGTTACTGTTTCACATACGTGGTCCAAGTGGTAATGGTCCGAGGATAGAAGCATAGTATCTTTTATGCCAAATCCTATTAATTTTCCCATTATTTTTAGGTCAGGATGTGGATGATTTAAGGGATATTGAAGTTAATACCCATATATTTTAATATAAAATTACATTTATATAAATAAATTAGATTAATAACATTATCTACATGAAATATCGAACTACAAATAAATTGTGACATATTTAGATAAAATAAAAAATTTTCAAATTTGATTAAAACATAGGAAATGAATTATAGGGAATGAATATGAGTTAGAACATTATGAATTATATGTGTCAATATAATTAATGATACATTTTATATCAATGAAATTCAAATATTTTACATAAAATTACTAATAAGGTCATTTTTTATTTTCAATTTGTTTTTTATAAAAAAATATTTTTCGAGATATGAATACATTATTAAATAAATATATAATTAATGAGGATAAATTATTTTATATATTAATAATTTTTTAACACCAATTTATTTTGTAAATGATTTTAAAAAAAATAATAACTCTTAATATTAGATAATTTATTTTCTAAATAAAAATGGGGTTTCATTATATTTTTATATTTAATTCAAAAACTGATATTGTGAAATTTAAATTTTTAATTCTACTATATTGAAAATATTTTTATTATTAGAATAAATATATTACATTTATAAGATATTTTTTATTTTTTTTCAAAAAATTACATTTATATGAAAAATATGTTTTTTTGCAAAATTATAATTTTAATTATTTTATCATTACATAATTATATCATATAATTTTAAATAATAAATAAATAATAAATTTAGTGTTGAAGAAATTTTTTTTTCATTTTAATTTATTATTTTATATTATAAATCTTGTTTCCAAAAATTTTAATAAATAATTAAAATTTTAATTTAATAGAAACATTTTTTTTTGATTTAGGAAATAATTTTGTTCGACATTTTGTTTTTTATTTTCGTCAATGGTTCATAATATTTATTTAATTTAAAATAAATGATGTATTTTAGGTATATTTTTAATTTTAATAATTATTTCTTAACGATCAATATTATTCATTACAGGAATATGTTTTAAAAAAATGTTTTTATGCATTATATGTACTTATATTAAATATAATATTTTAAAAAAATAATTATTTTCTTTGATATAATGAGTTAAAAATTAAAAAACAAATCAGGTATAAGTAACATAAATTGTTTATTGCAAATTTTATTATTAATATTAATTATTCTGGTTAAAAATTAGTTAAGGAAAAGTAAACAAGGGAATATTTTAAAAATGATAAAATAAAATGCCTTAAAACTATCAATATTCCTTAAAAATGAGTGGTTTGTGTTATTTTGAACCAGTTGTAACATTCCCCTCCACATTTTAATTATTTTTCCATTCAACATGGAATAGTATAATCATATTAGTAAAAATGATAAGTGTGATACCAATAGTTTCCTTCTCATAACATATAAAATGGTTCCACATCATCGAAATGAAGACTAATAGTACCATAGAATATCTCATTGAATCACTACCATGATTCTCCTTCTAGAACCCTATACCACTTAAAAAATACATTGGTCACCAGTAGTTAACATAAGTACATTATTTTCATTGACAATTCAACATAAAAATTCAATCCCTTTTGTAATTTTTATGAAGAAATTCACTTTTTATCTTAATTATATTAAATCAAATTTATTCTACCCAAAATAATAAAAAAAATTATTTTAATTATTACACTATAATCTTACAATATTCTGGTAACTATCATTTTATATTTTTCTATTCCACCTATTAATAATTATGAAATCATTGTTCTTGTATACGCACAGTCTACCACCACCATAAGAAATAAAATTCTCTATTCATCCCAACCCATAATTGATTATTCATAGAGTATGTCTAATGAAGAAATATAATTTTTATGAAATCATTAGTATCATTATTTGATAAATTTTGGAATCTATAAATGTTATGACCAATAAGTGATCGACATTGATTCAATCATATAAAATAATAATGTGAAAAGAAATTATTTTATTCCATTTATTTAATATTCTCATATCCCTTACCAATTATTAAAATAAATTTATTATTCATATATATGAAAATAATAAATAATAAATTAGATAATTATTCATATGTCATAAAGATATTACAACCAAACAACTCATAATCAGTCATTAAATAATGGATTTTTCATGTATAGATCAGTTTAATTACATACCTGAACTATTGTATAAATTTATATCACGGAAGAGTAAAGGAAAATATTTACATTAATAATAAAATAAAAATTTCTATAAAATTGTGTTATTATTATTGTAATGTTATATGAATAGTTAATTCAATTTTTACTATAACACCCTTCAATCATAATGAATAACTAAAACAATATTGTTATTGATTTCATCCTAATGTATAATGACTAAAATATCTTGAATATAAATTTAAAATATTCTAATTAATTATAAATCAGTCCTAATAAAAAATATAATTAACATATAATTATAAATTTTTTAATAAAAATGAATAATGAGACCAAAATGATGAAACTGGTACAAACTATCTAACATATAAATAGTAGATGTGGAAAATATGTAGAATTAAAATTTATAATGAATATTTATGAATAATACAAATAGAAATGAAAATAAACAAGGGTCAACATTAATTTATTAAGATAAATATATTTGGGATGCATGGGTATAATGTAGGATTAGGGATGTTCAGATAATTGGTAAGGGTTTTTGTTTCAAAATCATATATTTGATTCATGTTTGGTATTATTAATGTAACATAATCTATTTAGTGTATATAATAAAAATTAGATATATCACATAAATAATTATCAATAAATGAAGTTATTCAAAATCAATTTACATTTTCTCCCTCTCAAGGATTTTTTATTGTGATATTACTCAAGCTGTAAGGGTTATTTGCTTCAACCTCATACTCCATGAAACAATATTATGTTACAAACCATGTCATCAATTGTTTGATGTATTCAAATACATTTGATTTATCTTTACGATATTTGTTTGATAATTTTAAATAATAATTTGGATTGGTTCGTATTCCAAAATATTTGGTTTTCAATTGGAACGCATGTTGTATGGATTTTGGTAAACATATTTTTTTAGAGATATAGTCATAATTTTGGACCAAAATTCCCATTAGTTTATAAATGTTTATAATATTATGATTTATTTTATTTTAGTCAAATTAATGTAAAATTCATCCACATAATTAACCACTTTGAAATATTTCATACATCATGGAGTACGTTTTTTTATCAAATATTGATAAATAAAATGTTATTTCCTAGAGATATATTGTTTAGTCATGTACCTTTTTATTCTATTTATGGGTTAACCACGCAAATATTTTTTTTAATGGTATACACAAAACCTCTATATGGAATAAGAAATTTTATTATAAATTTTTTTTAACTATTTTTACATAGTTAGTTCTAAAAAAATATATTTTGAAAACAATCAAACATTATTTCCATTTAACATAACATTTGGTTTTTACCTGTCTCCAAATTTATGAATCATAAATAATATGTATCCTTAAGGAACCATTGTGGGAAATTATTCTAAAAATAAATGGTTCCCAATGAATTCATTTCATTTTTCCATATATAACACAAAATGGGCCATGGAATTTTAGTTTTCCATTAATGATTCACATGTCTTTTAAAATCTATTTAATGTTTCCCCATCCATTTCCATTATCATTTTAAAATGGGTCTTCTTTAATGGGATTTTTGTTTCGTCATATCTCATATAATATATATATATATATATATTATCATTAAGACATGGGTATCAAAAATTTCAATTCTCAATCCCTTATTTTAAGATACTGAAAAATTCATTCATTTTGTGCGACATTTTCCATTTATTTCCACAACTAATAAACATTATGTTATTGAGAAGGGAATATATTCATTTTTAACCATTATATTTAATTATTTTCATGGTTAATGGTGTTTTTGTTATACATTTTACTAAATAATATACTCATATCCCTATACTATGTAAATATATCAATTTAATAAATACATATTTTAGGATGTTCACAAAGAAACAGTGTCTATTTATTGGTTGGTGGTGTATTTAAATTCATGGGGATTATATACTTATAATTTTTCATAGGTATGTTTTAAATTCGAGATTTTTTTATATGTATAATAATTTTATTATTCTGATGGACGATCTATATGGATAGGAATAAAATGTCTTCTTGATTTTTATGGTGAATGCATTAGTCATTTTTTTTGTCTTTGAATGGCTCACTCTATGAATGGTAGATGAAATGGTTGGTGAAATGGTCTCAAGTGAACTTTCCCATATGAATGAGGATATTGACTAGCTATTTGGTCCCATGTTCTATTAGTGAGGGATTTTTCAATCATATGAAAGTTATAAAATATAATAAAAATCCAATCATCATCAATAGTAGTATGTAATCAGATTTCGAAAACAGTAAATATGAACATTTTTATAATAATTTTACATAGTAATGTCCCATATACCTCTATCAAACAAACACCGTTGATCTTCCACTTGGATGATCACATATAAAGATGCAAATAAAAGAAATATAATCTAATATAAAAGTCTCTATTTATTAATATTAGTTGAATAAAATTATTGTTATCCTAGACATTGACAACATAATAGAGCCCAATCATTATAATTGTACATGAGAAGATTAACTTGATCTTGAAACATAGGGCCTCATCCCTATCAGTCGTTTATCCATTATTAACCTAAAATTATTCATATGGTCATCATGCACACCTAGGTTCATATATAAGATGGATAAATAAATCTCATTAGGCCACCCAAAATGGTGAACCTATAACCTACTACCATAAGTGAATGATAATGTATTAATATTTACATAATTGAGACATAATCACATTATATTGTTAAAAATACATAAATAAAATAATCCAAATCCAAAGTTTATCCTTGAATCTATGATCATTTTCAATGTTACATCTTGTTGATAAGGAATTAAGATTGATGGTGTACCTATCAAGACGTCTATTATAAAATCGGTCATTGGGTCTGTCATCTCGATCAACAATATCTTATTTAGCCAGTTCTAAAAATATCTTAGAGAAAGGTAGATCACTATATAGGGATATATGGATTTTCCATTGGATCATCCGTACTCGCCTCCAATAACAATGATTAAATGATTGCTTGTATAATATGGGAATCCTTTAAATATGGAATATAACTGGATGCCACAAGACACTATCAATTTATAATCCCATATAATGTATAAGTCTAATGTATTTATCCATTAGAAATCATGATATTAAAACTAGGATATTATATATGGAGTATAAATTTTATGTTAACAATAAAGAATTCTTTTTATGTCCATGGTAACTCTTGGCACCCATTTTATAAACAACTAAAAATACTACAACTAGAAATGTTTTTGGAGTACATTAATGGAATGTCTACCTAATCCAAGGGATTATCCAAGGAATAAAATAAGGAGTTTATTATATACTTTGGAAGATATTGATATCACATTCATAATCAAAAGGTTTTGGTGACATCCAAAAATTTTGTGAATTATTTTTTCCCAATTAATTTTATCTTTTATATATTTTTCATTTCATTCAACAGGAGATGTAGTTTATTTTATATGTTCTTATTACAGTATACAAAAAAATAAGTTAATAATTCAAAACATGCAATATAAATTTTATATTTATCAATAATAAAAACTGATGAAATCTTGTGTTAAACGTAACAATGACATTCCAGGATGGATTGTGTTACATGCACGACCATATAATGAGAATGATATATTATTTAAATATAATTTAATATAATCTAGCCATTTTATTATTTGTTATGAAATGGGTTAACTAAATTATTAAAAAATATATTTTACCCAATTATAAATTTAATTCATCAGTTATAAATGAATTATAAATTAATATGAAAACCAATTGAATATAAAGGGAAGTATTATTATTTTAATTCCCCAAAATATGTTTTACACTAATCAATTAAATTAACTATAATTATTGAGAGAAATTATTGTGATATATATATATATTATATTAAATAGTATATTTGGTATATTTATCAAATATATTTGATATCCATAAGCTACATACAATCCCAATTTATGCAATAGAACTCTCTTTTTATTAAGATATTTTACCAAATTTTAATGGAGAACATATTTTAAATCCATTTTTTGGAACATTTAATGATTACATATGTCTAAATAAAATTCTTATTTGAATGTGATTCAAAAAATAGTTAGGATATATTTTAGGATTTTTTATGTAAGGATTCATTTTTTAAATGAATAGTTAAAAAGTATTGACATTTAATAAAAAATTATTTTTTTCATATAATTTATGAATAAAAAACAAATATAATTTAAATTTTAATGAATTTGAAAATAAGTTATTTTTTTCAATTAATCCAATGTTGGTCATTGTAATCAATTTCACACTAAAATTACTTATAAAAACTTGTAAAACTTTGGATCATTTTACATAAAAATACTAATTTTTCATCCCATCTAGGAAGTTCTATATAAATTAATCTCAAAAAATTATCTCATTAGAATTTTTAAAAATTGATTCCAAAATTGGAGTCATAATAATTTCTAATTTATAATAAGTTCATCTTATTTTCATAGAAAAAAATAGTGAATGTAGTTAAAATTAATTTTAGTAATTAAGGTATACTTAAAGTAAACTAGTGACTAAAACTTAAACATAAGGGCATAAATAACCTCTCCACTTGTACGAAACATAATATATAGAAATATTTCCACAATAAAACATTCATTATTTATTTTTGTTTGTATTTATACTTTATTTAATTAAAAACATGGATATATCTAACATGTTTTCAGAAATTCCATGTGTGACCTTTCACTTCATTTTAAATGGCCACCACCTCTACCCCATTCTCTCATATCTCAATCCACATAGGATAGGAAAATAAATACCTGAAGATATCCTAAAAACAATAAATTACTACTTTAATCCTTCCTTTATGAATAAATACTTCAAATTAATCCCTTAAGTGAAAACAAAAAAGTTTTCCCCAATTAATATTTAACACCATCCCTCAATATCTTTTAATTTATTTTAATTATCTACTACCTAAACACTTATTATTTCATTATTTTATACCAAAAATGTATCCAAAATATACTATTATGTTTTTAATGATATTTTTTCTACCTAAAATTACACAAAAATACCTTATAATGGGTAACAAACATATTGATTACATGTACATAGAACTATTGCCTCACAGAACTATGATTGTTCATTTTTTCTTTACCACCTATCAAGATAGAAATTAAGATAAAAACAATATGTATATATAATATATTAAATAATTATAATTCATTTATAATTCTGTAATATTTATCTATAACATACCTTTTTTCTTTCCATCTAGTTTAAATATGATAATTTTGTTTCAGGAAGTCTGGACTATCACCCGTGAATGTTATTTGATTCGTTCACACACTACATAGAATTTATTAAGGATTATTTTTGTGAAATGATATGATATATATAAAAATACTACATAATATTTATTCTAACATGGTATTATTTAAATATATACATATAAGTAATTTTATTTCTTTATTTCAATATTATAAATAATAAGATAAATATTATTCATGCGTACGTACAACCTATAGTCTCCAAGAACTGTGTACCCCATTTCTTACTTCACTACAATATAGATTATTATAATAAAAATTTAATTAATATATATGATTTTTATATGATGGGTTACATTCAATAAATCCTGATTTATGCACAGTAACCAATTATATAACAAATTTATACACAAGAGATGAACAAATTGAATATTACCTGAAGCGTAACCTCAACATGAAACTATAAACCAGAAGATAATATGAATATATAATCAAACCATATATGATATTATATATAATAATATAGTTCTGTAAATATTTATAATAAACATAAGTTTATTATACAATAGTTTTTAATGTGTACGATGAGTGTCAATGCACAAGGTAAAGAAATTTTATCTCAATTATTTATATATCAAGGATAAGTTCCATGTTCATGACTATTTTCATTTTTACGGTGTAAATAATTACCATTAATGTATACTATTACAATTATTATAAAATTTATGGATATTTACATAACTATTATATTATATTTCATTCATGGGGTTTATGTTTCAATAGTAACCAAATAGATTACATAGTTTTGTCTCAATATTCATTCATTGAGATTGTTATTTTTTATACAACAACATTCCTTTTTCGTTGTGTATATAAATTCATTTAAAAAGTTATATTATGAATCTACTTGTTTCATGATATTTTATTCTTCATTTAATTTATTTTTACTACATGGAGATTATCACACCATGTTACCAATAGATAACCATTTATTAAAACAAACTAATTGTTTATAGAGATTATCTTTATTTATGCTTACTTTGATTTAATAATTTGATCCATATCTCCAGAACACAAATGAATATTATTATCCTATATTTATTACTGATATATTCATATATTGGAATAATTTTTCCACTATTTGGTGCATAATATTTTAAATAGTGTTTTTTTAATAAATCCTGACGTTACCCTCTCCTCGGTAAAAAATTTGTGTTTCTTGAAAACAATGTTTTATAAGAAGGGGTTTGAAAAATACTACAATATTATCTTATAATACATAAAATAAATTTTTTTATTTTTTTTTAAAATGTTTTCAAATGATTATTATTTTTAATTTATGAAAAAAATAACTTCTCTAACCTTTCAAAGATACAAAAGGAACGTCATTTTTCTTCTTGTACGAAATGTACAAATTTAGCCGCCACCATTTTTATAATGCTTTTTTTGTATGTATAAAATGTTAATTTTTTTAAAAAAATTAAAATTAATTTTTAAATTAGTGGTTTTCAAAATGATTTAATGATTCATTTATATGTTTTAATGGAATTTTATTTAAAATTTTTTCAATCCTCTTTCATCATGTATTCAAACAAATGGGTGTTATATATTTTTCAATCCTTCATTAATGTTTTAAATGAATAAGGTTTTAAAAAACGTTTTATGTTTAAACATGTATATTAATTTTTTTCAGGCCCCATTAAAAATTTATAATTTAATTTCATTAATGTTTTACTAAACTTTTTTTATGAATCATTTATATTTTTTAAATGAGTTTTAATATAAATTTTTATTTAAAAAAGTTTTTAAGATCAATTTATATAATTTGAACGAAAATCGTTTTAAAAATGATTTTGAGGATTATTATAAAATTATAAAATTACTGCAGATTAAAATGGTTTTCAAAGGGATTTAAGTTTTTTAAAACCATTTCTCAAAGATAAAATTATATTTTCCTCAATAAATTTTCTTAAATAATCTTTCAAAATTATTTTCCATCAATGATGAAATCCAGTGATGTTAGTCATGATTTTCTTGCAAAATGACATCCTGATTCCATTCATATTGTTTCTATTAATTATTTATGTTTTATGCTAGGAAGATTATGAATCGTTTTTCCATTTCATGGGTTATATGTGCATGAAAAATTATTATTTTCATGTGTTATACTTCGATGAAATGGTTATGAAACCCATCATTTATATAGGTTACGATATGATTACATGATTATGACACCGATTTCATTTCATGGGTTATCATATGAATGTTTATGATTTTTTGCAACATGTATGTATGATTTAATTATGAGATTGATGGGACCAATATCTCCATCTAATGAATTGAGTAAAGATTTACCAATCATGAGATAGACTAAGATTGTCTTGGGAGTGATCCTTGATAACTTGGATGTCCATTTGAGTGAACCATAACTACCAATATGGAATGAGGAGTGAACTCATACCACTAAAATAGCTATGGGAGTGAACCATTAATAACAAGATGCTCTGAGGAGTGATCTCATGCTACTAATATGGCTACGGGTGTAAACCATAACTACTAAGATGGTATGGGGAGTGAACCCATTATACTAATGTGGTTTTGTGAGTGATTCTTTGATTATATAGAAATCATATTTGGTACTTTTTTTTTCCTCATGATTCCATATTTTATTCATATGTTATGATTTCTTGAAATATGTTCTTCATTTATTTTTGATTCATGACTTATGAACTAAAAATATTAATGTCATGTTTCATGTTTATGATCTTTGATAGGTCGTGTATGACCATCTAATATTATGATCACATTATTATACCGAAATTATGAAGGTTAGGCTTACATGTCTCCCTTGTTTACCCATACTGAGCATCTCAAATATCCCTGTTATTTGTTTCCTTTCCCCAAGATTATGATTAAGTATATTATGTTTGATGTGTCTTAGAAGGGTTCTAGTTTAGAAGAAACAATTGGAATATAATATAGCTTAATCATGTAACAGTGTTTACATTTAAATTTTTCCAATTGCACTAAAATAATACAGTCTTTGGGTGTATGTTTGTATAAGGATTCAATTATTTTACAAAAGTGATGAAATGGTAATGTATGTCTGGACTAAGTCACTATAGTTTGTATTAGAGTTACGGTTTATTAAACCGTTGGAATCTATGTTTATAAATATTTACTATGATCCCAAGGAATATTTAATTCGATTTTTCTAAGGATGTATATGATGATAAGTATAAAGACAAGTTAACATTTAAAAAAAATTCATTGAATAATGATAAAAGATATTGTGAATAACTTCCTATAAATACATTGTTTTTTGGATTATACCAGTGGATATAGCTCTATCATAGATTTACCTAGGGGTTACAACCGCCAAATGATATCTTGGCCTTAACTCAGTGAAATCAGGTACATGACAATATTCCTTGATGTGCACTTGGTTTGACCCTCATGGGGGTTATGATTTGGAAATTCACAAACTCTTCACAATAATATCCTGAGGCTTTTAAATAGAAGTTGTAAATTAATAATCAAAAATAATACCTAGATTTTATATATTAAAAAATTTGGTTTCAATAATTATACATCCTATATGTAATTATTTTTCATTATTATGTGGTTTTCATCCATGATATGTGTTTGAAAATATTTTCTTCTAGGTTTTAGTAAATAGAGAGAATATAAGGAACATGGTTATAAATAAAGTTTTTTTTATGTGGAATATATGTGAATTATGAAAATATATTTCCCAATTGAAAATTTCATAAATATAATTGGGAAGGTGGTATGAGTTTTGGTTATATTTTAGAATATTAAGAGACTACGTATGATATATGAAATGTACGTGACACATTCTTGTATTAATTACAATAAAAAAAGAAGAAAAGAAAAAATTGATATTTTATAAACATAATACCTGATTCATATTTCATATTATAGGATACATGTATTGATGAATATGTTGATGAATCCGAATAATGTTTTAAGAATAATGTTAGAATAATGAAGCACTTTTGGTTTGGAATTCAATGAATTTGTTATATGAACCATGAAATATATATTTATTTTTAGTAGTAATTTTAATTATGTATTGAAAAGGATATGTGTAATGGTAATAAATTCATATAAAATGATATTTTATAAGGTAAGATAACCCATAATGTGATCAATATGTTTAGAATTTTTTTTATTTGATAAATAGATGATTAATTTGGAATAAGTAAATTCGCACGCATTGGATACCATAGATCTGATTATTGATTGGTTAATAAATTGGTCTTTGTATTAATTAATAATGTTTATTAGTTTTATATGTTTAATATATATTGTAACCATTAGAATACGGAATAATAGATGTTTTCTAAAATTGGTTATGTTATTTCATGTTATTATAATTTTTCAATAGATTATTTGATGAGGATATTCACATGATTCAATGTGAGAACTAAGAGTTAATCTGTGATATATAGTGGATCAATATTAGGATGAATTTGTTACATTATTTATAAGGATTTCTATTTTCAAATTTTAAATGGGTTACAAGGTTAAACATTTATGGAAATATGTAGTTAATCACCAGATGAAATATTTATGTAGTGAGTTTGTTTTAAAAACCTTAGGTTAAAGGATATATCATTATTAAATTTATTTCCTTGATGTAAATAATATTTATTTATAATAATATATAATTCTAGTTTTAGAAAATAAAACATATTTTTTTGGGTGAATACAAGTAAATTTTGTCACATCCATGGGTCTTCAATCCATGACCAAAGGAAGATAATGGTTCCACGCCTACCACTAGCCTACACCATGTCCTGCTAAATGTGTCATTTTTTCAGATGAATAAATATTAATCATGAACCAACAATGTTAGTTTTTATTTATATAGATTAATTTAGTAACGTACTAGATTTTGAAAAATAATTAGTGAAATAGTTAATCATTTTTTTATTTTATTGGCCTTAAGATCTATTAAATGTGCATTTTAGTACATCTAATATAAATTTTATTTTATAGACACCCATTTATTGATGTAATGGAAGAATAAGAAAATCATAAAAACACAACACAAGAATTAAGGTAATTTTAAATAAATATGTCACGTTAGTATATTTCGTTATATTCTGGTAAAAAAATAATTTCTGAATGTTAGGAAAAAGATAAAATTTTATGTCTTAATACCTTAATTTTTTTTAATCCCATTCCATTTTACAAAATCAAATATTGTGAATTTTTTCCCCAAATTTGTTTTGACCGTTATTGTTTTTGTAATTTATGACCTCAATCACTACTTATAAATATTTAATCTATCCCACTATATCCAATATTCACACATAATTGATTTTTTCCTATATGTAAATGTAGTTATATATTACTTTGGATAATCATTATGGTTCCAACAATCCATTTTTATGGGGAAATTTATTATTAATTTTTACGATGTGGGTTGAAATGTATGAATCATTCTTGTATTTTAAATTTGTAACCCAGAAGTATATCGATAGTGAAAATCAATTAATATGAGGTAGAATGTAATATACCAAAAAAAATTGGATTATTATTTTTCAATTACATTAAACCTTATGATATTTTTCATTTCATAGAACCATAGAAATAGTTTACATTATATATATTTAATTCATTATATGAAAAACAAATTTAACATTTCACAAAAGACAATATAAATTTCAACATGATATATTGAGAACACTGAGGATATCTTACATTACACACAAAAATGACATTCCTAAATTTATTTTGGAACACACATGAACGAATAATGATAATGATATATTATTAAAATATTTATTAATATAACCTAGTTGATAAATTAGTCATTTTCAAATGGAATACCGATCGTATTAAAATATATAGTTTACACATATAAAAAATTAATTCACTGATTATAATAGAATTTCAAATGAATATAAAAATTGATTGAATATGGAGGAAAATATTATAAAATTTATGCCGACAAAGATGTATTATTCTAATAAATTAAATTAATTAAAATTATTTAGTGATATTAATATGAAATATGTATATATATATTATTCCATAAATTTTTGTGGAATTCATCCAATATATTTTATATTCTTAAGAGAAAAAACAAAAAATATGCATTAAATACTATGTTTTTATTAAGACATTTTACTGACATTTAATAGAGAACATACTTAAAATGCAATATCTTAAATGTTTAAGGACCACATATTTCAAACTAAAGTTATTATTTTATGGATAACTATAAATATTATGTTAGGATATAATTTGGTATATTTTATAAGGTTTCATTTTTACATGAATAGTTACAAATATTGAATTATATTTCAAAAACATCATTTTAATTATTTATAATTTTAATTATTTTTTAAATTTATTTAAATGTTCTATTATAACCAATTATTATCAATTTATCTAATCATGGTCATCAAAATTAATTTATCATTGATAATTGTTTCAAAAATCATGAAACCATTTGAACATTTTTTCTTTAAAAACGTGTTTTGAGGTCCTATATGGGGAGTTAAATTTAAATTAATTTCTACCACATATGTATTTAGAATTTGAATAAATGGATTAAATATTTTTAATAATAATAATTTAAATGTATAACTAGCTTAAATAAATTTTTTATAAAAAGTATTAGTGAATGTAGTTAAAATAAATTGTAGTGATTAGGGTAAAATTAGACTTAACAAGGAAAATAAATGTGAATCTTGACGGCCCAAATATGCTATATATAAGGATGAAACCCACTATATGACCATATTTCGTGCATGATACATACATTATTGATTTATTTTGTTTTTGTTTTTGAATTTTTTAGTTCAAAAAGTTTTTATTCCTATCTTCTTTTAAAAAATAATGATGTGTCCTTTCCCATCCCTATAAAAGGACTCACCCTCTATCACTTACTCACACCTCTCAGAACACCTAGGTTCTCCCATGATCTACCAAATACAATTATAAAATAAATTTACACCTTGATGACTGCCATTTTTAAATAATACTTTTATGGAATCCATTTAGTGCCAACCAAAAGGAGTAACCTGATTAGGTTGCAACACCCTCCCTCAATCGCTTTTATATTAATTCCATTATACACTCCCTAAACTCATTTTATTCCATGATTGTATAAAAAATAATAATAAATATAAAGTTAATTTTTTTTATAATTTTTCATCCAAAACATGCACACACTTCTATTTATTGAGTAAAGAACATACTGTTTATGGGAATGACAATGTACAACCTCATGAAACGATGATTGTTCATTTTTTACCTCACCACCTACCATGGCGGTAATTACGATGGAAAATATATATTTTTATTATATATATAATATTTATACTGCCTTTCTGATTTTTTATTTTTTATTTATAACATAACCTTATTATATCCATCTTTTGTAAACACGATAATTTTGTTTGAGAATTTGTGGACTACCACCCTTCAAAATGATGTGATTCATTCACACACTAAAATGAATGTATTAAGGATGTGTATTTTGAAATAATATGATATATATAACACAGTGATTATAATATATGCATATTATATAAATATAAATAAATATTTAATTTTCTTTATTTCTTTTAATATGGAAAACAATAACGGGAAAACCAAACATTCATACGTACAAACTACCATCTCCATGAATAGTGTTTTCTATTAAATATATATATATTCCATATATTTTTATTATAAAAGTATAATTGAAATAAATTATACATTTACCATTTTATACATTATGTAAATCATTATATATGTATATGGTTCAATGATTTAATAAATTAAGACCCTTGTAAAAAACAAAGAGAATATTTTCAGAAGTAGAACTTTAACATGATATTATTAAAAAATAGGTAATATAATATCTTAATAAACCCATATACGGTTTTATATATAATAATTTTGTTCTTTAAAATATTTTTAATAAACTTATATTTATCATATAATTGGTTTTAACTAGTACAATCAGAGTCAAGACCCAATGTAATGGAATTTAGTCTCATTTTTTATATCTATGAGATATATACAATGTTCATGACACTTTTCTTTTGAGTTTTATAAGTACTACCAATTATGTTTTTATATAAATCACATTATTAAATTAAATTTTATTTACATATTTTTTATATTATCTTTATTTCATGTGTCTTATGTTTAAAAAGATACCAAATCGGATAGATTGTTTTGTCTCAATTTGTCTTCATTGAGATATATGTTTTTTTATCCACCAACATTATTTTTTAGTTGTCTATATAATTAAATTTATGATGTTATACCTTGAATAAAGTTATTTAATTATATATTATGATTCATGTTCATTTATTTTTTACATGAACATTATGACCGCAAGTTACAAAAAGATAGGAATTTGTTAAAAGAGTCTCATTGTTTTTCCAGATTGATTATGGTATTTATTCCGTGGATGAAATATTATGTTCCATATATCAATAAAAATCATGATTATTTTTTACATATAGTTTTTCATGATATATTTATGTATTGGTAAAATCGTTTCCTCTATTTGGTATAAAAGAGAGTAAATAATCTGTTTTATGAAAGCCTGACTTTACCCTCTCTTGGGTTAAAAATTTGTGTTCCTACAAAACCGTGTTTTCTAAAAATGGTTTCTGTCAATACAAGGAGATTTCAAAAATATTTTCCATCTACGATAACATCCATTGAGGATACTAATGCCTTTTTGGTATATTATTATATGTTTCAATTCCTATTCATTATCTCACTGGTTTATGTTTTGATTGAATGATGTTTAAGAAAACTGTTTCTCCATCACAGTTTATATGATTTTGAAACACTATTCTTTTCAAGGATTATGATTTTAATTAATGAATAAAACACATGTGTTCTCCACATGTTAAGAAATGTTGAAATGATTATGACACCCATTTCATTTCATGGGTTATGATATGATTGTTTATAATCTTTTGTAACATGCATGAATTATTTCATTATGAGATGGGTGGGACCTATATCTCCCTCCAATTCATTTGGTAATTATTTTTAACTTATTAGATATAATATGATGGTATTGGGTGTGAACCATAACTAATATGATTAAAATGAGAGTGAACTATTCCTACAATGATTGTATGAGGATTGAACTCATTCTACTATAATGGAAGTTGGAGTGAACAACGACTACCAAGATTGTATGAAGAGAGAACTCATGCTAATTGGATTTTTATAGGAGTGAACCCTGAATATGAAGATGTTATATAGAGTGAAATCATAATACTAAGATAACATTGGTCGTGATTTTGTGGCTACATTTGAAATCATATTATTTACTCATGTGTTTTCCAAATTTCTATGTTTTATTCCTATGTCATTATTTCATAGATTATGTTCTTCATTCCCTTAATATTCATGTCTTATGATAATAGAATCATTATTCCATGAATCGTGTTTATTTTATTTTATATTTAGGGTTTGATCATTTAATGTTATTATCATGTTCTCTTTCTCCAATTCTCATGTTTATGCATCCCTATCTACCATATATATGATTAATGAGAATTTGAACTCACCACTTTTTATTTTTTTTATACCTCATGTTATGATGAATGTATCATGTTTTTTGTGTCTAAGAAATTTTCAGGTAATAAAGATCCAAGAAGGATATTATATATCTCAGTCATGTACCAGTGTTTATGTTTCCATATTTATAATGTCACTAAAATAATATTCTCTTTGGGACTCTATTCGTATAATTTATCAAGTATTCTGCAAAATATATGTATGGTCAATTTAAGTGAAGAATGATTTTCTATGTTAACAGCCTGAAAATCACTATAATCACCTAGACCCAAGCTAATAGTCTATCTTCAGGTTGATCTAATATAGTAGGGGTTATAAGTAACTATAAACTGCCTCTAATTTAATTTCCATGCATGGAAGAATCGCAATGACAATGGGAATTATATTATAAGTAATGTTCAATATATTTTTTCTCATATGTTTAATCATAGGTAACACCTATAGGAATATATCTTATGGATCATGTCTTTCTCATAGGATGAGCACCAAGATGTGCCTAAAAATCATAATGGTATCAACAGTATCCTCATTAAGATTAAAAATAATGTGGTTGGATGAATGCCTAAACCCATCATTGTGGAAATAAATCCTTGTGAACATAAATACAGTATGATTATATGGTGATTCCCACTACCATACGTACCCAATCCAATAATTCACATTATCAATGTCAGTCAACCACTGAGTTACCCTCAGCTCACATAGGTCAGTAAAAAAGAGAAACATCATTCTTAGGATACTCATGGATCACCGATAAGTGAAGGAATATATCTTGGGATCCATTAAAATGAATGAAAAAAGAGTCTTCCCAAATGTGATCTTCTTATCCCATTATATATAATGGTATCGCACATGGGATCCTTGAAAAGAATAAACAATAAGTGGTATCTGATTAGGGAAACATAAGGTGGAAAAAATACAATATTAATCACTAAAAATAACCAATTTTATCATATATACATAAATTATCATTTCTTTGTATCATTGGATTGAGTATTAATATATAATCATCCTAATGGGGTTTCTCATGGTCGATACATTAGTAGAGTCATCCTATATGGGAAGGTATAGGTTAGAACATTGGAAAAGGCATCCCACATTGGACCCTATAACTCAAACTCGTTTTTTCAACCAATTACAATATCTCAGCTAAAAAACAAAAATCCTTCATATAATAACTCTCAACCTCAAAGGATACATGGTACATCTCACTTGTTAAATTCTTTAATGACAATGTTATGTAAGAATCTATAAAGGGATATTGATCAAGGATCCACGTATTTCTATGGAATCAATGCAGGTTGGTCCAAAAGACAAATCTTTGAACTTTTCTATGCCACAAAACAGTCCCAAAAATGAAAAAAATTTAAATTATAAATATCTAGAAGACAATTGAAATTGTCTACTTTATCCACCAATCATTCTTATAACTCTTAGGTGGGAATCACCCAAGGCTCACTCATAGTGGATACATTAATTCATTTACTAGATGAATAACATATCTATCCCATTTTTTCCTCCCAAAATGCCTATTTATTGTCCTCAAATAACACCCAATGGTACCAATATTAATATATTCATAGATATACAATAAAAATGGACTCCACTTATGCAAATTTATAACTCCAGGTTTTGAAAACATAAAAAATTATTTAAATGGGTATCAATAGAGAAGTGGATAACATGTGAACATGAGTGCATAATGTGTACCCTCAAATAGAGACTAGGGAACATACTTTGGTCATAAATAGTATGGATAACCCTTGTAAATGACATGTAAGTCATGTACACGGTGTATTCCCTACATTGAATACATGTTTTGTTCCACACATGGCTTGTACATGTGTCATTTTCCCTTAACGTACATCAATACGGATGCAACCCAAACAGTGTCTGGTCATCGAGACTATATATCCACGTTCCCCTAAAATAGATATTTGGCATGTGATAAGCTACATTGTGACATATAAAAACCCATCATGTACCCATGTTACATGAGTGGCGATCAGAAAAACACAATATAACCATCACCACAGCCAAATTTTCAAGTAATCGTACAAAGAGAATACTTTTAATATATTAAATGTACTTCCAAAAAGTCAACATTTGTAAATATAATAGTAAAAAACATGTCTATATAGAACAAAACTCTGAGTGATCATGAATTCTCAAATGTGAACCCCTAAAATTAGTGTGAAACATCTATTTCCCTTTAATTTAAAATATACCAATGACATGGAAGTTATTAGTAGTAACCCATTTCCTCAAAATAAAATTTTATATAACAGTGTGTATTTATTGAAGATAAAGAAAAATATCATACCATCTTGAAGAATACGTCGAATATTTTCCCATATTCGGGCTACAAAAGTACCGTATAACGACCTAGTGGCTTTAGAACTCCGTGATGGCACATCCCTTAATTTATCTCTCTCTATCACTCTATATATAAATTTAACTATATATAAAACACTAAATTTTTATATCAGATTCTAGGAAATGGAATGACCTTCTGAGGAATACACTTGAATCTAGGTGGTGGAGAAGAAAAAAAGTAGGGATAGTAAAATAAAGAAAAAAATGAAAACGAGGCTTGTGAAACTCATATGAAATAATTTATGCATCTCTTAAGAAGAAACCTCGTTCAGAAGACAACACCTAGTACCTAATCTCAATCTCAATTTCCATTGAAATTATATCTCCAAATAATCATTTGTGAAGAGATTAATATAAAATTATTATTTATTTAATGAATTTTATTCTATGAATATTCATAGAGACCAAAAATCTATATATCTAATATCCCATAGTAAATACTATAAATTATGAAAAATTGAGTATTTATAAAAATTAACAGATATCATATTATTGATTTATAGACCATTTTCTAAACCACGAGCATTTAAAAGTAAAAATAAATAAATTTTCATTGAAATTCATTATCTGAAAAAATCAGTCCATTAAAACATCCTCACCATATTTATTATCATCTGTAATAATCTATGTATGTCAAACTATATCCATTCTATCATTTAGATAATATTAATAAAATAAAATCTTTAACATTGAATGATATTGTATCAAAATTTCTAAAACTATGCTAAAACGATACATATTCTGTAAAGACCGAGAATTTCCATGTAATTTTTTTAAATAAATAGGAATTTTACGAGTGTAAAAAAATAGACGGTGCGTGATTCTGAGGCCTGAAGTGTCTAGAATGTATTCTTGAACTTTATTTCGTGTACGTTCAGTAAATGTGAAAGGATGTTTTTAAAACTTTTGAATCGGTGCTTGGAATTTAAATCTGAGGGCACCATTGAACTCACAGCGCCTATATTCAGTTAAAGAGACTTTCACCTCGACAGTAGTGGGTCAAGAGTGAATGATAGTATTTAGGATTTTCGTGGAAATAAAAAAATAAAATAAACTCATATTTTATTTTATTTTTTTGTAACCACCCACCATGTAGATGTTCCAGGGTGGGGTCCAATAGAACTCAACGTCCTCTTCATGATTTATTGTGGTGGGGACCACCCAACTCCCTATTAATGAGAGAATTGGAAAACCTCTCAACGCCCTGATAAATGTGGGGGTCTCCTCTTCAACACCTCCACAATTTTATTTATGCCAAAACACCTTATTAATTGTGCCAAATCCTTCACATTTATTAATTGAGCCAACACATAAATTATTTATTTAAACCTTTTTTAAATTTTATGTCAACGAATTAATAAATATTTCAATCTATTATATTGGCTATGAATTCACTTTGGTTGAATTGGGTAGAGGAAGAACATGGGAGAATACTCCCAACGTAGAATTCTCCACTGACGAGGAATGGCTTTGATGATGAAGAAAGTCGATGACATTTACCTTTATCCATGGAACTTTCTTTGATGTATGATGTGTTCTTCTACAACGAATCAACAACCACCTTTTTGCACCATGGAAAACCAACATCTAACAATGTAGGATTTTTAATTAAGTATGATTGTATTCCCTTGATTCATTCCTTCTATAAAAAAAAGCGGATCAACTTATTATCAAGTTGATCCGTAGATTTTTTCCCTTGTAGGTTTGGAATAAATTGTTGTAGGTAGTTGTACTGGTTTGTTTGTGCTGATTATTTTTGGGAGGGTTTGGCGTTCTTCATTTTGGATTATGTTGAGTAATTTGCTACCTCTCTTACATGGCGAGCACGTGGAAAACAAATAAGGCCAGTCCTCTCCGCAAACCTTGTTATTTATTGTTGATCACAATGGAGGAAGGCGAAAAAGGTGGAGAAGGTGAAAAAGTCAATGGCGTCACAAACGGAAGACTCCGCAACCCACACTGCCCTTGTGACGTTCCGGTATGCCATCCGAACTGATCGCATGCCCCATATCCGTGCTCCGACCAAGACACCCGCGATGCACTAGCCTCCCGGCTGAACAGGCTGTGTGCCCCAGCTCTATGCTCCCTCCACGCCACCCATGGCGCACCGACCTCTAAGGTCGAACTGGACCTACGACCCAGATCCGTGCCCAGGACGATCCTTCACCGCACCCTCATGGTGCTCTGACCTCATTACCATACTAACCCCACTCCCCTACTGAACCACCCTCACTGCGGCCCTTCGAGTTGCCCCGGCTCGCGCTGTGCTCTAGCCCTTTGAGTCACCCTGGTTCGCGCCGCCTGCAACCCTCCAAGCCACCCGAGCTCGCGACGCCAGCCAGCCCTCCGAGTCGCCCCAACTGAGCCTCCTCGTGGCTTCACTCCATCACGGCCACCCATGGACCTCTACGGCCCTTCGTAGCATGTCGGAACCACCCAATGATCTGGGCAGCACAGTGGGCCGAACCAGACCCAGTGGGTTAGGGAGGGTTGACTCGATCTGGTTAGGCCGAGGATGGGTCGGCTGGGTATGTCTGACCGGGTCGGACCAGAACCAGGCAAACTATGACCCCTTTTATCTTTATTTTGTAAATATCCTTGGCACCGGAAGTCGGTTTGATGAACAATCATTGGCTCTGGTAATCTATTAGCATGAAGGTCCCTTTGAGTATACCCAGACAGAGATTGTAGTATAGTTGAGATATAGTCAGGTTGGATCGTTTACGAATCCAACCGGGCCCATGGGACTAAAAGAATAATAACTGACAGATCAGACGTCTGATTGACGCGACATATATTGCATTGAGACCCCTATGATGTGGCAGACCTTTAAAATTTTTCTTCGTGGGGATTCATGAAAAATGTAGTATTGAAAATTAGCTCATGGAGTGGATCCTCTTGAAGATGAGCAAGCATAGTGTGGAGACCTAGTAGCTAGATGATACTAAATGATTGCGTACCGTTTGACTCGGAGTGACTCGACTAGCCCAGTGGGGAGCACCTTGGTGTCACGGCTGACCCACGGTGGAGGAGCGCGCTTTCTGATGCAGAAGACCCACGGTACTCAATAGGAGGAGTACCTCAGCAGGCTACGAGGGGGAGCGTGCTTAGTGATGCGGCAGACCCATGGTAGGGAGTGCCTCTATGTGGCATGGTAGACCCACAGTACTCGAAATGAATAGTACCTCAGCAGTCCAAGATTAGTGGGAAGCCCGATTGGTGTCACGCAGGCCCACTGTACTTGATTGAGTAGGATTTCTCCAGTAGCTGATGATTCGATTATATGACTATGGATGTTACTAGATAATACTACTATAATAGAATGTTGGTTGAGATGAGTCATTACTTTTGTGATTTTCTAATGATTGAGATGGATTACTTAATATCATACATATATGTATGGGAATATATCAAAGTAGGGTTATCATTTTATTTCAAACTTTTTGGTTTATCATTATTGGATTTTGGGAGTCCTTGAGGGTCTCTAGGTCCATACTGAGTATCATTATACTCACCACTATACGGGTTATGCTAGCATCTTGTTGTGTTGGAAGCAGATGATGGGAAACGCTGACTGAGGCTGGGAGTACTAGGACTGGGCGGTACCCTGAGGTGGATAATACGACATGTCGTCACACAGTGGAGATATATGGTTTTGGAGTGTGTAGGATATAATCTGTACATACCCTTTAGTTAGGAACATCATATGATGATCAAGTAGATTTATTTTCTTTTTCTTCAGATGTATTGAATTTCAGTTTTACTTGTACTTTCCCTTTGGTCTTGTATTCTGGCCCCTTATTCATTCATCAATATATTTTTAGACAGTATACATGGTGTATTGTCCATATTTTTTCTTGATTGTGTGTGTGTTACAGGTTATAAAGGCAGTGCCTTTGTAGTTTTAGGGAATTACGTCCTTGGTTCTAGTCGCCAGCCCCTGGCCTATGGAAGGCACACTTGGGGTAGTCATAAAACTGGCCTTGGGGGACGAGTGGTGAAACAATTGGTATCAGAGGAGTCAGTTATATCATAGAACATAGGACTCAAATATTTTCAGTGATGCAATAGTGATAAGTGTAGTGAGTGTGGTTTTTAATTCACGGAATCCAGTGATGGGGCACCGGCCGATGTATCCATACACCAGGACCCCAACTTCTGATTTCTAACTCATTGCACGCAATCACTGATTGCATGTTTGTTTTAAAAAATTATATTTATGTCACCTCGACCATGTCAGCTCACTGGGTATAAATTTTTACTGTAGCACACCCATTTATTTTTTGGAAGCCTCTACGCGGACAACCACCTAGAGTTCTGAGAGTTATAGGCACTGATAGCCCATTGAGTAATGAGGCCTCGGTTTAGGGAATTTTTCATGTGGAGGAACCAACGATACCACTCCCCATTGGCCACTGATGCCACCAGCCCTCATAGAAGATGGTGCATGCCGCTTAACGAATTTCATGTGTTCTAGTTCCAGACGCAACCTAGGTTCAGGGGAGAGACAGACCGACATGCGGGTATGGATTTGCTGGAGGCCATGCTGAGAGTTTTATGATTGCTATGGACACAATCTGATCTCCTGATTATCCTTGCCGCCAGATATTTAGAGTAAGAAGCATGAAGATGGTGGATCTTGATGCTCCAGGTCCAATACGAGGTGATGCTTTTCTATGTATACTTCAAGAGCCTGTTTCTGGTAGAGTGTGTCCCATAGACTCTTCGCACAGTGCACATATATGATCTTCTTCATCTGCAGTAGGGCCCCATGACTATAGATTAGTACTCAGCGAGTTTCATAGACCTCTCACGCTACTCCACTGATATGGTACGAGACCCATTATTCAGGGATCCGACCTTCGTGAAGGGGATGATATGGGAGATTAGAGCTACAATGGTCTCACACAGTATCCCGACATAGGCATGGGTGTCAGATAGAGCCCTCTTGCGCAGAGTTTCCTTGATGAGTAGTCACTAGTAGCGATACCCACTATAAGTTATCATGTAACGAAGTCATTTGGGGATGGAAGTAGATAAACATCACAGAGGACCAAGAAGACTCTACCTATCGGTGGACGACCGCATGACTCAGTATCAGTTGGGCGGGACACCCAAAGTGGAGAAAGATATTCCAGGAGCGGGCAGTGTTAGTCATGCGGTGGGAATTATCACATCACTCGTGACTGTCCGACCTACCATACAGATGATCATAATATGGCCTAAGTACCACCCTAGAAGAGACGGTGATTCGATCGAGTCGGTCCGCAGGGCGTAGGTGGACATGGAAGACAAGTTGGTCGAGCAATTGGATGAGAGAAATATTTCGAAATATTACTACCACCACCCACAGGAGGTCCACCCTAACTGCAGGGAGTAGGTGGATAGGGGAGAGCTCAATTCTAGGCAGCTGAGCTTATGATCATGGCCCTACTAAAATGATTCGAGGTATGATATTTGTCTACTACACCATAGCTGTAGTACTAATTGACATAGGTGCTAGTCATTATTTTATTTCCACCTTCCTCGTTCGGAGCTCGTAGATTTTGATTGAGTTGTTGGCTCTATCCTTACAGTTAGAGAGTCCTAAAAGATAAGATTCGATGATTACACACTAGTTTCAGCAGTGTGAGATTACACTATGATGTGATAGCTTCAGCTGGGATCTCTTAGTAGTGGCGTCGACACCTTACGATGTCATCTTGGGTATGGAATGGTTATTTATAGTCTATGATCAGATTGACTATATTAGGGGCAAATTGAAGTGTGTCCATATAGATGAGACCAGGGTTTCATTCACCATGGAGAAGGAAGCATTTGCCGCACAGGATAGACTTTCTCGGAGGAGAGTGCAGTTGATCACTCATCAGTCGGCTAGCCTTACCCTCAGAGAAGTTGATGTGGACAGTCCAAGTAATCCTATAGTGGTGGACTAGTACACAAGATTTTTTCCCAGATGATGTCTTAGGTCTACCTCATCATTGATAGGTGGAATTTTATATTAAATTGTACCAAGGCATGACACCAATATCTATGCCAGTATATCAGATGGCTCAATCGGGGATGTGTGTACAGATGAAGGACTTATAGGGGAAGGGATTCAGCTGGCCCAGTGCTTCACTTTGGGCAGCCCAGATTCTATTGGCCAAGAAGGAGAATGGGAACTTGAGGCGTTGTGTTGACTACCTTCGCCTGTACTAGGTGACCGTGAAGAACAAGTACTCACATCCAAGGATTGACGACCTCTTTGGTCATATGAAGGGATCAAGGTGGTTCTCGAAGATAGACCATAGATATGGCTGTCACTTTCTCGGAGTACGTGTCAAGGATGTGCAGAAGATGACCTTCAGGTGTCGTTACGTCCATTACAAGTTATTTTTATGCCATTCAGTATGACCAATGCTCCAGGTATGTTCATCTGACTCATGAACAAGATATTTTAGCCACACCTTGACCTCTTTGTCATAGTCTTTATTGACGACATTTTGATCTAATCGACTACTGAGGAGGAGCCTTCCAATCACATGTGGGTAGTACTAGACACACATCAAGAGCACTAGCTTTATGGTAAGCTCTCGAAATTCATGTTTTGGATCCGAGAGGTTCACATTATGGGTCATGTAATATCACAGGCTAGAGTTGTAGTAGATCCAGCAAAGATTGTGGTGGTACTTGCTTGGGATCCACAAAGGAGTGTGATGGAGGTAGTGAGTTTCCTGGGTTTGGCTGGATACGACAGGGGATTTGGGCCAGATTTTTTCCAGAGTTGCAGCACCACTATCAACCATGACGAAGAATGGGAAACCCTTTGTGTGGTCAGAGAGATGCTAGTAGATCATTCAGGAGCTGGGGCAGAGACTGACTAGTGCCACATCATAAGGCTTCCAATGGAAGGCATAGGTTACTAAGTCTTCTGTGATGCATTAGGGACCAGACTCAGATGTGTTATAATGCCAGAGCATGCAGTGATCACATATTTCTCTCGAGATCTGAGACAACATGAGAAGAACTATGCTACCCATGACCTAGAGTTAGTAGAGGTGGTATTCAACTTGAAAATATGGAAAAAAAATCTTATTGGAGACCAATTTAATGTGCACTCTGGTCACAAGAGTCTAAGGTATATCTTCACTCAGAAGGACATAAAACTGAGACTATGAAATTGTCTTGAGTTCCTCTAGGAATATGACTTTGAGATAGTCTATAATCTGGGGAAGGGGAACATTGTTGGAGACACACTCAGAAAGAGATCTGGTATATAGCTTCTAGGTGATGCAACGAAACACCTAGTCGCTTTGTAGATATCCTTTATAGATAGAGATAGAGAAGCTTTTTTCAGTCTCTTACAATCACTCTCCCACTTTTTCAGGGAGTTAGGGAGGTGCAACATGGGGACGCTGACTGTGATGCACGACATGCTCAGATATCCAATGGACATGCCCTTGATGGAATTTCTGAAGGTGGGGAGCATGTCATCCACTTCAGAGGACGTATCATGGTACCAGTGTCACATCATAAGGATGTTTTGAGGGAGATCCACACATCCCCTCTAGCGGTACATCTAGGAGTGGTGATGATGTACCAGAACCTCCAATGATAGAACTGGTGGCCCAAAATGACGAAAGCAATTACAAAGTTTGTCTCTCGATGCCTCACATGTCAGTAAGTGAAGGTGGGGCATCAGGTGAAAGCACACTTGGTTTAGCCAATAGAAGTCACAGAGTAGAAGTGGAATGTGATATCCATGGACTTCATAACGGGTCTTACACATACATCCAGGGGCGATGACTCAATTTGGGTGATCCTCGATAGACACACCACGTCGGACAACTTTCTACCGATCAAAGAGAAAGGTTCAGTAGAGATCTTGGGATGCCTCTTTGTACAAGATATTGTGCGGCTATATGGAGTATGCATGAAGATTTTCTCTGATCGAGATACACGTTTTACTTCCCGGCTATGGAAGGGTTTGCAGGAGGCTGTCAGGACGTAGCTTCAATTGAGAAAATTCATCCATCCTCAAACCGATGGTTAGACTGAGCGGACCATTCAGACCCTCGAGGACATGTAGAGTGTTGGGGTCCTCAACTTCGGTCACAACTGGGAGGATCACTTGCCATTGTTAGAGTTTGTGTACAACAACATCTATCACTCCACCATTGGGATGGAACCTTTTGAGGCTTTATACAGGCAACCATACAGATCACCTTTGTGTTGGACTGGCCCATGCGAGTCTGCATTTGTGGGACTAGAGATGGTATGAGCTACTACAATAATGGTGCATGTAATCCAGGAGCGAATGAAGACTGAACAAAGCAGGCAGAAGTTGTATGCTGACTAGAGATGGAGAACTCTGGAGTTCGAGGATGGTGACCACATCTTTCTACTATTCTAAACTTGACGAGGTTTTGTTGAGATTTGGCGGAGGCGGAAAGTTATCTCTTAGATTCATCGGACTGTTTCAGGTCCTCAGTAGAGTTGGAGAGGTGGAATACCACATAGATCTTCCACCTCAGTAGCTTCAGGTGCACGACGTTTTCCACGCAACCCAGCTGAGGAGATACATTCACGACCATTCTCACATCATCGACAATGGCGAGGCAGACGTCGACGATGGGAAAACCTTTATGATGTTTCCAGTAGATATTGAGTATTGACAGATGTAGGGCATTCACGGATGGTTTATACCTTTGCTGTGCATTCGCTGGCAGCACAAAAACCTCCAAGAGAGCACATGGGAGTGAGAGGCATAGATTCTTGCTTGTTATCCCCATGTGTCCCCTTAGATTTAGTTGTAGATTAAGTGGTTGTAAAGCCTGATGTGGGGACAATGTAAAGACCTAGATTTTCAACGTAATTGTTTTTAAATAAATGATAATTTTATCAGTCCTCAAAAATTGATGGTGCGTGATTTTGTGTCCCAGAGTTCCTGGGATGAATTTCTGAACTTTTTTTCGGTTACGTTTAGTAAACCTGTGAGGGGTTTTTAAACTTTTTAACCGTTGCATAGAATTAAAATCTGAGGGAACTGTTGAAATCTCAGCACCATTATTCAATTAAGGAGGCTTCCACCTTGACGGTAGTGGGTCGAGAGTGAACGATATTTTTTTTGGTTTTTTGTAGTAATAATAAAAAAAATAAGGCCATATATTATTTTATTTTATTTATCCACCCACCATGTGGATGCTCATGGGTGGGGTCCATCGGAACTAAACCTCCTCTTCTTGATTTATTCTTATGGGGACCTCCCGACCCCTTATTAATGGGAGGATAGGAAAACCACTCAACCCCCCTCATAAATGTGGGGGGGGGGGGGTTTCAACGACTCTACATTTTTTATTTTTTCAACACACCTTATTAATTGTGCCAAATCCTTCCAATTGGTTAATTTATCCAAAACATCAATTAATTATTTAAACCTTTTTGAATATTAAGCCAATGACTTAATAGATATTTCAATATATTATTTTTGTTACAGATTTACTTTGGTGGATTTGGAGAGAGGGGGAACATTACAGAATGCTCCCAACGAAGAACGCTCCACCGATGAGGAACTTCTTCGACCACACAAAACATCGACAAATTTGACCTTCTTCCTCGGAACTTCCTTCGACGTAGGAAATGTTCATCTATAAAAAATCGATGTCTCCCTTCTTGTGCCAACGTCAACCAACATCGAACAAGGTAGTGTTTTTAATTATGTATGATTTAATTCCCTTGATTCTTTCCTTATAAAATCAAAGAACGTAGATCAACTTCTTATCAAGTCGATCAGTAGTCTTTTTCCTTGTGTGTTGGGAATAAATTGTTGTGGGAAGTCGTAGGGGTTTGTTTGTTTTGATTATTTTTGGGAGGGTTTGAGATTATTCATTTTGTATTATGTTGAGAAATTTTCTACCACACTAATGCGGGGAGAACGGGCCAATAAAACAAGTCACATCCTCTCCTAAATCCATGACATTTATTTATTTATCACAATGGAGGAAGGAGGCGAAATAAAAGAAGGCGACGAAGGCCACAGAGCCACCACCCGTGGCCTCCACAACCCATGCCGACCCCACATCATTCATGTCTCCTAGCCGAACCGGTCGCACTCCCCGACTCCGCGCTCCAGCCGAGCCACCCATAGCGCCACGACCACCCTATCGAATCGGCTACGCACCCCATCTCCTCGTGCTGGCTGATCCACCCACGCTGCACTAGCCTCCCGGCCTAACCGTCTGCGCCGCCCCATGGTGTTCTGGCCTGCCGGCCGAACCGGCCCCACGCCCCACGGCACTACGGCCTCCCTGCAAAACTAGCCCCATGCCCTTGATGAACCTTCCTTGTCGCAAACCTCCGAGCCACCCCGGCTGATGCCGCCCACGACCCTCCGAGCCACCCTGGTTCACACCACCCACCAGCCCTATGATTCACCCCAGCCGAGCCGCCCCGCATATTCATGCCCTTGTGGCCACCATCGGCCCTCTATGGCCCCTCGCTACCCCTCACTGCTGGATAGGGTTTAACATAATGATCCCGAGGATGAACCACATAGTGATGGGGTGTTGCTACATGTAATAGTATAAGAAGTAATACCTCTAGGTGGTAAACAAGAAATACCAACACATGTAGAGAGATAAATGGTACATGTAACCAGCATACTAGGTGAGCATGATGAGCTCCCTTCATGAGTTTTAGTAATAGTGACCTTTCAGGTTCAGAGGAAAGCCCAAACCATATGCAGTTGAGGTATTTCATGAGGTGGTGTCCCTCATTTCCCATATTGTGAGGACATCAATAGATCATATGGTGTTCATGGTGGTGTGCCTTACCCGTGGATCAGCATGACGATGGTGGGGTTTGATGACCGAATAATATGATGGGAAGACTCTAGGATAGTTAGAGTTTGTGGATATATTATGTGAGGATTTATATACATATACATAGATAAATTTATGTATTCATGAGCTTTTTCAGCTCCATCTATGTAACATGATAGTAGCTAGGTGTTCATTTAGGTTTACGAACTTCTCTATTTACACGATGGCTATTGTTTGTGACCTATTATTCAGGGATTGGACATTTGAGAAATTACTGTTTAGAGACACATTATACAGTGTTATACCTATATGAATTCCTACCAATGATGGTTTATGAGAGTCATATTTTGTGGTGGAGTGTTTGGGTGTAGAGTATATACAATCAGTGGTTAGATATTGTTGGGAAGAAGGTGAAGAGACCTATGTATAAGGGAGTCGATATCAGTCTTAGAGACCTAGAAATGTGACATATATTACTATTAGTTCCTACGATAAATGGTCTTTGGTTTAGGGATCTTCTGATTTGTTTAGTCATCAAGTGAGAGGCAGTGCTACTAAGGTGGTGTAAAGGAAAATTTTGAATGTGATTTTCCGACGCATCGTACAACTAATAGAGAGACCATAGATGGGACACTGGGCAAGCGGTAGTGGCCAGAAAAGGTAGGTTTTCAACACAACAACCATGGAAGAGTAGATTATATAGAAGTAGGAGATTATATATACTTTTCATTTTTATTTCCACCACCCCAAGTTTTTATATGATATTCTTAGGGAGCTGGAGGACATGGATGGGGATAGATATAGGTCGTCATAGAATATATCACATAGGCTCTGTGGATGATTCGAGGTATGATATATATCTTTTCATCCTTAGCACCAATACTAATAGACACATGTTTTAATCTTTCATTTCCTTATACAAATATGTTTTGAGACTTATAGCTACATATTTAACGTTTATCTAGACCTTTATGCTTAGATACTCATAAAAGAGATGACTCGGTGGTAACACACATATGTCGACGATGTGACATTACTCTATGACGAATGTGATTCAGATAGAATATATTTGTAGTATCATTGAGGCCATAAAACATCATTTTAGATATATAATAGTTATTTATAGTTCAACCCCATATTGATTGTTCCAGATGACAGTTGTGGGGTGGTCCCATTGACGGTACAAGGTTTACACTACTGGTTTAAAGAAAATATAGAGAGTTTAAGATGAACTCATGCATAGGTGGGTTCATTCGATAACTCATTTTTAGGATAATATTATCCTTGATGCATTGGATGTTATGAGTTTTTAGTTTACAAAAATTGTGGTGGTCTATGGGGACGTCATCGCTGATGTTGTTCTTGGATTACATCCCCAATGAGAAATATATATATCCACGGATCTACCACTGATATGACACTAATATCTATGCCATCATATTAGTTGGTTCTAGAAAAATTCAAGAGATGACTGTGAATTTCTAGGACTTGGAGAGGAAGGGATTTCTTAGACTCTTTGTTTGACCCTTGTTAGCTTGAGTTTTGTTTATCGATATGGTGAATGGGAGCTCGAGGATACGTGTGGACTATGAGTTCATGAACCCGGTGACAATAAAGATCTTGTATTCACTATTGAGGATCAAAGACCTCTTTGTTCATTTGGGAGTGGAACGATGGTTTAGATGGTTTACATCAAGTATGGTATTAAGATACATTAAAGAAACCATTCGTTTGTCACCACAGTCATTATGATTACATGGTCATTCCATTTGGTATGATGAATTCCAAAGTGGATTTCATGGGACTCATGAAATAGATATTTCAACCATTCTTATTCTGATTTGTGTTAGACTTCATCCACGATATACTTGTATACTTTTTGTTTGTGTAGGGGCATTAAAACCACATAATGATGGTTTTGGAAGTACTATGAATAAACCAAATAATGGGATTCCATCAATGTTCCATCTATGGATACATGTATTCCACTTCTATGAAATGTTATCTTAGAATATGAAGTAGACATTGACCCATCCAAGGTCAACATGGTGTTAACATGGGATAAACAAAAAAATTTGATGGTGATTTGATGATTCATTGGGATAGCAAGGTATTCCCATAGATTCATTCCAATATTCTCTAGGGTATAAGCATCCATGCCTACACTGACATGAAAGGGGCATCATTTTGGGTGGACAGAGTGGTTCTATTATGATTTTTAGTAGTTTTCACAGTGATTGATGAGCACTCCCATCTTTAGATTACTAGAGGATTGTGTTTAATATGTAGTGTTCTATGATGAATCATGATCCATGATTTGTTTTATTATAATGTATAAGAAGGAGGTGTTTCAAAAAAATTCACTAGTTGAGACCATATGTGAAGAATTACCCGATCCATGATCTTGAGTTAGCAGGAGTTGTCTTCTCACAAAATATGTACAGTCTGTACCTGATGAGAGAGAAGATTATCATATATTAAAATTACAAGGGTCTCGAGTAGATCTTATCATATATGAATATTACCTTGAGGAAGAGGAAATAGATATATTTCATATAGTATTGTGACATTGAGATAGTCTAAACTCATAGTAAGTGGATTGTCATAGGATATGCTCTATGTAGGATATCTTGTCTGCATCTATAATACGAGGAGTTAGAGAAGTTGGCCTCATTGATGTTATTACTTATGGATAGAGATGGAGTATCTTACCTCTAGTAAAATATTGTTACATCTCTCTTTATATAGAGGCTTAGGGAGGAACAAAATGAGGATGTTGACTGTGAGGCACAATACACATATATATTAACTAGACATGTTATTGAGGGAATTTTTAATGATGGGTAGTAAGCCTTTTTAATCATGGGACACAAGATGGAATCAGTGAAATTGCAATAGGAGGATATGAGAGCATTTAATTCATATAATTTTATGGTATATCCAGGTGTGGAATAGTAGTACCAAAACCTCTGATGTCATTTTAGGTGGAAAGGGATAAAAAAAGAAGTTATAGAATTTCATTATCAATTATTAACATGTTATAAACTAAACGCTGAGTACAAATTTAAAATGGGATTAACTCAACCCCTTGAGGTTCCATAATATTTGTGTTTTGGGATATTAATTGACATAGTGAAGGGATTACCACATACATATAGGGGACACAATTATGTCTATGTGATCATAGAAGGACTCGACATGTCATCCAACTAATTATCTATTTAGGGGTAGAGTTTAGTAGATATATTTGGAAACATCTACATGTTGGAGATAGTCCAAACCCAAGAAGTCAAATTGATGATCGAATCTAAATTTGATGATTTATTCACCTCCCAGTTATTGATGGGATTACATGAGTCTTTCAGGACTCAATTATTCTTGAGTATAGTGTTTCACCCCCAATCTGACAATTAGAAATAGAAGATAATTAATTTATTGAAAGATATCTTGTGAGAATGAACGTAGGCCTTTGGTCATCATTGGGAATTTCACAAATAATTTGTGGATTTTTATATGAAAATAAATTGCAATACACCATCAATATTGAACCATTTGTGCTTTATATTGGAAATCCATTTTTTCACTACATATGTAGAATTACCTAGGATATTTATAAATCATGGAACTAGAATTACTTTGATAAAATAAAGGGCATATTAGATCATATAGTAATGGATAATGACTTTATAGATATATTGTATGTGTTATTCAAACAGAAGACAGATGCCTTTTAATTTTGAAGAGAGAAACCATGTTTTTCTACTTGTCTCGCATATATGTTGATTAATGAGATTTGGATAGTGAGGCAAGATATCCTTGAGATTCATTTTCACTTTATAGATTCTATGTAGAGTTAGTGAGGTGTCATAACACATGGATCTACCAACATAGTTAGAACAGGTAGATGAAATCTTCAACGTGTAGCAATTAAGACTTATGTTCATGACCTATCACACATTATCGACTATGGTGAGTTGTACATTGAAGATGGAGTGACAATTTCTTAGTACTGAGTATAGATTGGGAATCCTCAAAAGAGGATCATTAATTTGGGAGAGATTCCTTTGGTGTATTTTGTTTGGAAGTATGGGAATCTCTAAGAGAGAACATGGGAGAGTGTGTATGATATACAAGCATAGTACCGACATTTATTTTTACATCACACATTTTTTAATTTTGGGATTTAATGCCACAATGTGGGGTGAATATATTGAGATATATTTTCCATTTATAAATTTTTTATATTGTATTGGATATCATTGAGACTAGTTGTTAATACAATGTTAAATTCTTAGCCTTGGTGTGGCTATAAAAATTATTTGAAATATATTAAATATAATAAATGAAACATTCTCAAAGTTTTCATGAAATTTTTTAATATCATCTAAAAGGGGTCTTAGATATGTAATTAGAGGGTACCGTTGAGTATAGAATGTTTTATTTACCATAGGTGTGATATAACCATTTTCGGAAAGGGTCCTTTTTTTAAAAATCATTTTTTACAACGATATGAATAAAATAATTTTCAGAATTATATTATATTATATTATTGATTTAACATGGTTATTTTTATAAAAACATGGTCATAGAAAACTTATAGTTTTATCTGCTAAAAAAAGAGATCTGTATAATCCATGGAGATTCTGGAACATGATTCTGTGGGACGAAGATGACTCAAAAATGGATTTATGACCTATGTGATTTGAAATCAATGGATCTCTTGATTGATATAAATGCATCCCCATTATTTTCGAGTAATCAATATAAATTGAGGTATAATTTTTTTTGAATTGATTACTTCCCCATTATAATTTTCATTTGTGAAAGTGAATCATTTAACCAAAAAATTTATTCTTGGATTAGATGTTTTTAGGGATTGGTCTATTTGTGTGGATTCTATCTATATAATTTCATTATGAAGTTTTATTTCTTACTTTTTATTCTAACCTCGATGGATCTAGGACAACAGAATCATTGGAAAAGGTTCTTTCTTCATTTTTGAGGTTTTTAATTTCTCCCCCAATTATACATTCATTTCAGGAGTTCTTTATTCTTCCTATTGTTTGACATATCCCAATGAATTGATCTTTTCACACCCATTTCTAGGTGAAATTCTATGACATTATAAATATGGGACCTATAAATCATGACATTGGTGCTACGATAGACGTAGGAAAAAATTGGATGGTTTTTTATTCCTGATTACATGTTCACCAGCATAAAATAATTAACAATGAAATTGGTCGTTTTTTGAATGAACCTACTAGCCAAATCTTATTTTCGATGGTCACATGACATTATGGGGATCAATTAATGAATTTACAGTAATGGATTTTCTAAAACAGTGTCCAAGGAACTAAAGAAGGTGCACATATTCCAGATTTGGATTCCTAGATGAATCTACACTACATAGAGTGTAACCCAGAGCCACACACCATGTAGTCCCATCTAGGTGGTTGTTATGGATTTCAGATGAATATATGTGTGACTTAGTTTGTGAAACCAATCCCATAGTTTGTGGCATATTTCTAGTGGATTGAATTGTACATTTAAGGCTAGATAAACATTGATTGGGGTACATGAGTTTGAGAACCCCGTTTACTCCCCTACACATAAACATCATGGACAAAGTACACGGGCTTGGCCTTGTACTGGTAAACAATAATGGTATATGGGAAAACCACATGTAGAGTACTGTTACATAGACACTACATAAGATAAAGACCATTTAGATGAGTATAAACTAGGGTCAAGGTATATGGTGTGTTACCCTACTAATAATTGTGTTTTCCTTAACGTGTGGATGAGATTCCTTATACACTACATCATAAATGGTTTGTTATGGTATATTCTCGATATCCATACACTATGGTTTGGTATGGAACAACCTCCCTATACTAGAAAAATGATACCTTCCCCATTACGTATTAGATAGTGCTGTTGGGATCCTCCTGTGAGGCCCATAGTAATAATTTCTATTTCTTCTAATGACATAGGGGGAGTTATTAGTATCATCATGACCATCACTACACGTGATATGATTCTCTACATAGAAATTTAATCCTGATTGAGTTTTTGGTATACCCCATGGCCCAGCAAGTGATTGTAATATATGTATCATATCTCTTTGGACATTAATTTTGTCCATCCTATGTTGTGACCTGATATGAAGTAACTCTCAGAAAGTGGTCATTAGTGTTGTAAGACTCTGAATTGTATTTTCCAAGATGAGTGCTTTCTCGAGCCTTTGATCAATAATCCATGGATAGTGTTATAGTTTTAAATTACTATGGAATATGTGACTTTATTTAGTATATATATATATATTATTTCTACACATTTTATAGACATATACATGTGTAGAGATGACTACACTTATTTCATTATTTTGGGGTTTTGGTTGTCCTATTGAGTGTTGTTATACTCACCCACAAACGATATTTTCTTCCACCTATCGTGTCTTGTGTAGACCATCATCCATTGGATGAAGTACTTGATGGACCAAAAATAGATAGTTCATAGTGGGACCAGAAATACCTAGATGTGTTCCAACTACATTAGGATATTAATTCTATTTTTACTATTAGTTTGGTTATTTTTGAGACTCTTTGTTTTAGGATCCTATTTTTCTCTTTTTAATTTCCATTAATTCATATCATACTCTAGCTGTGGGATTTTGTTGTATACATGAATTTTTGTTCAGTTGTTTTTATATTTAATCATTGTATATGCATTGAGATGTGTTCCTCTGTATAGTTATATATAATAAGGCCTCCAATGTTAGTGATAATCATAATATGTGGTTGTATATATCCCTTGGTCTTTTGCAGGTGAGCTTGGGGAGTCACGAAAAAGGACCCTTTTGGATGGGTCGTCACATATGTCATACGATATTACTAACATGATTTAATATGTGGATAATATGTTAATGATTTTGAATACATATTACAAACTAACAATTTTCTTATAATACTGAAAAAAAATCTGATCAACTAATAAATACATCGGTAATATTATTTTATTTTTATTCCTTATTCATTAAAATATACAAACTAAAAGTATTTCAAATTCATATAATGAAATACATTCTTTATGTAATTAAATTATTGGATACTTATTTCTATGAATTTATAGTTGGTATAAAATAATTTATTTAAGGTTTGTGTTTTGGAATCATGGTCTGCGAGTGCTGGTCTTGGGAATCAAACAGATATGTATTTCATAGTTGTATCTCATATAATAAATTTCGATACATGGAACCATTGTATGGTAGTGGTTTCTATGTTTTTTCCATTGAAATATAAGTTTAAATTTTGTTATGATCTATATTTTTTTCATTTATTACTACGAATATTATTTATAAAATGTTTGCTATGTGTAAAAACAATTAAAGACATTTGATGTTTTTCATTAATGTAATTTCATTTTTTTGAAATAAGGGATGAAATGGACTGGTTTCTTATGAATTTAAAATACATTTTTTTCAATTTTAAAACAATATTTTGAAGGATTTATTTTTGTTTTTAAAAATTTTTAAAATTATTATTTTCAATTACATGAGAATCACTTGTTTTCAAATAGGAATTTACATTATCTACTATGAACGAAAAAGGGTTAAATCTCAATCTATAGTTTTTTTATCCATGATCAGCTAGATAACCTATTTGTTAGATTATGTTTAACAATTTTTCCATTGACAATAATTTGATGAGAATAATATAAACACCATGGGGAAATGCTATTATAAATTTTAAACTAAACCCCTATATATACATCAGTGTGTGTGTGTGTGTGCTCTTATAATTTTTTCTATTTAGTTCTTATTATTTGATCTCATTGTTTTATTTTTCATTGCATATATTGATGTATGTGTGGGGACATGGTTAGTGAATATCGATCATGTAGATGTCAAATTTTAGTTTTCCTATAAACTTAAAATTTTTGGATCCTGTATCTACCAATTTTTCCAAAAATATTTCATATTTTCTCTTAGTTCATCAAATTATACTACATTTTATTTCAAAATAGAGTTTTTAATTTTTATGTATATTTATTTTACTAAACCACATTTGGTATAATTTTATATTTGAGTCTTATTATTTGATATTTAGGGATATAAAACTTCCATATTGGTAATTTATTATTCATAGTGTAGAATATTGATAATATTTTAATTGTGGTGCTAATAGTTTTCCCAAGGGTTTATATTTAATCCCATGGCTCTTCTATCTAGCCGGTTCTGATTGGGAACACACATTGATCATTTCGGTGGGTGATATTTAGCACAGTTCACCAGAGAAAGGAGTTGGTACATAAATAAAGGGTACTAAAGCATATGTTCTAAAAATATAATATTTTTTATTGCTCCACCTTCATATTAGGTATCTTTGGTAGTTAGGATATTGTGTTTTTATTTTTATTTCAAAGGTTTGTTAAGATAAGGTTCATGATAACAACCTTTAATTACCACACTTATGTTTCAATTGTAATATTTGATTTTTATTAGTTTCTGATTATTTCATTTGGTTATTATTTCAATTTTTGGTGATTCTATTTCATTGGAATTATTTATATTCCCTATGGGATTTTTGGTGCTTATATTAGAATTTATTAAGATATAGTGACTCGATGTTATCTCATATATCCTAACAACCATTCAGAGTCAGTGGTCATGAATCTAGAAGTATCTTAGATGGTTTTTCTTGATTGGTTCATAGTCTATCAAACTAGAATAACTATCCAATAATGATTGAATATCTCATTTATATTTTATATTTAAACAAATGTATTAAGATAAACAAAAATGAAGGCTGGGTGAAATCAAGGGAGTTCTATTATTTTTTTAACGAATTAGATTAACATTTATATATTGAATGTCATTATTTTTTAATTTTTTGTGAAATATTTTTCATATAAAAAATGGGATAATTCATGAATAATATTTGAAACATTACATAAACTCAAGGGGATTGATTTTAAATATAATTTCATTAATTAAATTATTTATAAATAGGTGACCCCATAATGAAATCTAGAATGTATTATTTGTTGTAAAACCATCTTATAAGGTTGTTTATAAATATTTTTCTCCCATTTTTATTATTTTTATGGTGTTGTTTATTTTAATATAATGATGTTTTAAATTATATTATATAAATAATTTTGTATCAATATGAAATGAATAATAAATTTTACAAAATTATTTTGAAATAAAGAAGAATTTTGTAAAGTATTAGTGGGTACCTTGTTTTATATAGGATTTAGAAATTTATTAATATATATTACATGTTAGTAAATTCAATGGGGATTTGTCTGGTTTTAATTTTTTAATTTGTTCAAATTATTAAGAGATTTTATAGGTATATGTGCTTAAAAATTATAGTTTATTCTTTAGTGAATGTAGAATTATTGAATAGGAATGCATAATTAATGAAAATGGTATTTTTTAGCATGTGATGAATGGTTTCACTTAGAGAGTTTCCCTTAGACTATTATGTAACACTGAATCCTCTATTATAGAATGTAATCATTGTACAATAATGAAATTTAAGTAGAATTCACATTTTATTATTTAATAGTTCAAAATAAATTATATATATATATTATATATTTGTTTTTAAGGATAAATTTATAGATTATATAATACAATTATGATGAAATGAACTAATTATTTATGTTTACCATTTCATTATTTACTGTAGATTAAACATTCATATTTTTTTTGGAAATACTCGATTTTTGTGATGATAGTGATAATTACTAATTTTACAGAAAAAAATATTAATCATTAGATGATTATGATATAATCATGAATTAAAAATATATAGAAAAATTATTAAAAGAATATTTTTTATACTAATTATATCATTAACAATATTAGTATGAATTTTGAAAACCCTACTTCACTGTTGGAAATATATTTCATATTCTAATATAATAAAAAAATATTATTTTTTCTTTTTATTTAATTTAGTTTTTGGAAAGTGAAATTTAGTTTTTTATTAATCTAAACATAAAATATAATTATTTCATTTATTAATAATAAAACGAAAGTTCTTATGAAGAACATTTATATTTTATATTATTGTAAACTATTTATTACACTTAAGAATAATTTTTCTAAATACAGGGTTTCATTTTTTATAGATATGATTTATTACATATAATTTCTCCAATGTTAAGAATTTATTATAATAAAGTATCTTCAATACATGTAATTATAATTTCAAAATATTATTATAAGTTAAATTTTAATTTTTTTCAGAAAAAAATTAATTTTCATGGAAATAATTTATAACAATGGTTATAGAAAAAATGCGATAAAAGGGTCAATAAATATAGATAATTATTTATAATGGGACTAATATAAGTTTAACTATTTTTAGTCATCTATATATACCAATTATATTTATTACCGTTGAATCTATAAATATTTGGTGCCTCTTAAAGTGAGTGATAAAATATATTATATAATAATTTTTAAATTATTTACATGTTTTCAACAAACATAAATTATAAAACGTCTCCCCTATCCATCACTCCTATACACATCATAAACAAATATCATGAAAAATACCAACCCACATATAATAAAAAATATATATATCCATGTATTAGATATTGTTTTCACCGTATGTAACAATTTTATAAATTCATAATGGATTAGCCAAGAAGGTTATGAGATGAAGAGGTAATTGTAATGACTAACACCGTTAATTTTATTTCTTCTTCATCATCTAAATTTTAATCAATATTTAAAAGAATAGAATTCTAATTTTATAATTAATATACAAAATTATAATTATATTTATGGATTATTGATTTCGTACCTTTTCTCAATCCGACTAAATATTTAAATTCCACTAATGTGTACATAAAAACTACCTTCTCTCGGAAATAATGCATATAATTTTTACTCACTACCACACATTGAAATTTTCTACGATGTATATGATATAATTAAAATTTTATTATTATGTTACAAATGATAAATTAATAAACCAATATTATCCACATTTTTACCCTCACATGTGTTTGAAAATTATAATTTAAATTGTTTGTACTTGAGGATTGTAACATCTATTAATATTTCGGGCTAGCATTTAATTTTTTCTAAAATGTTTATTATGAGGATAGATTGTGGTACTCCATAACTAGATTCCAAAATCTTGTTCTAAAATATTTTTTTTTTAAAAATTTCATTTGATATAAAAAATTATAATATTTATTTATTTTACATCATTTCCAAATGTTAAAAATTAAATATCACAGGTATCTACAAAATAATTTGAAAGAATGCATTTTTTAAATGGTGGAATGGAAATATAAAAACTAATTTTACATATTATTTTGATAATTTTCCCAAACTTAATCCAAAATAGGTTTCTATTTAGAATACTCATGTTTTACACATCATCATAACCTAAAGAATCGAAACATATATATGGGTTTATCTATAATAATATATATATTGAAACTCATAAATATTTTATCAATATTTAGATCACAATAATATGAGAATAAATTATCTTTATATAAATATCCTAATTAATATAACTTGTAATAATAATATTTTTCTATAATAAATAATAAAATGGCTTTCATTCTCAAATGATCAACAATATGCCAAGACATAAGGGTACATAAAAATAATATAATAAACAAGATACATGGAAGAATGAAATAATAATATGATATATAAATGCAACAAAATATAAATCATTAGAAAATATATCCTAGTGAAGAGGGAATTTCTACAACATTCAAATCACATAATGGGACTTTCCTAACCATTGTACCATCTTTGTAGTGGTCTAGCAAATTGTTAGTATATTGGGATTGGTATGACAACCCATGTACCCTCAAATATTTTTGATAAAAACGTATGTACACTCATAGGCCTCAGATAATGACCAGTACAACCTCATGGGATTTGGTTAACAACCTATATACCATATAATGAATATGATTTTATTTATATAGACACATGATCTTGTCCTCAAAATACTTGTACCCTATTTGATATGGTAAAATAATTCATTTACCCTCTTAAGATAAGAGAATAACCTAGGTGAACTATTAGGATTGGGGTTCTACTAATTTATGTTAAATGAAAATTTGAATGAAATTAAATTTTTTTATTGAATTAAACCCATAATTTCATTAATAATATGTAATCAATTCAAATTTTATTACATTGTGAATTTTTTACATTATTGGAAATTGTGTTGATATATGATGTTTATTGTTTTTTATTCTTTTAGATTAAATGATAAATCCACAAATTGTAATAAAATATAAGAATTTAATTATTTTAACCAATCTGAAATAGAATGTTTAATGGATTTATTCTTGAGTTGTATTTATTTCATTCCCATTTTAATTTAGTGAAATTTATAAATATAACAATTTTCAATAAAATAAATGTGAAGTTATGTTTATAAGATTTAATAAAAAGTAGATTTTAAATTAGCTAATAATTTATTTCATGTAATTCAATAGGCTGAAATTATTTTTGAAATAAATTTTGAATTTATTTATGGAAGGTCATTTTTTTTAAATTTATAATCCGGTTATTTTTTAAATTTAAATGTAATTTATGAATGCCTCTAAAAAATAAGAAATTAATGTTTTATATAGTGAAAAATATAATAGCATGAACAATAATAACTATACCTATAGAACAATTAACATGATACCATGATAATTATCAACCTTCATATATGTACCTCTATGTCTAGTTCTATTTTTATCAAAATCTAGAAGATATATCTTTTTACCATGGTTGTTTCCACCATAAAAAACCTAACACCACCAATGTCGCTTCTTCTAATAGCAAATCACTCCATCATCTATGATTGTGTCCTCTATTTTTATACCACTATCTTACTATTTTGGTATTCTTACAAATAAAATTTACAGTATTATTCATCAATTCCATATATACCATCACTAGCACCACCCTACCTCTAGTAATAGTCCTTGTTTCCATAAAAACCATTCTTCCTCTATCACAACTACTTCCTACTGACACCACTACATCCACTATCGAATATTATTTTATATCATAATCTAGTACTTCCACTCATGTTCTATATTTATTACTTAATCAATAAATCCAACAAATTCTTTTTCTATCATTGATATCACATTCAACATCCTATAATTCCACCAGCATTCATTATAATTCCATTCCATTATTCTGCAAATTGATTGTGCCCAGACACTATCAATGAATTGAATGGTTCTAGGGCCCAAAGTGGAAGTTAAATTGATGGGGATTTTAAATTTATAATAGGTGGGATGACCGAAATTGTCATCGCCAACAATATAAGCCCTAGTGAGGTCATAGGATCTCTCGTAAATTGTAAAAGCACAATACTAAACTGATAAAATCCCATTCTAGATCTGAATTCACGCTCGACTGCTACTCGCCGTTAGAGATTTCTGCTTGAATAATTCAAAGTAGGATCACTCTAGATCATCTACACGTACATCAATTTTTTTTTGGAATGTTGATCATCAAATTACAAGTGCTAGCGTGGTGATCTAACGATGTCTTCAATGTCTCGATGATCACCACATCGAGATAACTTAGATGCATGAGAATGATCTTGATCTGAGTTCATGGATAAACTATTTCTCTCTATTGGAAGAAATATGAGAGATATTCTCTCATTTTAATTCCATTGAAAATGAACTAATAGTAAAAATGTATCCAGTACTTAGAGACTGCCTCCTATTATATTTATAGAGGAGTTGATAAATACCCATTGGGGTTCCCCAGCCCCAGTTTATTTCAACATCCACTGAATAAATAATTCTGACGAACTAAATTTCATCAATATTATTTATTATTTTATCAAATTCTTATAATATATGTAATATATTATTTGATAAAAAAATCTATTTAACTCGACTCTCTATCCCGCTTAATATTAATTGAACCATGAATATTAAAATAATATTCTTTCGATTAATATTATCTTGTATTTACTAAACAGGTAAATAAATTAAATAATCTAAATCCCAAATATTCATAACATGAATAATAAAGATTTTTTTTAATTATTTTGGTGAGAGATATGTTGTAAAACAATAAGTCCCTATGGTGGGGACCCTTTGTCTTATATACCTGTTGATTTGAAAAGGGAATATTCTTGAATACGCTATTGTGTGTAACCCTATAGGCCCTTATCTCAATAGTAGTGAATAATAACCACAAACCAAGGCATAGTCTAGCAACCCATCAAGGCCCCTGAAGATATAAGGATTTTCATAGAAATGGAAACCAACCTATGAACATTGACTGTGCACTATAATATCACTGTCATTAAATATCTTATTTAGCAAGATTCACTCTTGTGTCATCTCCCACTTCATTATTTATTATTTATTGTTCTATCAGGATGGATTTAACTTTTTAATGCTTTGGCCATAGACATAATAAGGAAGGACCATCCTGATCAACAAGGCCTGATAAATACAACATCCTAATCATGGAAGCAGCATATCGTTTCATGACCATTCAACAAATGTCATGCCACTAACGACACACCCAACACAAGCTACCTTGCCACGATTTAAATGCCATGGTTTTTTCTTTTCATCAAAGTATGAAATAAAATTATACACACTTTTAATGTTCTTATTTCAGGAGACCAATACACATGTCCGTATATAGGAATGACCAATGAAACCCAAAATATGTCGTGTTAATATTGGAAGGCCTATCCTCATGATCTAAATACTATATATCACCAAGTGTGATCTTCATGAGAATAAGTCACGATTCAAATGTACCTAAAACACCAAGTATTTGGAAATCTACTATATCAATTTAGTAATATGTATCTAGACCCTAATACATATATTAAACATTGATGTCATTGTATCTCTACGTTATCATTATATAATTGTATCTGTTATAACCTCTCGATACAAAAATTGTTATATGGACATTACACTTATAATAGTGGATGTATAAATGTATATAATATAAAAGTAAGATAACATCATGCATAACAAACTGTATACATGATGTGGTAATAAAAATTACTACATAGTTGGGTCCACGGAACCCACTATTTCAACACTCCCACTTGCACTAGTTCCAACTTACTTACCAAACTTGTTAGGTACTCATATGAGAAAGATCATGCTTCTTCTGAGTTATGGATTTAACTGCTTGTCTTGTCACGTTATTTCCACTTGACATATCTATTTTATGAGACCTCATCTCCTTGAGTAAAAATTCTCAATATAAGGTATCCTAGAGCATATCTCTTTTCTCTATTTTCATAACATGAAAACATGCCTAGTATGAATATCAAAATTTACATTATGATAATACATTTCCCAGTATGTGTGATTCCATGAAATAGAACAAATTGATTCATTTAACTAATTCATTGCATCCTTAGATGAATGAAACGTACTTATTATTAGTAGGTATGTTTACCACAACATTTTATGAACATGACTCGCTCATTGCATTAGCAGAACTACGATACTATGTCGAATTGATCTATGTACTACTAGTATGTTTCCCCCATACAACTAGTATATCTTATTCTACTTATACATGGTACATTTTATTTGTACTTCCCAAATTACATGATTATATTTTTAACTACAAAACCTGATTTATCGATGAATATAATTGATTTCTTCCTTCTATATGGTGTTTTCTGGTAGTATAAATTCTTATATATTTTTTTGGAATACGTTATTTATCCATCACTCAAGCATATAGTACACAACTCACAACTTTAATCTGTGACAATGTTTCGAACATGTGAACCTGGAGAGATTATGCCATTAGACATTTGTAGAGACCCGAAGTTTGATGTACATGGACATTAAATGACTTTATCGGAAAACTTAATACATAAAAAAAAAGGTAAATAAGGATCGTAATAGTTTAGTGTCTTGGGAAACTCAGAATATAATCTTCTAATCGTGGTGAAAGATCTTCAGCATCTCCATTAAGATCTTTCCCTTTTTGTTTCCTTACCTAAAACCTTTATTTTAATCCTGGGGGAAAATAAAAAAATAAAAAGAGTGAGCTCAAATTCTCAGTAAGGGTAAGCATGGTTAAATAAAACATACCATATAAATTTGAACTTAAAAACATGAACATAATGTTTAAACATCATAATCTTGAGAAATGACATAAATCAGGGAAGTACGTAAGGCATAGATCATAATGAAACATTAATGATGATAAAATAGCATTGTAATTAAAAATGTAATGGTGGAAAACCATTAAGCACAAGATATGATTTCCATAATAGCCAAGGCATTTCTTCCAAGACCATCTTATTGGACAAAGTCCCTTTCTGAATCGAGTTCAATCCTCATTCCAGTCCTGAATTACTGAACCTGTTTAACTTGCCATTCCAGCCATGTCAATCTCATGAGATATAAATCTTTACCCAATGCATTGGAGGTAGATATAGGTTCCACCCATCTCATAATGAAATCATTCTTACCTGTACCACAAAATAAACATACATCATTCATAATAACCTAATAAATAGAATAGGTTTAATAAACATCATTCCATCAATACATAATCCATATAAAAGAAATGGATATCATTTAATAATAAGGAAAGTGAAACCATGTAAATCATAGAGACATTATACTTGAAACATACACATATGAAATAATTTATTCTTAGATGAATTTTTTTTTATAAAACACCTGAAATGAATTCTTGAGGAAAATATCCTTTCTTCTTCAAAATCATGATCTTTTCAAAAAATGTCATTCAATTTTAAGAGAAAATGATTTTTTCAAAATATTCATGAAATATTTTGGAGGAAACTTCATTAAAATAAGTCTTTATAAAATCATAAAAATCCATTCATGCCATATACGTTAAATAACCATTCTTCTCGTACTTTTCCCGGAATAGTCAAAAAGTACCTCATAAAAGAAAGATTCTATACATACCATGTAGTAAATGTGAAAAATGGGTAAAAAGGACATTAAACATACATGAATCCATTTTTAGGAAACATGGACATGGATGAGAACAATAACCCCAGTAAATACTTACGAATAAGCAATCTTGGATAAAATTGAGATTTGAAAAATTATCCCTTACCTTAGGTATGATATGCTTCGTACATATCTGAACCTCCCATATAATGAATTAAATAATGTCATTGACTTATTACAGAATCATATTCATTGTTATGATATCATATATGGTTCATTTATGACTTTATATTACCCATTCTTTTGTAAATTCCATGTTAAAGAGCGTTTTGGGTAAAATCGTTCATTTGTCGTCTGTGTTTTGACTTTTAATTATTCATATGACTACTTAGATCATGATTAATTAATTCCAGAATGTAAAACATGATTTATATATAATATATATTCAGAATATACATATATATAATGGATCAGTAAATGGAAAGAAACACACCATTCATGGAGACGGTAGGCCGTACGTACGCATGAACGCTGTTTTCGTTTCCTTATTGAATTGAATGGAATTAAGTAGATGAAATAAATAAATATATACATAAATCCAGTAGAATTATTATGTCATATATTTCATGATTATTTATTATATATACTTTATAATCATTCTTGAATGGTTATCATGGAAAGTGAATCTCATCGCGTCGTGGAGACGGTATTCCGTAACATATGCACAAGTGATGATATCATTCCCATGATCGTGGAATTGTATTTAAGAGTATGTATAATATTAAAGACTCAATATCACTTTACAATAATCAAATATATTAATTAATTTCACCATTATACCCATCCAAGTAAGGTGGTGGTGGAAAATAGATTACACCACGCCGTGGGGACGATATTCCGTACGTACTCACACGCAGTGATTTCGTTTTCCATAGGATGGATAGATGGTGAAATATGGTTGTTTCATACGTATAATAACATTTCAGTATATTATTTATACTTATGTTATTACTTGATAATGAAACAACTAAAGAAGAAGAAGTGGAAGAAGAAATAAAGTTGAAAGAATCAGCAACGGACAATACCTCTTCTTTGAAGCACCTCTTTGAGACCTCCACATTGGGCACTAAAATTGGTCTTTGAAGATAACCAGAACCTCTAGGATGTTTCTATGGAATTGTATAAGAGAATTTGTCAGGGGTTGGCAGATATTGAATGCTCAATGTGGTGTGAGGAAAAGAGGGAGGAGGTGCCCTTTTATAAGGGAGGAGAGGGGCATCTTTGGAAAAATAAAAAATATAATTTTATTATAAAGTCGTATTCGGTTTTTAATAGCTTCAAATTGTTTTATTTATAATCTAAGTTGGGGATGGGTCGAAATCCTATCATCCAATAGAATTTAGGCAAGTTTAGGTTCTATTTTAACCTTATCATTTAGATTTAACCTTAAGTTAAATAATTGTACTTTTACCGTGTCTTCTTGTTTTCTTACACTATATGGTTAATAAACAAACTATATCAAGCAAAACGAACCCCAAGTGGTTCATTATTAATATATATATCCTTATATATGAAATTTTTTCGATCCTTATATTTTTTGGAATAAAATAACAATTAATAATATAATAATTGTTTTAAAAACTATTTTATGTCAATTTTGACATTATTTGGTACTTTATTTTTGTGAAAATAATAACCGCATTATTAGTTCAAAAATAGTTAATTAAATCAATAATAACATGTCATAATAACCTAGAAAATTAGTGGAATTCATAAAATGTCTCAAATTACATTTATTTGGGTATTTATAACATCAATTATGTCAATATTTTATTAATAAGATAATTACTACATCATCTTTGTGTCATAAATAAATTAAATTATGTAATGTCTAAAAAATATAAATAAAATACCATTATGTAGTAAATCTTTTTTTATTTCTAATGAATATTTATAGTCTAATTTATCATATGTATTACCCTATATTAAAAATTATTTAGATATTAAACATTAATTTTAACTATTTTAACCCTTCTTTAAATAAATTAATAATAAATGTCCTACTCTAATCCAAGTGTGCCTAAATGGTGATATTTTATTCCTAAGTATGTTTTGGACGAATTTGACTTATCCAATAGAATTAGGACATGTGTTAGGATAATAATAATATCATTTTTACCCTTAATTATCCTATTTACTTTTAACCGTCGTAAATAAAAGTAAAAAGTTACTATTCAGTAAAAAAATATTTTCATCTCATTGAACCACATTTTAGTCCGTGATATTAACATATCATTGTTTAGGAAAACTTAGTATTGCATAAAACACACGCTATTGTGGAAGGTCATGATTGTGTGTAATGCAAGCAAAGTCAGGGATGCGTGTTTTGCAAGCTCCTTTTGGTGTAGCGTTCAACACAAGACATTAATGAAATTAAAAGGAGTATTTTTCATAAAGTCTCGGGGTGCTACATTCTACCCCCCTTAAAATAAACTTCACCCTCGAAATTCGTCGGGGTTATAAATGGTTTACAACTCGAAAGTGTGTTTAATAGAAACCCACATCGTAAAAAGGAATACCAAAACATGGCGTTAAAAACTAAAGTATGGAATGTAATGGTTACCCAAATTAACTCATCACTGGGTTTCCACATAGGAGATCATATGTGTCAATATGGATATGGAAGAGAAATCTAACCATCATGTTTTGATGGAGAGTGGTAGAGAACATGGCTATGAAAATAGCCATCAATCACAAAGCCATAGATTTGTGATGATCTAAGGTACCATCTGATTCATTGTATATAAGGACACTAGGACAACATTTTTGGTTTTCAAGATCATTTCCCTAAATTTTATGAACATGGAATTAGAAGAAATACTTTCATGATTTTGGTACACTCTCACCTTTGGTCGTTATTTGGATAATTTCCACTTCATCTCTTAAAGAAATTAAGTTTAATTTGTCATTCGTGAAGTGTTAAAATATCATGTGATAGAATGATGGGTCATTCTATCTATCTCAAACAAAAGGTTATAAAAGTTATCAAAAATACATAAGTTCATATATAGTGAGATTAATCATATATGGTTCCTAAAATGGACTTATACATCATATATAATAATGATTAATATAATAAAATGAGTTTATACTAAACAGGGACTTCTTATAGGCTAGTGGTAGGCGATAAAGGCCAGTCACACTTCGGTTGTGGGTTCGATTCCCATAGCCTTGTCTGACACGATGGGTTGTCGCCCATCCTGCATGTTGTCCTTTTTCTAAAACAACATTACTATAACATCCCATCAATAATATCGAAAAAATTTCTATCCTTATAAAATAATGTCTTATGTCCAACATAATCTATTCCAATCTTTAGGCTTATCTAAAATATTTCGGTCCAAGCTCATAGTATAAAGAAAACGATTACTTGAAATGTCCTAAACCAAGCATGTGAATACCATCATTTATCCCCCATATATCTTGTTGGTTACATTCCAATCATGTGAATATGTTAATCATGTATTCTCTTGAAAAATTAATACCCATTAAACCTTAGTGAAAATATGAATGCTATCAAAAGTTAACTCTTTCAACAAACATAAATCCAAAAATTCTATATACTAAAACCATGATATAACCTTCTTCTTATATCAGTTATGATCTCATGAATACTATCAAAAATTTAATTTTCTCCTTATCCCTTCATTATGAACATATCATCTACTTTCCAAAAATATCTGAATAACCATTCATGGTTACTAGTACCATTAATCATACAATTTCAAAACAGAAGGAATAACAACAGTGTAACAATCCATAGATGTCTCTGTATTCCATAGTACCATGAGATTACTTGTACAAAATTACACTTGATAAACATGTAATCATTCCACTACCTTCTTAAACCATTGACCGAGCTTCACCAATTATTTCTTCTCAAATATCATTTGTATTCTCTTCATCATCATCAACATAATTACTACACATATGACCGTACTGATTCTCTTCGTGAGACTTTCCCTTAGGGAATTGGTTTGCATTATTCCCTTACATTCCACATTTAAAACATTTAACCGTTGTTGATGTCGTAGCAATACCATTATCCTAATCCATGGTGTTAACTGAACCTTTTCCTTTTCACTTACTGGCTTTGTGTCCTTCTTTTCCACACCCAAAGCATCTTCCAGTTCCTTTGAAACAATATCCCTGATGCCTGTTGCCACATGATTAACATGAGGGAAATTAAACATTCATTCCTCTATGATCATCATGAAACTCCATATTTCTCTTATTATCCGAGTCGGGATACATACCAAAGTTGAGATTATTGATCATATTATGAGATTTATGATTAGGCATAATAACGATGTTTAGACTTCAAAATCCCATTTCATTTGGTTTATCAAGAAGAATATCATTACATTGTCTGTCATATCCTCCATTATCATGAATCTTCCTATTTCCATCCATTTTCTAAAATCCAAAAATAATAGTGTGAGAGGAAAAAATCATGCTAGGGAAAACAACATAGTAATGGTGGAGCACCCTCAATATCTAACATCTTAGGTTAAATTCTAAGATCGTTACCGTAGTACTAGGAATATAACCTGTAAATATACTTATCCTTAGGGACATCCCTAGACATACCTTAGAAATATATCTAGGGATCTCAGTAACGTTTTCGCATCCTAGTATCCAAAGGTTGACTAAACATTTACTCTGATACCAACTGTAGAGACACGAATCTTGATGTACATGGACATTACATTACATTAGCGGAATACGTAATACATAGCAAAAACAGACACACAAGGATCATAATAGTTGAGTGTCTTTGGAAACTCAGAATATAAACTTCTAATCGTGGTGAACGATCTTCAACATCTCCCATAAGATCTTCCCCTTTTTGTTTCCATACCTAAAACCTTTATTTTAATCCTGGGGGAAAATAAAACATAAAAAGGGTGAGCTCAAATGCTCAGTAAAGGTAAGAATGGATAAAATAAAACATACCATATACATTTGAACTTAAAAACATGAACATAATGTTTAAACATCTGAATCTTGAGCAATGACATAAATAATGGAAGTACGTAAGGCATAGATCATAAAGAAACATTAATCATGATAAAATAGCATGGGAATTAAACAAGTTATTGTGGAAAACCATTAATAACATGATATGATTTCCATAGTAGCCAAGGCACTGCTTCCAAGACCATATTAGTGGACAAAGTCCCTTTCTAAATCGAGTTCACTGCTCCTTCCAGTCCTGTATTACTGAACCAGTTTAACTTTCCATTCCAGCCATGTATATCTCATGAGATATAAATATTTACCCAATGCATTGGAGGGAGATATAGGTCCCACCCATCTCATAATTAAATCATTCTTACTTCTGCCACAAAATAAACATACATCATTCATAATAACCCAATAAATAAAATGGGTTTCATAAACATCTTCCCATCATTACATAATCCATATAAAAGAAATGGATATCATTTTATAATAAGGAAAGTGACACCATGTAAATCATTGATACATTATACTTGAAACATACACATATTAAATAATTTCATCTTAGATGAAAAATGGTTTTGGTAAAACACTTGAAATGACTTCTTGAGGAAAATCTCATTTCTTCTTCAAAATCATTTTCTTTTTACAAAATTTCATGCAATTTTAAAAGAATATTATTTTTTTGAAAATAGTCATGAAATATTTTTGAGGAAGCTTCATGAAAATAAGGATTTATATAACCGTAAAAAACCTTTCATGTCGTATACGTTAAAAAAACATTCTTCTCATACATTTCCCAAAAAAGTCAAAAAGTACCTCGTAAAAGAAAGATTCCATACATACCATGTAGTAAATGTAAAAAATGTGTAAAAAGGACATTAAACATACAAGAAACCATTTTTAGGAATCATGGACATGGATAAGAACAATAACCCCATTAAGTACTTACGAATAAGCAATCTCAGATAAAAATGTGATTTGAAAAATTATCGCTTACCTTAGGTCTGATATGCTTCGTATGTATCCAAACCTCCTATATAATTATTTAAGTAATGACATTGACTTATTAAAGAATCATATTAATTGTTATGATATCATATATGGTTCACTTATGACTTTATATTACCCGTTCTTCTGTAAATTCCATGTTAAAGAGCGTTTTGGGTAAAATATTTTCATTTGTCGTCCGTGTTTTGACTTGTAATTATTCATATGATTAATTTGATCATGATTAATTAATTCCAGAATGTAAAACATGATTTATATATAATATATATTCAGAATATACATATATATAATGGATCAGAAAATGGAATGAAATACACCATTCATGGAGACGGTAGGTCGTACGTACGCATGAACGCTGTTTTCGTTTCCTTATTGAATTGAATGGAATTAAGTAGATGAAACAAATATATATATACATAAATACAGTAGAATTATTATTTCATATATTTCATTATTAATTATTATATATACTTTATAATCATTCTTGAATGGTTATCATGGAAAGTGAATCTCATCGCGTCGTGGAGATGGTATTCTGTACGTACGCAAGAGCGATGATATCATTCCCATTATCGTGGAATTGTATTAAAGTTTATGTATAATATTACAGAATCAATATCAATTTATAATAATCATATATATTCATTACGTTCACCATTATACCCATCCATGTAAAGTGGTTGTGGAAAATAGATTACACAACGGCGTGGAGACGGTATTCCGTACGTACGCACGCGCGATGATTTTATTTTTAGTAGGATGGATAGATAGTGAAATATGGTTTTTTCAAAAATATAATAACATATAAGTGCATTATTGATACTGACGTTATTACTTTATATTGAAAAAACTAATGAAGAATAAGTGGAAGAAGAAATAAAGATCAAATAATCGGTAATAGACATTACCACTTCTTTGAAGCGCCTCTTTGAGACCTCCTATTAGGTCCCTGAAAATGGTCTTTGAAGATAACCAAAACCTCTAGAATGTCTCTATGGAAGTGGATAAGAGAATTTGGCAGGATTTGGCCGAGCTTGAAGGCTCAAAGTGGTGTGAGGAACAGAGGGAGGAGGTGCCCTTTTATAAGGGAGGAGAGGGGCACCTTTCGAAAAACTAAAACTATTATTTTATTATAAAGTCATATTTAGTTTTTAATAGCTCAAAATTGAGTTATTTAGAAGATAAGGTGGGTATGGGTATAAATCCTCTCATACAATAGAATTTAGACAAGTTTTGGTTTCTATTTTAACCACATCATTTAGATTTAACCTTATGTTAAATAAATTTACTTTTATCGTGTCTTCTCGTTTTATTACACAATAAGGTTACTAACTTAATATAAAACGCTAAAATAACCCCAGGTGGTTCATTATAAATATATATATCCTTATATAAGTCATTTGGCCATACCTTAGATTTTTAGAAATAAAATAACAATTAAAAATATAATATTTGTTTTAAAAAGTATTTGATGTCAAGTTTAACACAATTTGGTAAATGATTTTTTTGAAAATCATAACAGCATGATTAGTTCGAATAAAGTTACTTAAATAAATAATAACATGTCATATTAACCTATAAAATTATTGTAATACCTTAAAAGTCTCAAATTACATTTATTTGTATATTTATAACATCAATTATGTCAATATTTTATTAAAAAGTTAATTACTGCATCATCATTGTGTCATAAATAAATTAAATTAGTTAATTTATAAAATATTTAAATAAAATATCATTATATAGGAAATATTTTTATCTTTCTAATAAATATTTATAGTCTAATTTATCTTTTGTATAACCCTATATTAAAAATTATTTAGTTATTAAACTTTGATTTTAACTATTTTAACCCTTCTTTAAATAAATTAATAATAAATGTCCTAATATTATTCATGTGGGCCTAAATGGTCATATTTTATTCCCAAGGATGTTTTTGGTCGAATTTCACTTATCCAATAGAATTAGGACATGTGTTAGGTTAATAATAATATCATTTTTACCCTTAATTATCCTATATACTTTTAACTGTGGTAAATAAAAGTAAAAAGTTACTATTCACCAAAAAATATTTTCATCTCATTGAACCACATTTTAGTCCTTGATATTAACTGTGTCTCTCGGATTATCGAAATTAAATTCACATAAGTTGTAAAATTTAATTTAAATTAAAAAAAAGTATGTTTTTTAACTACCACTAAGTGGTTTCAATATTTATCGAAAATTGATGTTTTTCAGAAAAATACAAAAAATTCAGCCTAAGAATTATTTGATATTCCAAATTCAAAATTGATTTCATTTTTTCCAAATTCATAACCTATAAGTGGCATTAATTAATTTTAAATTTAAATCACTGTTATCAAAACAAATAGTGTGTTTTTTAAAAACAATCAAAAGATTGATACTTGTTTATATCCAATTTCAAAGTAAAATTAATTCCAATGAAATTTTTTTGATTAAATGGTAAAAATATATTCTAGTTACACATTAAACTCAATTAAAAAGATAATCTAACAATATAAATTATTGCGATGAAAAAAGTTGTTTTTAATTAAAATAGAGCGTATTTTTACTATTCATTAAAATATGAAAGTTATCAGAATAATATGAAAAATTTATACAAAGTAAATTTTTATATCCTAATTCCAAATAAGAATTTTATTTTTTCAAATTGAACTTATAGACATGTAAAAAAACAAGATTTAAAGTGGGTGCGCCATCAAAAGGCTAGAAAACTACATTTTTTTTGAAAATTTCTTATTTTACTCGGAAAATTAATTTTGTTCTCGTAACATGTTCTAGAAAATGTGTAAGATAAATAATAATGTTAAAAAATTCAAAATTTAGTTGATACTATTCATAATGGGTAGTTCATATAACATATCGTTGTTTAGTAAAACTCAGAATTGCGTACAACACACGCTATCGTGGAAGGTCGTGATTGCGTGTAATGCAAGCCAATTCAAGGATGCGTGTTGTGAAAGCTCCTTTTGGTGTAGATTACAACAAAAGACATCATTTAAATTAAAAAGAATATTTTTCATAAAATCTCGGGGTGTTACAACATTGGTAAAAATTCTTAACAAGAATTATCCCAACTTGTATTTTCCTATTCAATTTCACTTTATGTACGATTGACTTGGTCCATGAAACATTTAGATCAACTTCGATAGATCTATTTCCATAGAACATATGATTCTATATTATGTCAATAAATGGAAAATTACTTTTCAGATGGCCTTAACTAACTGCACAACCAATATCAGTTTTCCATATGTTGCCAAACATATTTCTCTTGGTAGGTATTAGTGATCCCACATAGATTTGGTAGACACATGGATAAGATTATTTCAAAATAAATGCTATAATATCTTGTTGCATACATTAATCCTCAATTAGATTTCAGTAAATTGCATCCTTCATTGTAGTTTGATGGTTTCATCAACCCTTTCTGGTTACGTAGTATGTAAATATTCCACAAAATATGATATTTCCATCCAATAACTAATATAATTATCTTAGAATTTTAGCCTTGACATGTAAAATTATAATTGATTTAGGCTTCCAGATTTTTTATAACCAATCGAGCCCTATTGGTACCAGTTTTTTACAATCCATGTATCAACTCATTTTAATACCCACTACAATTTTCAATTTATATGCCACTTTTCAATTTGATACATGGAATCTATTATTTAATTTTAGTTGATCTTGTCAATGTTACCTCATTTCCATATACCTCTTTCTTGTAGTATTTATTATTCTCATTCAATAATATATCACCAGCCCCGGGGAATATAAATCCATCATCATAAATTCATTTTACTTATGTAGTATTTCTCTCTGGAACATTCCTATTCCACATGAACTTGTAGAACTTGTTCCTATGACAACCATTGATGCATCTCGAGCATTGACTAAACATAATTCAATATAGCTCCCAATATCTATAATAGAGATGTTCCCCCTTATATAGAAATTTAGTCTAATACTTTACTAGAACTTTTCAATGTTATGGATTTAGGTAATATCTTAAGTATCTTTTAGGATATCTACATTAGATTCACCATGTGCTTATCTTGATGCATATTTATTTATATCATAACCCAATATTTTCATCTTTAACACTTATCTTATGACATACTAGATTTCCATCATACTATGGTCATATGATATCCATTTTTTTATATTAGGTGACATATTGGTTATGGATTTATGCCGTTATTTTTAAAGCATATCATGAAATATAATGGAATTTTTTGGAGGTTGTAACATTTTTACTCCATATATCATAACATTGATTTATAAAATGATCATTTAGGAATTTCTCCACACTAAATTTTTTATCACCGTTAAAATATATGAATCATCATCAATACTCATTATGAAAATCAATGATGCGATGTATATAAGGGAATGTGTGATTAGGAATTACTCCACACTAAATTATCATGATCGATGAATGCTTGGTCATGATATTCTTCAGCATGTCGATCCGAAGATACTTATATCATTTGACCATGCATATAATTCACTATTACATTCCTTAATAACATAATGTGATATTATCATATGTCTTAACATATATCATTTATTCTGTAATAGTTCACACTCTCTTGTTGAACTAACACCAGAATCTTTTAGGAATACCATTATATCTAAAGGATTCTTATTCTAAACTATAGATGCCAATAATACGATTTTTTTAGCTATTTCGAGCCTAAATACCATACTAGGAATATACATAATGTTAACTTTTAGTTTTACATGACTATGAATTATATTTCCACAACTGGTTAAGACTTACATTTTATATTAATCTTGCATTTCCTTTGATTCAAGTGCAAGTGAACTATTTATTGAATATTTTATCAAAAAAAAATTCATCACAAACACTTAGAATAATGTCTCATTATGACCAAATGGGAACATGAGATATTTTTTTTGGTTATACTCAACAACTTATTCAATTTGAATCAATCAATTGGCAGTTATAAGTTATGTGTTTCTAACTACTGATATAGGAATCACACTTTCACAGCCACTTGAAGAAGACACCTTACTCCTAGTAATGTATCCCAACTTACATGGTAACTATATTTTAATAAAAATTGGATAAATTCATATTGAATTTGTTACATAAGATGTATGTGAGTAAGTCTAATTTTATTTGATGAATATAACTGAACAAGGAGGAGGTACTTCCTTATTTTATTTTTATTCATTTCGTTTTTAAATGTCCATAAATTTATTTTAATATGTGATAAAAATAACCTCCTATAAAATAACCAACCATTTTAATTGAAGTACATGAAGAAGGTGCATTTTTCATTGCTTTCCATATTCATTTTCTCCATTTCATTAAATTTATTCATCATATGAACAAAATATTATAACTTCTATAATATTCAAATTATTTGAAAATTGTAACCATAAAGGTAATGAAGCGCTTACTCTATACCATTAATTTGTATCCTTATACGAAATTAGAGTAATCAGGTGTAAAAGGCATAATAATGGTATGGAAGGAAATATTGGGAAATGTCTTTCAAATTAAAAAAATCTAGTACAACCATCACATTAAAATATCGATTCACATTATCATTGGAATATTATTGGAGATGATACTACATGTAACATCATTCGGGTCATGATGTAGCAACCCAAAAAAAACATCATATGTTTATGATAAAATTATGAATAAATTATCATATGATTGATTCATGAGTCTCCTATATTCAATTTTTACACTCTTGTTTTCTAAGGTGGATTAACAGGTTGGATAACTAGCACCTTGAATTTCCATTACAGTAGTAATGTGCGCAAAAACCTATACTATAGTTTAGAAATTCATTCGTGTTTGGAAATTAACTTTTTAAAATATTTCTAAAAGTTTTTTCTAGTGGTATTACTTGCCATTCGCCACAAATAAACTTTATATGATTGTACTTTTTTGTGGATTACTGAATGTGACAACACCGATTTATTTAATCAATAAATGCCACCCACTAATTTTTTGATTTCATGGAACCATCTGTGCTAAAAACAGAATACTCTATCGTTTGATTATTCTTGTTGTAAGGATACTTAATCCCCTCTAATAGTCTACAAGATAGGGATAACCACTACTTGGAGGGTCCAATGTAGGTTTTTGGATGGCCAACTGCATTAACACATGGTTCGTTGATCTTTTGAGTGAAGTTCGAGCATTATAAAATCATTTATTAATTTAGTCAATTCATGAATCTAAAATCACAACTAGCTAGCTAGAACTTTCTCTTTTATGAAAGTTTAGTTAAATCAACACACAACACTAACAATAAATCCATGGTAGTAATATTAACCCTTAGCAATCGCATGAACGGGACCCCGAACACCCGGTTTTATTGAAACATGAATGATGGAAGGCTTTTTTGAATAAATAATTATTTGACAGTTTTTATATTTTCTATCGACAAATGTAATCCATTTATATTAATCTTGTTCATCTATGTTGTTGTAATCACAACTGAATGTTGATATAAAAACATACACCACTTATTTATTCAATTTATTATCAATTATTTTATGAATTTCTCCTGCTATTATAAAATGGATAAAATAATTAACAAATGCATCAAGGTAAACTACTCTTTAACTAGTCTTGAGAAACTAAACAACATTTTAGAATCATTCCTATGTCGAAGTGTGACTCTTGATGCAGATTTCCCCCTATATTATATTTTTGCTTGTCGTCAAGAGTATCGCCTTGTATTGGAGGGTTCCACTTCACGTCTTGGAGTAAAGCCTCATGTTAGATCAATCCAAATGTTTTATTACAATATTTTGATCAATGTACACTGCCTCATCTTGGCAGGGACCATGTTGTTAACCATCTTCATCCAGGGTAAAAAAATACTGGTACGTAGGTAAGGGGGAATACGAGTATAAATGTAAGTCATGTAAAATTTGGTGTGTAAGCCCTTGTATATTTTAACCAAAAATATATATATGATGTGAAGACTTCCTATCTAATTAATTACAATAATCACATGATGTTAATTGATAAATTAATAAAAATAAACATAAATGGGTTGATGCTCAAGACCAATAGACGGTTAAAATCATGTGAAATAATATTATACTGAATTATATAAGTATGAGGGTTATATAATTATTTGAAATGAAAAGATTAATTCAAATAATTTAATTATAATTAAGGAAAATAGTTAATTTAATTTTTATGCAATAAGTAAATTTGTTTATTTATTTTATTTAATTAGAAAATTAAATTAATTTATATCTTGATACTAAAATAATAACCAAAAATTATTTTTAATTAATTAAATATATATACTAAAATTATATTTATTACATTTATTTATTCTGATTTATTTAATTGGCCAGTCCTTAAAACATCTCTGCGTGACTTGTATAGGTTAAACCAGACTCGTATAGGGTCATACTACACTGTGCAGTGGCCAAACTGGGCTGGAACGATCAATCTAGACCAGTTCCGAGTTTAGCAGATAGGCTCAGACCATTTCAGGGCCAATGTTGTCCTATGGAAAAAACATTCAGACAAAGTAATTCCTACCAGATCTAGACTAGAGGCACGACGATGAGATGAGCTCATGCGCCTGATTTGGAGGTGGTAGCTATCGAGGTACGCTCATTCATGAGAGAGGGCAATGGCCAACCACAAGGTGTGTGATGCTGGTTCTTCTCGAGGGGGCAGTAGGAGCATAGGGTGGCTCGAGAGTCCACTATCTCAAAGCGCAATATGGGGGGTGACCAGTATGGAGACGGGAGGAGATTTAGGGGGAGGTATGGTGTAGCGGTTGGGATGGAGGTCACAACTAAAGAAATTATCCAAGGTGAGGGATGTTGTAGTAGATACAGTGAAAGAGGTACGGCGGCCGCGACAGATGTAGAAAATTGTGTAGTGACGAGAGATGTGTGAAGGCATGTGTTGACAGGTGGGTTGCAGGCGGTTCTAGAGGCATGGGGTGGTGGTGGGCATTTGGAGGATGACGCATATAGCTGTGGTGGGCATTCGACCAATGTAATAAGAAGACCCTGGTTCAGGTACATTGTGAGATCTGTGGGGAAGACAGCTGAAGGCACGCTGTGGTTGTTGTGTACCTGGCATCCTAGACTGGTGATCAGGCGGCTGGTGCCTGGTTTGTCGGCTACAGTGGTGTCTCTATGAAAACAACACAAGGGGTCTATGTGGACTCCCTTTTACAACATTTTAATGAAATAATTTTTTTGTGTTTCTTCCCCATGTGCCGCCCCAAATTGTATCTCTTATTTAATTTATGAGTTCTTTGAAGTATTCCTCTTAATTTTTTTAAGTCACCTCCCTTTTTGGAGCCATGTCTATCCAAAATCATTTTCCACATCCAAATATTTCTAATAGGATACATAGACTTTTATAATAATTATAATATTATTATTATTATAATAATAAAATAAACATTTATTATTATAATAATAAAATAAACATTTATTATTATTATTTATAATAAGTAAAATAATATTATTATAACAATAAAATAATTTTTAAAATTATAATAATTGTAAAATTTATAATTTTCATAATTTTAATTATATCAAATGAATAGATCAAAAATGGATCAGTTCTTTGAAATGAATAATACATAATACCTGAGATCAAACAGCGAATTTGATCTAATCTGAAAATTTATAATGACCATAACATGGCCATTGGAGGTCGGATCGACGCGTAGTTTGAAGTGATGAATTTTTTTTGAACCCTCAACATAATTATAATGAAAATTTATTTTTTTAGGATTGAAAAATATTCTTGATTCATATGATACCACTAAAAGGCTTCATACCCCGCAGTAGAAGCCAGTGGGCTAGGGATTTTAAAATTTTCATCGGTTGGATGATTGAACGTGTCATCGCCAATGATCCAAGCCCTGTCGAGGTCTGAGGATATTGGTTAAATTGTAAAGAGTTCAAAATTAATCATAAAACATATAGTTCATGATCTAAAGGCATGCTCCACTGAAACTCATTTGTGGTTATTGATGTTTGATGAATATATAGTAGGATCCCGCAAGATCATCCACACAAGCATCAAAAATACAATGGAAAGCCGATTTATGAATTTTGGGTGCTAGCTTGGAGATCTGACAATGTCGTTGACATCCCGATGATCACTACATCGAGATTCCTTATATGCTTGAGAATGATCTTGATCAGAGTTCGTGGATTAACTACTTCTTTTTCATGGAATTTGGAGGATAGAGAAACTCTCATTTCCAGTCCATGGAAATTGAATGAATAGTAATAATGGATCTATGAGTGAGAGAGCCTCCTCATTTATTTGTAGTAGAGTTGATAAATACCATGTTGGGTTCTGTGGCCCCTTTTATTTAAACATCCACTAAATAAATAAATTCAACAAAATAAACTATGTCGATGTTATTTATTATTTTACCACAAACATGTAATATATATAAAATATATTACGTGATAAAAACTGATCCATTTAACTTGATTCTATATCCTGATTAATAATAAGTGAACCATGTATATTAAAATAATATTAATTTGATTAATATATTCTAGTATTTAGAAAACATGGAAATGAATTAAAAAAATTCAAACCCAAATATTCAAAACTTGAAAATTAGGTATTAATTTAGTTCTTTTGGTGACCAATAAATTGGAAAACACTCAGACTGTGAAGTGGGGCCCACTATGTCCCATATACCTATTCATCTAAAAAGTTTAGATTCATTAATATGTTATTGTATGTGACCCTATAGGCTATTATCTCGATAGTAGTGAATAAAATACACAGACCATGAGTGGAGTATAGCAACCCATTAAGGCTATTAAATAGAAAAGGATTGTCGTAGAAACTCCATCCTACCTACGAACACAGAATGTGTACTATAATCTATTTATCAATAAATATATCACAAAGACGGAAACCCACTTGTGTCATTGCCCTTTTATTTCTTTAATATTTTGTGATCTATTTTTATGGATTTACCTTTTTACTATTTTGGCCAAACACATTAAAAGGCAGCAGTATCATGATCAACCAGGCCTGAGAGATACAACTTCTTAACCGTGGAAGTGACAAATCTTTTCTTGACCATTCAACCTATGTCATACCACCAATGACACACCCTACACAAGATACCTCATTACCATTTTAGTAACATGGTTATTTTTTCAATGCATCAATGTATGAAATCAAATGATACACATTGGTAATAGTCTCAACTAAGAGACCAACAGACATGTCTATAGATAGAAAGGACCAATGACACCCAATACATTTTGTGTTCTTATTGGAGGGTTCTTCCACATGATCTCACTACTAAATATTACTGTGTGTGAACATCTTAATAGAATGTCTCAATGCTTCTGATCCCCCAGCAATTGATATTTAGACATCTATTATGTCTAGTCAATAAATGTTATCTAGATCATAGAACATATATTTATGATTAATATCATCTTATATTATGGTTCTCATTATAGCCTAGGATCTATTATAACCTCCCTATATGATAATTAATCTTTGGAAATTACCATTATAATAGTGGAACAAAAACAATTCTACAACATAATGGTAAGATAACATCATGTAAAACTAAATGTATACATTATATGGTATTAAAAATTAATGCATAGTTGGGTCTAGAGAACCCACTTTTTCAACGTGAATCACTGATAAGAGTGGGGTGACTCATTAATATATTTCTCATTTATATTATATTTATTTTTGAAAAACCATCAACTCCTCTTAAGTTATTATAACAACTAGTATAAAAACAGAGATTATCATTGGATTTTTATCATTAAAAATAGATTTTATCCAATTTCAATAATGATGATGTTATAAATGCTATTTATAAAGTCAATTATTTAACTGAAATTAACAAATTATTCTTTAGGTAATTTTTCCATTAGATATTTTTATAATAAATTTTATAATGTTATAAAATTATTCTATGTAAATCGGTTATTTGGGATAGCTGGCATTGGAATGTGAAAAAATGAAAACATTTTATGTCAGATATATAGAAATACTGATGATGAATCTTTATTCTACATCTTTTATTTGGATAATAGACAAGGTATTTGTGAATTGTTTTTCATAAAATCACTATGTAGTCTACATTTTTTGATAAAAACATGAGAAACTGGTACTTAAAATAGTTTATACCAAAAATTATGGGGAAATTATCTCAGCGCATCGAAATAATTTTATTTCTATTATAAAATCCTTCGAATATATATGTTTGTTTATAAACCTCTTCATTTTTTGGGAAGAAACCATTTAGAAAACAGATGTTTAGTTGATAAAAAATTTCAAACATCAAATAGTGAATCATATAAAAAATATTTACCTACATAAACCAATCAGAATAACTCTACATCATCATAAAAAAATAAATTTTCAAAAATTTTATAAATTAATATAACCAATAATAATGAATATATACAATGAAAAAAATACCATAATGAAATCATTCAATAATGAATAGATTAAACATTTATGTGTATCAAAGACAAATATATAAAAATATTAAATTAGAGTGTGATAACATATAGATTTGTTTTTTAAAAAATGTGTGTTAGTGATATAATAAAATTATGTGGGGTTTGAATTTTTTAAATGGAATCAATAAAAGAAATGAAAATTATGTCATGCTTCAAAAATTCAGGTTCTGTTATCAGTTTTTTAAACTATTGTTAAAATAATTTTTACAATTTTATTTTATTTCTAAACAGATGTGGAAACCATCCTTGTAGTTATTGTTTGTGTCCTTCTAATAAAAAACTTGTGCGATAACCCTTCCTCTAGGGGTTTTTTCATCTGTTTAAAAATAAATTGTTCATATTTATCACGTTTTACCCAACCTCATGCATCCCTAATTTCAATATGGGTAAATTATTTTTGGAATCAAAGGATGTCAGATTATAGCTATTGTTCATCAACAATAATGGAATGGGATTCAGACAGATTCAATTACATTTTCGATAGTTGGTGGTGCATACTACTGTTAGTGGTGTTGGGACCATGTGGGTTAGAAGTTTTATGCAACATGTAGAATTTTTTGAGGAAAATATTGAATTTTTTTATTCACTTAAAACAAGATCACAAAATATATCAATAGTTTCATTATGCTGTGAGTAAAGAAGGTATTCTATCATGGATTTTTTTACAAAGGATTAAAATATTGACAAAGTGGGAAATTTTTATATTGGAGTATTCATGAGAATACACTAATAGTTATCCATCAATTACATAGATTATTGACATGTAATTATCATCTATTGAAATAGAATACAATACTAGGCACTAAAACTGAGACATATTTTTGGTGCCACGCAATGAAGTTGAATATATTTATGATGCTCAACTGGGGATTATCAAAGTGATGAAAATTCCCTCCAATGATATCATATAATTAAGGAACAATTCAATGTTTAAAAAAGGTTCTCACTTACTCACATATACTGCTTCTAAAATGGTTTTATTCGTTTTAGATTGTGTTAGTGGTGTTTTATATTCCTTTGATATTTTTAATTTTTTAGATTCTTTTGAAAGTATACTAAAAAAAGAGAGGTTGATCTTAAGAAAACACTACCACTCCTATAATTAAATCTAGTTTTCAATTATAATTATTCTATTTTATATTCTCTAGATATGTTTTGATTAATATATTTTTACATAATTCCGCATTTATATATTTAATGATTTTTTTCTTTTTGAATTATTTCACACATAGGCCACTAGGGAATTCCTATACCGATTGTGACTGTTAATAGAGGGATCGAGTCTATATACATACTTAGGATATAGAACACATTTATTATTTAATCATTATATTAAAAACAAAACATTTAGGATTATATAATCAAATAAATTTCATTTTATTAAATAATAAATAAGTATTGGAACTAAATAACGATTCATGGGTGAGTTAGGAGAGTAATCTAATGGTAGAAAACCAAAGTTTTAACATTGAAGTAATTTTTTTTTGAAAGAAACAATTCAATAGTTTAAACCCATTTTAATGTATCAAATTACATATATTGAACTATCTTCTATGAGGATAACCCAGGTTTCGTATAACTATATTTTGTTCTGGTTTTAAAAAATTTCATTGAAACCACATGATATGTAGTGAAACAATATCGAAACTATCTATATGGAGTACTATGTCACTGTTTAATTATTTTTCAAATTTCAACCTATTAAATTACAAGGTAGATTTATTACAACATCATTGGTTTTGATACAAATATTGAGATATATTTTTTTCAATCCTTCGAACTAACACAAATTACTATGTAAGAGGATGGTGATCATATCACCGTTAAATTAGCTAACTCTCCTTCCATAGCTTCATCGTCCACAATATTTACATTAGGATATATTTTAATGGAATAAAATATTTCTTATGTGAGTAGGTCATCTAGAAAAATGTGTAAAACTAATATAGAAAATAATAATCGATAAAATCAATAGAATTCCATAAATGATTGTGAAGTAAAATTTGAATTATTTGTATTTTTAATAAATTTATTGATAATCTAGTGAATAACCAAATATTAATGTGGTGGTATTTAATAACATGTGTTACTGATTCTTAACTATAGGAGTCACTAAGGCTAAAAAATGTTGTAATTATTTCCCCTTCTCTCTTGAAGAGGTATCTAAGGAGTGGATTTAAAATCTATAATATATTGGTGATTCCTCATGGGATTATCTAGAGAGATCCAACCATCATAAATTTTACATTCTCCATGGATATTCAAACCATAAATAGTGACATATGGTATCAATAAATCAACTAGAGAATAAACATAATGTTTTTTTGGAATGGTTCATGAAATTGACTATATCCTTCCTAGATCAAACATTTGAAGACACTCAATTAATAATTTTAATTTACCAAGGATTTTATTAAAATTACCAAACCCTATATGGATTTTATTCTAGGGAAACACATATTTATATGTTTTATATTAATGATAGATATTTTATTGAGATGACCTACCTAAAATTCCATCAATTTCATAGAAGAGCTAAAAAATTTAGTGTACATGAGGTAAAAAGTTCCAAATCAGCATTACTAGAAAATAATTTTGAAAAAATAAATTCTTGTGTGATGTATAATGTTGTGAAATAGGTTCTTGTGGAATATCCCATAACATAACCTTAGACTTGTGAGATTTTATATTCTATTGAAAACAATATCATTGTTTTCCCAAATGTTCAAGGGAATGAAATATATTATTTGATGTACTAGATGAAGTTACAAAATAATTCTAATTGAATCCATGGATAGTAATAATTTCTCACAAGTTGGTTTGGATTTACGATCCAACACACATAAGGACCACCATTAAAAAACTAATTTATTGGGATTCCTAATCGCCTTCTAAAACCCCACTATTCAAGAGAAAAAATTCTCTACAAAAAAATATTCTTGTGAGTAAAATATATAGAGATTTTATTATATGAAAATATGCAGAATGTGAGATAATCTCAAAATAGTCAAACAAAAACTCTCCCAAATAATGAATCATAATTGATGGAATTAAATGGATTGTTTCTACATCTAATGACTAACTTTAATAATGTGATTATTCATGGATCACGAAATTATCATGATCAAAAAAATTCTAAACACCAAAGAAATGTTATTTATTTTAGATTAAATAGTTTAGATGAGATTTAATTATGTCAATGATTAACCCATGGAGACCAAATATAGCGGTGTAAAATATAATGCTCATGGATAATATATCCCAATAATGACCCTAAAGGAGAATCATTATAGACACCCATAGTGACGAAATAAAAGAGTAATATAAAAATCGAAGAACCAAAATAACATGAACTCTCATCCATAAAAGTATTAAAAAACTATGTAAACCAAAAAAGAATAATTTCAATATGAGAGCTTGGAACTCTCCAAAAAAATAGAAATCAACATCACTTTATTAGTGTAAATCCACAGAATTCCAAAAAAAAAACAAATTCTTTAATGACATGGTAACCTGGGGAAGGAAAATGTGATTCTATGAAGAGGTAAGACTAGTTAATAATGATTAAAACTTTGTTTCTACAATAAATCTTACGAAATTTTATGATCTATGTAATATAACTATAACTTACACCAATGGTGATCTTAATTTTTCAATGAATTGTAATATTTAAAATTGTAAATTATTTCAAATTCATATTTTATTTATTATTCTCTATACTTTAGATAAAATAAACCACCTTATATTATTGTTTTACTATTAAATAATTCTACTCACTATATTTTATGTGTTCATGATGATGACATGGTAAATATATAACTACATCATTTCTCTATAATCATCAATATATGCAATGTTGAAGAAGGAAAATGTAACTATCATCCTCATATAAATCTAGGTTGTTCAGTCACCAAGACTGATAAATCCAAAATCAATGTTAATGATGGAACACATTACAAGGATTTTTTTTATGAAATAGTATATTTCAACACCCTTAGCACAATGAAATATCCATATAATAAGTATTCTACATGGACATTAAAAAATATTGAATTACCATGTTCTTATGGGGGAAATTGAAATATTCAACGAAATAGTCACATTGGAAGAATCATTAAGAAATAGTAATGTGAATGATTAATATTTTTTATTAAAGGGGATTATTTTACTAAATATTTGGACTAGTAACCAATTTGAATAAATTAATTAAGTTTATTTTGATGATTTGATCAAATATGATTGTAATATTTCTATCTTTCATGTGTAGGTTTTAAAAATATAAAACTATGATCTAAAGTATCTTTGGAAGACCCTCAAGACATGAATATATGTTACTGCCATTAAACATTATATAAGTAATTTAATTAAAGAGTAAAATACATGTTATTATTCCAAATAAATTAGACCCAATAGAATAAAAAAATTGAAATTATGAAATAGAATTTGAGATCTATAAGCTCAAAATTAGGGAAAATCCCATGGACAAATTATAACACCTTCATTAATAGGATTTGGCATAGTAATGAATTAAAACATATGAGAAATATCCAATTTAGGCTCAATCCGACCTATGTATAAGTTGCATAAAACTATATAGAGAGACTTTTTGGAGATGTATTAATCTAAACTATCTAAAACTCCTATTGTCCGGTTCCACTAAAAATTATCTAATGAATACAGGATAAATAATTGTAAAAAATTATAATATTGTGGTAGTCCCTACAAGAGTTCATAATATATTGAGATTCTACCTAGATTATAGGTGGACGATCAATTAACTGGAAACAAATATGTTTCCATCGAAATTTTTTAAAATTTTATAGAGATTAGCTAGAAAGATTCATTATTACATATTAGGTGGATTTTATTATTTTTAGGTTCCAATTACTCTAGTGAACCACACCTATTGCACCATCCCATATCTATTTGTCACATTATTTGAGGAAAGTATTCCTTTTGGTATTTATATTTTCTAATGTATGTTTTAATGTAATATGGTTCGTATTTTGATATATGTGATTCGAATCCTCCCTATGTTATTTATCAGCAATATAACTATGTATGGAACTTGTTTTAAAATATGTTTTCGATGTTTTGATAAGATGTTAAGTTGATGTATTCAGGAAAACATGGTCTTGGACATTGAAATGTATAATTTTACTATGGATAAAGAAAATAATATTGGTTATATAATTTTACATATGAAATCATAGTAGATAATATGATGGTTTATTCGTCTCTAAACTACTTCATCCTATTACTATATGAAACATTTGGTCATTTTTAAAACATGAGGAATTTTATAGATGTATTATTATGGCCATTAAAGATATTTTTTCCCCTAAAATAAATTATCATGATGGATAATATCCATAATTTTCATAATTCATATAATAATTCTCTATAATTAATTAAATGATCATTGAGAACATCCACCAAAATTAAACTACTTCTTTGAGATTGTATGATGTATACAATAGAGTTTTATGGGCTATGATATATCAAAATATTAATTTTCTTCTATAATTGATAGAATAGACATCACAAACACAATAGATTTATAAAATTAATTAAACAATAACACGGATTTTATTTTTACTGTTGTTTTAAATTTATAAGAATTTCATTTTTACTTTTATGGTGTAATGAAATCGTTTATTATGACAATTAAAATTTGAGATATTTGAGAAAGGAATATGACGCAAACTACATATTAGAGAGATGTATTCTTTTTCTAAATTATTTTCACCTAATTATAAATATAAGAAGGATTGTGAGAATATGGTGGTAGACCATATGTGAATAAAACCTAACAATATAAATGTTAAACCAATCACTAAAATAACTCTATATGATTCATTAACAGGTTAGAATATATAAAAAAGCATCCAAGTTCCTTGATATATTGACATAGTAAATGTTATGGAAAAAAGGTACCCTCATCACTTATAGACACCAAAATACTAAATTGAAACTAAAATGAAATTACTATGTACATGAATGTTCTTATATGAAGATAATATAAAATGAAAAAGTAATTATAAGGATTATACTAGAGGAGGAAATGAATTTATTTTATTTATTTTTATACTAAATTTAAACTATGATTTAGTTTTCCACTTTAATGAATAGATATATAAATGATGATGATGTATTGTTTTAGCCATCAATTTTGATAGACACAAATTTTAAAAAAATCAGCATATTATCTGTTAATTTATGTGATTTCCAAAATAAATGATATTAATTATCAACAATTAATATTCTATAAAATCATTTTAATCAAAGATCATATTTGATTCTCCCCATTAAAGTTTCATTTTTATTTCTTGAATATTTTTTATATTCGACTAAGTTTCTTTTTCGATGTAATAAAATTTATTTCAAACTAATAATTCTAAAAATGTGATGGAGATAATAAAAGTAAATTTCAATAGTATTAGATTGGATTGTTATATAATCAGTGGATAAAGATCCGAAGTATATAATAAGGACATCTAATACCTGAAGGAAAAATATGGTGTGCATCAATAAAAGACACTACATACAACCCCACAACAAATGGACAAATAAGGTTTGTAATAGAGGATTCAATTTTTTAGAAAATAGTGAATACAAATTGTAAAAATTAGATTAATAAATTAGATGATGCATTGTGGGAATTAAAAAACCTAAAACCCCTTGTGTATATATCCATAACAAATGTTTTATGGTAAAAACTATCACATTAATTTTTTTAAGCAACAAAAAATCCTAATGGGCTGTAAATAAAGTGAACCTAGAGGTTGGAAATGCTGGAAAACAAACGATGATACAGATAATGGACCTAAAAGGTCTAATATGTGAAAGATTTGATAACGAACTACTATATATATAGAAAGAAAATTTATTCATAGTAAAATGATCCATAGAAAGGAATTAAAAATTTGAGAAAAGGTGTCTTTATTTTCATCAATTATTAATCTATTCCCTAGTATGCCTCATTATATGTTTGTTGGAGCATAAAAAGTAACTATTATGATTCATTTTGGTGTAGTTGATATTAATAAGGAATTTTAAATTTATCCATCCAATGCAATTGGATGAAACTAATGAAGTATCTTGTGTATTTTTAAAAGGAGTCCATATAACTATCATTACCCTTCCAAGTTTCCACACAACAATGATATCCTATGATATATATTTTCTCTAAATTATTTTAGATACTTTTTTTAAAATTTTATTTTTAACAAGCATAATTATTTCCTCAATATTATGGTGTATGATATAATATTTGTGGGGATTGAAGGATTATTTTAAAGTGTCAATTCCAATTTTTAGTTATCAATTCAAATTTGTCAAAAAAACGAATAAAATAGTATGAAAAATTTGGTTTCTGATCTTATACTTTACTTATTATACTGAATTTGATTTTGACAAAATTGTAGTGTTTATTAGACTGAAAAAAATAACATCAATGTTTACTTGATAGTTTAATTATTGTTGTAGTTTTTTACTCTCCATCATGTTTTTTGTAAATATAAATATTTATATAAATTCTCATTGAAGATATCATTGTTTGCATAGAAATTCAGTATTTCGTATGTGGGAGAGAGTTTGTGTGAAATGATTCATGTGGAATAAAAAATTTAACATTACATAATTATAAGTTAACAATATATCTAAGGTAACGTTTCCTATATAAAAATGAACAAATTCATGATCCATCTCAAAATTAATTCTTAAAATTCCATTTATGATTCATTAAAATCGGTTATTATAATCCCATAGTGAATCAATAAGATATTATGCTCTATTTTTCTGAATAAAATCCATTTGGATATATTCATTAATTTTTTTCCAATAGTTCTACACACATACATAGAAGTGGAGTTTTTTTAAAAAAAATTTAATAGTGCATTATAGTGACAAATTAATTCATTAATGTTAGGAGAATAATGAATTTATATGAACAATTGAGAAAATGACTAATAAAAAAATTATTTGACGTGTATAAATTATGTGTAAATTCAAAAATTATATTGAGGATCATTGGAGATAGTAATAAATATAAGTTATTATTGTTAAAAATTTTATTCCAATTAAACATATATGGTCCAACTATTATACTTGGCACTCTAATTGACTGAAGCAAGGAGTTAATTAAAATCACATAGGCGGCATGATAGTAGGTGACATTGAAGGATCAATTTTTCTTCATTTCTGGAATGATTTATAAGGTCAAGATATGATAAATATTATAATTATTTAATGCATAATAAGAATAAATGATAAAACTTCTACATAGGTATACAGTATAATTGTTGTGGATTGATGTGATTTGGAAATATTAAAACATTTACTAGAGATTTGAAAATATTTAAATTGTATTTTATTGAATTCAAACCATAATTTAAATAATAAGTGTAATTATTTCACTTTGGTAAACCTATTGAATTTTTTATTCAATGAATATTTCAATGAAATACGATGTTTTCATATTCTTATAATTTTTTTAAATGTGATTTTGAATCCACATATAGAATTTGAAAATTGGTATCTAATTTTTTTATTCAATCTAGACTTCAATATTTAATGGTTTTATTCATGGGTTAGAATAGTTTGATTATCATATTGATATAAAAAATATCTAATTTTAATATATTTTAAAAATAAATTATGGATTTATATTATCAATTTGGATTAAAATTTCACATTTAAATGTTGAAAACAATATTTTTTTTGAATATAAGATTGGATGAAAATGAAGTTTTATTTAAAGTGGAATTAAATTGTGTGGGGTGTATATGTTAGGAATTTAAAATATTCTAAATTTTACAATTTAAATTTTATTTTGAAAAATATATTATAATAATAATAACTTTTTTGGGTTTTTTGTGACAAAAAGACTACCATAGTGGAAATTAATTGTACCTATATTATAATTGAGTTGATACAATGACCATTTTCTTCTAATATATTTTTTCAATATACTATACTTCAACTGGTTTTATATCGCAGGATTAATCCCCCTTCTACCATGGATGATTCAGACTTTTAAAAATCTAGCATTCACCATCAATTCCATCATTAATATTTTATAAACCCTTCATCTAACATTAAAAAACTAAATTTATACATCTCCGTTAGTTTTGTGATAATGATTTCTATATCGTTTCTCATCAGTGGACTTTATTCTCCTTCTAAAATCAATTTGAGAACCCTGATTCTACTACCAATCATTATTTCTAATTCATTCCTACTAAATTTGAAGAAATATATTCCTGAAATCATTTAGACAACCACTTTCCCCAAAAAACTATACCATTATCACACACAACCACCATTTTCTACATACTCTCCATCAACTAGAAATCAAACAAATTCAGCTTCTTCCACCATTTAATTATTCCATAACCTCACATTACGGAAACATTTTCTCAATGTTTGTTACATTATTTCACCTCCAATGGTTGAAAATACTACCGAATTTATTCATCTTTATTAAATCCTTGTGAATACCCCACCTCCATAATTGAAGATACATAGATAAAATCCAAACCCATTGAAATTTAAGGCCCATTCACCGATATTAAAATGGGTAATTTCTTATATCTAGTGAATTATTATGACGATGACCAAACTAGGTACATTTTCTAGGATTACTGTGAGGAAAAAATTATAGATATTTTCTACTAAACTGCTTAGTTAGAATCATGCAAAAATAGTTGTGTTGATGACTAAACACCACTATATAGTAAAATAAATTTTGAACCACAATAACTGATAGATTAATTAACCAATGTCTTAACACTAAAAAAGAAATGAAATTGAGTATTCCTAAAATTGGAATTTTATTATTCTACCTCATGTAAAATTAATATATGATATATCCCAATGTAGTATTAATGAGGTCTGTAAACAAATCCTTGAATCAAAATACAACCACTATATGAACACGAATAAGAAATGTGTTATAGTTTCTCTAACATAAAAATTGTCTAAAAAGATTTTATTAAGAGGAAGATAAAACAGATTCATTAACTATAGGATGTTTCTTTCACTATGAATTTTAATGAATGGAATATGAAATATTTTATCCCATATAAAATGAATATAACTATGTCATAGAATGAATAAAATTAAAAGAACATTCCTTCTAATTATTTCCATGATGGAACTTCAAATACTACCCAAACTCACATCCCTAGTCCACATTAAATATAAATATTTATAGATAAAATTAAAGAAAAATATGGACCTAATGTATACCAAAACACATATCCATTTTTTTATATGTCGCACGATATACCCAATCTTATATATGGGTAATGAATCTTGTAATTCATACAAAAACACCATAGAACCAATTGAAATTTCAATCCCAAAATAATAGTGACCACTATAGTCTTGACATCCATTACATAACTTATTGAAGAATAATTTTTAAATATTATAAATGATTTACAATATAATAGAAATATACCATCCTATTCCTACTACCACATAAAAAATCACATGCAATTTAATGTGCTACAAGGTTGTGAAGTTCAACATATAAGGATTTTGTTGATTGAGTATAGTATTTATTATGGGAGGAATTTCCATGATTGTTGAAATTTAGATGATACTTGAAACTAAACATATAAATTACATGTATTATTATCATGATTCAATCATATAATGAATATAATAAAATATTCATCAATTTAAATGATAAATTTTATGGGAATCAACTGATGTAAGTGAAGAAATATGTTTTGATCAGGTTGGTAATGTTGAATCCCACAAAAAATTACCTATGTATAACTATATTAATAAACCAAATAAAGACATTATTTTTAAATAAAAACCTTTATATTCATTACTTATAATAAATTATTTCTTGTATATTATCTAATTATATTTATTTTTTCATCATCATCTTTTATTAGATTTTATTATTTTTATAATACATATTTCATAATAGTAGTGATTGTTCTTATTTCTATATTCAAGGTTTATCATTATGAGTTCATTATAGGTACTATATTACATGTCTATATTCATTTATAAATATATAATTTCATAAGTTCTTTAGTTATAATTTGTGATGATGAATTTTTCTAGAGAGGGTGGTTCCGTAATGTTTATCAAAAATTGAGTTATAAAATATTTATAAGTTACATATTAATGCACCCATTATATTACCATAATTGAATTATTTTTCTTATTAATTTATAGGGGAAAAAGTAGTTATGTTTTCATAGATATCCAAGTTTTATATTTATAATGTTTTCCATATAGGTTATTAAACATAACTAAACAAGAACATGCAATAATCTATTAGTGATTAAAGGTATGTGTGTGATTATTCAAGAATAATATCATTAAAATAAAGTAATAATGATACTATTTAAATTTTATTATCATCATGAATTATATTTTATTTGAATGTGATTTTAATTAAGATAATATATTTAAATGACATATGTCACATATATGGATACGGTAGTCCAGATATATGCTTCTATGACCCATTTTTTTATTATAGATATGGGGGAATATTTCTTGATGATTTATAATTTTATAATATTTATAATATTATATATATAATATTAAACTATTAAACATAATTATAGAACCATCATTTAATGGACTTGAAAAAAAATCAATCAGTTAATTCATGGAAGTGGTAGTCTACATGAAGGTGTGATGACCTCTTCTATTTTTTAATGGTCTTGTAAAAAGGAATAAAATGGATATTGTACAAGGCCTCGATGATAAACATTACTTAATATTGAAGTAAATGAATAATTAAAATTGAGGATCTTTTCAGGTTTAGAGTTTTAGAGAATTAGATCATAACTATTACATCTCAAAAGATTACACAGTAGACACTTCTACAAAGTCACTTTTTTTTACAAAACATGGACTCTGAAAAAAGAGTCATGTCTAGTTACTTGTTTAAGACATCAGGAATTTTCCATGATCCCATCCTTGACCCAATTCCACATTATTTCCTGTGAAAAACATTTCAAAAAAACTTGGGGTGAGCATAAAAAGCTCAGTAAGGGATTCAAAAGGAAAAAAACTGTTTTTTTTTTCAAAACAACAAGTAAACCATGTATAGTTTATCAATGTAATACCATTCACCTTTATGAAGTAGTAAAAAATATTCACTAAATAAAAGATCATTACTTACCCTTTTGTAACCAAAAGATTACCATAAAACCCATATAAAGAACACATAACATATAAAGGTAACTTGGTATATAAACATACTAAAATTGAATAACCATACGGTCGACTTCCACACATATCACTTAATGGAATAGCCATACGGCCGACTTCCATACCCAATGCATTGGAGGTTATAACTTAACCACCTGTCCTGGTATTCACGGCACCACCTGTCATATGGTTTATCGCGTAACCATCTGTCAAATGTCCAAGTACCATTATAAAATCATAAGAAATAAAAGAAATATAATGGAAAGAAAAAATTTCTACATTTTGATCACAATATATCACTTAAATATATTGACATAAAAAATCCATTATAAAAAACCATTTTTAATCCCAAAATACATTAACCAATATATGGTATTTATTTTTTTAAAAAAGATAGTACGGCTAGTTGAGGAAGCCAAAGTCCAAAAAATACTCGCAGCGGCGGAAAAGGTCATTGTCACCGCGTACGTTAAAAGAAACATTCCTTTTTTTCGTTTAGTAAAACGCTTCGTATAAAAAGATTCCTTTTGAATAAAATTAAAGGTCAAAGGGGTTTATAAAACGTATCAATGAATGTTTTTTATAAAAACAAAATATGCCTCAATGAAAGGAGATTGAGACGAAGTCCCTTACCTCGGGTCCAACATGACTCGATCGTTCTTTAATGTCCTGAATAATAAACCTGAGTTTATTTATACTTTCATAAGAACCTTTTTCAAGTTCATTATTACTATTATATCCCTTATTACCATGTTATGAACATTATGTAATCATTTAAATTAAGAAATGTCATTTTGTCGATATTTGGTACTTGAGTCAAAAGTGAACATCTTATATTTACAAGTTGTTCACGTAGTCAAAAATACATTATCTCAAGAATGATATTCATGATGTAGATGCCATATATATCATATATAACATTTATATACATGAATTTATAATATTACATAACCATTTAGAGATAAGAAATGAAAAGAACCGTTCATGGAGACGGTAAGCCTTACGTACGCATGAACGCTACATTCATTCCTATGTCATATTAATGGAATTAAAAATAAATGACAGATATGTATATTTTAATTACAGAATTATATTAATCATTTAGATGTAACATAAATCATATAAATACATTATATATATGTACTTATAATAGTATATTACATTTGGGGATAAGAAATGAAATGCACCGTTCATGGAGACGGTAAGCCGTACGTACGCATGAATGCTACATTCATTTCTATTTCATATTTTTCTGGAATGGAATCATAATGACTTAAAGGTATATTATAATTCCAGTGTATTTAATATATAATATCATTAAATCTATCATTAATATGTACCACATATGGTATTAACGAATCAAATCACTTTGAGTGGGCGATAGTCTGCACTTCCTAAAATAAAGATATCATGTTTACCCATAATAGAAACCATAAAGGTATGCTATAAATGGAAAATACAGAAGTTTGAGTAAAAAATAACCATATTATATATCATATATAAATATAGTTACATCGTAATGGCCACCTTTGATGGTGATAGAAGAATATTGAACAATCATCGTTTCGTGAGGCAGAAATTCACCATCCACGAAAACAGTATGCTCATTAACCATTAGTTGAAGGTGAGTGCAAGTGTAGCTCGAATACTTCTTATAACAACATACTAGTATATTTAGGATACTTTTTTTGTTACAAAAGAAATGAATAAAAATATTTTAGGGGGTTGGAAAAGCAAAATAAAACATAAGAACACAACAGAAGATACTACCTTTAAAACAGGTAACTCTTTTTGATTTGAGCTCAAAGGCTTCTTTGGGATGGTTTCTGCCCAATGTGAGTCTTGTAGAAGTAATAGAGGTATGTGGAGAGACAAAATGGGTAGGGTTTTACTGAGCCAAAGGATTGGGAGGTGTGGGTATGTTGGTAGAGGTGGGGGCCTTTTATAAGAGGAGAGGAGGGGCACTCTTGGAATGTTCTAAAAAGTTACTTTTTTATAAATTTCTTTTAGGATTAAAAAGGACCCAAAATTATATATCTCGAGGATAAGGTGATAATAGTTCGAAATCAACCCATACAATAGGTTTCTTACCTGTTTTGGTCTTATAGTTTACATTATCTTTTCATTTTATTTAAATTGTTAAATAAGGAGGTAATCATTGCATCATCATGGTGTCATAAATAATTTAATTTATTTAATGTATAAAAATTATAAAAAAATATCATGATGTAGGAAATCTTTTTATATTTCTAATGAATATTTATAGTCAAAAATATGACTTGTATAACCCCATTTAAAAATTGTTTAAGTAAACAAACTCATGTTTGTGACATTTTAATTTTAACATTAAATAAAAAGTTATTAATGTCATTTTCCGAAAAAAGTGGCTCCATGGGGTCCCCAAGATGTCCCATGGATTTTCTTGGTCGGCCATGACACATATAATAAGGGTAGAAAAATTTTGTAAGTCATTTCATATTATTAAAACATTATTTTTACGTTAAACTACAGTAATTACCTCTAATCGCGATTATAAACATAAAAGTTATTATTCAAAAAAAAATTTATTTTAATCCCATTGAACCACATTTTACATCCCAATGAAAACCATGTATGTCTGATTTTTGAAATTGAAAACCCAAAGGTGGAAAAATTTCATTAAAATGAAAAAATCTGTTTTTTGAAGTACCACTTAGTGGTTTCACTATTCATCAAAAATTGATGTTTTTTAGAAAAATACCAAAACATCACCCTAAGCTATATTTGATATTCCAAATTTTAAAATGATGTCTATTTTAAAAAATTAAATTAATATAAGTTACATTAATTAATTTTTTAATTAATTTCCACTGTCAATACAAATAGTGTGTTTTTATGAAACAATATGTATCAAAAGATGGACACTAGTTTAAGTCAAATTTGAAAGTGGAATTAATTCCAAAAATCACTATTGGATTAAATTGTAAAAATATATTCTAATTTTACTCTAAAACCTATTCAAAAGATAATCTAATAATATAAACAAATTAGATTAAAACGAGGTTTTGAATTAAAATACAACATTTTTCACTATTCATTAAAAAATGAACTTTACCAGAAAAATACCAAAAATTTACTCAAAGTAAATTTGGATGTCCTGATTCTCAAGAAGAATTTTGTTTGTTCCAATAGAATGCATAAGAGTGACCAAAACTATATTTAAAGACGGTTTTCAATCAAAAGGCGATAAGCCGACCTTTAGTGAATGTTAGAGTATATATGCCCAAAATTTAATTCTTTTCATATTTTATGCCCTTATCTTTTATTGGATAAATGTAAAAACATTTAAAAAACATATATAATCATATTTTAGTTATTTCTATTCATTCCTGCCAATAAAACGACTACGTGTTAACTACCATTTAAAATAATATTATTTTATTACTAGTGTGCAACGTATGATTTCAAAGAAACTCATTTTTGCGTGTTGGGTACGCTCTCGAACATAACAACCCCTTTAAAGTAAAATTAATATTTAATTCGAAAATATTAATAAATATGAAAATGATTTATTTTTTTATTTACCTGGGATGTTACATCCTTACCCCCTTTTGGGAATTGCGTCCTTGCAATTTTATTCACTTATCAAAATAAGTGGGGGTATTTATCCCTCATAGCATTTTCAGATTCCCATATTGCCTCTTCAACCATATAGTTTTTCCACAAAACCTTTACCTGGTGAATTACCTTATTTCGTAACACTTTCTCACTTCGGCCAAGAATCTGGACTGGTAGTTCCTCATAAGAGATATTCTCTTCCAACTGAACTACCTCTGGGTTCAAAACATGAGATTGATCTAGCATATACTTTCTCAACATCGAAACATGAAAAACATTTTGTACCTGAGATAAAATTGGAGGTAAAGCCACTCTATAAGAAACCGATCCAACTTTCTCTAGATTTTCTTATGGTCCAATGAACCTTGGACTCAACTCTCCTTTCTTACAAAATCACATCACACTTTTCCATGGTGATACTTTGAGAAAAACATGATCACCTACCTTGAAAGATAGATCCTTCCTCCTATTATCTGTATAACTTTTATGTCTGCTCTGAGCTGTTCTCATGTGATTCTGAATCAAATGAACTTTTTATGCCATCTCTTCTACCAATTCTGGTCCCATCAGTTTCCTTTCACTTAATTCATCCCAAAAAGCCAGAGTTCGACACCGCTACCGATATAATTCCTCAAACGGAGCCATCTGTATACTGGAATGAAAACTGTTATTTTATGAAAACTAAACCAAATAATGATGTTGGTCCCAAATTCCATGATAATCCATTGAACAAGCACATAGAATATCCTCCAAATTCTGAATTGTTCGTTCTGACTGCCCATCTGATTGAGGATGAAAAGCTGTACTAAAATTTAATTCAGTAACCAACGACTTCTTAAGGCCTTTCCAAAAGGTATAAGTAAACCTGGGATCACAATCAGATACAATGGAGAGGGAACTCCATGCAACCTGACTATCTCTTTAAGATACAATCAAAAAAGTTGATCTAGAGAGAATGTATCTCGAACAGGAAGGATATGAGCAGATTTAGTCAAGCGATCAACAATAAGCTAGATTGCATTATTACCTCGAGATGTCCTCGGTAATCCCACAACAAAGTCCATGGATATATTTTCTCATTTCCACTCAAGCACTGGTAATGGATGAAGCATCCCTTTCGATAACTTCCACTCTGCTTTAACCTACTGACAATTCAAACACTTGACAATAAAATCAGAAATATCTCTTTTCATTCCATCCCACCAGTAATAATCCCGCAGATCTCTGTACATCTTAGTACTGCCTGTATGAACTGAAAACGGGGAACAATGAGCCTCACAAAACAACTAATTCTTCAAATGTGAATCACCAGGCACACATAATCTCTTTCAAAACCTAAAAAAACAATCATTAATAATGTTGAATTCTAAAAACATACCCTTCTGAACCAGCTCTACCTTTTTATGCAACTCACTGTCTTGCTTCTATGCTTGATTGTTTCTGTCTGATAGAGAAGATTTCACTTATACCTGAAACAAAATAGAAGGAATTCCAACACAAACAACTTCCCTGCCAAATTTCATCAAATCGAAAACCAAATGATCTCGTTCCAAACGTAGCATGGTTAATGAAGCATTAATTTTTCGACTCAGAGCATCAACCAGAGTATTTTCTTTTCCCGGATGGTAATGAATTTTACAATCATAATCCTTGATTAATTCCAGCCATCTCCTCTGTCTCATGATTAATTCTTTTTGAGTGAATATATACTTTAAACTTTTGTGATCAGTATATATTTCACACATTACTCCATACAAATGATGCCTCCAAACTTTTAGAGCAAAAACAACAGCAGCAAATTCCAAATCATGTGTAGGGTAATTTACCGCATGAGTTTTCAACTGACATGATGTATATGAAATTACCTTATCATTATGCATAAGGACACAACCAAGTCCCTTCAACGAAGCATCATAGTATATAACAAACTCATCATTCCTGGAAGGAAGTTCCAAAACTGGAGCATTCACAAATTTTCTTTTCAACTCCTGAAAAAAATCATCACATTCTTTTGTCCAGATAAACATAATACCCTTCCGAGTTAGCTGAGTCATTGGACTAGATACCCGTGAAAATTTTAAACAAACCTTCGGTAGTAACATGGAAAACCAAGAAAACTACGGATCTCAGTTACATTTGTGGGTCTTGGACATTCTTCAACAACTTTTGTTTTAGCAAGATCAACAGTTTTTCCATTTTTTGAAACAATGTGACCAAGGAAAGAAATTTTTTGTAACCAAAACTCACACATGATGAATTTTCCATACAGTTTCTTTTCGTTTATGGTTTTCAAGATAACCCTTAAATGAATTTCATGCTCCTCATAACTTTTAGAAAACAATAAAATATCATCAATAAACAAAACGACCATTTATCACCTGATTCAACTGAGCCATCATTGTAGTAAACTCCTCAATTCTGATTCTGACCATCTCTGGTTGCTGATTCGAAAAGTCATTTTACTCTATATGCCTTCCTAGAAAAGCTTCTCGGTTTCCTCAATGGAAAACCATTCTTATCACATAAATATCTTAGGAGAAGAGACATAGTAATCTTTAAATGCTATATCATTTCAATCATACCATAAATTAATTTATAATTTAACAATTTTATAACTCCTAATGTTGTCTAAATAGATCTCTGATACCAACTATAAGTCCCCGACCTTGAAACTTACCTACAAAGTCACAATTTTTTTACAAAACATGGACTCTAAAAAAGAGTCATGTCTAGTTCCATGTTCAAGACATCATGAATTTTCCTTGATCCCATCCTTGACCCTATTCCACATTTTTTCATGTGAAAAACATTTAAAAAAAACTTGAGTTAAGCATAAAAAGCTCAGTAACGGATACATAAAGAATGAAAACTGTTAGTTTTTCAGAACAATAAGTAAACCATGTATACTTTATCAAAGTAATACTTTTCAACTTTATGAAGTAGTAAAAAATAATCACTAAATAAAAGATCATTACTTACGCTTTTGTAAAAAAATGATTACCATAAAACCCATATAATGAACACATAAAATATAAAGGTAATTTGTTTCATAAACATACTTAAATGGAATAACCATATGGTCGACTTCCACCCATATCACTTAATGGAATATCCATACGGCTGATTACCATACCCAATGCATTGGAGGTTATAACGTAACAACCCATACTGGTATTCACGGAACCACCCGTCATATGGTTTATCACATAACCACCCATCATATGTCCATGTACCATTATAAAATCATATGACATAAAACAAATATAATGGAAAGAAAAAATTTCCACACTTTGATCACAATATATCACTTAAATATATTGATATAAAAAATCCCTTATAAAAACCCTTTTCAGTACAAAAATACATAAAATAGTATATGGTATTTTTTTCATTTTAAAACCCATTATGGCTTGTTGAGGAAGCCAAAGACCAAATAATATTCACGGCGATGGAAAAGGCCATTTTCACTAAGTATGTTAAAAGAAACATTCTTTTTTTTTCGTTTAGTAAAACGCTTCATATAAAAAGATTCCTTTTGAATAAAATTAAAATTCAAAGGGGTTTCTACACCATATAAAAGAAAGTTGTGCTTAAAAACAAAATATGCCTCAATGAAAGGAGATTGGGACGAAGTCCCTTACATTGGGTCTGACTTGACTCGATCGTTCTGTAATGTCCTGAATAATAAACTTTAGTTAATTTATACTTGATTAAGAACATTTTTCAAGTTCATTATTCCTTTTATATCACTTAATACCTTGTTATGAACATTATGTAATCATTTAAGTTAATAACGGTCGTTTTTTCGATATTTGGTACATGATTCAAAAGTGAACTTCTTATATTTACAAGTTGTTCACGTAGTCAAATATCCATTATCTCAAGAATGATATTGATGATGTAGATTCCATATATATCATATATATCCATTATATACATTCATTTATAATATTACATAATCATTTAGAGGTAATAAATGAAATGCACCGTTCATGGAGATGGTAAGCCGTACGTACTCATGAACGCTATTTTCATTTCTATGCCATATTAATGAAATTAAAACTAAATGAGAGAAATTTATATTTTAATTCCATAATTATATTCATCATTTATATGTAACATAAAGAATATATATCCATTATATATATGTACTTATAATAGTACATTACATTTGGGGATAAGAAAAAATGCACCGTTCATGGAGATGGTAAGCCGTACGTACGCATGAACGCTACTTTCATTTCTATTTCGTATTTTATGGAATGGAATCATAATGAATTAAAGGTATATTATAATTCCAGTATAATTTCATATATAATATCATTTAATCTATCCTTTATACGTACCACATATGGTATTAAATAATCAAATCACTTTGAGGGGTCAGTAGTCCGCACTTCCTAAAATGAAGATATCGCGTTTACCCATAATGTAATCCATAAAGGTATGCCAAAAATGTAAAATACATAATCTTAAGTAAAACATAAAAATATTATATATCATATATAAATATAGTGACATATTAATGGCCACAATTGAATGTGTTAGAAGAATATTGAACAATCATCGATTCGTGAGGCAGAAATTCTCCATCCATGGAAACATTATGCTCTTTAACCATTAGATGAAGGTGTGTGTAATTGTTGCTCAAATATTTCTTATAACAACATAATAGTATGTTGAGTTTATTGGTTTTGTTACAAAATAAATTAATTAAAAGATTTTAGGGGGTTGGAGATGCAAAATAAAACATTAGAACACAAGAGAATACACTACCTTTAAAAAGGGTAAATCTTTTTGATTTGAGATCAAAGGCTTCCTTGGGTAGCCTTCTGCCCAGAATGAGGATTCTAAGAGTAAGAGAGGGATGTGGAGAGACAAAATGGGAAGGGTATGTCCGAGCTAAAGGCTTGATATGTGTGGGTAAGGTGGTAGAGGTGGGGGCCTTTTATAAGAGGAGAGGAGGGGCACTCTTGGAAAGTTATAAAAGGTTACTTTATTATAAAATGATTATCGGATTTAAAAGGTCACAAAATTATATTTTTATAGGATAAGGTTATAATAGTTCTAAATCCACCCATACAATTGGTTTTTTAAATGTTTAGGTCTTAAATTTTACATTATCATTTCATTTTATTTAAATCCTTAAATAATGAGGTAATCGATGCATCATTATGGTGTCATAAATAATTTAATGTATTTAATGTCTAAAAATTATAAAAAATTATCATGATTTATGAAATATTTTTATCTTTCTAAGGAATATTTATAGTCAAAAATATGACTTGTATAACCCCATTAAAAAAATTTAGCAAAACAACTAATGTTTGTTACATTTTAATTTTAACATTAAATAAAAAGTTATTAATGTCATTTTCCTACCAAATTGGCTCCAAGGGGTCCCCAAGATGACCGATGTATTTTATTGGTCGGACCTGACACATCCAATAAGGGTAGGACATGTGTCTAGGTCATTGCATATTATTAAAACATTATTTTTACCTTAAACTACACTAATTACCTCTAATCGCGATTAAAAACATAAAAGTTACTATTCACCAAAAAAATATATTTATCCCATTCAGCCAAATTTTACTTCCTAATGACAACCATGTATGTCAGATTTTTTAAATTCAAAACATAGAGGTGGTAATCTTTCATTTCAATGACAAATCAGTTTTTTTATGTACCACTTAGTGGTTTCACTATTCATCAAAAATTGAAGTTTTTTAGAAAAATACCAAAACTTCACCCTAAGGTATATTTGATATTCCAAATTCAAAAATTATTTCTATTTTACATAATTCAAAACATATAAGTTACATTAATTTATTTATTAATTAATTCCCGCTGTCAAACCAAATATTGCGTTTTTATGAAACAATATGTATCAAAAGATTGACACTAGTTTAAGTCTAATTTCAAAGTGGAATTAATTCCAACAACCACTATTGGATTAAATGGTAAAAATATATTTTAATTTCACTGTAATACCAATTCAGAAGATAATATAATCATATAATCTGATTATATTAAAAAGAGTTTTTGAATTAAAATACAACATTTTTCACTATTCATTAAAAATGAACTTTATCCGAAAAATACCAAAAATTTACACAAAGTAAATTTTGATGTCCCGATTCTAAATGTAACACCCCAAGATTTCATAGTGTGTGATTTCTTCAAAATAATTCAATAACTTTCACTACACGCAACACTGAGTTCAATCACACCATGACTTACAAAAAAAACAGCCATTCAAAAGAGGTTATGAATAGTATTATCTAAATTTTAAACTTTATATAATCCTTATAATTTTAGAATCCATATTATGAGTTTCTTAGATATAATGCAAGAAAAAATTCATTTTCAGTATTGCACTTTTATCAACTAATAATAGTGAACCCTTTTTAAATACAATATTTTAAACATTTTGACTAAATGGGGACATCAAAAATTTAAAATGAAACATCCCAAGCTTCCACGGTACACTTTCTTTGAATAATACAATAGCGTGTGTTGTACGCAACCTTGAGTTTTAACACACACCACAACCAATCAAACTAGCCGTTATGAATAGTAATACCTACTTTTTAAAATTATATATATTTTATATTTTAAAATGGACTTCATCTTTGGATTCGGAATATCGAATTTAGCCTACGGTGAAATTTTGGTACATTTCGGATAACTTTCATATTTTGATGAATAGTGAAAATTACTAAATTTTAATTAAAAACAACTTTTTAAATCAAAATAATTAATAGTGATAAATTATGAATTTTAGTGGTTTTAAAGTATATTTAGAATATATTTTTACCATTTAATATAATGTTGGTCATTGGACATAATTTTACAATTAAACCGAACAGAAACAAGTGTCAATCTTTTGATAGTTATTATCTCTTAAAAACACGTTTTTTGTTTTGACAGCGGGAATTAGTTTTAAATTAATTTCTGCCACTTCTGTGTTTAGAATTTAGGAAAATGGATTCCATATTTGGAATCAGGATGTTCAAATTGTGTAAATAGGTAACTTTTATTTTTAGACATTTTGAATAATTACTGCGGTAAATATTTTATTTACCATGGTTAAGGGTAAATCCGGTAAATAAGGGTTAAAAAAATAATATTATAATAATATTAAATTACCCTAAAACGTGTCTTAACCCTATTGGTTGATACATGGTCGACCATGGTCATCTTTGGGTCGATTTTGGGACCCCATGGATCCACTTGTAAGTGATAATGACACTTTATTTTAATTAAGTCAAAATGAATACAAAAATGACCCAAGCATATATCTTTTAGAAGAACAATTGTTACATAGGGTTATATAAGTTGGATTTTAGATTATAAATATTCATTAGAAAGATAAAAAGATTTCCTACATAATTATAGTTTATTTATAATTTTTAGACATTAAATAATTTATTTTATTTATGACACAATGATGATGTAGTAATTACTATAATAGTGAAAAATTAAAATAATTGATATTATAAATACCCAAAAAAATATAATATGAAACTTTTAATGAATTAAACTAATTTTATAGGATAATAGGATATATTAGTATTTATTTAATTGACTTTTTTCTAAGTAATCAATCTGTTATGAGTTTCACAAAAATCAACTATTGAATATTGTCAAAATTGACATAAAAGAGTTCTTAAAACAAATATTATATTATTAATTGATATTAAATTCCTAAAAATCTAAGGTTCTTCCAAGAGACTTATATCAGGATAGGTTCATCATTAATGGACCACTTGGGGGTCTCTCGGATGTATATAGTATGTTAATTAACCATATTATATAAAAATACAATGAGACATTGTAAAAGTGAAACTAATTAACTTAGAGTTAATACTTAAAGATAAGGTTAATATAAGTACCCAAACCTGTCTAAATTCAATTGGTTGAGTGGTTTTCGACCTATCCCCACCTTAACCTTTGAATAATCAACTTTGGAGCCTTTAGAAAACGTATAAGAATTTAATATAAATTAATATTTCTAGCTTTTCCAAAGGTGCCCCTCACCCCTCTTATAAAAGGGCACTCCTCCTTCTCATTTCTTCACACCTCTAAAGCCTTTTTGTTCGGACAAACTCTGCCAAAATACTCTCCCAAAATCCCTCACTACAACCTAGAGGCCTTAGTTTGATCAGAAATCCAACCTAAGGAGCCCTTTTGATCAAATCAAAAGGAAGAACCCGAAGAAGAGGTAATGATTTCACCACCCTTCTCCAAGTTCATTTCTTCTTCCACTTCTTCTTCCTTTGTTCTTACCATTATAAAATAATAACTCCAGTATCTCACATATACTGTGATGTTATTATAAATATGGTACAACCATATTCAGTATTCTATCCACCCTTTGAATAACATGTCACCATACGTGCGTACGTACGGACTACCGTCTCCACGTCGTGGTGTAATTGTTATTCAATATAATATTATTTGGATGGGTATAATAATGATGTGTAACTCATGTAAATAATAAATATAACATGTTAATGATTCTGTATATATGATATACCATCCATTTATATATTATTTTAATATCAAAAGAATGATATTGTCGCTCGTGCGTACGTACGGACTACCGTCTCCACGAACGCGATGAGATTAATTCTCCATCGTATCCATTCAAGTATAATTATCATTTGATGATTTAAAAATGATTTTTAAGGACTATATATCATTCTGGATATGAATAAGATACAACAACCATGGCTTATGTAACAAAACATATAAATAAAATGAGTAAGTTAACACCCGAAACGACGATAATTCTAAAATATTATTAACAAATCAATGTTAAAAGATCATATATGATATCATATTAATATATATGATTATTGTATAATTTAATAACAATTATTTCACCATTATACAGGAGGTTAACCTACCCCAACCAAGGAAATGTACAAGGTAAGGGTTATTTCACAATCTCTTCATTATCAGAGGTTGTTTATACGTAATAATCTACTGGGATATCTTTATCATCCACATCCATGTTTCTTAAAAATGTATTTCAAAACATTTTTACTATTTACAAGAATATGGGTTAAAGTCATTTATACCCTTGTTTGACTTTTTATAAGAGGTTTATAAAGTAATCTTTCCGTCGTTTTTGAAACAAGGTCCTTTTTAACCTTTTCGACAGAATTGAGGTAAGAATGTTTTTTTAACTTATACGGCGGGTGCGGTTATTTTACGCCGTTATAAAATCTTCAAAGCTTTCCTTACAAGCTTATAAGAATATTTTCAAAGAAAATGTTTTATTTTATATGGATCTTAAATGATTTCAAAAAAAGGAGATATTTCTTTAAAAAGAATTTTGATTTCATCTACGTCAACATCCTTTGATGGATTTTAAGATTATTTGAAGTTGATTTATTATGATACAAAACTTCTATATTGTATTGAAGGTTTTGTGATATGTTTGACTATGGATGTGATATTTTTATACCATTCATAGTTTATGGTGAAATTATTGACATTTCGTATGCTAGATTTAATACGAATGTTTATGTTTTGTTTAAACCTTTTCATATGGGAATGCATTGGACTTAATAAGTGACGGGTGGAGCCCGCTATAGCTCCTCGATGCATCGGTAGGTCTCATGAGACAAACTAGTGTCTTGGCACAAGGCCTTGACAAAATCTTATTTGTAGTCTTGGCACGAGGCCTTGACTATGTGGTTATGATAGTCTGGCATTATGCATTCCAACATTATGAAAGTGGTTATTGATTTTTTCATGTGATTATTCGATTAGTAGAATATCCATGTGAGTAAGTAAATGGCATTATTTCATTTTATTTATGCCATACCATGTTCAAAGTTCATGTTTGAAAGGCTTTTGTTTTAGTTATACATTGCCTTAAAAGTTTATTCATATTTATGAAAGTTTCCGCTATATTGTTATCCTTACTGGGCATTTGAGCTCACCCCTTTTCTATGTTTTATTTTTCCCAGGATGTGAAGAAGTAAGTTATGAATGACCTGCAAGGATTTTATGAGGGGTTAATAGTGTGGATTGTGGAAACATTATGTTGTTGTAGTAGTTTTTCATTTTATGATGTAATGTAAAACTTATGAATATATCTAGTGTTTCCAAGGCTACTAAACCAATCGGTCTTTCGAGATTTGATCTTTCTTGTGATCATGCCAATGTTATGTAATAATGCACCGACTCTGGGTAACTAGGGTCGGGGCGTTACAGTTGGTATCAGAGGAAGTTTAGTACAAACCTTGGAAGTTAGATTTAGATAAACTCTGATTAGAGCACGTAGACCTAAGATGAACTTTGAGGATTAGTATAGAAGAACTTCCTAGAATTTTGGTATTGTAGAGATTTTGTGAGTTTTCCGAGCAATAAATCCTTGTCTGGATACGAGCAGGTAGAGGCGGCTCTGGCACAGATGTACCTAGGGGTAAAACTCGAAAACACCGCTTTGAGCTAGACTCGAACGGGAACTGGTGCACGACAACGGGCCTTGCTGCACTCTTGGTTATGACACTCCCGGGGGATATGCTTAGGATAATTCTCATTTTCTTTACAAACCATTATGAAGGGTTTATGAGTATATACTTCCTCAAAGAAAACATTTTTATGATTATGGATTATATCCATAAATAGTTCAATTTATGTTAAGTGTTTTATAAGTATGAGATTATGTATTTTGACTTATAAACTAATCTAGTTTATGCCATTGTTTAGAAATGGCGCCCAGTAGAAGGAATGATAACTCCAGAAATGCACATGATTCAAAGAGAAGGAAGGATCATATCTCTCATGGTCTTAAGCTAGAATTTATAAGAGAAATAGTCTCCCATGTATTATCATCATATGAAGAAATAATATCATGTGTTGATAAGATATGTAAAGAGTTTACTGAGTCCTATGGCTTTGAAGGGAAGCAAGAGAAGAAAAGGATGGAAGAGAGAAAGATGGATAAAGGGAAGAGGGAAAAGAAGAATTTTCCCATATGTGGTAACTGTGGAAAGAAACACCCTGGAACTTGCAAGAAAGGAATGGGAGTTTGTTATAAGTGTGGAGGAAAAGGGCACAAAGTACGTGACTGCAAGGGTAAGAAAATGGTTTCAAATGTACAATGCTTCATTTGCAAGGAGTTTGGACACTACACGAGCCTATGTCCCAGTCATCAGACTATGCCGCAAATGATGTTATTGGATAATAATCAAGTTATGATACTACCACAGATGAAGAGGAATGATTAGAGTTCTTATGTTGATTATGTCAATTGAGTGTTGTATCAACAATGTACTTGTTATAATAATTATGGAGTATATAAGGATTGTACTGCAGTACTATTTCATTAAGGACTTGAGATGGTGTGGAACAAAGAAAAGTGACTCAGTAGCAGGTTAAATGTTTGGAAAATATATGGTTGAGAGAAAGATAAACCATAATATGGTTCAGATACCGAGGTGGTGATTTTAGAATAATACATGATTGATTTGGATAAATTATATTGGATATTATTGACTACCTTGAAGCTGATTAATGATTTGTATATTCCATCATTGTTGGGTTTTAAATCATTTTTGGATTAATGAAGTATATCCAACATTCTATATGGAATAGGGGAGCATGAATGTAATCAATAAGGAATATGGTAATTCAAGATGTTTCTGTTTATTAAAAGAATACAAGATTAAGGTATTCATATGCTATTGCGGGGTAAAAAGGATGTATATTATGTTTACCTTCCTTATAAATGTTGGACTGTGAGTTTGGACAGCAATATTTTAGATAGTTCTAGTTTGGATTATTTTGGATTACCATAAATGGAAAACCCGGAGGTTGGGCGGCAACCCGTCGCGTCTGGCAAGGCTGCGAGACTTGAACCCGCAACTGAAGGGCGACAAGGGTGTATCACCTACCACTGGCCCATGAGATGTCCTGGATTAAATAATGTTGTTTTTTTAAAGATCTGGTAGATGAATTATAAATTCATTTATTTTGGAACCCTGTACGAATAGTATAAATAAATAAAAAATTGCATTCTATTATCTTTTAGAGTGAAAGATGAGTTTGTGGTAGAAAATTATTAATGGATAAAACTCTGATTATAAAGTAAGTATATCTCCTTATGATCTTAGCCTATCTCATAAATAAATTCCTCAACATTAATAAAAGGAACTTAGAACAAAAATGTTTCCCTAGATGGTACCTTAAATCCTCACTAATTTATGGCTTTGGGATTGTTGTCCTTTTCATAGCCATGTTGTCTACCACTCTCCATCAGATAATTGATGGTTAGATTTCTCCTCCATATCCATATTTTCCTACATGGAACCCTAGTATGTGTTATTTTCGGTAATCTTCATACTTTCCACTCTTTATTTTAAATAGAGGCCTCATTAATTCATTTTTCGATGTGGGATTTCAACTAAGATATTTTGAAACATCAAAAATGTGTTATCCCAATACCCTATATTTTGTTGAATCGATGGTACTTCAAATCATCATAGATTGATGAGTTTAAGGACCTCAATTTTATACTTTTTTGTGATTGATGACCTCAATCACTACCTATAAATATTTACGTTTTTCCTCCAATTATATGACTCTAATTGCCACCAATGTTCTCCTAATCAAGATCATAATTTGGTGGTGACCCTTTCATTTCTCTTTTCCTCATATTAAGACTAAATTTTAGTAACCCAATTTCTGATGTGGGTTTTCCCACAAATATATTTTCTATTTTCAACCTTTTATTTTCGAAGAAAAATTTCAAATTGCGAGGACTCAATTTATTGAAGGAGGGGAGAATGCAACACCCCAAGATTTCATAGTGTGTTATTTCTTCAAAATAATTCAATAACTTGCACTACACGCAACACTGAGTTCAATCACACCATGACTTAAAAAAGAAGCCATTCAAAAGAGGTTATGAATAGTATTATCTAAATTTTAAACTTTATATAATCCTTATAATTTTAGAATCCATATTATGAGTTTCTTAGATATAATGCAAGAACAAATTCATTTTCAGTATTGCACTTTTATCAACTTTTAATAGTGAACCCTTTTTAAATACAATATTTTAAACTTTTTGACTAAATGGGGACATCAAAAATTAAAAATTAAACATCCCAAGCTTCCACGGTACACTTTCTTTGAATAATACAGTAGCGTGTGTTGTACGCAACCTTGTGTTTTAACACACACCACAACCAATCAAACTAGCCGTTATGAATAGTAATACCTACTTTTTAAAATTATATATATTTTATATTTTAAAATGGAATTCATCTTTGGATTTGGAATATCGAATTTATCCTAAGGTGAGATTTTGGTACATTTCGGATAACTTTCATATTTTGATGAATAGTGAAAATTACTAAATTTTAATTAAAAACAACTTTTTTAATCAAAATAATTAATAGTGATAAATTATGAATTTTAGTGGTTTTAAAGTATATTTAGAATATATTTTTACCATTTAATATAATGTTGGTCATTGGACATAATTTTACAATTAAACCGAACATAAACAAGTGTCAATCTTTTGATGGTTATTATCTCTTAAAAACACGCTTTTTATTTTGACAGCGGGAATTGATTTTAAATTAATTTATGCCACTTCTGTGTTTAGAATTTAGGAAAATGGATTACATATTCGGAATCAGGATGTTCAAATTGTGTAAATAGGTAACTTTTATTTTTAGACATTTTGAATAATTACTGCGGTAAATATTTTATTTACCATGGTTAAGGGTAAATCCGGTAAATAAGGGTTAATAAAATAATATTATAATGTTACTAAATTACCCTAAAACGTGTCTTAACCCTATTGGTTGATACATGGTCGACCATGGGAATCTTTGGGTCGATTTTGGGACCCCATGGATCCACTTGTAAGTGATAATGACACTTTATTTTAATTAAGTCAAAATGAATACAAAAATGACACAATCATATATCTTTTAGCAAAACAATTGTTACATAGGTTTATATAAGTTGGATTTTTGATTATAAATATTCATTAGAAAGATAAAAAGATTTCCTACATAATGATATTTTATTTATAATTTTTAGACATTAAATAATGTATTTTATTTATGACACAATGATGATGTAGTAATTACTATTATAGTGAAAAATTAAAATAATTGATATTATAAATACCCAGAAAAATATAATATGAAACTTTTAATGAATTAAACTAATTTTCTAGGATAATAGGATATATTAGGATTGAGTTAATTGACTTTTTTCGAAGTAATCAATCTGTTATGAGTTTCACAAAAATCAACTATTGAATAGTGTCAAAATTGACATAAAAGAGTTCTTAAAACAAATATTATATTATTAATTGATATTAAATTCTTAAAAATCTAAGGATCGGCCAAGAGACTTATATCAGGATAGTTTCATCATTAATGGACCACTTGTGAGTCTCTTGGATGTATATAGTAAGTTTATTAACAATATTATATAAAAATACAAAGAGACATTGTAAAAGTGTAACTAATTAACTTAGAGTTAATACTTAAAGATAAGGTTAATATAAGTACCCAAACCTGTCTAAATTCTATTGGTTGAGTGGTTTTCGACCTATCCCCACCTTAACCTTTGAATAATAAACTTTGGAGCCTTTAGAAACCGAATATGAGTTTAATATAAATTAATATTTCTAGCTTTTCCAAAGGTGCCTCTCACCCCTCTTATAAAAGGGCACTCCTCCTTCTCATTTCTTCACACCTCTAAAGCCTTTTGGATCGGCCAAACTCTGCCCACATACTCTCAAAACATCCCTCACTACAACCTAGAGGCCTTAGTTTGATCAGAAAGCCAAATTAAGGAGCCCTTTTGATCAAATCAAAAGGAAGAACCCGAAGAAGAGGTAATGATTTCACCACCCTTCTCCAAGTTCATTTCTTCTTCCACTTCTTCTTCCTTTGTTCTTACCATTCTAAAATAATAACTCCAGTATCTCACATATACTGTGATGTTATTATAAATATGGTACAACCATATTAAGTATTCTATCCACCCTTTGAATAACATGTCACCATACGTGCGTACGTACGGACTACCGTCTCCACGTCGTGGTGTAATTGTTATTCAATATAATATTATTTGGATGGGTATAATAATGATGTGTAACTCATGTAAATAATAAATATAACATGTTAATGATTCTGTATATATTATATACCATCCATTTATATATTATTTTAATATCAAAAGAATGATATTGTCGCTCGTGCGTACGTACGGACTACCGTCTCCACGAACACGATGAGATTCATTCTCCATCGTATCCATTCAAGTATAATTATCATTTTATGATTTAAAAATGATGTTTAAGGACTAGATATCATTCTGGATATGAATAAGATACAACAACCATGGCTTATGTAACAAAACATAGAAATAAAATGAGTAAGTTAACACCCGAAACGACGATAATTCTAAGATATTATTAACAAATCAATGTTAAAAGATCATATATGATATCATATTAATATATATGATTCTTGTATAATTTAATAACAATTATTTCACCATTATACAGGAGTTTAACCTACCCCAACCAAAGAAAAGTACAAGGTAAGGGTTATTTCACAATCACTTCATTATCCGAGGTTGTTTATACGTAATAATCTACTGGGATATCTTTATCATCCACATCCATGTTTTTTAAAAATGTATTTCAAAACATTTTTACTATTTACAGGAATATGGGTTAAAGTCATTTATACCCTTGTTTGACTTTTTATAAGAGGTTTATAAAGGAATCTTTCCGTCGTTTTCGAAACAGGGTCCTTTTTAACCTTTTCGACAGAATTGAGGTAAGAATGTTTTTTTTAACTTATACGGCGGGTGCAGTTATTTTACGCCGTTATAAAATCTTCAAAGCATTCCTTACAAGCTTATAAGAATATTTTCAAAGAAAATGTTTTATTTTATATGGATCTTAAATTATTTCAAAATAAAAGGAGATATTTCTTTAAAAAGAATTTTGATTTCATCTACGTCAACATCCTTTGATGGATTTTAAGATTATTTGAAGTTGATTTATTATGATAAAAAACTTCTATATTGTATTGAAGGTTTTGTGATATGTTTGACTATGGATGTACTATTTTTATACCATTCATAGTTTATGGTGAAATTATTGACATTTCGTATGGTAGATTTAATACGAATGTTTATGTTATGTTTAAACCTTTTCAAATGGGAATGCATTGGACTTAATAAGTGACGGGTGGAGCCCGCTATAGCTCCTCGATGCATCGGTAGGTCTCATGAGACAAACTAGTGTCTTGGAACAAGGCCTTGACAAAATCTTATTTGTAGTCTTGGCACGAGTCCTTGACTATGTGGTTATGATAGTCTGGCATTATGCATTCCAACATTATGAAAGTGGTTATTGATTTTTGCATGTGATTATTCGATTAGTAGAATATCCATGTGAGTAAGTAAATGGCATTATTTCATTTTATTTATGCCATAACATGTTGAAAGTTCATGTTTGAATGGATTTTGTTTTAGTTATACATTGCCTTAAAAGTTTATTCTTATTTATGAATGTTTCCGCTATATTGTTATCCTTACTAGGCAATTGAGCTCACCCCTTTTCTATGTTTTATTTTTCCCAGGATGTGAAGAAGTAAGTTATGAATGACCTGCAGGGATTTTATGAGGGGTTAATAGTGTGGATTGTGGAAACATTATATTGTTGTAGTAGTTTTTCATTTTATGATGTAATGTAAAACTTATGAATATATCTAGTGTTTCCAAGGCTACTAAACCAATCGGTCTTTCGAGATTTGATCTTTCTTGTGATCATGCCAATGTTATGTAATAATGCACCGACTCTGGGTAACTGGGGTCGGGGCGTTACACTAAAGAAGAATTTTTTTTGTCCAATAGAATGTATAAGAGTGACAAATACTATATTTAAAGAAAGTTCTCCATCAAAAGGCGATAATTCAACCTTTAGTGAATGTTAGAGTATATATGCCTAAAGTTGAATTCTTTTCTTATTTTAACCCCTTATCTTTTATTGGATAAATGTAAAAACATTTAAATTTATATATTACAAAATCCAATCATATTTTTGATAAAAATTATTTCATACATTCATAAATAAAAAAAATTGGAGTAAAAGTAAAAGATAATTGAGATATATTGTTTTAGAATACTACCTTTCAATTTGGATATTCTCCCTTCATTAACACTTTAAGGCCCCTTAGAATTGGTTTTGTTCATGGACATGTATTATATTAAATTTTTATATTATTTAATAGATACTATGTAACTCGTTTGGTGGATCTTGTTATCTATAATTAGTGTATAAATGAGGAGGAAGAAATCCCACTTTATATGTGAAGTGAATATAAATTTTTTCAAATATAGCTTCATAATATATAATGAGCACATGTTTACATTAAATGTGGAAAATAATAGACAATAATTGAGTAATGAATGAATTGTGTTAATAAATGCCTCAACTATTCATTTTAATCTTCGTTTTATTTGTGTTTTTATGTATTTAGCAATCAGAATTTTCTCACTGACATTTAATAGGAATTAATTTTGTAATATTTAATTTGTAATGTAAATTAATTTTAATTCCTAAGTATAAAATGAATATAATGAAATAATTTGGACCTCATGAATATAAATATTAAATCTATTTAAATAAATAAAATTTTATTTTGTTAATGTTTTTAACATTAGTGCATTTGAGGCATACAAAATATTTTTTTAGATAAATAATATTAATATCCATAAAATATATACTTATTATAAAATTATCATGGTTATTGATTTAACAAAAATTAATTTATTCATCATTAGTCACTTATGAATTATATCCCTATATAAGAAATCCTTAACTAAATTACATCTTTAGGATACTTATTTAATATTTACATAACAAATATTATTTTTAACATAGTAATATATTACATGACTTGTCAAAATATTAAATTAGTGCTTCAAAAATTAAATTTTATTTTTAAATTAATTATATTTACTTATGAAAAAATATTATTTATATATAAATGGATTCATAAACATTTAAATAATTATTTTATTATGATAATTTCGTAACTAATATATTATTTGGAAAATAGGTATTCTCAACTATTCACCCATAAATCAACCTTCTCAAAAAAATAAAATATATTCAGCCTGAGATAATTATATAGCATTAAAATCCAAAATAATGTAAATTTTTTAATATTAAAAATTTTAATATTCAAAATTTTATATATTAAATTATAATTTAATATTTAACAAAAACATTTTATTGAAATAGAGATTTATGTCTTATAAATATTATTAAAAATAAATTTATAATATAAATAATGTTAGTGAACTTGTTCATATATAATAATATTTTAAAGAATATAAATATTATTTATTTATATAATTGATCTAACACTTTTATAAATATACACAATTCATATAGAATAATACTTTTTATATGAAATCATATTAATTATTTATCATCAAAATATATTAAATTCTATCTATGTAATAAAATTTTAATTACTATAGGTTTTAATATTCTTACAATATTAGTAATAATATTTAATTAACATTTCCTGATTCATTTATGTTAGATGATTCATGTGAAATAAACTATTAGAAAATAAATTCAAAAATCATGGGTTGTTACATTCTCCCTTGATATATAAATTCTTTCATCTCACTTTTAATTGTCACTCATTAGTGAAAATAGTTAAGTATATTTGAAATATATACATGAATGATCATAAAATATATATATATATAAGTGTTTGTAGAAATAAAGTAAATATAAATTGTTCCCTTATAATAGAACAATCCTAATACTGGGTTTATTTCATAAATGAACTTATTTAAGCATACCTTATGATAAGGTGTCATAACCCATATCATTGAATTTTTTTGAAGAGATATCTTATTCATCCTTACACTAATAGCTGGTCATAATTTAGTTTTAAATATGTTGTATTAGTTCCCTCTGTTGGTACATAATATGGTTCCCTGATTGTATATATCTGATTTAAAAAATCAAATCATATTCATATAAAGGTAGGATAATAATACTTATAAGAGGAAAATTTGGTTGAAAATAACATATTATAAAATAATAATATAAGGTTGTCAATAATAAAATGAAATCCTAGTGTTAGTGATTTTATAATAATAGACAACCTCTTAGGAATAATATATTTTATATACTAAAATCTAACAAGATACATTTAAATAATTTGTGGAGTAAATTTTTAACAATAACTACTTATTTATGACTATAAAAATTAATTTATATAATTATGTTGGCATATCCTTATTATATTATCATAATAACTTATTTTGGTATATTAATTATGTTTAATTGTGAACTAATGGAGAAAATTATAATTACATAATACCATAAATTTGAGAAATTATAATCCTTTCAACCCTATTTTATTAGTCAGATTCTTCACACAATCTCGATAATATTTAACATGATGTCAAGCCATAGACGCATGAATAACTTTATTGGTATATTGATACATTCCCTCATATTATTATTCCACAATTTTCATCTCATGGGATGTTGAAATTTTTTTCTTATTTATCTCTATAACATGATGTTCTATGTTAAGACATAATTACAATTATGGTTAGTTCAGATATTTGACAAGGGAAAATTTATTATTCATTAATCAATATAGTTATGTGAGAACAAAAAAAATTATTAAAAAATTCATATTATATTCAATTTGGTTTACTATTAAGGAAATCATTTCATTTCCACTAAGAATCATTTTTATAAAATTTCCTTCAAGATCTATATATTTTTAAAAACATAAGGGTAAATCATGAATGATAAATAATAACACCATTGTTGATTTATCATAAATAACAACAAAAAAATTAAATCACAATATTTTTCACTTCATTATTCCATTATTCTTTCTAATAAATGTTTTAGTTCCACCTTAATAACACTTATATCAACCTTTGATTATTTATGCTTTATATTCTTATATGTCTAACTCAATAAAAAATATATTTTGGAAATAAATCCATCATATTTTATTTTATATAGAATGTGATGTATATCCCTTGTGTGTTTTTATGTTTGTATGGAGTCTTAGGCACCCTCATCATACATTGTGGGAATATTGAGTTGAAACATAACCAAAAAAATTTAGGTGAGAACCCCTCGATTTATCTATTCCATAGTTCTATCCACCTTTCAATATATATATATATAGGGATATAATTTCATCAAATTAAACTAATTTGATGATTATAAAGGTGTCATGTTATTTTCATACTCATATTTGAATAACTTGAGTCTCCACATATGATATCTAATACTTATAAAATGAATCAAATAATAAATTTCTAAAAATTAACTTATCCCTCCCACTATACTGATTGTGGAATATCTAACCAAAACTCCCTAATCCTGTATAAAAAACACAATCATTATACATAGAATTTTAAATAAAGCAAGATAATGATGTGTTAATTTTGCATCAAATCCATGATATGGACAATGAACATAAAAAATAGTAAATTATCACTATGAAAAGAAGGATTAGTTTATTTGAGTGTCATTAACATACAATCCTTTATTTATGATAATTTTTAAATTTCAATATATCTGAACCTCAATATAATCTCATCAAGACACCAGAATATTTGTAATAATCAACATAGATTATGGAATTGATACGTAATGAACCAGTGAGATCAAATAATCAGTAATGGTAAAACTTATCAATATATCATCAAGTGATAAATCATAACAATATGATATTTCTTGAGAATGTATGAAATATAATATTAAAAAAAAATATAATTGTTCACTAAAGGGAATAATATGTCGACATCATGTCTCAAAAGATGAAACATATTACATGGTACGTGAGTGCATAAACCAAAGATAATAATCCTGAGACATGGAATTATAACATAAACATAAAGTATATAAATTTATAATAGTATTGATAATTTGAAACTATAAAGTAGTGGGATAGGAAAATATATCCAATTCCCATCACATAGTAGGCTTGGGTTAACAACTTATATACCCAATTAGCCTTGATAGAATATCCATAAAACCCAATTTGTCATTTTCTAACCACTACTATAGCCCCTAGGAATTGGATAACAACTAGAGTAGACTATTGAGATTAAGAAAATGTTGGGAAAAATATCTTCAGGAATAATTGAATCATTTTTTAGGTGATTTCTTTTATTGAAAAAGCAGACCTCCATGTTGTGTTTGTTGACAATGAAAACTAGGATGTTAATTTTGCTGAAAAGGGGTGTTTCTATTCTTCTTTTTTGATTTCCAGAGATATTTTTGACAACCAATGTTAATAATTAACGTTAAAAAGGGAACTAATGATCTGGAGGAGGTACACAAAGAACTGATCTTAGGTGGTGCTGTTATCCAGTTTTTGCCAAAATTATGAACCTCAATATCGGAAAATGGAGAAACATGTTTTTGGAAAAGGATATTGCGCACAAAATCTGGGGTGGTATGGAAACTTGTGTACAAGGCTTGTTTCGGGATCGGAAAAAAATTTAAAATGCAAGATACTCGTAAAATATTTGTAAATTCGCATGAATGTTTCGGTTGTGCAAACGGTTCTTGCGTGCCTAATGCACTATCAAACTGGGTTTTGCGCGCTCAACATGAATCTTGCATGGAGTAGTGAATCTTCAATGTAGGGGTCAATTAATCATATAATTAATATGTGACCCCATTATTCGATAGACTCAACACGTAGAGAAAATACAAGCACTAGATCGCATATTAAATTTTATGGAAATAGATTAGCATGACCGATTATGAGTTGTGTGCAAGCTAATAATGTAATGTGTGTGATTTGAGTTTCACGGACGATTGATGATGTAGGCAAGGAGTGTTTCACACCACAAGTTGAATGTTGAGTGCATAGAAATAAATTTTCATTCAAGATGCAGTAAGGGTTGCGCGAAAGTTTTGAGGTTTCCAAATAATATTGTGGTATGATTTCATTCATCTGTAGATAAATATGGAACGTCAAAAGAGCTTCTATCAACAGTTAAAGATTCATATTTTATTAGTGATAGTTAAGAAACCTACATGTCTAAAAATTGTGACTTGATCTTTTTAATAAGTAATCAGCACACATTAGTTGTGTGGGCAATGAGATTTCATATCATGATTGCTTGTAAACTAGAAGGGATAGTGAGTCCACTTAAAACATTGTAATCAATTGTGCACTTTTTTTGTTGTTGGTATATTGGCATATCACTGGTGTATTCTCCTTGGACATATCTATGTGAGGGTGAAACAAGTAAAAATCGTTGTTTCATGTGTGTGATTTGATTTTTATTTATAATTTTCAATGGTAATGTGAGAGAATAGAGTTCTTATTAATAGGGAATCAAGATCAATAGGGGTCATTGTTTTAATCTATCATACCCTGATTCACCCCCTCTCATGGTATCTAACCTAGTGGAAGTAACATAAAATTACCAATGTTGCCTCCAGATATATGGATAATACTAGTGTACCATGTTTTTCATGGGATATCAAACTATATTCCATCTAGGGCATGGTTTAACAACCAATGTATTTTATACGTATTTGGGTAAGAACATTTGTAGATTGTTTTCCTGGTATACTACCATGAAACCTTTTGAACAATAACTAACAACCTATTTATCTTAATGGGATTTTTTTACTAACCATGAAACTTTTTCATCTTATGAGAAATAAAATTTCAACCAATACATTAATTGGTGATATATTACCACTCCCTTCATTAATAATCATTCATACATTTTTATTACTAGAAAATGTAAAAAATTCATATATCTATATCCATAATTATGTCATGTAAATAAGACATGTTTCCAAAAAAAATCTTCTTAAAATTTCATAATCAATCAATAAAGTGACGTTGGGTAGTGTTATATGAAAAAAACACCAATATAACATAGAGAGAACTATGAATCTTCCATTGGTGAAAAATAAATTGACCTGAAAATTGGGGAAATAACCTTGATAATTATAGGGAAATACCTATTTCCATTTTTAAATTATTATTAATTAAAAATATTTTCAAATATAACTTTAAAAAAGTTCAATAAATAATCATTGAAATTAATGATTATAATGAAAAATGAAAATGTTCTTAGGGATAAATGATAAATGAAATTTTACAAAGAATTTATATCCTTATCATAAAATGATGAACTCATGGGTAATATTCTCAAGAAATTTTTAAAATAGTGATGTGAAATCAATTGAAAAAAAATACATTAAAAATATTACCATCAATAAGTGATCATTTTGAATGATGTAAACACACTCTCTTGAAAATGGTGTCTGAAAGATAAAACATAGAATTATTAAAGACCAAAAAAAGATTAATATTTTAAGATACAATTTCTAAAAACCCCAATCTTAATAATAGTAATAAAACATAATTTCGAAAAGTGGAAAATTTTATTATTATGGCTATATGTGAAAAAACATAATTATGTATCAAAAAAGGAGGAAATATGTTGGAATAAAAAATATTCAAATGGAATATAAATTGTAATCAAAGAGGGTGATAATTATTCATAACTAGTATAATATTATTTTAATGATAGTAATCTAGTAAATGAAAAATATTATAATTTTCACTACCCATAGATAGATGAATCATTATAGAATCATTATAAAAAAATAAAAACATCTTCTATAACAAAAATAAAAAATTAGATCATTTACATTAGAAAAAATGTAGTCTAATCAAGAAAAACCCCTTAAGTATATTATAAAAATTAATGTATGAATCCATTGGAAATGAATTAATGAGGATTAATTATAAATAATAAGAAAATAAAGTGGAATTATAATTTTATATAATCAATTGATGAATGAAATCAACATTGAATAATGGGTTTCCATAATAATCAATATAACTCAATCAATGGATAATTATTTATGAAAAAACACTTACATAGAATATTTTTTTATTGAATAATAATTTTGAAAGGAATATATAAAATATAAATGTAAATAAACCTAAAAAATAGAAAATAAATCACAATAAAATTATATGGACAAACATACCCATATTATGAAAATAAATTTTCAATAAAGTAGTCTTATCTCAATGAATGAAATTTTTGTAAAACCCTATTACCTTTAATACTTCTTTAATAAACATTCTCCTAGATACTGTATAAATGGAATTAAAATATTTATCAACAATTTTAGAATAATGTATACATAAATTTTCATGAAACCTAATTTATATTAGTTAAAAAAAAATCTTACATAGTTAATTTTTATTTTTATCATTATATGTTATTTGGTTCTATTTGTTGTTTAGTGATTGTTTTATAATAGGACTATAGGTTCTTATTTATATATTCAATGTTCATCATTGTTATGTAATTAGAGGTATTTTATATTTTTTTACAAGTATATATTATTCAATTTTCTATTTATAATAATGTTATTAATGATTCATGATGTTGATGTTGATGATTAACTTGTTTTGATAATTTTTATTGAATAAAGGTGTTATAAAACAATAATAAGAAGTATATTAATATGTCCATTCATGTAAAAAAACAATATTTTTCCATTAGTCTCTAGTAACACAGGTATATAAGTTTATATTTATATATATGATATAGATCAATAGATTTAATCCCTTATATTGTTAACCTGACCCAGTCAAAAACATACCTTGATTTATGGGGTTAGTAAGGTTAAAAATGTGATTATTTTGGAATTAAATAATTAATAATGAAAATAATGATATTATTTAAATTTTTTGAAATCATTTAAAAATATTTTAATATTTTTTTAAAATAATGGATAGACTATATGAAAAACAAAATGCATCACTTTCATAGAGCTAACATTCTGCAAATAAGTACATGTGGAAATATTGTTTTCCATTGATCTAGAATATTATAGAGGAATTATTTATAATTTAATATTTTTTTACATTTTTTAAATATAACAATAATCCAACAAATAAATTTTAAACCCATCCAATAATGGATTTGACAAAAAAACAATCACATCATTCATGGATGAATTAGTTCGCATGTCCACTTGAAGATTCCTTACTTTTAAATGGTTTTAGATGATTGTACATATTTATATTCCTTCAGTATGATAATATTTAATCATAATATTTATATTTATTTTAACAATAAATCATGTATATAATTGTGTTTTTTGGATATAATAATAAAAATTAATGAGATCTCTATTGAAAACATCAACTCTTAATTTAGATGATCTCCCATGGGTAAAACCTTAAGGATCACTATAATGGTTTATTAGAAACAAAATGTATTATAGGACATGTATAAAGAATAAAAATATAATCATGACATATTTTGGTTAAGATAATTCATTATTATTATATGATAAATTTGGTTAAGGTGAAGTCCTTTCACACGTAAAGGGAATGAAAACTTTGTAAATATAATATCTTAATATTTAGAGAGCACATGTTTTCACATAGATTGTGGAGAAAGCATTAAAATAATCGATTTTGGTATTACATATGTTTTATCCAACTCAACTATTCACTTAGAATCAAATTTTTAGAGCTTTAATATTAGGTTTATCATAGGAACCATTTTTGGTTTTAACCATTTTTAATATTTTTTTACTAAGCCAATACTATTTAATGAATAAAATTAAAATTTTCATTATTAAATAATTTTCCCCTAATAATTAAAAATAATAACTTATTTTTTCAAATAATATTATTTTAACAAAACTAAATTTTAGAATGCGAACATGTAAACCCTAAAAATTTATTTTTTAAAAAAAGTGTATTATAAGTATTCATATTATATTGATGTTACAATTATTGATATTTTTTATTTCTATGATGTTAATTGGTTAATATTTAAACATATACAATTAAAGAATCATTTAACAAGAGGCAGAATTTGTTTTGTGTTTTGGATATTAGATTTGAGAAACAAACCAAAAATAGTTTTATTATAGAAAAAAATTACAAAAGATTTGAAAATCATAATCATGGATTTTATAAATTAAAAATTTTCAATTAATTAATTTATGAATACATAATTTTTTAGAAATTTTTTATTCATAATAATATAAATTATTTGATAATGATAATTTCATAAATCTGAATTTATTTCTAAAATAAATATTTTCCAATATAAGAAGAAATTATCAAGATTTTCAAAAAAATTGACAATTAATCCTATGGTAAGTTTGAAAATTGAAATTAAAAATTTAAATTCATTTTAAAAAATTATGATTCAATAATTTATAAATTTATATTATTATTATTATATATAATATATTTAAATAATTTTTTATTTGAAATGTTGTTTTATGTGATCATAATACTATTCTGTATAAATTTATAATTTAAAAAATGTTAACATATTAATGCTGATATAATAATATTTTAAAATGGGAGAATTTAATTAAATAAGATAAAATATACAACACTAAAAAAATATTTATTTGAAAAAGACCAATCATATTAATATTAATTAATTTTAATTTTTTACTCTACAAATGTAATCAATTTTGATTGATTATTAAAATTTTATTTAGTTTTATATTTTTTATTCTTGAATTTTTTTATAATTTTATATATCTAATATTTTGTAACATCATTTACTTCGATGTTATCTATGAAATAAGATATTAAAATTTATGTTCCAAAATATCATGGGGTTATATATAATTAATCAATATATATTATATTTTTTATATAAAAATAATTATAAAAATATTAGTCATTATAAACATTATTCCCTTTTTCCCATTAAGGAAATGAAATCTTCATCATTCATACATGAAGAATAAAACAACCATAAACAACTTAGTTGAAAATATGAATCTAATTTCTCTTATATACATTATATTATACACCATTGATATAATATAATTTATTATTATTTATTTAATGAATATAATGTTTTAATTCATGTTCAATATATTAAGGGGGATTTATTCAATTGATATTAATTTGAAAATGATTTATTTTATAATATCTCATCTATTGTTGTGTTTTATGATTAATTTTATATTGGAGGAATTATATAATATTTATTTCATTTACCGTATTTATCTTACACCCTAATGGTCATTTATATGGAATCTATGTTACCTTCTAAATTTCCCACATTTTGATACTCAAAACAACCAAAATGGTTGTTCATTCAGAAATTCAACCATATTTCACATTTCTAGTCAAAAATATTCATATTCCATATGCATAGTAATAAAAGTGTTTTATATGATATTTTATCAAATTTTATATTCATTGGTGAAGGGTATTTTCTATTACCATTAAATTTCAAGATGATGATTTAGAAGAAATTTTTATAATGTTCTCTAATTAGTTAATCTTTATAATTTTACATATTTTTTGAAGGAATATTATAATGTAATATATAAAATGAATTTATTTTCCCACCTCTATGACCAATATTTTCTATTTAGAATCGTCTATATGATTAAATTATTTTTCAGTTACATTTATTTTTGTATTATTCTATAAATTTTCATTTATATATTAAATGAAAATAGAATTATTTTTTATATGATTTGAAATATACAAATTATTAATAAAGTGTACATTTTTAATGAACAACACATTATATTTAATATTAATATACATTATTCTATACTCATTAATTATTCATTGAATATTCAAAAAAAATATTTATCACCTCATTATTATATTTTTAATGTAAATTTTAAATTAGATTATAAAAAAATGAAAAAAAAAATATTTTTATTATTATATATTCATCTACTTTTTCCTCCCTAAATATGGAAAAAAATTATTTTACATGAAATCAAAACTTACGAGGAATTGGTTGTATTCTTTTATTGTTCAAGAATTTATGATTTTTACCTCATTTGTTTGATATAATCATATATCATTGTATATATGTTAACTGTCATTGTCCATTATTATTTTAACTCTATATCTATGTTCATATCTATCTTTATAATATTTATCATTTAAATATTTTATTTATTGTATATAATTTCTACATATAGGGTTTCTTGAGGGGACCTTTTTTATAATTTATTTCCATTTAGTAGTTAAATATTTATGATCAATAGTCTTAATTCAAAATTAATGTTATTTGACTGATAAGTAATATTAATCATGAAATATATTTAAAATTACATATATGAAAAATTAATTGGAAATGTATATATGATGTCTGGGTAGTGTTATATATAGCCCAATAATAGATCAAATTTTATAATTTGATAAATAGTTGGTAAAATTTGTTGGGTATTTTTTTATACAAATATAGCTCCCAAAAATTTATAATTGGTATTACTTTTTTGAAGATTAATTCTATATTATTAAATGAAATTATAGAAAAAAATAATTATTACGGTTATTTTTTACAGTTTTACCTTATATGATATATTATTTAAAATAACATTAAACATCACAACCAATTATAGTGTAGATATTAATTATTGATAGAATGGTTAATAAATATATATAGTTATTATAAATTTATTTTCCATTAAAAGGGAAAATATTACCCCAAAGAATAAGGCTACAAATATTAATCCCCTTTATAAGAGATTTCAAGGGGTATATAATAATTTTTATCATCTTTTAAGGAATAAAAATATAACATTCATCATCAAAATAAAAAGTGAAGATGCTTAGGGGAGTAGTTACAACTCATCAAGACCACAACCAGAACAATATTCTCACATCCACACAAATATAATTTCACAATCATAAACCACTCCCATATGGTATTTACTAGTACAATAATGGGATATTTATCTAGAACCTAATAGAATGAATATTTATATTTTATGAAAATAATTAATTTATTTGAATTTATTCAATTTATAATAGTTAAATTATAATTTTTTTTAAAAATTGGATTTTTGTAAGATGAAATATAAATTGTTTTTTTGGAAATATATAGTTTTAAAATGAAAATATTTTATTTGAAATCATGAATTTTAACAATAAATAATTTTTAACAAAATATTATTAATAAAAATATTACAAATTATAAATGTTACAATATTGTTACATTGTATAATGTTATTGTTATAAAGGTAAAAAAACTACTAATGTAACAGAAAATATTTTTTTCAACAAATTTGTATCATTGATTTAAATGAATAAATTTTCATATTTGGAGGATTATTTTTAAAATAAAATTGTTTTTATGAAATCAAAACATCGATATTACCTAATGATGAATTTATCATAATTCTCTATGATAATTAAATCACCATCACTATAGCCCAACTTGCTATGAGTCCGTAGGGGAAGGAGGTTAACTCCAGATCCATTCCCAATAAAGACTTTATGCATCTCAACATTATCTAGTGTGCCAGACACATATAGTGGTTTGATGTGTCCCTGCATGATGGCATCTTATCTAGGTCAGTGAAGGAAATCACTCCATTTCATTCATCTGAGCTAGTCTCTATCCGGTAAATTTCAGCGGTAGCTACCTCTGCTTGAAACTCTTGGGGGAGAGCAAGGCTTTTATAAGTGCCTCCCTGAGGTCTTCTGACAAACTCAAGGCATATTGGATCGACAGTTTGGCCGGTACCGATGCCAGGTGCTCAAGGATGTCGTATTTTTGTTCCTGCGGACGACGCTTCTCCATTGGTGGGAGAGTTTTAGTGGGCAGCTTGGGAGTTAGAATACGCGATGTGGAGGGACTGGTTACAGCGTCAGATGCAGATGATGTCCCCATGTTCTAGGGACTCGGCCCGACCGGTCTGATTGTGCGCAATATGTTGCTAGACTATTATTCCTCCTGTGATGGGTACTGCTGAATGATGGGGTCAGAGTGGCCTCTTGTGGTGGTGGAGGGATATTATTTCTCCTATTCAGTCTGTTGAAGGGCCCTCCCACGGGTTTGCGTGATATTAACGGTTTGGGCCTGGGTAAGACTATTGAGTATGTTTCAGCCGCGACTGTGCCTTCCTTGGTATCCCCTGCCTCTGCGATTCCCCGTCCCGACTCCTCGTATTGGGAACTCAGGTTCATAAACAAACCCTTCATCAAGGAACGATTCTATAAGATGGATGACGTTGATGGAAGAAAAGATTGGCTCTTCATCTTCTGATAGGTCAACTTGGTCAGTAGTCCCTGATGGTGTCATTTGGTTGGTCAGTGTCTGTGGCGCCAAGTTCGAGGGCATGAAGTCCGACAGTGTCAGGGATAGCATCAGCCTCGTTGTAGACTGATCCTCTTGTGCTTGTATCCTCCTTCTTTGATTACACCTGGATGACCAACTCATTGAATAGTGTGAGGCAGACATTGTCAGTTGTGCAGCGTCAGGGGCTGTTGGCGGCAACACCATCTATTGTAGTTGAGCTCGGAGTATGACCAGGGATCGATTGATAGTCTTCCAAGTCATCCAGCTATCTAATTTATGCCCATTTTTACTGGTGACTTCCTACCACCCCTCCCCTTTGTCGGAGTCGGTGGTATAAATATATGTGAAATGTGCTGGGGTTAGTCCCACCTCGACCTTCCCGAAGTATACCTCCTTTTCAGGAGGTCCTTAAAAATAAATCATTCCTGAATATTGTTCCCCAACATTCGATGGTAGGGACAGTAATCTGGTATGTCATCACAGATGACTTCTTCAGGTTTCCTCGTCTCCGGGAGTCGGAGAATGTTGCAATTCATGGCGGCAATGAAGTAGCCGCGGACTTGGTCCTCTCAGAACAAGTATACATTATATATTCTTTCCTCAAACCGGTTGTGATTCAACGCTTTCTGATTGTCCCACCTAGGCGTAGGCGGCCACTGATATACAGGGGGCCCTTGACAATTTGGTGGAGGCCTGAGCGGTGGAGCAGGCACATGGGCTGGCATGAGCGTGACAGATAATGCTTCAGCTCTAACTATTCACTTTATAGGAGCTTGCGAGGATATTCAGGACATCAAACTAGTCTGCTGCAGGGATTTCTCGATTCCTTAGGCAATGGCCGAGAGATGGTGGAATCCAGTGGTGCACTCCACTGGTATACACAGTGTTTGCAGCTCATCTCGATGTTTTTTGATGAATATGGAAAGAAACTCATCTTGAGGCATTGGCCTGTTAAGAGAGTAGGTTAGACCTTTCCATTTGGTGATGGAATCTGATACCCTCTCGTTCCCCCTATGATTTTAGTTCATGAGATCGTTGACCGTTGTTTTAGGTAGCATTGAGCTGATGTGGGAGAGGAACTGTTGCCAATGTTCTTCCTAGATTTTTATGGACTGGGCTGGAAGACTCATATACCTGGTGAATTCGGATACTTACAAGGTCAGTACAAAGAATCTGAGATTCACTTCTTCTTGTGGTTCCAAATTTCCCATCATCAGGTCGCAATAGCTCACGTAGTGCATCAAATATTGTTCCAGATCGCCCGATCCATTGATGATAAGGAATATTGGGCTCCCAAAATTTGGTGGAGGAGGCGTGTTACTCACTCAATCCAGGTAGGGCTTCTGATCTGCATGTATTGAAGCACGTCAACCTTCCATTGCTTCCAATCGAGCTGTTAGTGCCTCGATGGTGTTGGTGAGACCCTGGTTTACATCCTGTCGGGCCTGGTCCTGGGAAAGTGTAGAACAAGGAATCACATGAGGATCTAGCTTGGTTGGTACCTGGGGTGCATGTGCCATTTGTGACACCTTCAGAGGGTTCAGGCATACTCACTCTGGTTTACTCATGAGTGGAGCGAAGTCTTGGTATTCATCCAGATCCACATTTAGGTAGTTGGACGGGCCGGGTAACTCATTGGGTGGGGGCCCTAACCGTGCTTCATTTACTGAGGAAAACCATGGTCTTTGAGGTGAACATAATGGGATTGCATGATGTGGCTCCTCTTGGGACACACTTTCAATAAGATGGTTTCTATGGAGTAGCTCGGTGTTAGTCTGCCCCAATTATTTCATTTAGTCTTCCAGTCGAGCGAATATCTCCTCGAGCGTGAGTGGCTCGTTTTTATCGAGAGAAGGTGGTGGGTTAATGGTAACAAGTACTTTATTATTATCCTTATTAGATGCTCGCAGGTTCAGTGGAAAAAGGCTAACTGTATGGGAGTCCATGTTTAGAGCGGCCCTCTGGTTTAGGGTGTGTACACCTGGTTGTTCATTGTGAGTCACAGCCTGACCGGAACCATCGTCTCCAAATCCTTCCAGATTTGTACCATCTTCGATGTTACCCATTGGATTAACCTCTATGTTGCTGATGGACGCATATCGCGTGGCAGAGAAGATGTCATCATCCAAATAAAAAGATGATCTCCTGCGTATTTCACTGGTCTCCCCTCTTCTGTACCAGGATTGCTTTCGGGCTCCTTGATGAATGGTGACATGGAGTGTTCTCTAATGTGATCTTGCTGTACACCTCCATTTCGGAATGGACAATGATTCAAACGATGGGATAGGGCCGAAACCTACTCTTCTGACTATCCTCCCCAGATGAGAGAATACTGATTCTCATGGGGGAGGTTGTTGTTGAGGTGGTGAAAATTCCCCCAGCCCTAATGGATGGGGTTGGATCCATTCCCTAGACGTTGAGTCTCTTACCGTTTTTATTGGTATTACGGGGGAATTTTTTGTTAAAAAATCCCTAGCCCTGTAGTCTGGGGTAGACCCTGGATTGGGGTAGTGGCTGTTGTTATTTCTATATGCCTGATCTCGTGTGCCCTCATTTGGGGGTGAACTGGGTTTGGTGTCAAGTACTTCTATGAATCAATCCCTTCTGGGGAGGCGGTCAATGATCGCTGATTGGCCTCTCTTAGACGAGAGGCTTGTTGTATGCTCTCGGTGGCCTGATTTAGGATTTCTTGAATGTCTTTTTCTTGTCAGTCTAGATGCTTCTGGGTCATACTCAGGTCCTGACTCTGTTGGGTGTGTTGCCTTTCGCAAATAGGTGGAGCACTCGATTTCCTTCTTGATGTGATGAAGTTGCAAGACAACATGCAGAACGAGTTCTTCTAGGTGGGGAGAAGAGTGAAATGTAGAGCTCCATGTTTACCCCATCCCCTGACATGGACTCCCATCGGAGCATCACCGATGAGGTGGTGTAGCTGGTTTAGTGCACGGAGGTAGGCAATCTCCATGTTTCCATTATGCCTCTCGGGTCGCGGTTTCCACACTAAAGGAAAAGATTCCAGGTGGATGTGACACAGGAGGTCTCTTATTGTCTTGATGTGGTCCACATACCCATAAAAGGGCGTGAATCTTGATTTCAGCCAGTGGAGGGTTGTCCACATATTGTAGTGGATTTCGTGCACACATTCTTCTGACAAATTTCTGGGTATGTCGAATTGAGAGGTGGTCGTGGGCCAAAACATAACTGGTATATCATCCCTGACCAGCCGTTTCCTCAGGTGAAAAATGTCAGCATACTCCTCTACTAGTGATTCCTCTACATGGTCGGCCCAGCTGAGCTGGTCACCGATAGTACGGTCGGAGGTGGTGGGACTGTTAGGTATTGAATTATCATGTGGGAAATTCTGAGGTTGTTCATGAGATGAACATGGCACCAGACTGTCTCTTGATCGAAGAAGGTTGTCGTAGGCGACTAGCTGGGAATATGACATGCATGATCCTTTCCTTCAGAGTGCCTCGGCATATGAAGGATTTCCTGTTCTTGATTCGGCAGGGGGAGGAACTTCATGTCGATGTTATATGTCATTACAAGGAAGACCTTCGAAATGTCAGCTATAATGGAGAGGACTACCACTACTTTTGATGCCTCACTACATAGAGGAATTTTGTAGTGCATACCCTGGGGAGGTCCTTCAAGGCATGTCGCAGCAAGGTGAGGACCTTCTGGCTGCGTAGCGTTGTTACGGGGAGGGCCTTCACAACAAATGCCATCATGGTGAGGAAGACCATCATGGTTTGACGTTCAGTGTGTATCCTAGGGAGGACCTTCAAGACACAATGCGACAAGGGTATCACCTTTAGGACAAGACACGAAAAGGGGAGGGCCTTCTTGACGTGATAAGACGTCACTACAGGGAGGGAATCTTCAGTTGAAACTATGATAGCTAGGACTACTATCGTAATCATTGGCCTCACTACATGGTGAGTGTTGGCTGTGTATACCATAGGGAGGACCTTCAGGGTGGACCACAATAAGTGGAGGACCTTCTTGCTTCTCGATCTTCTGGTCAGGTGGAGGGTTTCCGTGACTATCATCAAAAGAGGAGCTCTTGTGATCAATCATTATATGTATGTGGGTGAGTCCCCCACAGGTGCTCTGGAGAGGGCCTTCAGAGCTGCTGGTAGCAACATTGCGGGGAGGACCTTCACAACTGCTACTGCCGCTCCAATAATATGATAATTGTAACACCCCAGGTAAATAAAGAATATGACATCTTTATATTTATCCATATTTGTGAATAAAATATTAATATTACTTTTAAGGGGATGCTATGCTCAATGGTGTACCCAACACGCAACAACGAGTTTCTTGAGAATCTTACGTTGCACTCTAATAATAAAATAATATTATTTTTAATGGTAGTTAACGCCTAGCCGTTGTAATGGTGGGAATGAACAGAACTAACTAAAAAATAATTATATATGTTTGTAAAATATTTTTACTCTTTACAATAAATTTTAGAGGATTAAAAATGCAAATGAATCCAGTTTTTAAGCGAAAACAATCTAATATTCTTTAAAAGGTCGATTAACCGCCTTTTGATGGAGAACCCCTTTTAAATCCACTTTTTGAAAATTTTATAAGCTCTATTTTTTAAAATAAACATATTATTTAAGATTGGTACATTGAAATTTACCTTGGGTTAATTTTTGGTATTTTTCTGACAATGTTCATTTTTCAATGAATAGTGAAAAATACTGCATTTTACATCAAAACTGCTTTTTCATATAATTTAATTATATGGTTATATTATATTTTTAATTTTTTTTAAAGTGTATTTAGAATATATTTTTACCGTTTAATTCAATGATGGTCATTGGGATTAATTTCCCTTTGGAATTAGGCATAAACAAGTGCCAAACTTTTCATAAACATTGTTTCTAAAAAACCCGCTATTTATTTTGACAACGGGACGTGTATTTAAATTAATTATTGCAATTTATGTGTTTTGAATTTGGTAATATGAATTACATATTTTTAATCCGAAGGTCCAAATTATGTAATTAAGACTCTTTTGTTTTTGGACATTATGAATAGTAACGACGGTAATTATCTTTAATTATTTTGATTAATGAGTAATTATGTAGTTAAAGATAATAAGATAATATAATAATAATAAAAAATGACAAAAAAATGTGTCCTAAGGCTACTGGTTGTCTCATTTCCGACCATGGGATGACTTGTGCCAAACTTGGGGGCCCCATGGAATCACTTTTTTGAGAAAGTGACTTTTTATCTATTTATTTTTAAAAAATGTAAAATGTAACAAAGAATTTATCACCATTGTAAAATATTTTTAATTTTGTCTACTTAAATGATCATTTGGACTATAAAAATTCATTGGAAATATAAAAATATTTCCTACATCATAGTATTTTTTTATAATTTTTAGACATTAAATAAATTAAATTATTTATGACATCATGATGATGCAGCGATTACCTCATTATTTAACGATTTAAATAAAATGGAAAGATAATGTAAAATCTAAGAACTACACATGTACAAAACCTATTATATGGGAGGATTTAGAACCATTATCACCTTATCCTTGAAACACATCAATGTGGGACCATTAAAATCCGAAACTCATTTGGAAATAATGTTACATTTTATACCTTTCCAAGAGTGCCCCTCCTCTCCTCTTATAAAAGGCCCCCACCTCTACCTCCTTACCCACACTTCCAAAGCCATTTGATCGGCCAAAACCTTCCCATTTTGTCTCTCCACATCCCTCTATAACACCTTGAAGCCTCACTTTGGGCATAATCCTTTCCAAGGAAGCCTTTGAGCTCAAATCAAAGGAAGTTACCCGATTTTAAGGTAATGTCTTCACTTGAGTCCTTTGGTTTTATTTTACTTCTCCAACCCCATAAACTCTTTTTATTCTTTTATTTTGTAACAAATACATTATCTTAAATATACTAGGATGTTTTCATAAGAAGGATTCGAGCTACACTTACACACACCAACATCTAATGGTTAAAAAACATACTGTTTCCGTGGATGGCGAATTTCTACCTCCCGAAACGATGATTGTTCAACATTCTTCTAACACCTTCAAATGTGGCAATTAAGATGAAAATATATTTATATATGATATATAATATGATTATGTTTTATTTAAACTTATTTATATTTCATTTATGGCATACCTTTATGGTTTCTATTATGGGTAAACATGATATCTTCATTTAAGGAAGTGCGGACTACCGCCCCCTCAAAGTGATTTGATTCGTTAATACCATATGTGGTACGTATAAAGGATATATTTAATGATATTATATATGATACTATACTGGATTTAAAATAATATTATGTATCATTATGTTTTAATTCCATTAAATATGAAATAGAAATGGAAATAGCGTTCATGCGTACGTATGGCTTACCGTCTCCATGAACGGTGCATTTCATTTCTTAACTCTAAATGTTATGTAATATTATAAATTCATGAATATACTGGATATATATGATATATATGATATCTACATCATGAATAAAATTCTGGATATAATGAACATTTGGCCACATGAACAACATGTAATTGTAAGAAGTCCACTTTCAACTTAAGAACCAAATATCGGCAAAACAAATATTATTAACTTAAATGATTAAATAATGTTTATGACATGGTAATAAGTGATATAAATGGAATAATGAACTTGAAAAAGGTTCTTAAGGAAGTAGAAATTAACTCAAGTTTATTATTCAGGAGATTAAATAATGATCGAGTCAAGTCGGACCCGAGGTAAGGGATCCTACTCCTCTCTTTCTTTTTAAGTACAATCTTTTATGTCATTCCTTTTAAAGCTCATCTTTCATGTTATTGGGATGTTATTTTATATTACTCTTACTGTAATTTTTATGTTCAAATGATGAGAGAACATATTCTCTCTAATCAATCCACTTTTTAAGTTTTGAGTGGCGCTGTTAGGCTGCCGAATTTTCGTAAGAGATATAACCTCTCTCTTTCTTTTTAAGTACTCTCCTTTATGTCACTTCTTTTAAGCTCCTCTTTGTTATGATGGGGGATGTTATTTTTATATTCCTCTCTCTTTAAATTTTATGGTATTATGATGAGATACCCTATTTCTTCTCTTCAATCCATTTTTGATGTGTTGAGTGGCGCTGTTAGGCAGCCGAATTTTGGTAAGAGATATAACCTCTCTCTTTCTTTTTAAGTACTCTCCTTAATGTCAATTCTTTTAATGTCATCTTTTTTATGATGGGGGATGTTCTTTTATATTCCTCTCTCTGTAAATTTTATGGTATATGATGAGATACCCTATTTCCTCTCATCAATCCATTTTGGATGTTTTAAGTGGCGATGTTAGGCTGTCGTGTTTTCGTAAGGGATTTTTCATCTCACTTTTATTCCCGTGAGATTTATGCTAAATTTTCCACAATTTCCTTTGAGTGGTGAATGTACTTCAAAATATTATACACATTGTATAGTATAATTTCATTTATGGGTATTCACATCTTCATTGTATGACCCTTCTTCCATGGGGTGTGCATTTCGAAAGTTACCCAACTCGGTAAAGGGACCTTTCACCCTCCACTTTTTAAAAGACTTCTTTTGTTATGTATTTTAATTCACATACTATTATGTTGGGATATGTTCTTTTATATCCTTATTGATGTAAATTCTATGTCCAAGTGATCAGATGCCCTTTTGATCTCTCATCAACTCATTTTCTAAATTTTGAAGTGATGTTGTTAGGCTATCAAATTTTACCAAGGGAACTTTTTAACCCAATTTCAATTTCTTTGGGTTCCACATGTAGTTATTGAATATGTCACTTTTGACTATGTGTGAATGACCTGATATTGTTTTACACTTAATATCCTCTTATATTGGGTGTATTTATATTTTTCACACATAATTTTGAGATTGAATTATCCTTAATTTAAGGATACCTTCTTTATAAGGGAATTCATCACATTTGACATTTCTACTGAGACTTCATTGTTGTTATGCACCAATTCACTCTTATACGGTGTATATACTGCCCTTTGGAATATTATATAATGAATCCATTTATTCTCATGATATTATAAAGTTCTGACTAAATTTTATTCCTCAATTATTGTATTCATGTGTCACTAATTTTGGTAGAACCCCTTTAACCAAAATATCGCTTTAAATGTTTTAATTATTTGTTCTTATTAATATCCATGTTTTCAAAGTGGTTTTAAGGATTTATTTATATGGATATTAATGTTTTAAAATTTTAAAAGCTTCAAGGTGGTATGGGACACTTTGAATCAAATATCTCTTTATTAAATGTTTTAATTGGTTTTGGAAGTGGTTTATTTTTGAATGGATTCATTATTTCAATATCCTAAAATGTTATATTGTGAATGAAATGTGGAGATGTTATGTTTAATTTATGCATGTTTTATGTGATACGTTTATGTTATGGTTCTTGGGCATTGTTATGAAAACGGGTGGTTCTGTGATAAACTAAGGGCAGGTGAGCCCGATATAGCTCTCCAATGCATTGGGTAACGCGAACGAGTGAAACGTTAAGGTTTCTCCAAAGAGATTTAGGGAATATACTGTGGTGGGTATTCCAAACGTATCCAAGGGGGTTACTCCCTATGTAATAATGTTATGAATGCCTCAAGATACCTATTATGTCCTATGATTTCTATGATTTATTCATGATTTGATATGCCTATGTTTTATGGGTAAAGTATGATTTCATTCTAATGTATATATGAACACATGTTTCCTTTCCATATTTTTATAACTCTTAATGAGCTTTTTATGCTCATCCCAAGTTTTTTAAAAAAATTTCACAGGTCAAGGGAAAGGTACATGATGTGATGATAATGTCAAGGATGTGTCATGAAAGAATCCGTGTTTTATTTTAAATATGTTTCCGTTGATGGGAAGAATGAATACTGTCTTTTATGTAACCACTTTGTTTAAATGTAGAATGTAATACAAGTTTCATGATCAAATTCTCTAAAACTGTAAACCTGAAAAGATCCCCAATGTGTAATCTTGTAATAACTCAAGATTAATTAAGGTTTAAGGCTGGGCCTTATAGTTGGTTTTAAAGGTTAGTTTAGATAACTTTAGAGGTTAGGGTATTCTCTAATCATAAGTGACCGTACCATAATGGATAGGATTTCAGAAAGATCCCTAGTTTTAGATAATGTGAATGAGTAAGTATATCTTGGTGTTTATCGTCCTCATTAGTATATGATGGTTTTGTTGATATACTCACACTGACCTTTTTGGTTTTAGTACATGGATGGATCTAGCAGGCACTAAAGTGACAATAGGTTTGAAGGAAACTGTGGTGGTTCTCTGATTAAGTGACTAGATGAAATGGGAGATTCAATGAGGAAACTCGTGGTTGTTCTAAACCAACTAGCATGGAGTCATGATCAACCACTTGAACCTTGGTATGATCTGAAATGCATCATGTATGAGATGACCAATCGATGTGTAATTTCAGGTAATAATTATAAAGGTAACCATTATAGTTTATATGATCCTTACTTTTGAGGTAATTATGGGTTATTATATGTTATGATGGAAAATGAAAGGCATGAGATAAACATGAGGTTAAAATATGTTATGATCATTTTTGAAGATTTTATCTCGTTTTGGGGAATGTTTTAAGAATTATATAGTTTTGGAAAAAGGACAACACACAGACCGTGTGACAACCCGTCGTGTCGGACAAAGCTGCAGGAATTGAACCCACAACCAATGTGCGACTGGTATTTATCGCCTACCACTAGACTACGTGAAGTCCGTGGTTAGTTTGACTGATTCTTTTTAGTTAAATGATTTTATGAATTTAGAGTAGGTTGATTTTGGGTTATCTATGGAAATTTATTAACCTATCATGGAGGATATGTGATTAGGTTAATTACATTTCAATACGAGACATTAAGAGAATCTGATGTTGTTTGGAGATAAATGTTACGATTTAACTTGGAAGACTATTTGACTAAATCCTTCAAATATTTGGGTATCAATCTTAGTTTGGTTTACATTGAAGAATTTTATAGACAAATTGTTTACCGGATGGTCCTCATTGAACTTTGGGTTTTGTTAGATAAAATTTTTGAGATTAAGAATAGATTTTCTTTTTATAAAAGTTTATCCTTTTCTGGATTATCTGATCTTGTAATAACCTTTTTGGTTTTGGTTTTGGTTAAAGCCTAAATACATGGGATGTATATAGTTGTTTTTTGTGGATTAGGTGATTCTCTAGAAGTTGATTATAGTACTCTTAATGTGAACAAGTCTTCTTAAATACTCATCTTTTGGCGAAAATATGAGTTTTTTTAAGGAATATAATAATAGTTGAAAGTCAACATGATAAGTGATTATGTTTCCTTATGAATAAATTCCTCAATAAAAAGTAACGTAAAACAAAAATGTTGTCTATTAACTTTTCCTACTGGGGAATCGAATACCGTTTAACCCATCACAAGTCTGTAATTTTCTTGTGGTTAACTTTGTCCTAAACATGTTTTCTATCACTCTCCATCAGAACATGACCCTTTGTTTTTTCCTCCATGTCCACACTATTCATTAAGAGCGTAATATAATTATTTTTTATTTTTATTTTATTATTAGTGTTCTGATCGTGTGTTAAATATATAATGAGTCTATACACCCTTACACCATGTGGTACGATTCAGAGATAATGGATCTATATACAAGGGAACTAAATTTCATGCAACATATCAATATAAAAGAATAGTTTCTTAGAAGGACTATCATTACTTTTATGGATGGGTATAATTCCATTAGTTTACCAAATTGTAAAAAAAAATATCATATTACGATAGTAATTACTGGGAACACTCAAAAAAGTACTTCCTGATGTGTATTGGATAATGCTAGAACTAGGATACTACAATGAATGGATCTAGAATGTTCTATCCAGGGTTGTTCAAAAAAAACATTGGTACCTCTCCTAAGAGTTTTACTAAGCGTATATTTTCTTCTTGAACATGATTGAAACATTTAATTCAGATTCCTGAGTTTTGTTATGGAATCTCAGTTAAAATCTATTAAATACATCAACATGGCCATTCTAGTGTAATCCATGTTATATAATCTTTTTTTGTTCATTACTATGATTGTGGGCCATTTAGTTATTTTTATTTTCATTTATGTGGGGGTAATTGTATCTAACATGGATAGATATGTTTTCATTTAGTTATCAACTAATTTTTGGGTATAACCTTAAACTATACAATATGTTTATCAATAGATTCATCCTTGATATTATGAATGATTGGGAACTGAATTGTATATTGAATACACATTGGCATTTCATGTTAAAACCAATAATTCATATTATCATAAGTACAATATATTATGTGACAAGTATAGAATATAATAATGTCATATAATATCATTTTCATAAGAAATATATGTATTTATGGTCCCTGAGAAGTAGGTATATGAAGGGTATTTACCTTTTAGGTTTATATGATTGTTCAATTATATTTTTATATGCTCTCATACTACTCAAATTTTATATGATTTTGAATGTTTTTTGGGTATATTTATATTTTGGATTATGATTACATGACTGGATATATGAATCAGGGTATTTCATCCTGTCAAGAATATTCATGTTATAAATTCTTTAAACAATGATTAGATAAAGATTCGATCATAAATAATGCCGAATTCACTGAATTGGTTACCTTACATAATGGTCTAAAAGTTGTTTTGGAAATGAAGTAGCCACAACTGAAGGTGTTTGGAAATATTCAAAAACTATATACCCTAATGACATCATTATTTCATGATATTTAACAAAATTAATTTATACCGTTGGATCTTACTCCTTCAATAATAAGTTTTCTCCATCCATAAATTTTTTTTTCTGATTCCCAGTTCTAATAGTATAGATGTTAATATATTCTATGAGGATTTCATGGACTATGAAGGAGGCTAAAAGTTTGCTCTGGGAAGACCTGATTTTAATGATAGGTTTTTTCCATATCAGCACTCTCATCCCAATATGAATAACAGTCTAGTCTAAGAAGGGTAAATTTGATCACGGTTATATTAAGGCCTCAATTAATTCACATATAGTAATTTTTTTATAAATAAATTGTGTCCTCAATATAGATTATTCTCAAAGGGTTAACTCTTTAAATTAAGAAATAAATGTAATTCATTTTCCTATTTACACCTACATCATAGCAATGGATAGAATTAAATAATTTATTTTTATGATTCTCTAAAAATATGATGATGAGATCCAACATATTGGGTCTCTAGTATACTAATTAAGAGGTATGATTAACAATCAAGGTTCCCATTTAAAAAACATATTTATGATGTTCGATAACCTTCTATATAGTGGAATATTCATGTAATAATTTTTGATCCTAGGAGATAATTTCATCTTCCACCACAACCACTAGCTAGTCTTATGGGAGTATCCTTATTGAATAATTCTTGGTGACAGAATGGAAAATCCGTATAAATATATCATTTATCATTATTGGATAGTACATATCATACCTTCCCACATACCACTTGAGTTTTTTCAATGACTTCTTATTGAATAATTAGTTTGAAAAAAATGATGGCTTGAGTTATTTAGTCTCTAGTGTACCTACTACCTAAAAGTTTACAACTTCCATTATCCTAGAAAGAAAATACATGGATATAGGGATGAGAAAATATTAATTTATATTAGTACAAAATATGGCCATAGTGAATACCTTATTTTCCAAATCAATATAATGAGAGAGGATTCCACTATTGAGTATGTAAAATCTAGGCAATAAATTGTCAATGAATATATAGTGCTCGGCCTCCAAAAGGGACATATAAGTGAAAGTGATTGGGACACATATATAAAAAGATAGACTATGATATTTTTAATGTTATCAATAAATAGATAGTGATTCTATATGAAACCACAGGGGATCAATATTTGGATTTTTAACTCCCTGGGAGGTAATGGGATCTACACTTTCCAAAGGGATTTCTATAAGGGTGGTGATAGAGGTTAGAAAACTTAAGGAATTGTAGAAAGACAGTAATCCCAATTCCCCACGTACTATCTCATGCTACAATGGATTATTAGTGTTATTTAATAGATTGTATATATAACTGATTGATTTTCTATAGATCTGGATATGATGAGTTTAACCCATAAGATTTCATGGAATATATTTTTTTGAATTAATTTAAACTATTCGATGTTTTCTGTTTCCCACAGTACTAAATATAGATTGTGTTATATAAATTCCCCAAGATAGTATTTATTTTTATGAAACACTATATAATGATAGTAGTGAATGATACTCTTAAATTAAATTTTTGTACATGAAAAAATATGTTTTTATTGTGTGATGTAGAATTATAATTTATTTTGATAGCCTGTGATACATAGAAGACCTGGTTTTACAAAACTAAGATGTACTGTTGAAATTAATATTAAATTATTATTATAACTACCATGTATCCATTATAATTGAAGTTACAAATATGGTTAAAATAAATTTTTCAATATTACGCACACATAATTATAAATTGAATCATTTTATTTTTAATTATCTAGAAATTAAATTAAGAACTAATAAAGAACAAAATATATTTTCTAAGACACTATTTTTTCTATATATAAAAACTATTTTATTTCAATTAATTAAAAAACTATTAGTGAATAATTTTAATAAATTTTATATATTATATATTCAATAATTTTTTCGACACACTTACAATATATTATATGGGTATAAGATAATAAAAAATACAATTTTATTAGTAAAAATATGACTTTTTATAAAATATCATTTTACACCATTAAATGGCGCACCTACATTAAATATAAATTTTCAAACATTTATATTTTTATCAGATAAAATAATCTTCATTTTTAAAATATAAGAATTAAAATTTACATTTGGTGACTTTTGGGAATTTTTCTAAGAATATTTATTTTTCCATGAATATTAAAAACATTGTATTTTTATTGAAAACAAAATTTTCATAAAATATATTTATATAGTAAAACTATATTTTAATGTTTTTTGAGATTATACTTTATGTAAATTATTTTAAATAAATCCAATTTCTGAAATTTTAATTAACGTCACCTAGAAATTTGGTATAAAAACAATTTGATCTTTTGATCATTTTCACATTAAAAGCAAGTTGTTTCAACCCATTAGCATGATTATATTTAAAATAATTTATTCCAAATATATGATAATCATTTGAAAATATTGAAATATATATTTGGAATATTAATAATGTATAATTTATAATAATTTAAACTTATATTTCATTCAAACAAATTATTAAATGTAACTAAAATTAATTACAGTGATTAAGGTAAAAATGACATTACATAGTGGTTAAACATTAAATGAAAGGTCCAAGAACCCTAGAAACATTTCCAAAATCCATTTTCATGACATATTTAAACAATATCCTATAGTTTATGTAAAATTAAAAATATTTGAGGTGTGATATATAAGGTATACCGCTAAATATCATTATTTTTTTTATATTTACAAGAATACAATTCCACCACAATAAAAGTTAGTTCATCCCTTTACTTATTCACACACATCAAGTCTATTATATCATCCCAAAACTAATAAAAATAATATCAAAACAACCATCTTATAATCCTAAAATACTCAAAATGGGAATAAATTCATCTAATGAATCCCTTGGGATTAAAAGAAAATTATTGACCTTAAAAACCTTTTTTTCGTCAATGGGAATTTCAGTATTAATTCGTGATTCACCAATAATGTTATTATTATCCCATGATTATATAATAACATCAGTATCTCCAATATAATGAGTTGTTTCTATTTTTTTTCAGCATATACATGTACACAATTCCATTAAATGTGTAATGAACTTACTATTTTTGTGTATGGTGGACAACCACCTCGCGAAAAGATGATGTTTGTGTTTCCATTAACAAATATTATGAGGTGGAATTTGATGGCATTAAATTATTATATGATATAAATTAATTAAATGATTTACATGTTCTTCTTGATTAATTCTATTACATGTACCATCATGAATTTTATTTTGTTGGAATATGATAACTTCATTTTTAGACGTGGGGACTACCGGTGTCTCAAATATATGTGATTCATTCACATATTATATGGAATTTATTATTGATGGGTTTAGAAATGATATATTATATATACGAAATAATACTAATACTTTAATGATATTATATATATATATATATATAACAGTGTGTGTGTGTTTGTGACATTTACCTTCTATCTTTCAATATGAAGAGAAAATAGAAACAACGTTCATGCATACGTAGAACCAACTATCTCCATGAATCATATATTCTATTTCTAATTTATATATTTTATAGATTTTTATAAACATTTATATAATGAATATATATGATATTTATATAATAATATGAGATATTTAAATAATATAATTATTATTTAATTAATATAATCAATAAAAATAATTCAAAACATATATGAAATACAAAATGGATATTATCGGAAACATAACCTCAACGTGGATTTTTTATCAAAATGGTAAAATAAAGAAATAATAAAATCATATATGTTATGAAATATAAAAATAATGTACTATTTTATATGTATAAAAAATTTATTTGTTATAAATTATCTTTGAACATGTTCAGAGATATTCACGACTTAGGGTTATTTTATTTTTATGATATGTATGTTATGTTCAGTACTTATTCATGTTTTTTGATGTATGTACTTCACTATGAAAGGTTATATCATGAATTTAATTTATTTAATTCAATTAAATGATTCAATTTCTTTTATTATTTTATGGATCTCCGGATTAAATAGTTACTCACATAATATATGGATTTCTAATGTAAATTTTATATTTGTGAGACTTATTCCTTCTTCACCACACGATTATTTTTTGTGGTATATATACAGAACATGAATGTATTATATGATTATTATAAATAATACAATGTAAATTTAGATATCCTTTTTATGATACCTCTTTCATGGGGTTTATGGTTCAAATGTAACCAAATCAGTAAGGTTATTTTTTTCACAATTTTCTTTCATTGAGATAGATGGTATGTTATGGTCCCATACCCTACTATGAGGCTTATATAAATCCATATGACATAATAAATTATGAATAAACATATTTTAATGGTTTTTTAAGATTATTTTAATGGAATTATCTCATGGTGATCATAATTCAATATTACCAAAGTTATGAGACTTTATTGCTACATACACATAGTTTATCAGGATTATTTATGATTATTCTTTAGTCAATGAAGTCATAAGATAAATATCTCATTAAATCTCCAAATATTTCATCTTTTATATTTATTTATTACATATTAATTTATAGGATCACTTTTTCCCACTCTTTGGTACTTAATATAAGTAATAAAATAATTTTTTTTGTATATCTGACATTATTTCACTGTTCAGTTGAAAATATATTTCCCCCTATATCCATGTTTTATAAAAAAATTAAGAAAACATTTTATTAATATTTTTAAAATAATTTATTACCAATTTATTACATTATAATTAAAAATGGTTTAAAAAGTAATTCTCTTATGGTTTCATAATAGAGTAACATGTCTAAACATTTTACAGTGATGAAGGAATGTTCAACATATATGGATTTACCCACCATCATGATTGTGTTTTCCGTGATGCATCCTTTGAATCGTTATAGGATTATTTTGAAAGAAATATTTTTTCCTAATTTTATAGGAATTCATTATTATAATGGTGTTTTCAATTAAAAAGTAACTGAAAAGAAAAATTGTTTACATTTTTTCTAAATTATTTTAAATTCATCCTTATAGGTTTTGAAGGTTATTTTCAATGAAATTTATCATCCAATTTTTAAATTAATTGCAAAGTTACATTAATTATGAAAAGTATATTATCATTCATAAATTCATTAAATTATTTTTAATCATAATTTATTATTTTTCAATGTTGTTTTATGATAAAATTATCATCAAGTTGTTTTATGCATTAAAAAGTGATATTTAAAGAATGGATATTTTCTTTAAGAAAAGTTTCATGTTGTCATTATAAAAACTTCTCTAAATAATATGATATCATTTGATATGGTATTTTATATAAATGTTATATGATCTATGATTGAAATATCATTGTTTATCAGAATGATTTATAAATAATATGTTAGTTTTTTTATTAAACACATTTCCCTTCCATGATTTATACCATGAAAAAACATTTATGAACCTTATTCATTCATGTGTCATTATATGATGAATTGATTATTAAATATAACTCTTTTAAAATTGTTATGATATGATGAAATGTTTAGGGCACTCATCTTCTTCCATGGGTTATTTTATGATTAATTGATTATAAAAATTAACTATTTTACAAGGGTTATTATATGATGAAATGTTTATGATACTCATTTCATTACACGAGTAATGATACGATGAATTTTTATGGTCTTGTAAAAAATGTATGTATGAATTAATTATTTGATGTGTTAGAGCTATATATCCCAAAAATAAATAAGCCAAAGATTTATGTACCATTATATAATGATGGGAAAAAAGGTTTATGTGATATGTATTTAAGGGTAAAAAAGTGTGTCATGTACCACAATGATAAATAGTTGTGTCGTAATCCATAATGGGAAAGAGTTGTTTCCTGGTCCACAATGGTTATCATGTTTATCCTTATCTAGAATGGGAAATGAGTGTATCCTAATATACAATTGGAAAACATGTGTATCATTATCCATAATTGGATGCAACTGTGTCATGATTCACAATAGGAATGTGGTCGTCCGTTATCCATAATTGGAAATATATGCATCCTGGTCTACCTAAATGATCTTCAATGATAATCGAAATTGGTTAACATAAATGTTTATTATTTTATAAGAATAATCATATTAATAAAATAATTTTTGTAACCAAAACTAGTAATATAAAAAAGTATAAATTTTCTATTATAACATTAGTTTGAATTATGTTTAAAAATCATATTTTGGTATGTATAACAATATGTCTTGAAAAAAAAATAATGGTAAAGAAGATGATATAAAAATTCACATAACACTAAAAAACATATCTGTTAGAGTAGACATTTTATCTTAAGGGATGTTTCTTGTAATTTTGGGGATTTCAGAATATAGTAAATATGTGTTGGTTTAATAAAAAACAAATAGATTTAATCTTGAAAATATTAGAATTTGACTTTGAGGGTGATTAAACCCACTCGAATAAGACAACATGAAAAATCATTTTTTATTATAAAATATATTTAAAACTATTAATTTTTTTTATGTATATGATCATCCATCACATTATTATAAATTATAATTAATTATTTCACCTGATAAATAATTTTTAAATTAAAATTCTAAAATATTAAATTATAAGGATGAATAAATGATGTAAGACTGACTCATTTTTTTAAATACTTTTATCTATAAGATAATATTAACCATGGATATTCTATAATAGGATATATTTAAATATTTTAAGATATTTTAAGTTTTTTAAATAATTAAATGGTTTTAAATAAGGCATATTGACTTTTAAAAATTATTATTCACCTAGAATAAAAGGAAATATATCTTTTATCTTTGGTAAAAAAACCCAAAAGATCGTTATTTGTTGATGTATTCAAAACCAACATGTTGAGGTTTTAATAGTAATTACATGATGGGAACAAACTGATATTCATAATATCATTCATTTTAGTTATATTTTTAGAATATTGGAGAGTAGAAAAAGTGGAAAATGATTTAAATGAATCTTGTTTAATGTTTTAGATTCACTTGGATCATTATATCTTTGAATAATGATAGAAAATATGTTATGGAATAATAGGCTAGGGAATTTGTTCAAGATTTATATGAGTAAAACAAAAAGGATATAATATAATAATTATATTCATAAAATGATAAGAAGATGTTATTTTCATTAAATTATATGTCATAAGGGATGATTAAAAACAATATTCATAAATTTTTTAATAAACATTAAACTCATTCATTGAGGAAAATTCATTATGAAATATATGGGAAATGAATGAAAAATCACCAAATGAAGATAATGAAATCATTTCCTTTTTAATTTATTTATAAATATTACATTCATTATGTTCTCGAATCATAAATTTTAGGCTCTCAAAATGTGTATGATTTGAAAGAGGATTTTTGAAATGATATTTATATATATTGTGATGAAAATTAAAACTGATTATTGTGATGAACACCCAAATGGTATATTTAATTTTTTTTATTGAAAAATTGTGTTTTTAAAATAAATAATAAAGTGTGGTTGATATATCTTGAACAATTTTATGTGAACATGAAACTACTAAATTATTTTTGAGTATTGTTGTTAGAGAAGTAGATCAACTTAAAAATAGTTGAACCTATATTATAAATTCTAAAATTTATCTACATGATATTAAATACAAGGAAATACCATGATTAAAATACATAATAATTTATTTCATTTCATTCATTATAAAATAAAATTTCTTAATAGAAGGAGGTTCAATAAAATAGATGTTTAATGTATTTTACAAGGTTGCATAACAAGTATTAAAGGTTATATAGGATATAACATGGATATATAAATGAAATATGATTTCAAAAATATAATATTATTAGAAAATTATAATAGTAAAACCTCATAGTTAGATGAAGATATAAAAGAAAGTGAAGATAATGTTCTTATTGTTAAACAACCTAACAATTTTTCTGATAGATTTGAATTTGAAGAAACTGCACCATATGAATAATTTTATTATAAGATTTATTATTATTGGGAAAAATTAAAATCATCTCATCCAAGTATTAAAAAATAATTTCAAATTCTAAATCATCATTAGATATCAATGGAAAAAGATTCATACTAGAATAAATATCAAGGAAATGTTCTCATACATCAATATATTAACAAGTTATTTTAAGAGATATTAAATAATCCTCGAAGAACAAACAGTGTATTGATTCTATTAATAAATAACTAAATAATATAGAGAATAATTTGATGTGGGATTATCTACCCAACCCTAATAATATGAATGTTTTTGAAAAAAATGGTTTTTCTAAAAAAATTAAATTGATCATGGTTTTTTAATAATAGAAATAAAATTATTTTTCTGTAAAGGATACTCATAATTTGAAATAATTGAATTTTATTTGACCATTTATCCTATTGAAAAACATGAAACTAAAAAAATATTTGGATATATTATTTCAACATGAATATATAATATATTCCATATGGATTTTGATTTTGATTTTCTAAATGATGGAATGAATGTGTAAATTTATGTTGAGAAACCAAATAGTTTTGTTCTTGGTCACAATGAATCATATGTTTTGATGTTGAAGAAATATAAGTATGGTTTGAATCAATATCAAGGATATTGGTATTAAAATCATAATAGTATCCTGAAAATTTCATATTTTATGAGAGTTGAGTTGATACCATCATAAATATAAACAATTCAAGAGGATTCCCTCATTGTTAATATTTTCACTCACCGTATTATGTTCATAGTAATTAATGAGGAATAATTAGAAAATGATACTAAAAAGGTAAATATGTTATTTGATATGTACAAGATTAAATAAATGAAAAAATTATTAACATAAAAATAATTTAGCATAAAAAGTATCTCGTTTTTTATCAAGATAGGTATGATTTACAAAATCTAATGAAAATTTTTAGATAATATTTAAATCCACATTCTATATGCATTTGAGTGAAAAAATGTGGGAAAAATGATCATGTAATGGATGTTGATCCTAATTAATCATTAGATATATTAAAGTTGAAATTGATATCATGTTGAAATATGAAAACATATGAATGATTTTTTAATTTCATTACTGATATAAAAATTGATTAGTTCATGTGGATGTCATAAAATGTACATCTGGTAGAGTTTTTTTATAGTTGAAATAAGGTCATGAATATATAAAAATAATACTAATATAGAAACTCTTAGCACTAAATATTTTATCCAAGTAATTTTCCCCCATGCTAGAACATAGTTAATATAAATGATTACATAGTTCGGTGATTTTTCGATTGACATGAAGACGCACATTATATTCAAATGTGATAATAAATAACCTATAAACATTGTTAAGATCCTACTAAACCATTCTAAATCAATGAACAGTCATATTATATTTCACTTCTTCATAGATTCCTTGAAAATAAATGTTGTATAGATGGATTTTTTACAATAATGATTAACGATTCGGGTTTATTTAATGAATCATTGTCAATGTAATCATTTTATAAGTTAGGGTATATGATTTTTATATAACATCGCTTTCATTATGGCTATAGTATGTGATTTTAATCCCAAATATCATTTTTTTTTGAATATGTTGTCTAGTGGAGAGAAAATGTAACAACCCTGGTAATTATAAAAAAAATTCTTTTCAATATGGATTTAAATTATAAAACTCATTATAAATGTATAATGGAAATTGTGGTGTTTATATGAATTATATGAATTTATACTGATGGAATAGTAACCTGACCTTCGCTATAGTGAAACGACCATAAAAAATAGTAATCTGTCCAATTGAAATGTAGCCTCACCAAATAATGTATAAATATTATCCATTTATCGTATAAGTGATAATAATTTATATTTATATCATTCAACGAGTAAATAATTTTTTTAAAAAAATTTACATATTATGTGTTGAAATATTTATATTTAAGAAATATTTAATTTGAATTTTATTAATAATATAATGATTTAAAAGATAAATTATTTTCATAAACTTTATTTATAAATTATTATATATTTTGTCTTTTGAATATAATAATAATTTGTTCGAATTTAATTATTTTTTCAAAGTGTCATAAAATCAGTAAATGTTTTAAAATTCTTATTTTTTGAATAAATTATAATTTAATATAAAAATTAAATTTATCATATTTATAAATTATATGGATAAAGTGTAGTTCAATTTTTAATTCTACAAGTCAAATGTTGGTAGTGGAAATTTTTTAGATTTTTTTAAATAACATGAATTTTTATTAAACAATGAAATATAACAATTTACAGTATATATAAATTATAAGTTAAATAAACTATTACTAACATCATGAATGATGTAATAACCATAATATAAAATCCCTATTGAACATTTAAATATATTTTATTATAATATATAAAACTATTTATAGTCATGATCCTAATTAATAAACTACAGAATAAAATAATCAAGAAACCCTTCTCTCTACCATTACAAATACCACCCATCAACCCCTCCTCATCTCACAACACTAAATATTTTTGAATTTCCTAAATTCTATGAAATCATATTATTAAGCTTCCTCCCAATGTCCAATATGTGATTCTCTCACCAAAAGGCCAAAATCAATGGCCTTACAGAGGTTTTCAAAGAGGATAATTCAATAGGTAAAAATACTCTTTTATTTTCATTTATTTTCTTTTCAATTACTCTCTCATGGTATATTTTTATAAACTTATATTAGAGGTATTAAAACTAAATTATATTATATATACTTGAATTTTATCATTTTATGGATGAATTCATCAGCATACCTCTGATCTATTCCCTTTCATTCTTGAAATAACAACATCATTCGTGATGTGTCATATTACGGGTATCTGAGACAATGTGTTTTCAATTACTATTGCGACATTTATAGTTACTCATAAAATAATGTTAATGGTTTAAAAATATTTGAAGTGTATTATATAACATTTTATTAGTTCTATAATTAAAAAACATACATAATATTAAATTATATGATGATACTGACTTGTGATTGTGGAAGAACCGCTAAAATGAACTAAATAAACATCATTACTATTTTATCTAATGATTCATCATCAAATAAAAAAATTATTTATGGATTCATTTTATATTTTGTATAAATATTAATACCATTTCATGCAACTTTTAGTTTATCTCTTCCATTCTTCAAGAAAATCTATTATGAACCGACCATAGACTCCATATAACGAACGTTCACAAAATAATCGAAATAAAAAAATATTATTAATATATGGGTAGAATGATTTCAAAATATTATAATATAAGGTGTTATAAAAATAAGTATTTTTTTGTAAAATATTAATACAGACATTTTAGCCATTATATAATAATTTAAACACATTTTAATTGAGTCGAACCCTTGGAATGGGAATTCTTAACCAAAATTTCATTATTTGAGTAAACCTTGTATTTCATTAATTATGTTGTACTATGATTATTTTTGTACATAATTTTATTTATATTATGTATAATTATTTTAATTAATAGTGTATGAACATATTACAGTTATTATATTATTTCAAACTTCAATTATATGATATTTTTATGGGACATTTCTTAAAAAATCTATTTTGAAATATTCAAAAGTATTTTTTTATGATGTATTTATTGTTTATGATTATGTTCTGGTTCATGGGAATAATTTATGATGAACGGTGGGACCTATATCTTCATACAACATATAAGGTTATGTTTATGTTTTATTTCCTTCATATGGTCACTCCAATTGTAATTTCTATGGTTACACTATATGGTAGCCGTCAAATATACAATGTAAAGTAGTCGTCATGGTTACATTATAAGGCATCTGTGAGGGTTACAAATCACAAGGTAGCCACGAGGGTTTAAATATTATGTATTTAATCCCTTAAATAATATATATTTTTTATTTATATTTTTAATGTTTAATGTAAATATATTGTTTCACAAAGTACGTACAAGATACTTTATGGGTGAGAAGTGTGTCTTTTTTAAATTGAATTCATATTATTATAAGAAATCATAGACTAATGGTTTCTCTCGGTTTTAAATCCATTACTATTCTTTTTGTGATCATCCTTAGTTTTAAAATTCTTTTCACATGGTTTAAGAATTAGAAAGTGAAAATTTGATTCCCATATGTATGTTGTGATGAATTTTAATGAATATATTTTATGTTTTTATAATTTTTTTATTTTAAAAAAATGGGTATTGTTTAATTTATTCCCAACTTGTATGCTTGTAGATTGATATGTAAGTATTATTTCAATAATATCTAAACCTCTTAACCTAATATATCTTTAAAATGAAATAAAATAAATTATAAAAGGATTTATAAATTATGACATGCTTAAGGTCAAGTCCTTATAGTTGGCATTAGATCACAATTTAGATAATGATAGGGGATAGGATTATGTTAAAACAATACTATAAATAAATTTTTCATAATTTTTATATGGAGATGATATATAATATTAAGATTACCCCAATTATTCATATATCATATGATTTTTTAGAATTGTTTTTGGTAGAAGAGAATGGGAAGCATATGTTAAAATGAACTAAGAGGTTCATATATTTTTTAATCTTCATCCTTCCATGTTAAGGATGTGAACTGATAATTTTCTTATACAAATTTATTAGAAAATACAAGAAATAAATTTTGGTCTAATCCATGTCCGAAAAAAACTAGAACTAGAATAATGTAACATGATGATTGTGGGATAATTTATGAGGCAAAACCCTTCTGCATTCAGTGGATCTTCTAACCTTATGGTTGTTGAATAGTAGATTGAAGCCCTTAAAAATGTATTTGATGTCTTGGGGATTTCATGTAATCCAATGGTTAACCGTACGATTTATCATTTTGAAGGTGATACTGACCAATAGTGGTCCATGGTCATGAATATCAAAGATACTAATGATTTTTATGCCTTGGTATGGGATTAATTTCAAAACAAATTCTTGAAAAATATTTTCTTAAGGTGCTTCAACATAGGATGGAAAATAAATTCGTTGAATTAATCCACATAGAGTATTATTCAGTGGATACATATGAATAAAACATCACTTATTTGGGACGGAATTAAAAAAATATAATTCGGGATATTAATAGTAATATCAACAGTTTTTACATAGTATTGAAATAATGACATCAAAGGGAATTAGCTTCTAGTGAATTAAAAAGATATGAGAAAATATTTCAATTTGATGAGATGGTATAAATGGGGTTTATAATGATTATATGAACAATGGAAATAAGCATAAAAATATGCCAATATGGAACGATATGGGTATGAGTCAATCAATGAAACATGGTGGTAAGAAATTATTATTTTCATTATGTGAAAAGAGTGGTAAAAAGAACATAGGGGATTGTCTTAACAAAATTGGTATGTGTTTTTGATGTGGTATGTTTTGAAATATGGCCTATAATTGTAATGAAATTGAACATATGATCATCTCTTATAGGAAAATAGAATTATTTTTCTAATGTCGTTAGATTGATCATTATGAAAATATATTACTAAATAAAGATCTTAATAACAGAGAGTAGTCAGATTATAAAACAAAATTTTATGGAGATCCTTTGTGACTACATTAGTTGATGTTGAGGCATCCAATAAAGATTTATCATGTACTTTTTGTGTATACTCATATTTTTCTAATTTCTTGATCTATATGGGGTCCGCACATTATTTTATTTCTATGAAATATTCTATCAAATTAGAAATTTAACATTCAAAATTAAACAAGAACATATGGTTAACCCCTAAGAGAATTATTACTGCAAAAAAGATCTGAAAATAATCTTCTTATTATTGTATATGGAATGACATTACCTAAAAACCTTCATGTTTTACACATAGTAGAGTTTGATGTCATTTTAGTTGTGAATTAGCTTTCTATTTATCATTATAATATTTATTATATAGCTAATGAATACGTTTTTCTGAATGAGATTCAGTTTCAATACATGAATGAACACACAAAATTGATAACATATCAGGATGCTGATAGACTATTAAAATTGGAAATTAATGTTATATTTAACATATATTTGAAAACAAGGGATCTGTTAAGATTAATGATATTCTATGGGTAAATGAATAAATGGATGTTTTTTATGATGATTTTCCCAGTGTTATGCCTCCTAGAGAAGTTAAATTTACAATTTAATTGGTTCCTGGTGCTAAGATAATTTTAGAACCCACTTATATAATCACTCATGTTGAAAATATTGATTTCAAAAATTAGTTACAGAAATTTCTAATTTAAGGATTCTTTCATCCTAGCACATAACTATGGGGTTCTTTAATTTTTTTTAAATAAATATAGTCCCATGTAGATTTGAATTTATTATTTATTTATAAATAACATTACTATTAAAAGTAATTATCTTTATCCCAATATTGATGATTTATTTGATCATTCCTAGGATGCCCATTGTTTTCTATGATGGAATTGAGATTCGAGTACAATCATCAAATATTAATGTAGGATTACATCCCAATAACAACATTTCAAACTAGATATGGGCATTATTAGTTTGTTTTTATAACATTTTGTTTGAAAAATTAGCCTATGGTATTTATTGATCTTGTTAATAGATTAGTTTTTAAATATTATGTTAATATTTCTGTTGGTTTTATTAATGATATTTTTGTTCTTTCATTAAGTTATGAGGATCACGAAAAAATTAAACATTGTATTCAAAACTCTCATAGAAAAGATGTTATATGTGAAATATGGAAAATGTGATTTTTGGATGCAACCAGTTTCTTTAATTAGGACCATTGTAAATAAGAATGGAATAATAGTTGATCATACCTAAACAATATGGGTTGATTAATGGCCATGACAGAATAATGTTGAAGAGATTCATATTTTTATTTGATTAGAATGTTATTATCAATGATTCCCTAAATAATTTTTATGGGTATCAATCACAATAACCATGTTAACATGAAAATAGTTTGAATTAAATTTGATAGAATAATGTGATAATTTTTTTAGGAACTGACGGAAAAATTTGATGAATTCTATAGTTTTGGCATTACCTTTAAGAATTGCGTGTTATTCATCTAAAATAAGTCCTCATTAAATGGTCTGGGTTCTGTTATAATGCATGATGATCGGGAAATTTTTTAGACTTCAAGATATCTTAAACATTGTGTGTTAAACTATCCCACACATGATCTGTAATTTGATGAAAATGGGTTTTGAATGGAAAATATGGAGGCATCATTTATAGATATCCAAATGTGAAAAATATTTTGACCATAAAATTCTGATGTAAATATAGACTCAGAATAAAATATACATGAGGCCAAGAAGATGACAGGAACTAATAAAGGATTATAATTTCACGATCAATAACAATCCGAGAAAAACAGACAATGTTGTGGATTCCTTGAGTCAAAAACATCATCTTTCATTGACCATGTTACATATGGAGAAATACCCCTTGATTACTGATTTCATGAATTTTGGATTGGATGTTATTAGATTAGATAATTACCATTTTTTCATGTTTTATCTCATTTGTCTCTATCAAAAAGAATTATGAATGTGATGTAAGTAGATGGTGAGTTGTAAAAAAGGTAAAATTGATGAAAAATGAAATGTTTCCATAATTAAATGATGATGAAAATTGTGTTTTGATATTTTTAATTGGATTATGTGTGTCTTGTACTTAACAATTTGAGAAAGAATTGACGTGTGAATCTCATATTTCTCCATTTTAAATATAGCCTATTAGTACTAAGATGTACTAATACCACCAAAAGTATTGCTGGTGGTATGGAATAAAAATAGATATTTTATATTTCACCATGAAATTATTGACTTGTTTGTAGGTTAAATAAGAGAAAAAATTACAAAGGGGATGATTTATCCATTTCTAGTGCTAGGGGAAATGGAAAATATATACATGGACTACATGGTTGGACTACTAAAGAATTATCCAAGTAATAATGTGATTTGGGTTATTATTGAATGGTTGAAAAAATATGTACATTTATTTCCTATTCGAGAATATATGTATTTGGATCAGCTTTATCGATTATACCTCATAATGATTTTCAAGTTACATGGAGTTCCCCTTTCCATTATATATTTATTTTATAATAGGTTCACTTCTAAATTTTTCAAAGGGATTCAAGATTCATTGGGCACAAAATTAAATTTCAGCATTGTCTTTCATCCTCATTCGGATGGATAGATCGAGAAAAAAATTAAGAAATTTGATGACATTCATTAGGATTATTCAAAAGATTACCAGGGATGATAGGATAATCAAATTTCATTAGTTGGATTTTCTTATAATAACAATTTTCATTCAACTATACTAATGGAAACATTTGAATAATTATATGGAAAGTAGTGTTGATCTCTAGATTTTTGCGTTGAATTTGAGGAATGGAAGTTAACGGGAACAAAATTAGTATGGGAAGTGGTTTAGAAAGTGAAGATGATCCAGAAACACATATGTATAGCTCAGAGTATGATATATTTTATATAAATAACAAGATGATAGACTTTTTCATGGATTTAGATGATAATTTTATTCTTATAATCTCACCATGGATGAGTGTTATGTATTTTGGTAAGAAATAAAGATTATGTTTACATATTGTTGGACCTTATGAAATCCTAGAGAATGTTGTGTAATTTTACAATCGAGTAGCTTTGCTCCGAGTTTGTCCCTAGCACCCAAAGTTTTTATTGTTTGAATGTTGAGAAATTATGTTCCATATCCATCAACTGATTTGATCCTACAATTAGTTTCGTGAAAGAGAACCATTCTTATGAAGAGAAAACTTTTTAGATACATTATTTTACAGAAAAGGTTTTGCAGAATAAGGTAATTCTCCAGGTTATGGTATTTTGGAGAAACCAAATGGTTGAGGAAGGAACATGGGAATATAAAAATGAAATGATGCAAGGTACACTCAATTTTTTAACTAGTAAATAAAAATTCCAAGGACAAAATTTCTAAAAGGTGGTGAGAATGTAACAACCCTTGTAATCATAAAAAAATTTCTTTTCATTCTTATATTTTTTAATAAAATTCAACATAATTCTATAATTAAAAAAGTGGTAATTATAAAATTATAGTATTTATACTACTGGAAGAGTTACTTGACCTCATGAATAGTAACATAACTATAAGAAATTGTGAACATTCCAATTGAATAGTGACCTCTCCTAATAGCATATAAATAAAATTTATACATCCTATAAGAAAAAATATGATATATTTATATAATTAACCAAGTAAACAAATTTATATAAAATTATAAATAAATGATGGATTTCTTATGTGTAATAAATATTTATGTTTACTTTTTTAATTAATAAAATAACTTAAAAGAAAATATATTTTCATAAAATAGATTCTTTAAATAATAAATCACTTCAATTATGATTATATGATAATCTTATGAAATGTGAATTATTTTTTCAATGTATTATATAATCAATTACTGTTTTAAATTTTTTATTTCTTAGATAATTTATGACATTATTAAAAATTTAAATTTAACATATTTAGAAATTTATTTTCATAAAATAGCATAAATATTTGAATTATAAATGTCAATAAATGGTTGGGGAGAATAGTTGGGATTTTTCTGAAATACATGAATTTTTTGAGAATAGTTAAATATAAAAAGTTACAATATATAAAAATTATAAGTTAAATATACTATTCTTAAAATCATGAATGATCATGACCTATAATCTAAAATGTGTAAATAATTATAGATTTATCATTATTATAATTTTACTTTTTTTATATTTGGTTTTCCTATTATTTTATATCTTCTCCCTCTAAATCAAGACCTATTTTATATCTCATGGATTTAAATAGGACTATTTTTTACAACGTAATTGACTTGAAACACTGAGAGTAAACAATCAATTAAATATCTTTACATAAATATGACCATTATGACATATTTTTTAAATTATAGGGATTGAATAGGGATTTCTACATAATGAAATATATACTTAAATTCTAATATATATATATATATATTTTAATTAAGGCTTATGAAATAAGAAATCAATATATGAAAGTCCACATCAATCATCAAAGACATGATTTCTTCAAAAATATTTCAGTATTTATTTTTTAAAGGGAATGATATAATTTTTTTCTTGGAAATTTAAAATTTATATTTTTAAAAATAAATATCAGTTTAAAATAAAAAATAAAAAATATATTATTGTAAAATTTTGAACTTTTTCGGAATAGTTCGATTTCATAATAAAATACTATAAAATACAGATTTTTAAGGAAACTGTATTCTCATTTAATGTATTTCCAAAGTGAATATATTTTTTTATTATAATTAAAATTCTATTATTTTATTTTGATTACAAAATCCCCTTTACAGTCTGTTTAATGAATGTTATACATTATTTTGATATAAAAATATTTGTATACTTAAAAATGAAATTTTATGAAATTTTTTGTACTGTATTGCTGACTTAATGATTAATTAAATTCCACCTCATATGTGTTTTGTATGAAGAATAATTTGTTTCCTATTTGGGAAAATTTGTTAATTTAATTTAAATGGAGCCTTTTTATTTTTGGTCAGTATAAATAATAAAATCAATAAATTATTGTCTCTTTGGTAAATGTAAATCAACTAATTAATGGCTAAAAAAATATGATAAATATTAAAAAATGACTATTACAAATTAATTAAGTTTATTATAACATAATATTTCTTCCATTTTCATCAAATCCTAGAATATATGATAATATGTTTCTATTCTTCCTAGATGTTGACCTTTATATTTTTTCAATACATATAAAAGTAAAAAAATTCAGTCTCTTTTTATATTATCATTTATTTTTTATAAAGGATAAAACAATGAATTCTTGGTTATAAATAGCCATTTTAAAACTAATTGATCTCTAATTTTCAAGGTAATTTGTATTATAATATTATTAATCAATTAATTTCCTTAAATTCATACATAGCACCGATGCAATAATTTTTTTAATTTATTGAAATTTAAATTAAATTATATTAAAAAATATAAAAATAAAATTATTTGGAAGGATTAATTTTTCATTTAATTTTTTATATAAAAATTATTATTAGGAAAGATTAAAATACTTATATTATAATTTTATTTTTTTATCTATTTTTATATTTCAAATTTTATGTATATTTCTAAAATAAGAAGTAATGTTATTTGATAATAATTATCATTTTTTATAAGATTAAAAACAAATAAAAACAATCTGAATGGAAATTTCATTGTTTTTATTGTGGAAAATAATAACATAATCCGTCTATGGGATTTTTTTTATTTATAATAACAATATATTCTCCAAAATTTAACAAAATATATTGTTTCACATTAATAGTCAAATTGGATAACAAGAGTTTCAAATTAACAGATAAAGGTGACAAAATCACCAATACCAATACAAATTTTTTTTTAAGATAATATTTTAACCATAGTCATCCTATATTTGATATTAATGAGTATTAATCCATTTATACATGATGATTAATTTTTATTAATTTAACACTTTATGTAATTACATGAGTGATCATCCTATCATTCATAAAATGGAACCACCTATCCTCTTTTCCTCTCTTATAAAAAGCTTTTTGTTTCAGTAAATACGTATCTAAATCTTAAATAATATCTATACCTACGTTCTATATGAATTATATTTTTATTTATACAACCCTTAGATGCTTTTTGATGTAAATAAAAAATTTTCTCAAATGAAAATCTCTTAAATGAATATATATCATGTTTAAACTCAAGGAAAGAGATTTTCTTTCAATTTCCCTTCATTTAATAATATATTATTATTAATCATCTAATTTATTTTTTACGTAATATATAACATCCAATTGATATGATATATTTTTATTCCTTAATATATGATTGAATTTTATTTTTTAATATTAATTACTTCGTCAATTGTGATTGGACTTGAATGTTTCCTAGTAGAAAATGTATTCTTTACTAAATTAAAATTGCTGGGTTATAAAACATTTATGTTGACTTTTTTGTTCCCTTCTAATGTGTACATTTTTAAAAATATATTTATTATATATTTAAATTTTTTTTGGATTTATAATTGATACAAAATAAATCAATACACTATTTAATAATAAATTCAATGATATTAACATTGAATGGGTTCTCTTTATCTCAATATAATTTTTTTAAGAATGTTTCATTTTCTACAAAATGATTTCTTATATGTTGTTATTAATTAATAATTAAATAATTTTTACATATTAACTCATTAAATACATGATATTAATATGGAAATATAATATTCATTCTTTCAATGGATTTTTACTAAAATGTTACCTATGCAGTAATGGATTTCAATTGCAATTTACAGTCTTTTCATGATTGATTATGTCCATGAATCCATTGAGGGTAATCATGCTCTCTTATTTTAATTAATAAAATAACATTACTTTTCCTCTATTTATGAATTTTTATATGTTGTTAGTTTCCATTCCCCTTTCACTTTCTAAAAGAAAAACCAAGGATGATCATTGTATGTAATATAAATAATGTATCTTCATTTAGGATGAGAATTTATTATTTTCCATTTTAATTTTTTTGAAAAAAATAAAATAATGTTCTAATATAAAATAATTATTTCATAAATATATTTTATAAGAAATTTGACCTTATTTTAAGAATTCTATAAAAATAAAATTTCACAACACTTTTAAATTGTTTCACCATTGACTCCATTTATAATTTGATTGAAAAAAATATATTTAGATTTAATATTTATATCTTTAATATATTTTACCACCATCATGATTATTATTTACCATGAATATTATTTTATCAGATTCAAATGTAATTTTTAATGAAATTTAATTTCAATAATTTAATGAATATTTTCTATTAATTGTGTTTTTGCTAATGTAAAAATGTTTATTATCCCAATAAAATTAATTTTCATTTAAAGGAGTTTTCTTTCATCGCCATAAACAACCCATTATGATACATACACTTCACTAAGGACATAATATAAATTATATTGTCCTTATACCTTCTCTGGATGGATAATGAGATTTACATGGATCGATTTTATTAACCAAACGTTAGTCATGAAATGAGTGAAGACTAAATAATATGATGTTTTCAAATTAAATGGTCTAATTTTTTTTCATGAATGGTACATAAACATTTTTAATGATGACAGGTGATCTAGATACATAATATTTTAAATGTTTATCCTCATTATATGTCATGATAAATGTGATTTCATTATAAATATTATATGATGGATTTACCCCCATTGTTCCAGATAATAAAATGGTGAGACTATTATAGCATATATGAAGGGTTGATCATCATTATATATCTTTATTAATGGGTGATCCATATACATATTATATGAATGATTGATCTCCCTTATAGATCATTATTAATGAGTGAGACCAATATAGCCTTTATGATGGGTTCATATAGATAACACTCCATTATGTTGAGTAATGATCCATGTATTAATTTGTAAGACGAGGGAGTTTATGAGTATATTTTATTCTATATATTTTACTAGGATATAGTTTTTTATGACATGGTTTATGAAAATAATGAACAATGATACCAAAACTGTTTATTTGTTCTTAATTTTTTTTATTAATGTCTCATTTTCATCTATATTGACATCACATCACTAAATATTATTGACTCATAATTGTCTTAACTTTAATAAATCTTTATACAATGTTACATGTTTTACGATTTAGGAATTTTTGGGTAAAATTTCTCATCTGATATACACAGGACATTTGATTAGTTCAATATACACTTATTACCATATTATGCTCATTTAGTATATTAAAATATTTATTATACTAATTATCCATGGTGCTCACATGAGATAGCCCATATTATGTTTCTGTTTCTATAGGTTAATAAATATGATGATATAAGAATTGATTCAATAATTGTTTCATATTCGAAGAATTTTTTGGTAGATGTTAAGGTCAAAATATGGAATATAAAATGGTATGTTTATAAGAAGAAATATTATACAGATATCATGAGTTTTATTTATATAATGGTTTGTCCCAATTCACTAAAATTATAGTCCAAAAAGTAACATTTGGTATATAATTGATCAATAATTTCCTATTTAAGTATTATTTTTTGAATGAAAAAATGTGTCAAATTTATCAGTATCAAAGCCAAGAATTTATTCTTCAATATTTAGAACCACATTCAAGAGTACAAGATCATGGTTGTTATAGTCGGTTTCAGAGAAATGGTATAATGAAATTTGGAGATTATGAATTATTTCATGTGATGTTTTATTATAAGTTATGGATATCATGATGGATTTATAAGTATATGGTTTATCATATGTTCAAATTAGAATATAATCCTTTTGTACCCTAGTAAGATGTTTTGAATTTTTTTCAAATATTTTTTTACTTATTTAATTACAAAAAAAAATACGTATATATTTTTTTACATGAAACACTTAGTGAACATTGTGTTACACACAACCCCAAGATTAAAACATAACACGACATGCTATTAGAATATATTATTTAATATGATAGAAAAAACATAGAAATTGGAAAGGAGGATATAGATAAGATTAAAAATAATTATGAAAATATATGCCTCACACATACAAATATAATTAATTCATTGGTAACAAATTAATTAGAAATGAAAATAAATACTATTTGAAAATAAACGAAATCTTCAAGTAAAAATATTTTTTATGAAAAAAACATGTTTAACCACAATAAAGAATAAACCCTTTTTTCAAGAATTATTTTACTAAAATTTTTATATTTTATATTAAATTAAATTCATAAGATTATTAATATTTAATTCCTAGTCATGAGATAAGTAAAAATCAAATTTTACACATAAAAGATATATTTTTCTAAAAATATTTTTTTCACCTATTTAAAACTGATATCAAAACTAATTTTTGAAACATATAAAAATATAACATAAAAAACTAATTTATAAATATTCTTTTTAAAATTATCATACTGTGAAATTTAGAGAAATTTTAGAGAAGATTAATTGTATGTTGAATTGTGAAGTATAATGGTTTTTATTATGAATTTTCAATTTGTATTAATGATTTTAAAATTTTAAAAACTATTTTATCAAGTCTTCAAAATAAAATTTTGATAGATCATATATATTTTTTGATTTTTTTTTCATTGGATCATTTTTATAATTATTAGTTATATTATTTTTTTAAAACATTTAGACATTTCCTCTTTGAAAACACACTTTCACGTCATGTGTAGTTAATTAATAATAAGTTAAAATTTTACACTTATATGGATGGAATTTATAAAATGGAATAAATAAATGAAATAATTTTAATATATATTTTCTGATAAGTTTATATTAATTTTTCTAAATTAAATAGTAGAAATAATAAAGATTATTTACCATTGTTTTGGATTAAATGGGTTAACATTGGTTAAACTAAACTGCTGAGGGTAAATATTACCCAAAACCTATACAACACCATTTATATAGACATATTTAGACCTTATATCATTAATAATCTTATAATGTAACATTCTATAGCCTTTTCCATGGGAAAACATGGGTACAACTTTTTTTACTTCAAAATCACATGTTTTCCAATCACATAACTAAAAAAAGGTCACCTACAATAATTTACTAGTACGAATTTAATAACATATTAGGATTACCAATAATATCAAAAATATATTCCTTAATTGGTTTATCTAATCCTATACGTCTTATTGTTTCCTAAATCACTCAAATGAAGTCATTTTGTTTTTGATGAATTGTTTTATGAATAAGAGGCAGCACCCCAAACTGAGCATTTTATTTTATTTCCTCTTCCAAATTATTCATTTATTATTAAAACAAAATAATATAATAACCACATTATCTTATATAAATGTATATTTTATTTATGATAATGGTATAAACTAAATCATTATACACTTTAATCATATCAGTTCTGAAATGATTATTTGTTTACACGATGGATTACTGCTTTGTGAACCATTATTATTCATTTTCCATAGGTTATACTAAAGGATAGATATAATGATGGATTTATTAAATATATATAATATTTCTGTGATAATTATACCTATTTAATAATTATATCACGTATAGAATCTTAATTTCCATTCATTGGGGGAAAAGTTATTGATGTTTATATGTATGGAGTACTACTACCTAGAGAAGTGATGTGATTGATTTTTTATATATGAGTTACATGGAAGTTAAATAAGATAATATTTTAATGAAATATTTTATATATATGAAAAAACATATTATTTAATGGTAATATATCAGTTAACACTCTTTCATTATTTACAACATGAAAATGGAAAGATCGTTGATTTCTGTGAACAGATTACCATCTCCATGAAATGGGTATTTAATTTTATATATTTATAACATTTATTGGTTATTATAAAAATATATATAAAAAATATATATTATATTTATATCATGGATAAAACTCTTGAGATGATTAATCAATGAAAAATGTATGTGGTCCAAAAAATTAATAAATCAAAATGTTCCTGAAAAACAATGTAATTATTACAGTAATAATGATTTTAAATATAAATTTTCGATAAAAGGGAAATACATTATGTATTTAAATTATATATGGTATGATAAATATTTATTCAGTTATTTAATATATTTATAATAAATAAATATTTATTATATATTTGTTTCAAATATGTTCGAAGGAATTTGAGACATAAGGTAAGGGATTTCTAGTCCCACTTTCATTTCTAGGAGGAATGTTTAAATTCACCACTCATTTAGTTTTTGTGGTATATCTAATTACGTAATGAAATTACATATCATTATTCTATATATTTTCATTATATTTAATGATTAATTTTATTTAATGCACTATTTGGGCTTTCTATTCAAATGATTATTAAAGTAGTGATGGATTGTTATTATCACTTTTATATACATGAGATACATTAAATTCTATCCACTTTGTACATATATATATATATATATTCTATATAATATATCGGAATGTATTTTATAATTTTTTCATGATAATAATGGGGATTTACTTATTCTTTTTTATCTCTATATTATGTGGATTACAGTTGAAAATATACCCAAGCAGTATTGGATTTTTGTCTAAAATTTGATTCTTTTAGAAAATTATAATGTTATGAACCGATCATTTTTTACGATGTGTATATACATAAACTTTTAATAGTGATATAATGAATTTATTTTCTTAATGATATTTTATTTTTCATTTAATGTTACACATTCACGTGTCTTGTGATTTAATATTAGCAACATGGTATGAGTTTTATGACACAATCTCAACTTTTCTCGATATTTATTATGATTATATTTTTTATGATGAAATTCTATGATAAATATCTTATAAAAATCATTTATTATAATCTAATATAATTATTTCATGACAATACATGGTTTAACCACAATTTCTACCCTTTATGAAATCAATAGACCAAAATAATATTTATAATAAAAATAGTCATTATTTATATCTTTGGCCAAACACTCTATTTTTCTACAAATATTGTACTTTATTGAAATATTTTCAATAATTTTTCTATCATTATTGAAATGATATATTAATTGATTTTATAAACGTGAATGAATTTTTAATTTTTTTAATAGAATCATAATTGTTTTTACCACAAATGCATGTTTGTATTTTGTGTTAAATTTTATAGGAATGATTTTTAATATGTAGAACATCAAATTAATTTTTAACCATGTTGAATCTTATTTCATTTAGATATTACTTTATATGCATTCAAGGCTATTTTCAAATAAATAAATTTTTAAAATTGCCTATTTTTTATATTGTTTCCTTTAAATTAGAAATGATATTTTCCTCAAGAAATATTTAAATCTATTTTGAAAGAATAATTTAATAGTTTAAAATATTATTTTAAATGAAAATGATTTTAAAAATTATATACAAATTTTTAGTTTAAAAATCTTATTTTCATATAAATGAAATTTTCCTCAACAAATGTTTTAAATGAACTCCTAAAGTCATTTTCCCATTATGATGACATCAATTAATTTTTTTTATTCTTTACTAGTGATATGTTCTAAGGATTCCATTTCTAAACATTATCTAAATTGTTTTTTATAATAGAATTATTTTTATGAAAATATTTTCAATTCAATGGGTTAGTCTATTTTGAAAATTTTAGGAAACCAATTTATTTTAAGTAGTTATGCTACAATGATATGATTAAATGATTATGGAGCTTTTAAATTTTCATTAGGTTATGATTATATAAAATGTTTATGAAACCCATTCCATTTTATTAGATATTATATGATGAATGTTTTATGATATTTTGGAACACATACCTTTGATCATCATTATTTTATTAGTGGGACCTATATCCCCATTCAGTTCACTAGGTAATGATTTATATCTCATGAGATAGACAATACTGGAATGGGGAATATGCCCTGTTTAGTAAGGGACATTCTCTACTATGATGGTAATGGGAGTGAACCTGGACTACTATGATGATTTGGGGATTGAACCCATTCTACAATTATTTAGTTACAATGGAGGAATTAATACTATGGAAATGAATTTATTTTCTTATATAAATTCCAATATTCAATGTGTTATTCCAATGTTATTAACTCATGGATCATGTAGTTTGATTTCCCTATTCTTTTTGTCTTATGAATTTCTAATATTTATTCCATGGATCATGATGGTGATCTTTGTTGTTATGGGTATGGATTTCATATGATATTCTCACATTCTTATACCCTTATGCTCTTGTTATGCCCCAGTATTTTCCTTATTTTACCCTTACTGAGAATCTTATATAACTCTATCATCTATTTTTTCCTGGTTTATGAAGAACAATTTTAATCAGGGATAGTCTATGAAGGGTAATAAATGTGATTTTATATTTGGTAAACATGGAATATAATTTTTTATGTAACATGTTACTTTACCTTGTATCAAAATTCACAAAATCATTAAAATTCTATGGGGGTTCTTTTGTAATGTATTGAATATTCATATAAAAACAGTAAATATCTACATATGGGAATCCATGTTCAATATAGTTGTTTTCAAAGAATTATTTTATTTATCCATTTGAAATTATTATTATAAAACCTTTTTTAAATTCTGGGATATATTTATAAGGACACATCTAGTGATATTTCAAATATATGTCTTAGGATTTGTATATGTAGTGGAAACTATCCATGAATTTTGGTAACAAATAGAGAAATTGGTTTCCATGTTATTACATTTAAATATGGATACTACACATTTTTTTGTATTTAGTACATAGGAACATAGTTCCAATAAATAAAATAGGCACATTGAACAGGAATTGATCCTCACTTGGTACACAATAATGGGCCTTACTACACATCTAGTTTGAATCTCCCTGAGGATATGATTTGGAAATTCAAATTATCTATACTACCCATCATGAATGATTTAAATAATGACAATTAAAGATATATGATAAACTAAATGGTTCATATATTAGAATGAATGTGTCATGATTTAGACATCCTAAATGTGGTTTTTTTGGTTATGTGGTTCCCTACATTGATTATTTTTTTCTCACAATATGTTTTTCTATTTTCATTAAGAGTTGGAACTATAAGGAACATGATTAACATTTAATGTGATATAAAATTTTTTTATAATAGACCAAATGGGATTATTTCTAGAGTGAAGTATATTGTGATTATGAATAATAAGTTATCATGATATATGATTAATAACTTGAACCTTATCGGACAATCAAACTACATATAAAATTCCTGGATAATCTTCTTTAATAGTTCTGGTTGTGAATGACATAGATGAATAAGAATTAGGATTCTTATATGTCGGGATTGTAGGTAGAATCACACCCTTTGAATGTAACATATGAAAGAGATGTTATTTTGATCATAGAAAAGATAGACACAAAGTATGAAATTATAGATGAAAAATAAAATGGTCGGTCATCAAAACAGAATAGAATAATATCCTTCCAATGATATCATCTATAGTGGAATGATTAAATAGTATCAATTATGGGGTTTATGAAAATATATTTTCTAAGGGGAATGATCATGGAGAGAATTAGAATTTTTTTATTAGTAATAGGTATTATACATATGATTCAAAGACTAAAAATGACATATGAATGGTATAGAATATTCTTACAATTTATAATATTTAAACATGAGGTGATTGATTAGATTTATGTTATTAAATGTTATGACATGATTCAAATTTCATATTTTTAGATTCTGTTATTAAGTAAAATGATGATAAATCCCAGTTAATGGTTTGTGAATTATGTGGGATGATTGATGTTTTTATCTATTGTAATAAAAAAATTATGTTATATAAATCATTAAATATAGAAGTATTGTTCAGTATTGTTTTTACATTAAGTATTTTCAAAAATAATTTGAACGGTGATGATGAAATTGAAAAGTTATTTAATGTAAGCATCATATTTTTAGGGAATATAACCCTTATTATTTTCATGATGTTATGAAAATTATCTTAATTTTGGAAGAAGAGAGGTTTGATAAGAATAATGTACATTAGATAATATTGATAACCTTGGAAATAATTAGTTATTTATGGATAAATTTGTTACCATTGATGGATTTAACAAAATTATTGGAATTATTTAATATATTCAATAATATGATATTTTATCCCTGGAATAATCATCTATGTTTTTCTAATTAGTGTTTTATGGTAATTCTTGTTATAACCATATTTCATGAAAATATTTGAAAAAGGTATTCGATAATTTCTGCTTTAATTCTTGAATGGTATGAACTATTCTAGAAATGGTTCATTAAGGTTTATTGTAATTTTTGTGGGGATTTTTTCTGATATCCATCATGTATACGATCATTGATCCATGACATCAATAGTCATTACATGATTATTTCAATCATTTCAATCATAGGTAAGAGGTGTGGGTTTTATAAGGTGAATTTAACTCTATTTTGGATTCCTCTTAGAAGAATGGGGGTATTTTTTCTTCACATAAATAATTTTATTTTCTTCCATTTCATGTCAAGATGGTGCCAAGGATTTAGAATTTTTGGATGACCAATTTAATTGGTCTAATAAATAGGGTAGAAATCATTTCATGTGGTGCATAGTAGATCGTTTCCTTATAAATGTTAATGATATCACAATGATTATTATCATGAAGATTACTGACCTTGATTGTGTGATTTCAGACCTATCCCCCTTGTTTGTTAAGCTGAAATTATTCCAAGATGGTGATGGCTATTTCATCTTCTCTCTCCATTGGATGTTGTACTAGAAATTCTATACAATGGTTCGAGGATCCTACGAGAAACAAATTAAAGGTAGGTACAAGATTAAAATTCATAGTAAGTAGTTTTTCTTAATAATTTTTTGTATAGAATTGGTTTATTACATTCCCATTCCCCATAAATATTTAGACTCATTTAAATAGGATATTTAGTAGGCTAAATTGAGTCTACAAGAAGACTTAGATGATAAGTAGTTTACTTTTCTTGGGATCCATGTAACGACTCATTTTTAGGGCCCATGTTGTGACTACCCCAAGCCCCGCCTTCCATTGGCCTAGGGCTGGTGAGTGGAACCAAAGGCATAAATCCCCAAGCTGGGAAAAAATTTTCATTTTAAAAGGAAACACACACAATTAGAGTTCAAAACTGGAAGTAAAACACTACGTAGAAACATTATACAAAATATGTGTTGTAAAGTAAAAAGGTCCAGAAATACAAGCCCAACAATAAATTATAAGGAAAAGACAAAATATTTACAACCAAAAGAAAAACAGCTGGAAGGTGTATAGAAGATTTTGTATAGTCCACCATGGATCCTACCTGAAGGATAGGTACATATATCCTCCTCAGTAATCGATGTCTGCCCGTATCTTCTGGATATAGTCTCGTCATGAGGTCCACCTCTGGGTACCATCCAATCCTCGTACACTCTGCCTTGTTCAGCGATGTCTGTCATCTGCATCCATCAAAATGAGGTGCAGACAGATCCCGTGTAGGGGTGAGTATAACGATACTCATTAAGGACCCTGAGACCCTTAAGGTCTGACAAAATCCAACAAGGATAAACCACAATGTATGAATCAACGGATAACCATTACTTAGGTATATTCTCATACATATACCTATGTTATCTAGTATCCCATCTCAATCATGAGGAAAACACAGAGGTCATTGACTCTGCTCAAACAAGGATTTTCATTAACAAAACCATGGCTGCTGGAGAACTCCTCCTCTGTCGAGAATAGTGGGCCTATTGTGACACTAAGGTGCTTCTCACTATCCATGGACTGCTGAGGTACTCCTCCTGTCGAGTAATGCAGGTCTACTGCCAACTACCAAGCGCAACTCCATTGTGGGTCTGCCGCCAAATAGCAGGTGCTCCCCCTAATATCCTGTAGATGTACTTCTCCTATAGAGTTACATAGGTCTACATCCAACTACCAAGTTCTACTTTTGCATGGTTTTTCCACCAACTACAAATCGATCCCCAAAGGGCTAGTCGCCAGGTCTGTCAGCTACTAGGTCATTGCACTCTGTCTGCTCGTCACTGAAAAGATCTGCTCCCTGAGCTACTGGAAAAAACTCCAACTGTTGCAAATTTCTATGATGAAGTCTTTCTAAGGTCCTCCATGTCATAGGGGTATCAACGCAACAGACGGTGCGTCAATCAGATGCACGGTCTGTGAGTTATTAGTCTTTTAGTCTTGGGGGCCCGGTTGGTTTCGTTTACGAACCAACCTGACCGTATCTCAACTCTACCCCAAACTATCGTGGGATATTTTCAAAAGGAATGCTTCATTAAATGAATATGAGTTCCGCTACCAGTTTTTCAAATGGATTCCCATATCCCATGATATGGGCGAAAAGGTGTAATCGAGCTATAGCGGGTTTGGGTCCGGTCCGACCCAATCAGACCGACCCAGTCCGAATTGGGGTGTGAACCGATCAGCGGTTTCAACCCGGACTGAGGAAATGGGTAGTCCGGAAGGGTCATCCTAGCTCGAAGGTGGCCTAGTCTGAGGGAGGCCCGGTCGAGGGCTGCCTAGCCCGAGGGTGGCCCGGACGATGGCGGCCTGGTTCGTGGCGACCCAACCCGAGCACGGCCCGGACCGTTGCGGCCCGGTGTGCCAGCATGCGGGGCTGGGAGGAAGACTGCTAGCTGAAGCATGTGGTTGCCGTTTGGGGGGGGGGGTGGGGGGTTAGAGCCCCCCGTATCCCTGTAATTGAAGGTTCATGGCGTCGATCTGGTATCCATGGGACCCTATGGGTCCCGCCTGTAGAGCGCTCGCCGACGACTGGCTCATCCGGCCGCACTCCTCCGCCCTCTGCGGCCTTAAGCCATGGGTCTTCTCCGGCACGGTTCGATGACGTCATCTCGTCTTCGTCCTCTGCGCCCACCATGGCCGCGAACCCCTACCTCTGTCACGGTGAGACGAAACCACACCCCACTGGCACAGCCACGACCCGCCTGGCCACGGCCCAGTTCATTGCACGACGCGACGGTGCTGCACCCCTTTGGTATCCTAGTGACCCTTGCACCACCGACTCCTCTCGCATTCGGCCTGTCGTCGGCCGCCGTTGCTCCACCGTGGTCCTCTCATCCGGGGGCGCCATTGTTACACTACCATTGTCAACCAATCATGAACCAGTAGGAGGGACGTCAGACCGTGTTTGTTCATCTCGTGCCCTCTACATTAGGTGATAACAATTGGCCAACATTGAACCACAATAAATGACAATGAACGAGGATTTAATTCAATCAAAACAAACCCCTTCCTCGATTGTCTCTCTTTGGAGATGGAAGCAGGTAACATCGTTGTCAGTTACGTTCTTCACGGGCGACGTCTTCTCCTTTTATGTGGATGAGGATTGTTGGAGATATCTTGGGCATTCTTCGTGGGCATCGCTTCCCTTTCATTCCCCAGTTGATGAAGGAAGAAGATGGTGATGGTTCTTCATGTCCTTAATTGATAGGATGTTCTCTCAATTCTTCCAAGGCATCACCAATGAATTATGCCAACCAAAATAATGTAATAGCATTACCTATATTTTAAATGGTTGGAATGAATTGAAATGGATTAAAAAAATTAATTAATGAACCATTAATTAATTTATGTGGAGTGGCACACTTATGAGGGAAGGAGAAGAGGCTACCCATTTAATTGGGAGTTCCAAGGAGTTTAAGGGGGTATGGGAGTTAAGGAGATCAGGTGGGACCCACATAATAACATCCTCCCAAGGGAGGTTATGCTCGGGTGGTCCCCACCATCATAACCTCCCATGGGAGGGTAGGGCTTGATGGCCACCACCTACAACCTCCCCTAGGAGGTTTTAACCACCAACAAATTAAAATAAGTTAAGTCTTATTTTTATTTAATTTTATTTAAAAACCCTAAATATGATCTTCCACTCTCAATAATATAAAACTATGGTGAAGTTATCACTATGAAATCAATGACGTTGCGAGTTCAATGATGCCCTCAGATTTCAGTTCCGAGCACTAGATCAAAAGTTATAAAATCCCAAATTTACATTTACTGAACACACCCGAACAAAACGTCAGAAATTTATTTCGGGCACACCGGGCCCCGGAATCAAGCACCATCAGAAACTGCGGACTGGTAAAATTTTTATGTTTTTTAAAAATAATTCCACGGAAATTCTAGGTCATTACATTCTCCCCACCTCATTCCTTTACGTCCCCATAAGCTACAACTCAAACTATGTGGGAAAATGGGGGTACTGAGCACGAATCCAAGCCTCCCACTCCCTTGTGCTCTCCGAAAGGTTCCCATGTTTCCAATGAAAGTTCACTAGAGGTATCTACTTTACACATAAGAATCGCTACTATAGATCCTAAATCTCCACTGGATCCTCTGTGAATGTTGCATCGTCATCGATTTCAGCTCCCTGTGATCGATGATGTGGGATGGGTCGTGCACTTATCTCCTCAGCTGAGATACGTGGAAGACATCGTGCACCCGGAGCAACTGAGGTGGAAGAGCTAAGTGGTATGCCACCTCGCCTACTCTGCTGAGTACCTGGAAATTTCCAATGAATCTCTGAGAAAACTTTCCGCCTCAGCCAGGTCTCTATAGACGTCATCGAGGTGAGAACCGTAGGAAGACGCGGTCACCATCCTCGAACTCCAGAGGCCTCCATCTTATGTCAGCATATGATTTTTGTCTGCTCTGTGCAAGCTTCATATGCTCTTGGATGATATGAACCTTCTCCATGGTAGCCCGTACCATCTCTGGTTCCACCAGTGCTGACACCCCAGGGTCTATCCAGCGTAGTGGCGATCTGCAAGGTCGACCATACAATGCCTCAAAAGGTGTCATCCTTATGGTGGAATGATACCTGTTGTTTTAGGAAAACTCCACTAAAGGAAATTTGTCCTCCCAAATGTGACCAAAGTAGGGGAAACATGCACGGAGCATGTCATTGAGGGTCTGAAGGGTCCTCTCAGTATGTCCATCTGTTTGAAGTTGGAAGGCAGTGCTCAGACGAAGTTGTGTCCTGAAAGCCTCCTGCAACCCCATCTATAGCTGGGAAGTAAACTGTGTGTCACAGTAAGAGACAATAGAATAAATTAATCCATGTAAACACACAATCACTGGCATGTTGAGGCGTCCCAAGCTCTCTACTGAGACATTCTCTCTAATCTGTAGGAAGTCAGCCAGCATGGTGAGTTAGTCAACGATCACCCATATCGAATCGTTACTACTGGATGTACGTGGAAGACCCGTCATGAAGTCCATGGATATCACATCCCAATTAAACTCTGGGACCTCTAAGGGATGAAATAATCCTATTGCTATCTAGTTCTCTACGTTCACTTGCTGACAAGTGATGCATCGGGAGACAAACTCTGCTACTACCTTCTTCATATCTATCCACCAATGTTGTCTTCGATGTTCCTGATACATCTTCTCCACTCCTGGATGTACCACTAGAGGGGAAGTTTGGAACTCACTCAGAACCAAATTTGGAAGTGAAACTAGTTTCATGGTACGTCCTCTGAGGAGGATGACATGCTCCCCACATTCATAAAATCCATCAGGTGCCTTCCCTGTGGATATCTGAGCATGTCGAGTCTCACAGTCAGTGTCTCCAGGCTACGCCTCCCTGACTCGATGAAGAATTGGAGGAGTGACTCTAAGAGACTAAAGATAGAATGTTCTATCCCAATACACAAATGATATATATAAGGAAGCTAGATGCTTTGTCGTCTCTCCTAGTAGTTGAATGCCAGGTCTCTTGCTGAGAGCATCCGCAACAACGTTCCCTTTCCCATGCGAATAGACTATCTAAAATTCATAGTCCTGGAGGAACTCAATCTAACACGGTTGTCTCGGGTTCAAGTGCTTCTAAGAGAAGATATACCTGATATTCTTTTGATTAGAGTACACAATAAAATGTTCGCCTATCATATAGTTTCTCCACATCTTCTAGGAGAAGACCACTATAGCTAACTCCAAGTCATGGGTAGCGTAGTTCTTCTCTTGCTATCACAACTACTGAGAACCATATGAAATCACAGATCACTAATTCATCAGGACACACCCTAGTACATTCCCATATGCATCGTAGTAGACAAAATATCCTACGCCTTCCTCTGGAAGCCTCAAGATGGAGGTACTAGTCAGCCTTTGCCTCAACTCCTGAAAGATCTTCTGGTATCTCTCCGACCACATGAAGGGTTTCCCCTTCTTTCCCAAGGCTGATAGTGGTTCTGCGACTCTAGATAAGTCTGTAACGAACCTCTGATAAAATCATTCCAATCCAGGAAACTTTGTACCTCCATCACACTCCTGGGTGGCTCCAAAGATATTACTGCCTCAATTTTCGCTGGATCTACTGCAACCCCATCCTCCGAGATGACATGTCCCAAGAAGTGAACCTATAGAATCCGATAACGGTACATCGAGAGATAACCATAATGTTAGTGATCTTAGAGTGCATTCAGTACTACGCGAAAATGGTAGGAATGCTCTTCCTCATTAGTTGAGTAGATTAGAATGTCTTCGATGAAGACTATGAAGAAGTGATCGAGGTAAGGCTGGAAGATCCTATTCATGAGACTCATGAACACTGCTGGAGGGATGGATACACCAAAGGGAATAACCAAAAACTCGTAATGGCCGTACTAACACCTGATGTTCATCATGTTCACATCATCATATTGAACTATGAGCTGATGATAGCCTGATTTTAGGTCTATCTTTGAGAACCATCGATCTCTATTGAGCTGATCAAAGATATCGTCTATCCTCGGAAGTGAGTAATTGTTCATTACGGTCACCTGGTGTATGCAACAGTAGTCAAAATAGAACCTCAACCTCCCATCCACCTTCTTGGCGAATAGAATCGGGGTTTCCTAGAGAGAAACACTAGGCTGGATGAATCCCTTCCCCTGCATGCCCTGAAGCTATACCCTCTTCTAGTGAAGATCAAAGGGAGCCATCTGATATGTTGGTGTAGATATCGGTGTCGTCCTAGGGTATATAACAACGTAGAAGTCCAACACTCTTGGAGGATGTAGTCCTATGACATATTTTGGGAAAACATCTTCATACTGGTCTACCACAACATGATAAGTCGAACTCTCCACATCAACTACTCTGAGGGTAAGGATAGCCAACTAGTGAGTAATCAGTTTAACCATCCTCCAAGTAATTTTTTTCTGCACTGCAAAGGTTCCATTCTCGCCGGTGAAGGTGAATGTGGACCGACTCGTGGGGAAACACCACAATTTGATCCTAATACAGTCAATATGAGCAAGGACTGTATGTAACCAATCCATACCAAAGATGACGTCGTAATGCCTCGACGCCTCTACAAAGAGATCCAAGCTGAAGCTCCCACATCTTAGAGTAAGCTAACACTTTCGGCACCAATGTGTAATCATCGAGTGTGATCGCTTAAGAGTCTCTAGACGTAAGGATCGAGCCAAAGGATCCGTCGAAATATCTATGCTCCGAACGAGGGGAGTGGATATGAATGAGATACTAGCACTTGTGTCTATAAGAATTGCAGCTAAGGTGTAGTAGACACAGATCGTGCCTCAAATCATCTCCAGGCCACCATGGTCTTATGCCTTAGCTGCCTGAAGCTGGGATCTCCCCTGTCCACCTGCTCCCTGTAGTCGGGGTGGACCTCCTGGTGGTGGTGGTGGTAGCACCTCGTAACGTCGACCACCACCAGCTTCTCAACCAGCTCCTCTGCCATGTCTGCATGCGCCCTATAGACTGCCTCAATCGAACCTCTACCTCTATTTTAGAGGACCCTCAGCTTTCTGATGATACATAGTATGGTGGTTCAGATAGTCACGAGCCATGTCACTAAGTCCACTTCATGATTAATGATGCCCACTCCTGGCATGAATGGCTTTGTCTCCACTCCGGGTGCCCCGTATAACCGATCCTAAGTTGTACAGTCATCCACCTATAGTTCTGGTCCTCTTGTACCTCTATGAAATCTGTCTATTTCCAGCTGTAGAAGACTCTAATGCATGATGTCTAGTATTAGGTCTCGATGTTGGTGATTGCTCAGCATGGAAAATCTCTACCATGAGGGCTCTCTTTAACACCCCCTCCTTCATCGGGATGCTGAGGGAGATCATCGAGGCTCTTATATCTCGCATGTGTCCCTGGTCGATGGTCGGGGCCCTGAAAAATTGGTCGTGTACCATATCAGTAGAGTAGTGCGAGAGATTAGTGAACCTCACTGAGTACTGTGATACTTTCATGTTGCCCTGCTGTAGATGAAGTAGCTCCTGTATCTGCACTACTCATAGGGTAGCTGGAACAAACTCCGCCCGGAACAGGCTCATGAAGTCTGTCTAGAGTAGTGCTGCCTCATCATGGACCTGAAGCATAAAGATCCACCATCTTCTTTCTTATACATAAAGTAGGCTGGCAGAAAGGATCACCATGTAGTCTTCTGGTGTCCCTACTAGCCAGAAGACTATCACCACGACCTCTATCCAATCCTCACCTTCCTGAGGGTCTATCTCTCCCCGGAACATGGGTGGCCTTTGGCACTAGAACTCGTGCAACGTGCTCAAGCGGCATGAATCATCTACTATTAGAGCTGTTGGAATCAGTGGCCCAATGGGTGGTGGTTCCACTGCTGCCTCAACTGGAATGAGGCCCAACATTGTGACCTCATCACTCGGTGGGCTGTTAGTGCGTACAACTCTTGGGGGTCTAAATGGTCGTCCGTGGGGAGAAATCCTAAAAGGAAAATGTGCGAAAAAGTCAAAAAAGTATACCTAGTGAGCTGACCTGGTTGAACTGAAATAATAAGAAACATTTTAAACACAAACGAAATCAGTGTTTTCGTGAACTGAGTCTGAAATCAGAAGTCAGGGTCTTGGTGTACGGATACGGCGGCCGCCGCACCAACTCTAGACTCCCAAAACTAAAAACGACACTCGGTACCCTTAACACTATTGCTTCATAGAAAATAATGATCAGAGTCTTGAGTTATGAGGTAGAACTGACTCATCTGATACGAATTCATCACGATCTGTCCTCAGGGCCCGTGTCGTGACTACCCCAAGCCCGCCTTCCATAGGCTAGGGGATGGCGACTAGTACCAAAGGCATAAATCCCTAATATGGGAAGGAATTTCCTTTTTAAATGTAAACAAACACAATCATATTTCACAACTATATGTAAGAAACTATGTAGAAACTGTATTAAAAAAGATGTGCTGGAATGTAAAAAGGGTCGGAAATACAAGCCCAATAGCAACGTACAAGGAAAAGACAAAACATGTACAACTAAAAGATAAACAATTGGATGGTGTCTAGGAGCTCTGGATCATCCAACACAAATCCAACTTGAAGGGTAGGTACAAATAGGCTTTTTAGAAATCCCCATCCATTTGTATCCGCTGGATACCATCTTGTCGTGTGATCCACCTCCAGGTAGCGTCCAATCCTTGTACACTCTGCCTCTGTCAGCACTGTCTTTCATCTGCATCCAACACAATGAGGTGCAAGAAGTTCTTGTTCATAGGTGAGTATAACGATACTCAGTAGGGACCCCAATACCCACAATGTATCACAAAATCCAACAAGGATAAACTACAATGTATAAATCAATGGATAAACATTACATAGGTATATGCCCATGCATATACCTAAGTTATCTAGTATCCCATCACAAACATGAGGATAACGCAAAGGACATTAACTCAGTTCAAACCAGAATTTTCATCATCGAAACCATGGGTGTTGGAGAACTCATCCTCTGTCAAGAACAGTGTGCATGTCTCAAAACTAAGGCGCATCTCACAAACCTTGGACTGCGGAGGTACTCCTCCTTTCGAGTATTGCGGGTCTGCTGCCAACTACCAGGTGCTACTCCACTGTGGGCATGCCGCCAAATACCAAGCGCTCCCCCGAATATCCGAAAGTGGTACTCCTCCTGTCGAGTACCACAGGTCTGTTTCCAACTAACAGGTGCTACTCCACCGTGGTTCTGCCACCAACTACCAGGTGCTCCCCACCGGGCTAGTCAAATCTGTCAAGCATTCATCAGGTCTCTCAGCCACTAGGTCTCCAAACACTGTCTACTAGTCACTAAAAGAATCAGCTCCCCGAGCTTCTGGAAAAAACTGCAACTGTCGCAATGTTCCACAAAGAAGTATCTAAAAGATTTTCCATGTCATGGGGGTCCCAAAGCAACGAACAACATGTCAATCGGATGCCCGATCTGTGAGTTATAAACCTTTTAGTCCCGGGGGCCCGGTTGGTTTCGTGTACGAACCAACCTAGCCATATCTTAACTATACCCTGAACACCCATGGGTTAATCTCAAAGGGACATATTTTTTCCAAGAATATTGGAGATTATGACTGTTCGTCAAAAGTACACTCATAGCTCACGATATGGGGGACAAGGTGTAAACGGGATATAACGGGTCCAGGTCTGGTCCGACCCTGTCCAAACAGAGGTCTGACCCGGTCCCTTGGTTCGACCCAATCTGAGATAATGGCTAGGCTCGAAAGGGCATCCCGGATCTAGGGGGGCCCGGCCCATGGCGGCCTACATGGCTCGGAGGTGGACTGCCAGCCGAAACCTACGGTGGCCACAGGGGGGGGGGGTGGGGCAGTGCCACCTCGTCTCCCTGTAACGGCATGCCTATGACGCCAGATAGGTATCTGCGGGACTCGAGGGGTCCCGCATGTGGAGCGCCCACCGGCGGACGGCTCCGTTGGCCGTCCTCATCAGTCCACCATGGCCTTTGGCTACTGGTCTTCTCCGGCACGGCGCGGTGCCGCCGCGCCGTCTTCGTCCATCATGGCCCATATGGCTGCGATCCCCTTACATCCAGCATGGTGTGACGGCCCAATGCCCCTCTGGAACCGCATGGCCACTTCCTAGATCATTTCACGTCACGACTACTCCACGCCCCTTTGGCGACCTCGTGACCATTGCACCACTGGTTCCTCTCGCGGTCGGCCCGTCGACGGCCGTCAGGGCTCCACTGTGGTCCTCTTTCCTAGTGGTGACGTTGCGCCACTGCCGTCTTCAACTAATCAAGAACCAAAAGAGGGGTGTCAGTCCATATTTGTTCTTCCCATGTCCTCCACGATAGGTGATAAGAATTGGACAAAATTGAACCTCAATAAACGACGAAGAACATGGATTTAATTCAATCAAAACTAACCCCTACCTCGATTGTCGATCATTGGAGACGGAAGGAGGTGACGTCATCATTGGAGATGTTCTTCACGGGTTGACATATTCAACTTTAACGTGGTTGAAGTTTTTTTGGAGATGTCGGGCACATTCTTTGGGGGTGTCGCATCCCTTTCTTGCCCCGGTTGAAGAAGGAAGAATATGGCGATAGTTCTTCGTACCCTTTGTTGAGAGGATGTTCTCTCAGTTCTTCCAAGGCTCTACCATAGAATTATGCCAACCAAAATAATGTAATAGCATAAACATTATATTAAAAGGTTGGAAAGAATTCAAATTGATTCAAATCATTAATTAATGAACCTTTAATTAATTTATGTGGAGTGCCACACTTATGAGGGAAGGTGAAGAGGCTCCCCAATTAATTGGGAGTTCCAAGGAGTTTAGGGGGTTTGAGGTGTTAAGAAGCTCTAGTGGGACCCACCTAATAACATCCTCCCAATGGAGGTTATGCATGGTTGTGCCCCACCAACATAACCTCCCAAGGGAAGTTTTGGTGTGGTGGCCCCCACCTCCATCCTCCCCTTGGAGATTTTAACCACCAACAAAAAAAAATATGTTATGTCTTATTTTTATTTAATTTTATTTAAAACCCCCCAAAACAATCTTCCACTCTCATTAAAATGAAATTGTAGTGAAGGTCTCACTAAGAAATCTTCAACGCTGCGAGTTCAACGGTGCCCTCAGATTTCAGTTTCTAGAACCGGTTCAAAAGTTATAAATTCTAAAATGTACCTTTACTGAATGTACCTGAACAAAACATCAGAAATTAATTTCAGGCACACCAGGCCTCAGAATCATGTGACGTCAAAAACTGCGGACACGTAAGATATCCATGTATTTAAAAAAAATTCCACAGAAATTCCATGGATTTACAATCCAAAAGAAAAAATTTAATTATTATTTTTTAAGTAGGAAGGAATCCTCTAAGAAACAACACCTACCACTAAGCAAAATGAAGGGGACCAGGATTCCGAGTTCTTATATTCATTCCTTAAAGAGAGGATATGTTATAATTCTTCAAATATATGGCTGAAGTATGGTTCTTTTATGAAGGATCTAGTGGTTATCAGTGGTATGGTTACATATCATTTTAATTCAATTATTTTCATTCATATATGTGGAATTTAAAATTGTTATCCAGTAGGTCCAACTTATATTTTTCATCTCTATCCCATGCATTATTTTCCCCCATGATGATGAAAGACTATAGATAAATTCAAGATGAGGAGGATATTTGAAAATCTTTCAAGTTTATAATACAAGAAAGTTCCCTATGCCTATATGGTTTCTTGGGGTTCTTCGACATTATCACTTAGGATATTATTAAGGAGGATCTCATTGGGGAAATCCTATATTTCTTCCGTGGGGGTCATATCCAACAAATTTCTTGTGTTAACAATATTCTTATTATATTTAAGGTAAAAGATACACCAACCATCTATCAATACTGTCCATTTAGTTTATCCAATGATTCCAAAAAAATCATTCTACCATCATCAATAAAAAATATATTAAAATTCATTCACTGATGGGTATTGGATGAATAACATGCTTTCATCAAAGGATGTATTGTCCAATGAGCTATTGGTATTTCTTATGAAATAGTAAGTGGAATTAATAGCAATGTGAGAGGCTTTATTATTGAAATTTTGTTCATCATGGATATGGATTTATATCCCCTCGAATGGAAATCCATTCATACGGTTATGAGTAGTATGGGTTTTTCCGATAGGTTTGTTGATGTCTCTTTTACTTAGTCATCTGTCCTTGGTATAATATCACTTTTATTGGGAGGTGATGTAGCATTATGAAAACAGATATGGGGATTAAGAAAAGAAACCATCATTCTTCCATCCTCTTTATTATGGGTCATGATGCTAATTGTATACGAGTTATCTATTTAGTTTAGAGGGCCACTATCATGCCTTATCTATGTGGTTCTCATTTCACCAAGGCTTCTCACTTATTCTTAACTGATGATATTATTGTATTTTTTAATGGATGCAATTACTCAATAAGAAGTGTTATCAAAATCATAGAAGACTATACCATGTGGATGGGGAAAATCATCAATACGGAGAAGAGACATTAGTTCAACTCCAACATATATACGGAAAGACAAAAGAGAAGTATTGAATCCTTGATTGGAATTCAAAGGAAAAAATATCCTATTGAATAATTGGGAATTGTTTTTCTACATGAATAATATTGTTTATATATTTTTAATGAATGATTAATATGATCACAAATATAAATAAAATGTGGAAAAAAATTGATTTCATTGTTTTGGTGGAAGAATTACTCCCGTTAATGGCATGCAAACATCCATTCCCATGAACATACTATCAGTTTAAATGGTACCTTAATCAGTCATAAATGATATTGAATGAATTATTAATGAATTAATTTGTTATGATTTGGGGAATGGGACGTTTCCTTGGGATTCCTAAGAAAACTTTAGAACCCAGTGGAGAATTGGAGCATTGGTGGGAGGAATGTGGGTGAGTCAATGCATTTTATTTAGGGGAAACAAGAGTATGGAAGAATAGAAGGATGCCCTTTCTTGAGCACATATAATAAGGGATAGAAGAGACATGTTTGTGGCCTCATTAGAGGGAACTCAAATACTTTTTTGACACACTGTAATGGACACATCATAGATGTCTAATTCCAATCATAATGGATGCTTGGTCGCAATGACATAATTGTTTTTGAATTGTTACTATATTAGTGAAGTCATAATCTATCCAAGAAACCACACTATTGAATTAACCTTCAAGAAGACTATTTCCATCCATTACAATGTTAATATAATTATATATCCCATCCAATAAAATATCTTAGATGGTATTTACCATGATGAGTCACCAGATAAATGAATTTTCACTGGTACCTCTTCTTGTACTTATTCAACTAAGGAATCTTGGAATGTCTCGACCTTTTAATAAGAAAGTGTTCATTGGAGTGTGCTCCTTTGGTGCAAGGACCTCCTTTTGAAATGTAACATTCCAGTTTGGAGGGTTCTAAATAATGTTTTTCCTATATACTTGTTAGTCATGAGGAGTCGTATTCATATTTCTTTCAGATGCTCCTACTTAATGGTTCACAAGGATACGTCCATGTCTCACCATTTCCTCCAGAGCGAGTGATTCTATAAAATATTGGGAGAAATGAGAAATTTCATTGTTTATATCCTTTAAATGGATCACCTAGATGAATTCCATCAGTAGTGGTTTAGCTTCTCAAATAATAACTGTCTTGAACAGTTGGTTCACTCCCTTCCCTTTGGGGCTGGTTGTTTAATCCTATGGGAGGTAAGGAACAATGTGAGAAACAAGACCCCCAACAAACTCTATCATGGATCTTATGGTTAATTCCATATGTTTACTGTTATAATTTTTTCACTTCTGAGTTAGTGGGAATAAGACCCCTCACATTAGTGTATTTTGTCAAAACTGAACCACAATGCCTCACTCGTCCCCCATCCTATGGGATAGTGGCTGAGATAGACCCCATATAGTGGTCTCAAAATTTATAAGGAATGATATTACATCCAAGGCTCTATAATGAATGTTGGAGTGTTCCATGTCTCAAGGGGATTAGTGTTATATATATTTATCTCCTTTTGTAGAGTTGGTAGTTTTCTCATGCATCATACATAAACCATGTGGGACATTCTGGATTTTTTCTACACTAGTGGAATACCATTGAATAATTTTTATATAGGCTCCATGGATATCATCAATTAATTTATAGTTATCACCTATACTAAAAGGGAAATTATTTATTTGATTCTTATTTTCAATGACATCCTTCCACGTAGCATTGATAATTCTCACACGTAGAGGGAATGAAATCACACAAATTATTTTCTGGATTCTAAATCTTCGTATTAGGTCCCAATAAGGGTCCTCAATTATCTAAAATCCCCCCTAGGGGTACTATTTTTGTTTTTGTTTTAATTTCAATGATTTGGATTCCACTCAAAGGTTCGATGTACACGGTTATCCACATGGAATTAAACACATTTTCCCAAATTCCAGATGCATCCAACAAGTCGTGAGGGCCCATGTGTGATAGTACTGAAACAATTACTTCATAGGAAGAGTATAAAGAAGTTTAATAAAATATTAAATCAAAAGGATAAGAAGAAATAACATACCAAAGATGTAAATAGCAGAATAAAGATAATATAAATAATCATATTTAGTTAAATGAAAAAGATGAATATGCATGTTACAAGTTCTATAAGACATATAAAATAGTTTACATAGTAGTAATAAATGAGATATGTACCAGAAGTAAATAAAAGACCAATGAAACTCTGAAGCATCGGAAGCCACGACTTGGTACCATGCTCTACTACATCTAAGAAGAATATCAAGAACCTATAGATGAGAACATTCTCTTATTAAAACTTGTAATAATATAATCTATTTGGGCATAAAAACATGACCCAGACATGGTGGTATACTAAATCCTACTATTAAACCACCCATGATCTATGGCGTTTTGTCAGTGAATATATACAATAGTTAGTGTAAAATATTGAATGTAGTATTCTAGAAAGTAATCAAAAGTAAACAGTCTTATGAGAACTAGATTCCATTTAATATCATTTCATGTTATTTAATTATTCAACCACATAGAATTATTTAGTCTTGAGATCTAGAATTATCTTGATGATCCCCATATAAATTAACCACAATTGATAACTAAAAATTCTATATAAAAAAATATAAGAGATGGCCGAAAACAATCTTATTCATTGGCTTGGGATATGCATCAGAACTTATGTCATTTGAATATTCACATTGTATCCTGACCTCATCCACTACATCTATAGATCAATCACATCTTAAACATGATAATATATTAACTCCTTCCATGGAATTCTAATCTGAATACAAGCTTCACCCAAGGTATATTTAATGTTCAACTCATTTCATATTGTCATTTCTAATAAATATCAACTATGGAACCCCTCGATGGATGTATGGCTCGCACAACAGTCAATTATAACCTTCATGAGCTCAACCAATACATATGTTTCTCCATAATGACCCGAAATATTTCCCTTAATGAGTCTGTCCATGGAATTATAATTTAAATCAATGGTTCATTCCAGGTATAATTAAAATTCAACTCGTGTCATATAATCATTCCCAATAGAGACCGACCATGTAATCCCTCAATTGATTTGTTGCTCGCTCGGCCGTCAAGTGTAGCCTATAAGAGCCCGACCACTACATCTGTGGCTCACTAACGACATAACATAATACCTTATTTTGGTATATACAATGGAATTTTGATCTTAATCTTTTGTTCTCTTGTGGTATAACGTATAATAGTAATATGGTCCCAATCGTGCTTTTTTAACCTGATGTCATGGATCTCCCATTTCTATTTATGTCATTTACATTTCAGTTATGAAGAAAATGGGGTTAATTAAACTATTATATGTCTTTAAAATTAATCATCTCACAAGGTAAAATTTCATTATTCAAGAAACACATGATAATTAAACTATGGTATGGATTAAACATTAAGTAAGTCTCAGTAACAGAAATTATTTAACAAGCCTACTATGTAATATAATTAATTATAAGTCTATAGGATAACCTAACTCCCATGGTAACATTCTAAATTGGAGAAAAAAATCTATTCATTCTTAAACAAGCATATGAATAACATTTGAAAAATAGGAAAACCAATAATCCCAGACCCTTAATAAATTCAATTAAAATTTAACACCATTGAAATTCAATTTAATAATAAAATCTATTTTTAACAACCCATGAAGGTAAATCCAAGCATGGATAATGGGAAACCTAATCCAAACATTCATATACATTCATTAATGGGAAACACACCCAGGGGGTGGCCAATAATCCATGTTAAAAACCCTAAACATGCTTAAAATATATTAATCAATTACATACACAATAATAGGAAATAGAAATTTTACAATATTCCTTCAAGGAGAGACCCTAAAATAGGTGTGTGGAACTCTAACACATATAATCAACATGAAAAATTGATAAAGTCATAGGACCACATATCTCATACCAATATGACTCTCCTCATCTAGCATTGGCCTCTATGTTGACCTAGAAGTGGGTAGTTTTACAAAACAATCATAAAAATTGATGGATTGATAATTATGATGATAGATTAAATAACAAAGAATTGCCTAGGAGGAATTGACTACTCAATGAGGGGATTCAAACGCACCCGATGGTGTTCAAATCAGAGTTTGAATTGAAAAATTGGAGAAAAAATGACCCTCTGGTACTACTGCTCGAAAATCCAAATGTGTGAGATTTTTTCCCTTTTTATATAAAATTAGTATACTTCTAGTTTTATAAAGAAATATGACAGGAATCTGGAAGACATATAGGATAATTACATGATGTGTACTTCCCGTATTTCTAATACTAGATGGGAAACACATCAAGTAATGGAATTATAGAATGGGAAAGACAAGTACATAATGTGTGCCTAGATTTCAGCCATCATTCAACCTTTTTCTCCCTATTTTCTCAACAATAAACAAATTGGTACATAACCCTTCATTGGGTCTACGCAAGAAAAATAATATAAACCACATTTAACCTAAACAATAAATCTTGTACCTCATGAAAGGCCCGAGATCTTATAATTAGTGGCATCCAGATCTGGTTGGATGACCCCAATAGCATTTCCCCAAACACAAGAGGTTGCTGACTATAAGTTAAAATACAACATTAGTAAATAGTGGAGTACATATAATATAAATTACCGAATTTAATAATATAGAAAAGATGATTCTATATGTTACATGTTTTATGAAACAACCATAATAGGTTACATATTAGTAATACATGATATAATTAACAGAATTAGAAAAAGGGAAAAACAAACTCAGAAGCATTTCTAGCCACTTTTTATTCCCATGCATTCATCCTTCAAAGTAGAATATCATGTACCTATAGAAGGGAACCTTCACTTATTGAATCCTATAATAATATAATATGTTTGGGCCCAAAAACATGACATGAATACGGTGGGAGACTAAATCCAAATAGGAAACCACCCCATATCTCTGTAGATATATCAGTGAATATATGTACGAGGTAGTTTATAATATTGAATGTAGTAAGCTAGGATGTACTAAAAAGTAAACAATCATATCAGCACTAGTTTCCATTTACAATAATTCCATTCTCTTTATCAGTTCAATTACATTTTATTGTATATGACTTGGGATCCATAATAATCTAAAATATCCCCGTATAATGTATATAAGATAGATACCTCAGAAGGGTATCTAAACAAGAATAAGAGAAGTTTGAATCCAAAATTGCGCATCAGCTTTGTAAATGTGTAATAAGTCATTTCATTTCAATATAAAAATTATATCTTCAGCTCATCCACAACATCTGGGGATTTATCATTAATTAAACTTGACACCCACATGATTCCATGCATAGATTACTGATATGAATCCTTTGTTCACCAAGGTATATGTAATAGTTAAATCATGACATATTATCATTACCAATAGATCCCAACCATGGAACCCCTCAATGGCTCCATGGATCCCTCAGTAGTGAAGTGTAGCCTACATGATCCCGGACAGTACATCTATGTCTATCTCATGGAAAAAAATATTACCCTCTTTGAGTCCATCCATGGAATTATAATTTGAATTGATGGTTCACCCATGGTATATGTAAAAGTTAACTCATGATATATAATCATTTCCAATAGATCCCGACCATGGAATCCCTCAATGGATCCATGGATCACTCAACCATCAGGTGTAGCCCACATGATCCCGACCACTACAATTGTGGCTTGATCGTGACCTAACATAATACCCTCTTTTTGATCATCCTATATATTATAATCTGAATCTATGGTCCACACAATTTATAAGGAATAATATTTTTATGATCTCAAACATGCATTTTAACATGATTTCATAGCTCTTCTATTTCCATTTACCACTTTTCATTAAATATAATAATCAACACATGTAAATTATACAATTACAAGTCGTTAACATTAATAAAACCATGTGGGAACATTTTAGTAATAAAACAACAAATATTAATTAAATTATGGTATGGATTAAACATTATGTAACTCACTTGGGAACAATCTATATTACATTCCTATTATTTAATTGAAAAAATTTCAAGGCCTTGTCATATCATAACTCGAATTTCCAGGTTCAAAATTGGATCAAAACATTCTAATAATTCTTAATCAACTTTAATAATAACATGGGGCAAAGGGGAAATCACTAATCCCAAACCCTTAATCAATTTAATTAATACTTACCCCAATTGTAATTACAATTAAAAATATAACCCATTTTTAACAAACAAATAATGTAAAACAAGGAATAGTTTATAGGAATCCTAATCCAAACAACCATATATGGTCATCGAAGGGAAAAAAACCCTTGGGGTGACACATAATCAAGGATTACTTATCTAAACATGCTTCAAAGAAATTAATTAATTACCTAAAAAATAATAGGAAATATCATTTAGAAATATTCATTCAAGATGAAACCCTAAAATGTTTTAATGGAACTCTAGCACATATAATCAACTTTAAAAATATTAAAACGCACCAGACAACCTACCTTGGACCTAGACTAGAGTAGATATATAAAATGTGAAAAAACACTCTACACTCGATAACGTGGTTAAGATAATAAATCACAAAGAATGACTCAAGATGAATTTAAAACAAAAATATTAAGATTAAAATGCTCCCAAATGTGTTTGAATCAGAGTTCAGATAGAGAAAGGGGAGAAATAATTACCCTTCTTCACTGCTGTTTCAAAACACCAACGGAAGAGGTTCTGTCCATTTTTATAAAAAAAATGAGGCTACTACCCAAGTTATAAATAAATATTACAATAAAGTACAATACATGTAGGATAGGTATATGATGGGTACATCCATATGTTTTTTCTGAAACCAGAAGGGCTACAGGTCAGGTACTGGAAGTACATGACGTTGACCTAGCCTATAACCAACATGTAGAAATTGTTTCCCTCTTTTACCCACAACAACCCAAATGGACGAAGGCCCAACATAGGGTCAATGAAAAAAAAGGAAATTAAGCCACATTGAAATAGAATGTAAAGATCTGTACTTCATGAAATTCCATAGATCTTATAATATTCCCCCTTAAAGAAATTCATACGCAAAGATTCCTTTCAAGGGTGGTGAAGATTCATCTGAAATCAACATTGACCATTAGGCATGTACTTAGGCCCCCGACTCGCATTTTTCATCCTATAAATGATCATTCTTCCATACCACCCATACTATAGGTGTTGACCAGCCTCAGAGAACTGTTGTTCTCTTATCTACGATATGAATTGAATTCTCATAAAAGGACTCATCTAGCTACAACTCAACATCCTAGAGCTGAGAAGCATGAGATTGGTCTGAATCATAATGTCCTAACTGAGAAACATTGAATAATTTGGGCATATCCTAGTACCTCTGAGGGAACAAAATTTGATAGGAAACTGGTGCGACCCTCTACAAAATCTCATGTGACCCATTGTATTTTTGAAGAAATCTAACAATTTCTCCATATCCTATTATACCAGAAACATGTTTATACACGTTGGAAAATTGGGTACCCAAAATTGAACTCGATAGGTTCTCTATGGAGATTGAAATATGAAATATGTCATGAATTCGTAGATGTCAACCTCTTCAAAGCCAACTGAATTTTTTCTTTGTTCTCATAGAAGAGAGGAGGTCCCAGCACAACTGCCTCTCCCGCCTCTAGACAACATAAGAGTGATTACAATTTTCTATCATAAAAAAGCCTCATAGACACCATCTGAATAATGTTATGAAAGATATGGTTATAGGATAACTCCACCATGGGTTACGTGAATCTTCCAAGAACCCACAAAATATAGGATACATGCCTTCAACATGTCCTCCAACATCGAAATCAGTCGTAATGACTGTCCATATGTGGGAGGGTGGTAATATGTGCTCAGAAGAACCTATGTACCCAATTACCACTATATCCCATTCCATAAGTGATAATTAAACCATGTGTACCTATCTGAAACAATAGAATGTGGGACCCCATTCAGTCATACAATCTCATAGATGTAGAACCTCACAGAAAATATTCAAACATATTGATATTCTAAAGAATAACACAGCAGACATCATTACTATGACACCTCCTCAGTTGGAAAACCCAAAAAACACTCCCATAAGCATTCTAGTGATGCTACAAGTTATATTTCCCTTTAACTGGGTGAATTCAAAGACCAGTACTGTTATATCATTATCCTCATAACAAATATTGGTTGAAACCATATCAACCACATCAAAACCGGTCAGGAAATCCTCCCTCGAATGAAATTTTGTACATTCACACCACAACCTACATAAAATGGTTATGTGTTCAAACAGGTTCCCTCAAAATATATAAAACGAACGAGAAGGATAATGATTCAAACCACCATTTGATGACTTATATCTAAAATTCATAGATAAGGAGGCAAATGGGTTATAACAGAAACCCGACACCTTCTCCAAAGGCACCACGTGTCCACAAAGAACATGTTCCCCAAATCACATACCATTATATCAGTGATAAAAAATTATAAAAAAACCACTTATCATTAAAAAGGGTCACTTTAGAGTAATGAAAAAAAATATATCCACCCCACTTGAATCATTTCCCCTTTTCAAAGAATATAATCTGTGATAGACTATAAATATAATAAAATCATAAATATATCATCTCAGAGTCTAGAGAACTGACCAGGGTGTTTAATAATCATTGTTAATAGTTATAAAGTGGCATAAGCCCCAAAGTCCACATATGAACCTTAATTGATCCTAGAGAAGAATCCACCCGGTGGTCATTTCAATGAAAATGGTTGGCATCTAGAATCTGTCCTAGGAATTCCGACTAGGAAACCATGGTATAAACACAGTAACAAACAATCCCCACCTATAACAACACATTATATTTAAACCATTGAAACATATCACAAACTAGCCCAAAATTGTTCAGCTATAGAATGATGTATAACTAATTCTATCCCAGTGAATCTAAGACGATGTCAGGATTGGGGATATGCTTGTCTCTTAAGAAAGAAAAAATTAAGAGGATCTCTTAGATTACTAGAAAAGGATAATAAATCCATTACCAGTCAAAAACTGAATGAAACTCAAATTATATTGTCGACACATCATCAATTAACTGACCACAATGCCTTTATCCCATTGCAATGCCATGATATCTCATGATTAACCACTATTTCCCATCCATGATCATTGATGCCTCACAAGGATTGTGTACACAACCAACTATAAAAAAATCGTTCTACCAGGAAAGTAGAAACATCAAACTGGACTTAACAAAATTAATTGAATTCCTGTATAATCTACCATTTCTGAATGGTCCTTGATTTTTGTCCTTCTACATGTAAGTGAACATTTAAACATAACTGATGTGATGCTCCTCACTAAATAGTTTTCTATAAGTTGATATGGACCAAACTCTCTGAAATTGGCTATTTATAAACCAACATAAATAAATGAGTTTCATTTTAACTACTAGAATCACTATGTCATATCACATGGCATGAAATCCAAAAAACCGACTAGCGTGTCAAAATTCTTGTGTCCGAGAAATTATTTCCGATCTGTGGGAAAAACTTTTTTCCATAATTCTCATGTCATTATAATCTATAGATAACCTGAAAACATACACAACATCTCATATCTAAAATTTTTAACAAAATATAGTTTCTATTTTTACCATTTAACAGTTGATGGGTACCGCATACGTCAACATATATACCCCATGTTTATAAGAGAAACCAACACATTTATGTTACTATTCATAGGTTTTACACTCTATGCATCCTAGTACCAGATGGATCACATAGGAAATGGCTCAATAGAATTTCATCTACACAACAATTTACATGGATGATGATGTTCCAATTATCCCATCACTTAAAGAAAGATAGGTTCACATGACCTCCTAAGGTGCTAAAAATTCCTGATGCATGTCTAATCTAATGAACCGAGCATTTATCAATGCTCACTCCCATATTAAGTGTCAGGATAAAATGATCGCCCATATGATCAATGGTATCTTATTTAATAACCAAATTTTCTACCATGGAAAATGGAACATGAGTGGCACCATCATTAGAATGCTCGCAACCGAAAGAAAGACAGTAATATATAAGGGTGCATCCTACCGTGAGATAGCCCCTTAAAAAGCATAATCATCAACCACCATAAATAGGTCACCCAAAAATTGATTCCATTGGGCTTACGATCCTTGTTTTTTACACCAATTCTAAACAAAACAACCTATCGATGATCTCTCTCATCTCAGTTCCAGGGAGTATCTCCATAATAGTTAAACTACACTTACACAGTGGATCTAAAAAACGGAACCACATCAAGTTTGAATGTAAATCCATTTTTTTATTCATCTTAAACCTAAAAACATGAATGAATTTAAAGATAAACCCCTAGAACTATTCTTCAGAAAAAAGTAACTCAAAAAAAAATTTAGAAAAAATCTCAAAGAAAAACATTCTACTATCATCGACTTCCATTTAAAAATTCAAACATCTTTGACATTCTGTTACAAATGGATTTTTAGCATGTAAGTTTCTTTTTAACAAAAGGGGACTTCTGAGGGTCTCAAGAAAAAATAATGGGTCATTAAAAAGGAATCCACACAGTATTTATGAAAAACAGGCATGAACAACTATAACAATTCATTTTATAAATATATTCCCCAACCGACCTACTAGAGTCCAGATGATCATTTGAAAAACAAAAAATTGATTTTTGCAAAAATTTTAACTAATTTTCATATAAACCCCCTTAAAACACATAGAACCTTTCTATTTCATCATGGGACTCTATATATACGAAAATATCATTGTTTTAGAGCACTTATATTAAAATACGACATGTCAAAACCTTCCTCTATGTAGTCACCCATCTTCCTGTCAAATGGGCCAGGTCTAGGTGTCAAACAATGAAATATAATACTAAATCATAATCCTACGGTTGGGTCTAGTAATGTTCTCTTCAAAACGAAATTTCAGTTCACTTAATTTTCACATTCATTTCAATTTAAAACAGAGTTCACATTCATATACAGAATAGACACTCATTTAAGAAAAATTTTAACATTCCCCTCTCGTGGGGAATCCCAATGGTATGCCAAATTATGATCAGAGAGGGCCCCTACTACCTATGAAAAAAATATTTTCATCCATGTATATGACATCATAACATAACATAATATAATTTTTAATAATAATCTACTAAATTATAATTCATGAGGGTCCATAACAGCTCATGAACAAAAGATAGATGCCCATAAAATCCATCCATATCAAATTTATTTGAGAAAATGAATTCCATTTGTGTATTGTTTTTCAATCCTTAATGGCCTATAAACCTTATGAATTGAATGGGGACATCACACCCTTTCTCTACTGCACCAAAACTAACCCAATATAAGGCACAACAATCACATTAACTATCACAAAAAAATTAAATATATAACGAATCCCTGATGGTATATATTAATTAAGGGAATGTGATTCTAAAAAGTTTCTATATGATGCATGAGTTGGAATACATTCATCTCAATGTGTTAAAATAGAAATAGAACCAAAAACTACATAAATATTGAATATATAAATCATGTTTATCATGAAACAGTAAAATCGAATAAACTAAAATCATCAAAATTTAGAAAATCAGAACTCAGTTAGAGGAGATTTGGATTTTCCTTGTACATGGGGAAGCTACTCTTGGGAAACAAATATTTCCAGATACCATTTACTTCATATCCCTTTCTATTGTCAAAATAAGTAAGGGATAAAATATCCCTCTGATTCCAATTTGTAACACACGTTGTGTACGTCCCTTTTTGATTTTTTTCTGAATCAATAAGGGATACACGTAGTGATGGGACCTTACACATTGCATGTTGTAAGTAAACGAAATTTACCTTCCCTAAAACATGTATTCAGTATTTTTCTCCCTCTTTTACCCACAACAACCCAACCACCCCATGTCCCATGTTAGGCTCTCATCCCAAATGGAATGTGAATCACATTTAAACTAAAGGAAAACATTTGTACCTCAAGAAAGACTTATGATTTTACATTAGTGATTCACTTTACCTAAACTTTTATATACACAATATTCCATTTTTATTTTTTATCTGCCAATATAATAATCAAATTAATGTGAAATTTGGAATGATTATATGGTTAAACATTTTTTTGAGGAATTATATTGAATTTTGGTTGAGGTTTTAGAGATTAAATTAATATTTCACTATATAATGATTTATTCTTAACCAATGCTATCCATTTTGTTTTTATAATAACTATAGATAGAAGTAATGAATAATTATGATTTTATAGATCTTATTTATTGATTAATATTGGAAACATATGTCTCATAGATTAATAGATGATGTTTGAAATGATCAAGGAACATCCAAAGGGTGATATTGTATTTATGAAATAGAATGAAATCAAAAAATTATATCATCTCATATAAATTCAGAAGATATTTTAATAGGGTCCATCACAAAAATAGTTATTAAATTATAATAATTTTTAATTATATCAATTAATTTTTTCATTTTCTTTGGTTTATTATTTTTTGTTTTTAGCTATCCTTAAACCATGTTCCCTATCACTCTCCATCAGAATATAGTTATTATATTTCTCATCCATGTCTACGTATCCACATCCCAGCTATGTTATCCAATTTGTGAAAATAGTTTGTGTTATTTAACATGACCATCTCACATATCATTCACTATTCCAAAAGTAATTTCATTATTTACTCTTTTTATGATATTGGTTTCATAAAAATGTATTTTGAGATGTTAAACACTTTTTTCATCAAAAATGGTTTAAATTTTATGGAATTATTTAATTTAATTTGGTAGAATTTAACTCCCCGTGATTATTTAAAAAAAATTTCAAATACATTTTTTATTTGTATATTTTTCATTAAACACAAAATTGTTTTTATCTTGTATTACACACAAAAGTTATTATATCTTGTGTTAAATTCTATATCGAGTTTAAACGAAGCATGGCATTGTTTTCGACACTTTTGTCGGGGCGCGCACATCCGTCTGTGGGGAGGACGCGCAGTTGTTGCCCCGCATTCCCGCTTTCGAAAGGTGGGCGACATTCGTTCCTTGTTCAGGTACGTCTACTCCTTGATCGAAACGGGATGATGGGATGTCAGTTCTTCCTTCCGTGGATTCCTCCTTGGAACTCGTCACCTAGTTCGGGTCTCCCTCATAGATTTCAGACGTTGTTCGTGAATCTCATTCTCGGTGCCATATCTTCATGGACTCCGGTTAATTACACTACTTCCGTCAAGACTTTCCATAGGGTATTGACATGGTAGTGACCTTTGTTCGGAGTAGACGTCAATATCAGGCATGTCGGGGCATCTCTGGGTGCGTGGACATAGGGGAACCTGTATTCTTCCTCATAAGAGGGAATCTCAAGGGTGTATAACTTGAGGCATGTATCTGAGGTTTTCCTCTACTTCTCGTGTTTAACACAGGGTATGTTGTAAGATTAACGTCTAGTAGAGACGGTTACACCCAAGGCGTGTCATCCGAGGGTTTCCTCAGGCATCTCATGTTTATCACGAGGTAGGCCGCGAGTTTAACATCTTGTGGAGACGGTTATGCCAAAGACGTGTCATCTGAGGTTTTCCTCAGGCATATCATGTTTATCACGAGGTAGGCCGTGAGTTTAACATCTTGCAGAGACTGTTACGCCAAAGGCGTGTCATCTGAGGTTTTCCTCAGGCATCTCGTGTTTATCACGAGGTATGCCATGAGTTTAACATCTTCTGGAGATGGAATGGGGGTGATCAGAACGTCCCATAGAGAAGGATCAGATTGGTATGTCCCTAGGAGGGAACACCTAGATGTTTTACCAAGGGGATGGATCAGAACACCCAATGAGGACAGATCTGAGGTGGTGCGCCCCATGGAGGGGATATGTCACACTGTAATGGCTGATCTAAACACCACTGAGGGCGGATCAGGGGAAGTGCACCCCAGGATGGGTTACACCACAGATTACCATTGGTTGGGATTGAACCTCTTGGAGGTTTCCTACGTACCCTATGTATAGTACATGGATCAAAACCCACGTAGTTCTAAAGGGTGATGAATCGGGGTGTACACAGAGGACAACAACCTGGAGATATTCTGGGGCTTACACGTGGAAAGTGTCCCATGCGCCGCTAGGAGTAGCGTGGAGGTGGATAGAATGATCGCACTGGGATGTGTCGGCCTGGGTGAGAATCAGGATGGATGATGGATGGATGAATGAAGTGTAGTCAGAATGAAATTGGACCATCGCAGGGGCGACAGTGAAGTTAGGATTGATCCTGGAAGAGGCTTCCTACATATCCCCATGGCAGGGAATCAATGTCTGCGTAGTTCGGGATGGTGCAGGTGAACTGACGTGAAGGTGGACCTTGGCCCGATGGATGTCGTCATCGAACCAACGTAAAGGTGGACCTTGGACTGATGCATCATCGAACTGACGTGAAGGTGGACCTTGGTCCAATGGTCATCTTCAACGAACCGACGTAAAGGTGGACCTTGGTCCGGTGGGCATCTTCAGGGAACCGAAGTGAAGGTGGACCTTGGTCTGATGGGTTTTGTCAGCGAAATGATGTGAAAGTAGACCCAAGGGTCCACTAGTGGTGGGCTTAAACCTCGTGAAGGCTTCCTACATACCATTCCTTGACATGGATCAAAGTAATCATAGTTCGAAGGGTGGGTGTAGGTGAACCGACGTGAGGAAGGGACCATGGTCCGATGGGAGATGGGCTTGAACCTCAGGGAGGCTTCCTACATACCATGTCTTGACATGTATCAAAGACCTCGTAGTTCGGGTGATAGAATTCGTCAGCGAACCGACGTGAAGGTGGACCTTGGTCTAATGAGAGATGGGCTTGAACCTCGGGGAGGCTTCCTACGTACCATGCCTTAACATGGATCAATGACCTCATAGTTCAAAGGGTTTCATCGGTGAATCGAAGTGAAATTGGACCCAGGGGTCCAACGGTGGTGGGATTGAACCTCGTGAAGGCTTCCTACATACCATGTCTTGTCATGGATCAATGTCCTCGTAGTTCGGATTGGTCACAATGGCTTGTCGTCAGACTAGAATACAGTTTAACGTCGTGCTGGATGAGAGTGAAACTTGACATGAATAAACGACGAGCGGTGGGATTGAACCTCGTGGAGGATTCCTACGTACCATGCCTTGGCATGGATCAAAGTCCCCATAGTTCAGGATGGCTGTGGGTGTCGGTGAACCGACGTAAATGAGGGACCATGGGTTGATGGGAGATGGGCTTGAACCTCTGGGAGGCTTCCTATGTACCATGCCTTGACATGGATCAAAGTCCTCGTAGTTCAAAGGGTGGTCACAACGGATTTTCGTCGGACTGGAATGTAGTTTAACGTCATGTTGGACGAAGGTAGAACTCGACGTGAATTGGATGATGGGTGGGCTTGAACCTCGTGGAGGCTTCCTACGTACCATGCCTTGACATGGATCAAAGACCTCGTAGTTCAAATGGCCGTGCAGTTTAATGTCATGCGGGACAAGGGCATACAGTTTAACGTCATGCTAGATGAGGTATTGTCATGGACAATGCCAACTCTAAGACCACGTGAGAAATGCTCGGAGTGAGAAACAAGAGATAGTAAGGACCTGACGATCACGCCGCGATGGGTGCGTCCGTGTCAAGCGAAGAGGGGCTTACGTGTTTGGCGGCCCATGGTGCTGGGACTTACTCCAGGATGGATGCCCGAGGAAAAAGATGACGATAGTTTTGGGCTTGAGCATCATGGAGGCTTCATACGTATCCCCGTGGTAGGGAATCAAAGTCTACGTAGTTATCCAGATGACGGCTTACCGCCAGTTGGGGGTTTCAATGGCTTACTGCTGGATTGGGTCACAACGGCTTACTGCTGAATGGGGTGTCAACGGCTTACCATTGGATGAGATCAAAACGGCTTACCACTGGATAAGGATCACAACGGCTTACCACTGTATGGGGTCGCAACAGCTTACCACTGGATTGGTTCACAATAGTTTACTGCTGTAAAAGGATGTCAACGGCTTACTGCTTCATGCGATCACAATAGTGGATTGGTCTTATGCGAGGAATCTTCCAGGGTGCCACTAGGGAGTGGCAATGGTGGATGGGGCTTATTCTAGAAAGTTTCCCGGGTGCCGCTATGGAGCGAAAATGGTGCATGGGGCTTACGCTATGAAGCTGCCCGGGTGCCACTATGGAGCGGCACTAGTGAATGGGGCTTACGCTAGGAAGATGCCCGGATGTCGCTATGGAGCGGCAATGGTGAGTGGTGCTTACGCAGGAAAGCTTCCCGGGTGTCGTTACGGAGTGGCAATGGTGAATGGGGCTTACGCAAGGATGTTGCCCGGGTGCCGCTATGGAGCGGCACTGGTGGATGGGGCTTATGCTAGGAAGCTTCCCGGGTGCTGCTATAGAGCGACACTAGTGAATGGGGCTTATGCTAGGAAGCTTCCTGGGTGCTGCTATGGAGCGGCACTGGTGGATGGGGCTTACGCTAGGAAGCTTACCGGGTGATGCTATGGAGCGGCACTGGTGGATGGGGCTTACGCTAGGAAGCTGCCTGGTTGCCGCTAAGGAGTGGCACTGGTGGATGGGGCTTATGCTAGGAAGCTGCCCGGGTGCCGCTATGGAGCGGCACTGGTGGATAGGGCTTACGCTAGAAACCTTCCCCGGTGCTGCTATGGAGAGGCACTAGTGGATGGGGCTTACGCTAGGAAGCTGCCCTGGTGCTGCTATGGAGCGGCACTGGTGGATGGGGCTTACGCTAGGAAGCTGCCCGGGTGCTGCTATGGAGCGGCATTGGTGGACGAGGCTTACACTAGGAAACTGCCCGGGTGCCGCTATGGAGTGGCAATGGTGCATGGGGCTTACGCAAGGAAGCTTCCCGGATGCCGCTATGGAGTGGTAATGGTGAATGGGGCTTACGCTTGGAAGCTCCCCGGGTGCCGTTAAGGAGCGGCACTGCTGAATGGGGCTTACGCTTGGAAGTTACCTGGGTGCCGCTAAGGAGAGGCACTGGTGAATGGGGCTTATGCTTGGAAGCTTCCCGGGTGCCGCTATGGTGCGACACTAGTGAATGGGTCTTATGCTTGGAAGCTGCCCGGGTGCCGCTATGGAGCGGCACTGGTGAATGGGGCTTACGCAAGGAAGCTGCCCGGGTGCCACTATGGAGCAGCAATTGCGGATGGGGCTTACGCTAGGAAGCTGCCCGGGTGCCGCTAGGGAGCGGCAATGGTGCATTGGGCTTACGCAAGGAAGCTGCCCGGGTGCCGCTATGGAGCGGCAATGGTGAATGGGGCTTACGCTAGGAAGCTTCCCGTAATGTCTTCCTCATGTCTGGCCATGAGGGCATCCCAACTCAGTGGTGGGTTGAGGAATTTACCTATGCGCTAGTGCACAAGCGGGAAAATGCCAAGGGGAATTAGAATCATGCCACTGTAATCATGGAATTAGGCGTCTTATTCTTGGAGCATAAGGCATCTCCTGTTTGGAACAAGTGGCATCCTACGTTAGGAACATAGGGCATACTACAGTTTAGAGTCTTTTAGGTAGGACTATTGGCATCTTATGCTTGGAGCATATGGAATCTCTCGTATAGGGCAAGAGGCATCCTATGTTTGGCACATAGGGATTACTACAGTTTATAGTCTTGTAGAAAGGACTATTAGCATCTCATGCTAGGTGCATCAGGCATCTCTTATTTGGAGAAAGAGGCATCCTATGTTTGGAACATAGGGAGAATACTACAGTTTATAGTCTTATTGGTTGGACTGTTGGCATCTCATGCTAAGAGCATAAGGCATCTCTTGCTTGGAGAAAGGGGAATCCTATCATTTGTTAGATAGAGAGAATACTACAGTTTAGAGTCACGTAGGTAGGACTATTGTAATCTTATGCATGGAGCATAAGGCATCTCTCGTATAGGGCAAGAGGCATCCTATGTTTGGAACAGAGGGATTACTACAGTTTAGAGTCATGTAGAATGGACTGTTGGCATCTCATTCTAGGATCATGAGGCATCTCTTGTGTAGGGAAAGATGCATCCTATCGTTTGTTAGATAGGGAGTACTATAGTTTATAGTCTTGCAGATATGACTGTTAGCATCTTATGCTAGGAGCATAAGGCATCTATTATTTGGAGCAAGAGGCATCCTATGTTTGGAACATATGGATTACTACAGTTTATAGTCATGTAGATATGACTGTTGGCATCTCATGCTAGGAGCAAGAGGCATATATTGTTAGGAGCAAGAGGCATCCTATCAATTGTTAGATAGGGATTACTACAGTTTAGAGTCATGTAGAAAGGACTATTGGCATATTATACTAGGAGCATAAGGTATCTCTCGTGTGGGGAAAGAGGTATCCTACCATTTGTTAGATAGGGATTACTATAGTTTAGAGTCATGTAGAAAGGACAGTTAAGAAGAAGGTGCCTAGAAATTGTTGGTGTTGGGACTTACGCAAGGGCGGCCCTTTCTGGTTCAACCTGGCATGAGAGCTAAGTGATAGGGTTAGGAGGAGTTTCCTGGGGAATGGTTGGACTCAAGGTACTCGGGGAATTGATGATGAGAATCTCAACTCACGACATATGAAACAAATCAAGAGGAATGAATCAACTCAAGTTGTTTCATGGTGTGTGGAGGAGTGTCTCAAATCATGGTATTCCATAGGTTGAAGGTTGGTGCGCATGAGGGCGCAATGGAAATCCTGACGTCCCGGCCTGAATTGTTCGCGGTGCGATTCTCCATTTTTCATGGGGGTCTATGACGGTAGATAAGGTTTGATCTTCGCAAAATATAGGTCTTCGCGAAGTATCTTCGCAGATCATGGCCTCACGGAGCAATGGTCTCTCGCGGAGCAAAGGGGTCTCGTGAAGCAATGGGCTCTCGCAGAGCTAAGGGTTCACGCGGAGCAAAGGTCTCTCGCGGAGAAAAGGACTCTCGCAGAGAAAAGGCCTCTCGCGGAGCAAAGGGCTCTCGCGAATCTTGGTATCGTGGAGCAACATCACGAAGCATAGGCTCACAGAGGTTGGACTCACGGAGGATGGTCTCACAGAGCAGCATCATGGAGCATTGGCTCGCGGAGCATGGACTCATGAAGCCTCGGATCGCGTAGCAGGAACACGAAGGAAGCTGCTAACGGAGCCTGGCTTCGCGGAGCTTCAATGCAGAGCTCCGCTCAACTGGGAAATCGGCCGCCCAATGGGCGAAGTGGCTGTGGCCGTCCTTCTAGAGAAGGGGGGTGAGCTGGGTATTTATATGCAAGGGGCGCCACGAAGCCGACCTCTCGCGCCGCCTCGGGTGCTTCGATGCGCGCTCGCGAACGTCAAATCCGCTCGCAGAGAGGTACAGCCTCCGGAGCTTCGGGGCGGGCTCGCGAAAATCAAATTCTTTTGCAGAGCATCCCGCCTCCTGTGCTTCACGGCGGGCTCGTGAACGTCAGGGCGTTCGTGGAGCCTCTCGCCTCATTCCTTCGCGTCGGCGCTCCGGGATCACGGAGGGGACTTCGCGAATGGGCTTCGCAAACCAGATTTACAGTCCAACTTCAATTGTCCATAACTCATAATTTGTAGCTCCGTTCGGGCCCTGCGGCCTACCAAATCGATTTTTGCAAAATGGAATACGATCTTGGATCATGTATGGAAGCATTTGGAAAATTTTGGGGACGTGTTTTCCGGGGTCTAAATGCATACTATGGAAAGTTTTAATATTTAAAATGATAGTTATCACATAGCAATTTGAATAGAATGTATGAATAAGATTAACTAAGCTATGAAAATATATATTAGACAAATGTATATAAAATGGGTTCATTGGGGGTCTATTTATTGGAAATGATAATAAAATCTATTTGAAAATAATGGAATTATCATTCTAAAATACTATTTTTATGGAAAAACATGTTTTACTTAAATATTTTTTAAACAATTATTGATTTTAATAATATATATATAATATTTTAAATAAAATTATCGTATTATTAATTTTCTAGAAAATACATAAAAATAAATCATATTTTATGCATAAAACGATATTTTACTAAAAATAAGTTTCTCTGAATTTTGATCACATATTTTAATCATTTATAGACAAATTTCTAATAAAATATGATAACAAATCATTTCTCGAATGATAATTTCAAAAATATTTTATAGGGAATTTTTGAGAATTTTCTAAGAAGATTAATTTTTCAATTAATATTGAATAATACTAGTTTTTATATTGATTTTTTATTTCATTTAAATAATATAAATACCTAGATATTTTCTTAATGGATTTAAAATTAAATTTATTTAAATAAAATATTCCTTAATATAATTTTGGTTATTTGAATCATTTTCATTTTCAATTTTGATGTAATATTTTTTAAACTTCTCAACATTTTCTCATTGAAAACATGCAAACTCATCTTGTGTCCAGGATAAATTTTAAAATCTAATGTTCCACTTCGTTGAATTTATTTAGAATGAAATTCTTATATATTTTTAATGAAAATTTTTTATATTGTATTATGATGTAAACATAAATGTTTAGTACAAGGAATAGTGAAAATAGTAAATATTATTTACTATGTTTAAGAAACATAATTGGTTTAATAGGGTTTAAAAATAAGTGTATAATGGATAAAAATTACCCAAACATGTTAAAAAATTAAATATATATATATATATATATCATACATCTTACAGTTTTGGGAACTTTCTATTATGGATCCTTAAAGAATGTGGAAAACATGGGTACATCATTTTGTTTTCAAAAGATACAAGGGTTCCACTAACCACATAATAATTGTAAACCCTATCTCATATCATATTAACACCATATAACCCCATTGATTTTCCCAATACATTTTTTTGGTTAAAAATCAAACATAGAATGTCTTTTTTGTAGTAAAAAATATTTTTCCAAGAAATATGTAGCATCCCTAATTATGTTTTTTATTTTATTAATTGTTACAAATAAGAAATTTATTATCACTAGAAAAGTCGATTAACAGCGCAAAATAAGCATTGTTAATATAGGTAAGGAAAAAATGGGGGTCCCTTTTATCAGTGCTCTAGAGAAAACTGATAAATGTCCCTTTTATCAATGCTAAAAAAAAGCGTTGATAAAAGTCCCATTTATCAGAACATTTTTTAAGCACTGATAAAATTCCAAAAAATTTAAAACTAAATAAAAGAGAATTATATAATGTGGGGGGGAGCTTTTAACAGTGCTCGACCCCTCTCCCCCCTTTATCAGTTCTAGGCAGACCCCCTCACACTGACACATGAACTGCCCTTCTCGCGTACCCCCACATGCACACACCCCTTTGCTTCTACCCAAACTCGAACCCGCGACATCCCCCCTTTAGCAGCTGCACCTTTACCACTACACCATTTCTTTTTTTTCTCGCTCTATTAAATGATATATCTATATATATATATATATAGTTATATTTATTCGTTTATTAATATAGATTCATATTAATATAAGTATATTTATTCATATATTTGAATATATATATTCATTCGTATATTAATATATGTTTATATTTATTCATATATATATTTAGTTATAGTTTTATATCCGTATATTTATTTGTAAATTAATATACATATATATAAGAATAGTTTTAAATACATTTATGAAATATATTATTTATGTGTCTTTATAAATAAAGAAATCCATGCATACATACATATATACAACACACACAGAGATAGATAGAGAGAGAGACACACATATATATTTATGATTAAATATATATATGTGTATTTAAAAAGTCATAGAATGTTAAAAAGACAATAATATATAATCTAGAAACCTGTTTCAACTCTACACTAGTCAAATCGAATAAAATAAAACAATATTTGATATGATATGTGTTACAGGCTTAACAAACATCTGGATCAGAAGTTATACGTGTTTGAATGTTAACAAATCGGGGTGTCCCAACTAAAGACTCAGTTTTGGAGGCATTCTCAGCCATTTTGGGCCTCTCAAAGTGTGAAAGAATCTTCTCTTTAGTCACTAGCGAGTATATCTCTTAGCAGGCGTTGATTTGATATGTTCTAGAGCTCAAACAGACATAGGTATCAAAAGTTATTGTCGTTTGAATTTTTAGTTATATTTTAATCTTATTTTAGATCTTTTATTTATTTTTCATTTTTTATGTCATTAAATTGTTATTAAATAATTTTTAATAAAGAATAATTATAAAAATATTAATTAATAATATTTTTTAAAATATTTTAATGCCATTTTCCATAAATTTTATTTATATTAAATTCAATAGTCAATTTATACGAATCTAAAATATATTTAAAAAATATATATTATATTTATATGAATGTATATATACTTATATAAAAATATTTTATTTTTCATGATTTTTATTAAACATACAATTTATCAGCAGTAGGAAAATGCACTGACAAATCCCCCCTTTATCAGTGCTTTTTTTATGGCTGATAATGGCGTAGCCCTTTTTTTTCCCGTTTTTGTAGTAGGGATTTATTCATACACCTCCATCTTTTTTTATTTCAAAAAGATTATATAATAGCCTAAGAATATTTTTGTCACACACACACACACTCACACACCCACATATATATTTTATTATATTTTAATACAAAAAAATTTCTTCTATTTCATAAAATGTGTAAAAAACGTTATTCTTATGAAGGGGGGACTACCGCCTTGTAAACTGAAGTTATTCGTTTTTTGTAAATAATACACATGAAAGGACAAAATGATGAATTAATTATTTATATATGTTATTAATGATATAATTTTACTTCCACCGCTATGATATCACATATAAATTATTACTTTTTATTCCATGGGGGAGACGATAAAGTCATTTTAGTGAACGACAGACTACCGCCTCATGAACCAATTTTATTTATTTTTAACAAATTGTTTACTTGAAATGTAATACTGATAGGTATAAATATAAATATGTGATATATATGAAATAAAATTATTATTTATTAGTAATATATCATTTACCTTTTTTTAATTCTTCCCCAGGAGTAAATGGAAACATCATTCATGTGTACATACGACACACTATCTCCATGAACGAGGCATTTTATTTTCTTTCTCAAAAGTTAATGGATTATGGTAAATACATATATGCATAATATATATGATATTTATATAGTTTTTAAAATTTTTATGAATATGTGACAATTATAAAATTATTAGGAACAGAAAACATATTTTAAAATTAAAAAATATCAGGAGAAAGAAGTTATTTCCCAAAACATGATTTTAACATGGAATTATGGATAAATGGGTAACATAATGTATGAATTGAATAATATGTGGAATGATAAATTTGGTTGTGGATCTTAAATAGATTTATAAAATGTTATATTTATTATAAAATATTTTTGAATATATTCAATGCTTTCTGAGACTTATAGTAAGGGATTTCTATTTTATCTTTCATTTTTGGGAGACATGTCCTAATTTAACAATAAATTATTTGGTGTGGTGAATATGTCAACACATTAAAATTTTATTTAATGTATAACATTACTTTAATTATATTTTAATTTTATTTTATGGTTCATTTATTGGGTCTTATTATATAATAGATTACTAAAGTAGTACGATAAATTTCATATATCTTTTATATCCATGATATATATGTCATTTTAAAAACATGTTAATTATATGTGGTGTATATACATTAAATAAATGTATCATGTATTTATTTTCATGAATATTACAGTTAATTATATATCCCTTTTATGAAATATCATTCATATAGAGTATGGTAAAAAAATGTTACCCAAACAGTGATGTATTTTTGCCTAAATTACCTTGTTTGAGACATATGTAATGTTATGAACCTATCATTATTTATGAAGTATATAAACATCTGAAATTCACAGTAATATCATTAATTTATTTATTTTAATGAAATATTAGGACTATTTTAATGCTATTATTTCATGTGCATTACGATTCCATGCTACTAAAGTGGAAGGACTTTTATGATACAGTCTCATCATTTCTCGAGATTGATTATGATTATGTTTTAATTAATGAAATTATATGATACAAATATAAAGAAACTCAAGATCCTTATTATCATTTTGTTATGTTATGAGTAATCATTTCTTATATAAATTTTCGTCTCTTTATGCAGTAAAGTGAAAAAAATAATTTTTTTAAGACAAGTATTATTTATTTCTATCTTTGGTAGAAACCATAATTTTATTAAAAAATCATTTTTTCTAAATTTTTTTCCAAATGATTTTAAGAATATTAAAATTATTTATTAAATACATTTTCTCCAATTATTGGAATTTTAAAAACTAGTATTAATGGAATTTAGAGTTTTTTAAATCAATTACTGGTTAGTTTTTATTGAAAATTTTAATGGAATATTTATTTTAATTTGAATGTAAATAAAATAATTTTCAGATTTAATAGCCATGATTTTTATTTAATATTCCATTATATTTTTTTATTATATTTTAAAAGATAATAATTTCAAGAAATAATATTTTTTTCAAATGTTTTTTTCAAAGATGAAGTAATATTTTCTTCAAGAAACACTTTAAATTAATTTTAATTTTCATTTATATGACTAAATTTTTATTTTAAAATAAATGGTTTTAAAAAAAAATTAATTCTGTTTTTATTTTAATAATTTTATTTGAAATAAATTTATTTTTATCAATAATTTTTTTTAATTATATTTCAAAATCAGTTTATATCAATGATGACATCCTTTGAAGTCACATGTGACTTATAGTGTATATGATCTAAGGACAAAATTATTCAACTTTCTCTGATTTCTCTTTGTTTATTATAGATTTATGCTTCTGAAAACTTTTTATCATCCAAGGGTTACACAAGTAGAATATTCTTCTGAGACCAGTCTCTTCTGCACTGGTTATGATGTGATGAAATAATGAAATGATTATGAAATTAGTCACTTTTAAAGAGGTTATGATATAATAAAATGCTTATGAAACTCAAATAATTTCAAGGGATTTGACATAATGATTATTTAATGATATTCTACACCAAATTCATATGATTTTCATTATGTGATGGTGAGACTTATATTTCCCTCCAATAAATTGGGAAATGATTAATATTTCATGATATAGACTTGAATAGAATGGGGAGTGAATCCAATTGAGTATGGGAAATTTTTTACTCTTAAGTTCATGTGATTAATCCTTATCTACTGTGTTGGTTTGGTGAGTGAAACCATTATAATATCACAGCCTTGGTAGTGATCCATGAAATCTATTAAAATGATTTTTTATTTTCACGTGTGTGAAAAAAAATCCATGTCTTATTAAAATATTTTTCACTCCCTGATAATCTTCTAGGATTTCGTTATGATTAAAATATTATAAAATAACAATATTTATTCTAGGAATCATGATATTGATATTATATGCAAATATAATGGTTTTTATATGATATTTTCATGTTATTATACACTTATTTCCATGTTATTCTAAAATGTTTTCCCTTTATTAGACTTTTTATGCATCTGATACGTACCCCCCTTTATTATGTTTATTTTCCATAGGTTATGATGAACGATTTTAAGTATGGAATGTCTAAGAATAGTAATAAAAGGGATTTAATTCATGTGAAACATTAAATATATATCTTTATTAAGAAAATATTGTACCACGTCTAAAAATCAATTAAAAAATTAATATTCTCATGTATTTATTATGTAATGAAATGTATAATAAAAAAATATGTAATATTTCTGTATGATAATCCAATGTCTCTAACCCTTTAGAGGGTTTTTATGATTCATAATTAAGTTGACTATTGGTATATTGAGAGATATTTTATTAGATTTAGTTATATATAACCCATATGCATAATGAGATGTATTATTTTCATAAGAATGATATTGAAAATATGGGGATGTGATATGAAAGGTATCAGATTACCTTTCAGGTTAAAACATTAATTAATGTTATTATTTTGATATATGGTTATTTATGTATGGAATGTTATTAGCATATTTTTATGATTATATGATTATGAAATATATATTTTTCGATATATTACATTATAAATTATTGATGTTATTTTGATAGGAAAGCTAACTTATTCATGGAAGAATATGTAATCAAATCCTTCTGATTTTTGGGATAAAACATGGGTGAAAGTATTTGAAATAATTTTATGGTAATTTATTTATCAATTGATCTATGTTTAATGTTGGGCGTTATTGTTCAGGATTTTGAGATTAATGTTTTATTTCATCATATGATGTTTAAATTATTTTTGGAAAATATAAATTTTTATAAAAAATTCATATTTTAGTTAATATATTATTATTGGATGAATATAATATTTTCCCAAATAGAGTGTGTGAATTTTTAGAAATTGATTTTACATATTCGAGGTTGAAAATTCACTTTGATAAAAAGTATTTGGGGAAAAAATGTAACTATGGTGAAAATTATTTAAATTATAAAATTATACATTCCAATTAAAAATATTTAAAATGGTCTTAGTATATATGGAAATAGATATCTTAAATCATTTGTTTTTTAGTGGTTCAAATTTTCTATACATTTTGAATTTTGTGTTTCTTAGTGAACCAACATTAATCATAGGCCTCAAAACCAAATTCTAAGTGTTTGAATTCTACATGGCATTGGTTTAAATGGGTTTCATGTCCATGTGAATTCCTTAGTTTTTAATATTAATTTAAAGAGTGGGGGGACCTAATATATATATATATTTTAATGTTAAGACATAGGTGCAATGTTATATTTAACCATTCAGCCTTTATGGGGAAACCAAGATGGGTCTTTGTAGAACTTCTCAGAGGGTTCACATGGGATATTCACAGCTAGTAAAACCATCTAGAAACACATTGTGATGTGATATAAAGTGGTGAATCATTGAATATTTAAAGTTTACACGTGGGATATAAATTTTCAAAACATGTGACAAAATAGTGTAACACTTTAAGAAGTGAAAAATTGACTTTTTGACCTTTCATTCTTTAGGTGTCCTTCTCCTTTAATTATTCTTACCAATTTTTTATGTTCACACCAGAAATCACAAAGCTCTATTATCCCTTGAACTAGGATTTTAGCCTCATCCTCTAATGGGACTCTAATTCAAAATCAATTCGGTACATTGAAATTTTTGAAGCATAACCTTAATTCCTCATACAAATTTTTTCAAATTTAACATTCCATATGAAATTTTGAATCTATGTGATATATTTTTACCTATTTTGATCTGATTTTTTTAAAAAGATGATTTACATCAATACTTATTATATAAGTGGTAGTTAATTGATGATTGAGAACCTACAACTATATGGTAGGTAGTGTCTAGAATTATGAATAATTTTGAGGGTGTTTGGTCGTATGAATTTGATGGGAACATTCGAATGTCCATGTGGGAGAGTAAATAAATTAATATTGTATATAAATTATTGAATTTTTGTCAAGATATTTTGTTGGGAGTGATCTTTATTCGTTATAATTATACTATGTCACGTAAGGGTCTTATGTCTAATTATGTATAATGAGATCACTGTTTAATTTAAATTAATTAAATCTTATGTGATTTAATTGGATTAATGGGGAGAATATGATCAAGGACTGAGGTATTAAGGTAATGTATACAATTGGGACTGTGGTTACTTGGTATGTCAGTTTGGGCTCAGCCGAAGATATATGGGATGATAGTGATCACTTGGATGAGGTGACTAGGATATTGATATTAGGGAGATGTGGTCGTATGGATGAGGGAATTTACCATGGAGAATTGGATGGTGTTGTCCATTGGACATGGACGACATGGATACATGATGAATAAAGGTTTCTGGTTAATGTTTTTTAGAAAATGTTAGTGATTACTACTCATCATTGTTTTATGAAATTCCTTTGGAGGCTTTTTCACATTAAGAGTAATTAGTTGAGGTGGTGTTTACCTCTAATTGTGGGTGAAGGCTTTTTATATGTTGTGTCTTAAGGAGTTATTTGACCATTTCTTATGGAGGATGTATGAATAGTATAAATTCATTGTTGATGGAGATGGACCATCATGTGATGGTGTTAGGACCATCAGTTGGGGGATGTGACTCATAGTTATATTCAAGATCTATATTGAATAATTATTGGAGGACATATATCTCCATACCATGGTATGTCATGCTGTTGATCCGATTATAATTTACATTTTTTGAGAGGAACATTATTACCATACCTTAGGATATAGGGTTGTTGGGTAAATAGTACAAATTTTAAGGGCATTCCAAGGAACTAGGTTGTTTTTATGGAAATGATGATAGGGTTCCGAGATATTATTGGTATGTTTAATAGGTGGAATCATTTGGAAAGAGGTTTAGGTGACATGATTATTGGTTGAACCTAAGGGTTCAATTGGGATTATATTCTTCATGGGATATCTAAGAATTATTACATGAGTACTAAAAAATAGTATATATATTAACATACAATTATTATTTTTTAAATATATATCTGGGGCACACATGCATAGATATACTGACATTTTCCAAAGATAGTAAAAACTACCATGTAGGTGTCGTGCCCATGGGATGCAGGTTAATTACTAAATAATTTTGTGTATAATTGTTAATAATATTATTCATAATATATTATTATAATAGATGGAAAATTGGGAAAATTTCGGGGTGTCCTTTTATGTTCATAATCACACCCAACATGGGCCCCTCAAGGCCTGTATAGACTTTATGGGTTTGTGATTCTATAAGAGATCGGGATCATTAGATATACCTTGGGGATCAATTTTTTTATATACTTGTATTGGATGGATGAATATTGACCTAATTTTTCCTCTACATTAGTATGGATCATCATTTGGGATGTTATATGTATATAACTTTAGGGTGTGCCCCTGAAGTCCATGATTATCCACTTTGTATAACATGACTTCTTATCTATTTATCTGCATATGGTATTATGACATTATTATATTATTACTACACCTCCTTAATATGATTTCTCTGAAAATTATTTTTCACTATTATTATGGTCCTTATTCAACTATTTCATAGATACATGGACAATTATTATTTTCTTCAATCTAGGTTATAGTATCCCCACTATCACCTAATCATACCCTCACTACTACTACACAATCTTTGGTGTTTGAGGAGGTGATCCTAAGGCCCATTTTCCAATAATCCTAGAGAATATATAAAGTGTAAATCAATTTTGAGAGATAATATAAATACTATACACTAATAATTTGGTAATGAATGAAACTTTTATCTTATTAACTTCATTTTTGATGAATCTATAGTCGTGTTCAACCTCTTTGGTTTATGGTTCGGTGCTTGTTAAATTTCTCATAGTCACTCACGTTCTTATCATCAATGACCTCATTAACTCTACAACATTATTTAGATGTTGTGTTATTTTTCATTCCCATAGAGTTACATTACACTAATGTTCTTATATATTAAAGACCATTCTGTTCTATTCCTTATGGACTTCACATTTACATTCCCTCTTTTCAACAGTTGTTTAACCCCTTTCAAATGTGGAATTTGGGATACATATTTTATTTAAAATCAAACCCCTAGTTACTAAAAACATTTTCAAATTGATATTTTGAAATTTAATTAATAGGTCAAATTAAACATCTCAGTATTATAATGATGTTTGTATTTGATATCACACATGATTAAAAAACATATAGCCTATACATAAAATGGAATATTATAATTTTAATATGAATGTTTTTACCTGGATGTAAAATTAGAATGGACGAATTAGGTTTAATATTTATGATATAAAAATAATAATCCTTTAAATAATAGAAATTTATTAATTAATTATTAATAAATATGAAATAATTTTTTTATAAAATCCATTTTATTCCTAAAATATATGTTTTCATCTGAATTTGTTTAATATTTTTTATATGAGAAAAATAAAATTAATTTATGCAATGTTTAATTTTTTCATTTTAGAAAATAAAAAAATATCCTTATATCAAGAATAACATATGGTGAAATTTTGGATTCTTGAATGTTTTTACATTTCAATTAATAATAAAAAATAATGTATTTAAAATATATTTTATTTTAAGTTTTAAAAATTAATATTATGTTTTGGATATGTTTTAAAATTTAGTTGTTTTATTTTTAATAATAAAAATACATATATATTCTATATAAAGAATTTTATTTTGGATTTTTTTAATAAAAAATATAATGATACATGAAAAATAAATTACCTGAAAAATGGTTTTTCAACAAATTTAGCCAGTTAAATTTTAATTTATATTATTCCACTTCTATGTTTAGAATAATGAAAATATGAAATTGTATTTTGAACCATTTGGTTACAATTTTTTTAATTTGACATATCCTTTTGAGGTAAATATGTATTGCAACCTCATTAAATTATTGTCATCTTAGTATGGGTAAATCCGGTAATTAATGTATAAAAATAAATTTTTAAATACTAATAGGGAAAATAAAACATTACTTATTATTATTTATTTAGTATTTTTCATAAATACTCATCAAAACATAAAATATATGTTATTTTATTTCAATTTTTTAATCCTTTTTACCAATCCATTATTTAATATAATGAATCATAAAATATTTCACTCTCTTTATCTTATTAACATTAATATGATTCATAGATATAAAATGAAGGTTTGTTTTGTTATAAATATTAATTTTAGGAATAATATATTTTTAATTATCATGGTGATTTATTTATAATTTTATCTTGATAAAAATTTAAATTAAATTATTACAAAACACTGATGTAGTATTTATTTAATTAGTATATAAATAAAATATATGATATCAAAAAAATAAAACATAATACAATTGGAATGAATTATATTGTTTCATATATATAATATATATAAATAACTTCTATGGATGTTTTAATTCCTTATATTAGAATTCAAATATTTTATTTATATTTTAGAATTAAAAATTAATGAATAGTTCCAAAAATAAAATTAATTATAGTTTAAAATAAATAGTATTTTATTAAATGAATAAAAATTTCTAAAATCATATCATTGACCATTTAATTGAGATATTGTTGAAAAAATCAATCATATTCCATTTATAGATTTTTTTTTTCATCCTTTTATAGTGCCTATATTGACCGATAAATAGTAAAGATTCAAATTATAGAAGTCTGTTGTCAAAAATATTAACGAGGGGTTAAAAAAATTGGTAAGGATAAAAAAACACATAAAATTTACAATATTTTATTTTATGAGTTAATTATTCACCGTCATCATCCTCCATTAAAATTAAAATAGTTTTGGAAAATTTGTGCCTAAAATAAAATCAATATGAATTAAATACGTTATGTAATTCCAAGACTGGCTCTCCCCTAGCATATAAAAGTGAAAGAACTCTAATATTTTCTTCACATGTGGAAATCATTACAGTTCTTCATTGACCTATGCATGTACATTCTCAAAATGCATCCCTAAAATCTATACATTTTTTTATTTTAGAAGAATACCAACCCTAGAGAACATATAGTGTAAATAAATAATTTATTTTAACATTATAGGTGTTAAAATACATGTATAGCGAGGCTGGACTCGTGGTAAGGTATTGTGTATGAATTTTCATTCATATAGAAATAAAATTTATTCAGTCATAATTTTTTTATATGGTGTATATTATATTCATTTTATATGTTATATTATGAATCCATCACATTGATTGGTATTTTATGATTTCACTTGAATTGCTTCACCAATAGGGATTTCAATTGAAAGATTAAAATTAGTTAAATGGATTCATTACTAAATTTCCATCCATTGTGTTAAAAATATTCTTCTTTCAAACTTTTACTCAATTATGAGTTTCGATTTTATCTCTAAGAATATTTATTCTATATTTCCACATTTTTATAGAATTAATTTTTTTTCATGTAAAATCCCAATTAATTAATTCTCAATTTAATTATTGGATCATTGAAAGTGATTTCTTGGTCTCAATTTCATTTTTTTAAGACATGAATCATGTTTCAACTATTATTTCATAATATGGTGTACATACTTCCTCATGAATGAATTTATTTGTATTAATTAATATAATTAATCACATTTCAATAGACTTCGTATTCATATATTCTATGAAATTTGATTGAAAATAATTGAAAGTGTTAAAGGATTTATGTCACATCATACATTCTTCATAAAATTATTTATTTAAAATTTTAATTTCAAGGAAATCATTTTATAAAATTTTTATAAAAAAAATATATTTTCTCCTCAACATGTTGGAATTTCATTTACATTATTTGTTTCCATTTCTTTTCTTATTTATTAAATAAATGTCATGGATGTTTTTGTTATGTAAAATTGTTCATGGATCTACATTTTTATCAGGAATCTTTATTTCACATATATATGTTTTCTAAATACTAATTAACTGTTATTTTATATACCAATATTATTTTCCTGAAAACAATTATGACCATTTACCATATTTAAATGTTTTCAAAATTATAATTTCTTGATATCTTTCAAAGGGATCTCATATGACTTTCACTATAAAATGATTTCATATAATGTTTATTCTAAACATTTAAAGCATAACAGACTTCCTAAATACCAAGTTCATTATTATCTTTCGAGAAACATTAATTTGATTCGATGGATATTCATTATGAAATGTAACTTCAAAATTTTATGTGATTTTTTTTATTAAAATATAATCTATATGGTAAAAAGTGTTTTTTACTCATTACTATTTTTAATGATCTTTTAATGCTATTTTTATTCATCAATATTAAAAACAATGATTTTACATACACTACAGCATGGAAATATTTTATATAATATCATCCTTATTCAATATACGGATGAATTGTGAGATTCAAATATAACCCAATTAATTTCTATATGGGGATCAGAAAATTATAGAATAATTATTATTATCATGTAGAATAATGGATTATTCTAAATTTTAAATTCTTGAATGGTACATGGAATTTATTGATTATGAGAGGTGTTCCTAATATAGATTATATGAAGGATTGATCCTCATTATTTGAAATGATTAATGGGTGATATTAATACATATTTTTTGTAGTGTTCAACACCATTATATATTTTGATAAAAAAGTGATCACAACAACGCATATATGATTTTCTGGGTTCTATACTGGCTCATGATGACTTGGTGATCTAGATACAACTTATAGGATGAGTTGAGATCAATAAAAGATCACTATGAGTGGGTTATCAAGATTTACCTTATATGATGGTAATTAATAGATATCACTTCAAAGCATTGGAAATATTCCCTGTCACTATAGACAATAAAGAGGAAGTATAACATGTGGTTTTGAAAATATATTTTAATGGACTCGAGTTTCTTTTGACAAGGAGTTTGTTTATAAATTTCCATGATAATGAAATGTTTTATATATTATTTATAATGTTTATAAATGATTCCTTTGATCATGTATGATATAACATGGCTCATGATTATTGATTCCTATATATCATTTCACTGATGATTAATTATTACATGTTTCTTGTTTAATTATCCATGTTTTGATGGGTAAAATTTCTATTATTTTTTAAATATGAACATTGATTATGTCAACTTACCCACATTACCCTATTATTAGAAATAAGGATTGTCAAATTTTAATGTTTATTTTTAGCCTTACTAAGAATTTATGATAAACCATATTATGTATCATTTTCTATAGCTTATGAAAAATGATGACAAATGAAATGATTCAAGAATGATTTTATGTGTTAATAACTTTATGGGAAAATTTGAAGACAAGATATGGTATATGAACAAGTTGGTTAAGTGGAAAAAATACTCTCCTGGAATAGTGAGTGATGTTTATTTGAGTGTTTGTCCAAATTCCCTAAAAATAAATTTTGAATAAGGTCTATTGTAATATAATTCATCAAACACATAATTTATATATTTTAGAGGGTGTTTAGTGAAAATTAGGACACATTTATTTGTATCAAATCCATAAATATAATATTTATTATTTTTTGCACCAGATCTAAGAGTGAATTTTTTGGGCTATTACAAATTTTTTCTTAAATTTACTAAAATTTTTGGGAATCAATTAATGCCCATGTTACCAAAAATCATAAAAAACCAATAGGGACCCAAAATTATTATTCCCTCTTTACATCATTTTTATTCAATACAAAATCATATTCTTGATTATTAATAATAGTTTCATTACTCAGTTAATCTTTCCTTGGGAGAAAATATTTTTATATGTTCCTATATACAGCCTAGAGAATGTGATTAATTAATGGTAATTTATTTATTTACACTAGAATAATCTTTTAAATTGAAATATGACAATTAAATTTATTTTTTTTATTAAAATATCTTCAACGAGTTTTTGGAATATCTTTTTTGTGTTCTTTTTAATCATTTCTCATGAGGATTTTTTCATCTAATATTGCAACGTTTAGAAGTATATTTAGAATAAATACCCTTCACAAACATTTTTATTAGTATTTCATTTCTAAAAATAGTGGTAAGTACCAATTTTTTTAATTATAGAAATCTCAACTATTATTCTACCTCAAGAATCATCTAGTTGAGATTGTTCATTACGTACTCATTTAATCTATGTCTATTCCCACACCATCATTCTATATTGTAAATTTGATCCTCATTTATATTATCATCAACAAGTAGTGATTTATCAAAATTATATATTTTCTTAATTATGACATCCAGTTGATCTAACATTGTATTTAATGATTCATTGTGTAATTTATCGAATACATGGATCACATCACCTATAATACTTTTGAATAACAATTTAATGCAACCAGCATTTTTATATTCGTCATTAAAAAGATATATTATATCCATTAAATATGTTTTTTAAATCTATTTATATTTCTCATTTTCTGTTAATTTGTTGTATTCACTCTAAATTTTAACTAATCACCCTTATATAGCATCAATTTTATTTTCCAAATATGAATTCTCATCATGTAGTCCATTTATAAAAATATGTATCATCCAACATAAATTGTATATTTATTCATGTTTTCGTTGATTAAAAAAATCATTTATTTATTCATAAAAAATATTCTTCTAAACATTTTATATCTTCAGTAGAGGAATAATTGTCATTAAATTAATTAAAGCATCTAACAATATGATTAAATTCAGTTATTATAAATTCCTCATAAACAATTAATAATTTTCATCATTTTAGCCTCTCTATTTATTAATATTATATATATATTTGGAAGAACCATCCAACTTATTATTAATAGGGATGTAAATATAATTATATATATGAAGATATTCTAATTCAAATATGCACTCTATATATTCCAATAAATAACCAGGGAATAAAAAAATATCAAACTAGAGGGATCCTTGTATTTGATTCATTTTGTATTACCGAGTGGACATCTACTAGAAGCTGAAAGGGAGTGTTTAATCAGTTATTTATAAATATTTTTATGTATTTTCAAATTATCTCTTACTTTTTTACCTCACTTGGGTTTCAACCATTATTATCAATGATAATTTAAGTTGATATAATTTTGACTACCTTATGATATACACCACATAAAATGAAAGTAGAGTAGAAATATATGGAATTTTTTTTCCAGAGGTCTTTCTAGATGTAAGAAACCTACTCCTTATAATGACTATGATTAACCTATTCCAGGATTCTATACTATATATTTTATTATAAACATAAAATAATGTTCATGAATTGATAGTATTTTACTATCTGATTATATTATATAGGTGAGTGTGTCAATTATACCACATATTTATCCCAGTATATGTGTTTATACTATACTACCAAGAAATTAATAAAAATCTAACTTATTAATAATGACCACTAATCTATCTAGGGATGAAACTGTATGAAACCAATAGATTTGATGTGTCACTCCACATCTTCAAATGATGATAAACATTCAAAAAAACTTTTTCCAGATATGTCTCTAAAAAATATATATATATATATATAATTCCTTCATAATAATAACTTGTCTACGAACAGTCAAATCAATCTCAAAGGAACTTTAAAACCACTATATTTATTATTTGAACACCTTCACACCAACCATGATCACAACTCTTCAAGAAACCATATTCCAAAAATTTATTTGGTTACTACACAATAAATGTATATGGATTGTTTCTTCATACTAAATGATGACTCATAAATATCACCATATCCGTCCTCCTTAATTTTAACAAACATATGAAACCATGTGATTAATAGGGATTGGTATTAGAATATCTCATCTCTATCTCCTTCTTCTTATTATCCTTGATACCTAGATGATGTTAAATTACTTATAGTATTAAAACCACTCTGTAATATTCTTATTATTCTACAAAAACAGCTTATTTGAGAGTTATATAGGTTCTCTAATAACTATTTCATAAAATTCACCATCATTTATAAAACTCCCTCTTTATTCAGTTTTTTCTATATATATTCCACAACTGTACATTTAAATCAAACCATTTCATAGGGTATTTTTTATAATCATATAAATTCTATAATGAACCAAATATTTTACCAAGTTACAGATCATTATTTTTTGTTTCTAAATATATTGAATGGTCCTAGTGATGTCTGTTATTCATGTTAAGTAGTTCACAAGATTTATTGTAGCACATCCTAAGCCCAGAGCTCAAAAAAAATCAGGCTCATCCACATTGATAAAAAAACCATGTAGGCCAAGGTGCACAACAATGTGACCGGCTGCAAAAATTTGCAGAAGCTATAGAACTATTACACATGGTTTGCGCATAGTCAGTGAAACTATACACTGAGACAGTACAGGCTTACTGTAAGGAAACAAAAACATGCACACAGTTTTCCTAACTGTGTTCAGAAACTATGCATGCTGTATTTTTAGGAAAAATTAGAATTTCCCCACAATTCATTTTATGTTAAATGTTCATTTTCTTCTCCCTTATGTGCATGCCATCCTCCAGTGTTCCTCCTTGATCTGTCAAATCCCCTATTCATTCAGTCTCTTGTTACCCCTTCATCCAGTGTCTGATCATCATTCCGTCTAGAGTGTTGGATAGGCCTTGATAAAAATAACCACTTTTTCTCTTATTTCATCATACAATATTCCGTCGTTTATGATATTTTGGTGCAAGATCAGTTTCCATATTTTTAGGGTGTTGGATGTAAACTCAAATACACTCCATCCTACTCTAAATATGAGGACAATACTCAGCAAGTCATAATCTATGGCTTTGGGGTATATGCTCACGTTGTTTTCCATTTTTTATTTGGTTATTTCATACATAAACTCATTGTTTCATGGTCTGGCCTATGTTGTGATCCTTAAATGTGTTTATTTTGTCATATCTATTTGATCCTATTGAGTTGAATTAGGTTAACTAAGTCATGTTTAGGGATTTTGTTATCACTATTTCACTATATAGACTCTCAATGGGTGTTCCACCTAAATTGCCCATTTTAGAAAAATATCCCAAAATAAGAAGTTATAGTTATTAGGTCTAATAATGGTTTTAAATTAATGTGGTCATTGTTCCATGTCTTTTTTTTTTCTAATCCAAGACACCCCATGTGTGTTTGGACACCTTATGCTTGGAATTTCTTGTATGATCCAATAACTATTTGATATAGCTTATCCTTTGATTTAATCCTTGTAAATTGAATTTACCTATTAGGAAAATGGAATTTTGGACATTTATTGGTTTTCTAGTATGAGATATCCTAAAACAATATAAATTATTTAGCTCATATTGAATGGATCAAGGGAACGCATGGGCTCCCCCTGTTATTATTTATTGTTAATGTCATTTAATAATTGGTTTCTTGTTTAATTTAAAATGATGTAATATTGTTTTACATAAATTTTATAACAAATGAATGCCTCTATCATTTATTTTCTTGTGGATACTTATATAAGTGGTCGGTATTCATATAGCCCCAATCCATTCTTTTATAAGTGGGAGGTGTGAATTTTTTCCGTGATCAATTCTTTATATGTGGGTGATAGAAGTTATAGACTTGTTCCATATATAATACTATATATATATATATAAGGTGACATGCTAATACATTTCCAGCATTGAGCTGAAGTAGGTTCACCTGTTATGTATTCATTAGGAACCGGAGTTGGGGTAATTTTTTTAACTTTTTCATTGCTCCACATTCATTCTTCTAGATGCACGATCTTTAAAAATAGAAGTCACATGAATTAAATGTAGAAACCATTAGTGGTGGACTACTAAGATTTATATCACACCCCATTTTGGCCACCATTGGGACCCATGAATAATTTTTTCTTGAATGTACATATAGAGCCAAACACCACTCTTCAAGTTAATCACACATTTCATAGATGGAGTTTAGGATAACAGTATAGAGAAATGGCTCAAGATTCTTGGAGAAGCTTATAGAATTCATTTCACATTATTGGAACAGTACTATGTATATGTTATTCTTTCTTTTGATTCCATTTTGAACTAGCATGTCATGCATGCTTACTAGTATCAGACACTTCCATGGAGTCCCATGTATTTATTCATCTATCATTCATTGTAATTTTTATAAAATATTCCATTGTTTACTTATTTTTCATTTTTATTATGATCATGCTATTATATTTTTCTACTACACCACCACATACTCTGACATAGTGGTAATGTATCGCCTCTGATTTTACCATTCAAAACCCCACATCTAGTCACCATCCCCTCGCTTATGGGGAGACAAAATAATGGTCATGTTCTCAATCAGTTCTGAGGAACTGGTTAAGTGGAATCCATATCTAGGATGTCACAATGTTGTATCAAATGTTGTTCATATCATTCATTACTATTTGGAAACAATAGATTAGATATTGGAAATTTCTAGGACATGGCTAGATGTCATTCTTGTGCATCGTGAAACCATGTGTGGTGTAAGGACCAAGTATCTTGAATTAATATTGTTATTGATTTTTTTGTTATTATTGGTATCATTTAACCATTGGTTGCTTCATATGTTTTCTCCTTTTATTTAATTTGTTGATATTTTGAATTCTGATCTCATTGTTTGACCCGATAAATTTAGGGTAATATGTTGAACATGCATCATAGTAGGCACAATATGAATAAGCCATGCATTTTTCCATGTAATGTTTTAATTTTCAGTGACTATTTCATGTTGCATATTTTTGTGACTTGTTTAACATATAAAAAATTGTGCTAATACTTTCTTGTTGGATTTTTATCATTCTATGGTACGTGTCAGATGGTTCCACTCTTTGATTTATAAGGTGTATGAACCCTTATGGACCAGAAAATGGAATTACATCTTGGTCAACCAGTTGAGAATTGATATAGTCACATGTATAAATTTAAAATGTAAATTTCATTCATGTCAGTGTCATATTAAGACATATAAGGTGTATGACCCCTTATGTTATGAAAAATGACAAATCATTGGATTCAACTATTTAAAATGACTTGTAATTTTAGAATATTCATTTTCTACACATGCATAACCCAAAATATTGACCTGAAGTTGGATTTCGTAGTGGTTCTGGGTTGTTCTTCATTCTTTTGACCCATTATGGTATGTTCTAGTGTCTAGTCCTAGATTTAAAAACATGAATATAGGTGTATTAATTATAATATGAAGGATTTAGAACATGTCCTAGTTTCTTAAATGAAATTATTTGAATTTAATAAATCCTTTCTAAGATGTTCATTTGTTATTTTAGCACTATGTGGCCATGATATTTTCTATTCCTCCTCCCTATATTCGGAGATGATTATATTCTAGTGGTGTATGTCCCTGAGTCACCTATTGTTCATCTAGACCAGAAACCTATTGCACCTCCTCATATACATGAATTGGCCACCAATACATATTTTTGAGAAGGTATATTTGTTATGCTGTAGAATATGAAAGATTGAGTGCGGCCTCCCCTTAGCATGGTAGAGTTGAATCATGATTTTCTGTAGTAACATTATACCAATTTTTTTGGGGTGGATGATATTTTTCTATGGAGTCTCGGACTAATGAAATCCACTATATATTTCAACACCTAAGGATTCCAACATAGAGGACTGTAAATGTAGCTACTTAGATGCTATGTGACTCAGCCAAGAGGTTTTGGGATGTCTTCAACTAGGAAATAAAACTATAAAAATAGTTTGGGAATACCTCCAGATTAACTTTTACAACTACTTATTTCACGAAACTATGAGGTATGACATATCTAGAGAGTTCAAGAATCTGTATCATGGGGCCACATCATTGTTGGAGTACTGTTCTAATTTAACTAAGTTGAATAGTTTCAATCATTCTCTAGACACTGAGGACCTTATGGATACTAGGAGATTCATGTATGGGTTATGTAATGTTGTTCGCTCGTAGGTCAATGTTTTCTGGCTAGAAATGATTTGTTAGATAATAAACTAGGACCTAATTATAGAGAAGAATATGAGAGATGATGGGATGGAATTACTTGGTTTTTCAGCACAAAAATCATCAAGTGGATCTTCCATGGGGAAAAGAGATGTTTCATGGAATCTCATGAATGTGGTAGTGTTCAGGCCCCTTCCACTAGCTTCTCTCTTGTCTGTCCCCAGGGTGGAATTCCAGGGCATTACAAAATGTAGTGAGAATAGGATTTGATTATGTGCAACAGATAGGATAGGATAGATCACCTCTACCATTTCTGATTATTTTACCTTCTAGTGTCTAGTGAGAAAGGATTTGCACCCACCCCTTTTTTAGTAGTAGGGTTAGCATGATCACAACTAGTAGGAAGCTGGAATATTCCATATAGATCAGGTCGAGGTGGTGGTCGAGGAACTGGCAATCAGACATATGTTTCATAGTGCCGGATTAGTGGGTCGGCTCAGGGAAGTCAGGAAGTGACTCAGTGCCCCAGTATCAGCCATTTACATGAAGGTATGCCTATGAAATAACAGTAATTAATGTGAAATTTTACTATATGACGTACTATTCAAGTATCCCACATTTTACTATCTGCACTGGTTGATACATTACCCACTCACTCATTCACATCTGAAGAAATTAATGAGTTCCTAGAGCTCAACGTTGAGTGTTATAATATCATCATGACACTACAAACACACTTATGTATTCTTTTGTAGGTAATTCATCATTGTCATTACATTCTACTTGATATAGGTGGTTACCTTTTCGATTGGAACCAATAAGTTCATGTATGACAAGTTTGGATATAATCCTTGGGATGGACTGTTTAGTTTCCAATAGATCTCATATTGAATTCAATCATTGTAGGGTGATGTTCACATCACTAGATGGAATTGGGAATGTGCATAAGGGATAATGAGATGTATGTACAACAAGATAAGGACCTAAGCATTAGAGACTGGTTAATTTTTTCGAATAGGTTTCATGTCTGTACATTTATGATCAGCTGTTAAAACCTACCATTTTCCCTCCTCTAGTGAATGATTTTAGATATTTGTTTCCTGATTATTTTTCTGGTCCACACCCATTACAAGAGGTAGATTTCACCATTGAATTTGTGCTAGGAAGATCACATTTGTCCATTCCTCCATATATTATGGTATATAAGAAGCTTATGAAACTCAAAACTATGTTGAAGGATCTGGAGGCAAATGGTTTTATACACACCAATAATTCTTCTTGGGGTTCAGCTATCCTATTTTCTAATAATGTGGATGGTTCCCTTAAGCTTTTCCTGGATTGTAGTCATTTTAATCAGATGAAAAAACCACTATAATTTTCCTATAATAGATGGCATCTTTGATCAACTTCCAGTTGTGAATCTGTTTTCAATGATATACATGAGGTTGGATTATAATTAGGTTTGTCTCAATACTTTAGAAAAACATCACACGACTTTTCGGAGCAGGTATGTTCTCTACGATTACATTGATATATAGTTTGGACTCACAAATGCACATGCTATCTTCATGGATCTAATGAATCTTTTTTTCAAGACATATTTTGATTCATTTGTGGTTTCCTTTGTAGATGTTATCTTTTTGTATTATATCTTTGAATGATGGCCATGAAACCCATCAAGAAAATATAATGAATATAATGAAAGAGAATCAGATCTATACAAAGATCGGTAAATTCCACTATTAGATCGATAGTTTTCACTTACTAGGTCATATCAATTTGGTGTCAGGTGTTTCTGTTAACCCATAGAATGTGGGGGTTATGATTTTTTTAGCACAATATGCACGTCATTATTTTCTAGAGTTTCTTGGGTTTCTAGATTGTACAGAATCTCCATTCTCAATTTTAAATCCTTCTAGCACCGATTATAGTGACGACGAAAAAGGGTGAGAAATTTTAATGGTCAGAGTCATGTGAAACATATTTTCAATAGTAGAAGCCCTGAATTACTTCAGCACTAATACTGGTTTTTCCAGATCCATGTAGGGATTATACATTTTATTGTTACTTCTTCTGTATCAGGGATAGAGTTATACTGAAGCATGAATAGTTATTTGTTGCATATGGTTCTCAACATTTGAGGCCTCACATGAGAAATTACCTGATTCACAGCATCATTCATTATTTATCTATTCATTTTTTACATTTCTGGATACACTATTTATTAGGGGGGCATTTTTTGGTCTTCAAATACCACAATATCCTTAAATACAACTTCACATAGTGGGATATGTGTCTATGGATGCATAGGTGGGTTGAGTACCTACATTATTTTGATTTCTATCTTTAATATAGTCCAGGGAAAGGGAATTCAATAGTATATTATTTGAGTCGAAATACTCAAACATAGAGAGTTCCATATTCCAGTGATGGATGGAACCATATGAAATTATTCTCTAATATGAAAATTGAGGATCGGGAGGACGGTGGTCATATTATACTCGCATTCATAGCGGTGACATATACTCTTCTAGAATGGGTATGGTTGAGATATATATCTAATTATGAAGGCATTTCCCTATAGGACAATCTCTTAGATGATGACACATATTCTAATTGGATGATTAATAGGGAATATTCTATATTGTTCTCTGGGAAAGTATGGGTCCTAGCAGACATCATAGAATAACTGATGACATATTTGCATGACTTGACATGGGAGGTTCACCCTAGCGTAACAAAAAATTACCATGTTCTTTGATATCATTATTTGTGGCCGAAAATAAAACATGAGATATCAAATTTCAATAGATGATTTTACACCTATCAGCAGGTGGAAGATGATCAACAATGCCAAATAGGGATTCTATAGCCTTTTCCATACCCATGTGAATGTGGGATGATGTTTTTATAGACATCGTAACCAGGCTACATACATAACCATGTAGAAATGAAACACGGTTGGTTATTGTTAATCATTTGGTGAAGGTCGCACATTTCATAACTATCTTAGAGACCTTTTTTATTGATGATTTAGGAATAATGTATGATAAGGAGGTCATACTTCCTTATAGAGAAATATGTTCAATTGTTTCTGAAAGAGATTCCCATGTTCCATCATAGTTCTGGAAGGGGATAAAGAAGGCCATGGGTATGAAGGTACTTTTGAGGAAAACCTATCACCCTCAGACTAATGGTATGGCAGAGCATACAATTTATGTGCTCGAGGATATGCTATGTGAATGCGTTCTTGACATTGGGTGTTCTTGGGAGAAAAAATAGTTCCCCCTTTGTGTTTTCATGTAACAACATCTTCCAGTATACCATTGAGATTCCTCCCTAAGAATCCTTGTATGGTATGCCTTGTTTCTCCTCTTTGTGTTGGTTGTAGGTCGGGGATGTAGATATCATTGGGCCTCAAATCGTGTATGATACTTTAGAGATGGTCCAACTGATTCAGAAGCGTACGATGACAGCTCAGTCTCGACCCATGTCTTATTCTGACAAGGGACAACGACCTCCTCAGTTCGGGGTCAGAGACCGGTTTTTCATGAATGTTATATCAAGGTTAGGGAATAGACATATTTTAATGTATGGTAATCTATCATCAATATTCATTGGACACTTCAAGGTTGTGAAGAATATTGGGAATTTTTCTTATCATTTGGCACTTCCTCGGAGATATCAGTCTATGCATGATGTCTTTTAGGTATCTCAGCTCTATTGGTATAATCCAGACCCATCCCATTCCTTTTAGCCAGATGAGGACTAGATGGATAAATACTCTTCCTTCTAGGCGTACTCAATTCATATTTTTGATTGGAGTGTGAATAAATTATAAGGTAGATCTATTCATCTTTTATGGGTGATATGGGAGCACAGTCAAGTACAAGATGAGACCTTAGAGAGGGAAGCAGATCTACAATCATAGTGGACAACACTCTTTGTAGATTTTACCTCGTTACCCTATAAGGGAAACTCATGTACAAGTATCTATAAATAGGGGAGGTTGTAAAAACCCGATACTTTTTCCATGGTACATTTCATTAAATTTTCATTTTTAACGACTTTAATGGTCATATTAAAGTCTGTTAATCAAGATAAGGAGTTCAAAGGGGTATATGGCGTAATTCTGGATGCTGAAGATCCAAAAAAGAAGAAATAATCCTATGAATAATTATTACGAGAAATTGTACGGTCCAAGGAGACATTTCATGTGACCTATTGCAAAAAGATTTAGATGTTACAAAACCATAACACATGGTTTGTTAATAGAATGGGAAACTATACTGAGAGACCATTCAGTCTTTTTCTAAGGGAAAAAACATTGTTCCTTGTTTGTATATGGTTTCTGAAACAATTTTCAAAATCCAGGTGATATAGATTTTATGGAATATTTTACATTTTTTCCTTATTTCCTTTTATGTTCTAATTATCTTTTCTTCTCTATTATGTATCAAAAAACCACCCATGTTTTACCTTGAGCTTTCAAATATACTCTCACTTCAATCTTTTAACACTCCTTCATATGGATTCCGATTTTCATTCCATCAGAAGCATTGGATAGCCCTCAGTATGGCTAATATCTTGTTCCCATTCTTACTCACTAAATGATACAATTAGTTTCACTATTTAGGTATAGGAGAATTCTCCCTATTTTTGGTAATTGAAAGGAAACTGTGATATACCCCAACTTACTTTGAATATGATGACGATACTCAATGATTCATCATCTAAGGCCCTATGGAAGGTGATCAAATAGTTTTCAATTTGATATCTGGTCATTTAGTAGTTAAACTCTTTTTTCACTGATCCTTCCTTTGCTTATCTCATTAAATTTGTTGATTTAGTCAATTTTAATTAATCAATGTGTCATAACATAGACTAATTGAGTCTTTTTTAGGGATTTTGTTATCACATTTTCTCAATATGGACTCCCTAGGGGTGTTCCACCTTAATTGGCCATTTTAGGCCAATTTCATAAAAATGGATGTTATGTTTTTTGGTTCCTGTTAGGTATTCATATTGATCCGGTCATTGTTACTTGTGTTTTTGACAAATCTGTGACCCCTCGTCAGTTTTTGGACCACTTATGCTTGGAATTTCCAATCTGACCCTCAGACTATTTGATATAGCATTATCCTTTTATTGGAGCCATGTACATAGAATTTCCCTTTTAGGAAAATATAATGGGTGACATTTATAGGTTGGCTAGGATGAGATTGGATAAAACCTTATAAATAAATTTGTTTAAATGGAATGGACCATGAGATGGAATGACCATCCATTATTATTATTTATCATTAATGAAATTGCATAATTGGTTTCTTATTTAATTTAAAATAATTTATGATATTTTTCATTATATATTATATCATATGAATTCTTCAATCATTGATATGATTGTATATTTCATTATAAGTAGGCGGTAGGCATATATCTTCAAGCCATTCTATTATTAGTATTCAATAGACATTATAGACCTGACCCGTTATGTACAAGTGCGTGGTAGGCATTTTATCCATGTACCACCTATACAACATATATATATATATACCATGTGACATGCTCATGGATTTCTAACATTGAGCTGAAGCAGGTAGACCATCCATGTATCCTTTAGGATCCTGGGTGGAAGGGTAATTGTTTAATTATATATTTCTTTACTTTTCTGATAGTAGATGTACACTATTAACATACAAGATCCACATGGATTATTAGTAAACAAGATTTATGGTGGCCTAATGATATTTATCTGATACCTTATTCGGGTTGTTAGTGGCACACAATAAGACTACAATCCTACTTGCAAATATAATGGAAAGAACCACTCTTAAATATGTTGACTCTTTTCATAAATAGAGTTTAGTAGAAGAGGACCTAGCATAGGCTCGAGATTCTTTTAGAAGCATATAGTGTTTGTTTCTATTTTTTTCTATTGTACTAGGTATTTATTTTTCTTACTTTTTAATTTTTTTACTAGAATTCCAAGAATTAATACTAGTAGCAGACACTTCCTATTAGACCCTTTTATTTATTATTCAGTATTCCATTGTATTTGTTATCTATTATTCCTATATTAACATATTCTATATTTTGATAATGTTTTTACTATTGTATGACACCATTACACTGTTGTTTCCTCTAACCTGGTGTAAATTATCCCCACTAATATTTCTATTCAATTCCATGCTACTAGTCAGAATCCCCTAGCTTATGGGGTGACACTCTAGGGGTCATGTGTCCAACTGGGATCGATGCATGTGTTACATGGCCGCTGAGTCTAGGACATCACAAATAAAATATCTCATAAATAAAGTTAAACTAAAATGAACCACATCATGAACTATGTCCTGACAAACTCCTTGATTTAATTTTTCTCACATTTAAATTCTTATACATTGAAATTATCGGATTACAAATATTTAATTTCCATCTCATTTTTATTCTCTTTTTTCATTAGTAGATCACAAGTAATTTATTTTATATCATAGGCTCTACATTTTTTACTTATAAAAAATTTCCTACCATAATCCATATTCAAATATTTTTCAAGGTTTTATTGAATGAATAGATTTTGTTTATTTCAGTGAGTGTTCTCTTCGTATGGAATGAAAGATTACAATTAAATGAATACTGAATTCCATTTGACACTATAAGACCTAATTGAAACTTAACACACTCTCTATATCTAATTATTGAAAAGAAATTTTGTTTTTTAGATTAATAACCACTTCAAATCATCACATTCATCATAAAATATTATTTATAGGTTTTAAAATATAAAATTTACTCATTTGTTGTTATATTAAATTCATGATCATACATTATAATTCCATATGATTTTCTATAAAAAAGATGAATAAATATTTAATTTTATATATTTATGGCATTGATGTTCATACATTGGAACATAATATATCATTTCATATTATGATCACAAAATATTTTTTTAAATTATTATCATTTTCAATTCCCAATTATAAAAAATAGTAATAATATCACTAATATTATTCATGTAAATAATAAACGATGTCTAATTATATAATCATGATGTGTTAAAAATTATAAAATGGATTCAACATTAATAGATTTTATTTCTACATAAAAATAAATAATTCAATAAATTCCCAAAAAATTAAAAATTGAGATAAATGTTTTACCTTACGATTCTTTTTATGATACTTATAACCATAAATCCAACCTAAATTTTAAATTTATGAAACCTAATTTCTACCTATATGATAAATGTGATGAAATTTATAGAAATCTTGGGGAGATGTCTCAACCTTACACACTGGTTTTCCCAAATATAAGAGGGTATAAAGATCTTTATAGAAAAGTCTATATCATATAAGGTGTCTTTATAAACAAAATAAAAAAGTTATCTCATAATTACATTAGATAGACTAACCTTACCTGATATATAAAAAATATAATATAATTATAATAGATATCCATTATCCGTCCTTTAACAAATTTTTAACAAAAAATCCACCCGAGTTATTTTTCTTCAATAATATTAGAAAAACAATATCTACAAAATCTTGTGATGTATTCCCTACAAATATATGCTAATATTTATTTTTTCAATCTACATTTACGGTTTCACCAACATATTATTGAATTTTCCTGAAAATATACTCAACCTTCATAATATTTAAGACATTAATTTGAATATAAGGATCTTACAATATCCTTTCCAAAAATACATGGAGATTTAATTTTCATTTCTATTGGAATCCATTCTTCTTTATTTAACACACATTCGTATATAATTATATTAAAAAATTATAATCTCATCTACAAAATTCCCTGGTGAATTTCAAACTCTATAATATATTTATATTTACAATTTTTTAACTATACACAACATCCAATATATAATTCTTAACACAAATTGACATCATGATTCTTGAATCTTCATTGAATAAAATACCTCAACTATCAAGTGTGTTCAATAATCCTCTCTTTTGATTTGTTCACAATTTCAATATTAATAATTCATGTCAAAATAATCATAATTAATGTTATTATATATCCCCTATATTGTAAATAAATACAATAATTATGAGAGTAGGTGGAATCATATAGTTAAATCCAATGTGTAATTAATTATTCCACTCTTGGTATAAAAAATAAATGATCATTGAATAATATTATTCTATCTAATTATGAAATAAATATCTATAAAAATATAGAATATTATATCATGTTATATATTTTTTATATATGACATTAATGTTGTTTTAGGTTAGTATCAGCTGATATTAATCCTTGGAAATGATCATTCGGGAATGAAAATCTAAAACATTGTACTCATCTCATCACTCCGAATGAAAAAATTAATAAAACATGAAAAATTTCTTGACAAAGCACACATGAAAGTCCCATAAACAACATCATTTTATATTAGTTAATTATTTAAAATTCAAACAATTAATACTATATTTAACTATTTCAAAAAAAGTGTGATACAATATGAATAAATTATATATTAATGATTATATTTCAGAAAATTCCAAACAAAGTGAATTTTGGTGGAATATTACTTTGAAAACTTTTCAAATTCCCATAATCAAATATTTTACAAGGAGACAATCTGATTCAATCTCAGCAATGTTAATCACCATGTAATAAAAACCTAAAAAATTATAGATCATGTGAATATGGTGAATTCTTCAATCATATATATATAATAGAAATACATTACATTTTTTTAATTAAAAAATGAATATAATAATGATCATTAATTCATCATATAAAAGGCAGAAATACAATTTATATCAATAAGGTGGAATATAATAAAACCTTAATGAGAGTATTAGGTTGGAAATTTTCATCAAAAGTAAGATACATAATTCATTATTCCCTTTTGTTTTTGTATATCCTCCTGATTTTTATACAAATTTTCTAATTACCCTATTGGGAATCATAGATTACTTTATTTCGGTAGCAGAGATATTGTGTGTGAAATTCTTCCTAATATATTCCAAAACTATTCAATAAAATTATAGAATATTCTTTAACATAATTAGTATCTACACATGTGTTTTTAGAATGCTTATATATTCCTTTGAGTAATGTACAACATTCTTTCACCTTCAACACTATTCCAGATCAGTAATAGAGTTGTTAAAATTTTATATCCTCTTTGTTAAATTTTATTTCATCTCATATAATATCATATTTCATTATAACAGTATCATTTTTCATAATTAATTTAATTTTTTATCCATTTAAAATTTGATAAGGGAATATGATCAAAAACACATATGAAATATGGTTATAATTTTTGGATCTTTTATACGGATTATTAGAAATTACGTTTCACCAAAACCATCATCTTATTGTTTAAAATGTAAAATTATTCCATTATGTCATTTAATGGTTTTAATAGTACAAAAATTTATTCACAGTGTAGTTGGGGTTTGGCTTAGTGGTAAGAACCCCATAATACTACATGAAATTGGAGGGTTCAAAACCCAATGTGCGCAGGTTACTGTAGCAGCAGCTGTACTGTTGATCGGTGGGTACTGTAGCGGCGGCAGGGCACTATAGTGGCGGAGGTACTGTGTGGGTACTGTATTAGCCGGTTTACTATTAAAAGAATAGGAATTTGGGAAAAAATTGGGTCTATAGGCTATGTAATTGGCTACTAGCCCACTGGGCCTTCAGGCTATGTAATGGGTCTCCCTCTACCCAGTTAAAAGAGTTCTTTGCTATGCTTTTTTAATAAAAATGAGCCTTCATCCCGAACCTTTAAAAAAATGTATTCACAGTCATGAAAAATAGAATTTCATTCATATCCTACTAAAAAATTAATCTAAACCTCCTTTTTCATTGTGTTATTGTTCATGGAATACTTTTGTTTATTCTTAGAAACATTTCAAATTTGAATTCAAAACAAAACAAACCATTCATCATCAAATACCTTTGATTATAACTTATAATATTCTTAATTTTGAACATTTAAATCAAATTTTTATAATTAATAATAGCATTAATATTCATTAAAAATATCATAAGTACAACAATTATATTATTTTTCACACTCTCACTCATGCTAGAGGTAGATAAATCTCTTTCCATATATTATGTACTTATCATTATCTAAGAGTGTCTTTAAATTTAAAATAAATTTATTCGAAATAAAATATATCTTATTTTGTTCCAAAAATATATATCAATGTTCTTAGTTGTTTTATAAGAACTACAATATCCAAAATATTATAATTTCTTTTCATGGAATTTAATATATCCTGAATTTAATAATTGTTTAATGAATTTTATTCATTAATTAGGAGTTATTTTGGGAAAAAATATACTACATAATAATTAATCAACCATAAATTTATTCCTGGTATCATCATCATTTTTCTCCATCCATCATTATACTATATTAGATTTTGGACCTAAAATATTCACGGAACAAGAAATATCTGAAAAATAATTTTAAAAAATGTATGGAACCCTTTAAATTATTAAATATATTGATTAATAACTATATGATCATATGATTAAATTTCTATTATATTTTTGTGAATTCCAATATGTTTCATCCTTTTGGTATTATGTTTTAGTGCCTTTTCACTTAATAGTTTTTAAAGATACACCTGATCTTTTTGTATATTTTTTAATTTAATTTTCGATTCTTAGAATCATATATTGATGATTCATTTATAATCATATTCGAATTTTACAATATATTTACATCCTTTTATAATATTTTCTACATAATCATAATGATATTGTTTATTTTCATTGAATGATATATTAGGTTCCAAAATCATACGAGATGGTTCCCTGATTAAAAATCCCAGATAAAAGATGAATATTTTAATGTAAGTCTATTTTCGTCCAGAATTATCTTAGATTCTTGTATCACATGTTTTGTATTCATCCACTAATTCTATATAGTTTACCATGTATATTAAAAATTAAGAGCATTTAGGTATCTTTATTTCTTGTGGATTTTTCAAAAATAATAACATTTTGTCTGAATCATTTTTCAAACATTTTCACTCATCTTTAATGTGGGTGATCTCCACCTAAATTTTTTTCCAAATCCTCAAATATGAGTAACAATAATTTTTAGAAATATATATATATATATATGATTTACATTAAAAAAAATTTATTTTATAAATTCTTATAATTATTTCCATCCATAGTTATTCTTGTTTCTAATTTAGGATTGTTCCAACATGATATTTTTTCTATTAGATACAGATAAAATATGTGAATATGTAATGGTAGAAAAGATTTCCGTGTAATTTTTAATTGATTTGGCCAATAAATTTTCATATACGATGCATAATAATTACCTATCATGATAGGAGTATGGGGAAACTTATTTTTCCTACTCTTTTCAATTGTTGTATTCTTTATAAATACATGTTTTATCAACAGATGTATTTAAAATATATATAACATAATTAAGTCTAATTAGGAAACCATAAATCAATATAGGTCCGTTGTTATCTTATTTATTTGATGTTTATTTTCCAACATTATTTAAATTCTCTTTTCATATCGTTATTCAAAAATTTATTAAACTTTTTGACAATGGTTGTTTTGATAACGAACTAATAATATTCTTTATATCTTTTCTTAATAAACAATTTCTAAATTTTAAAATGCAATAACTGAAATCATTCTAATGAAAGGATTTTGGAGTATCTAATTTGAGGTGGAACCTATGATCCGAAATCACTTATTATGGTCCGTTATGGAATGCCCAAAAAATATTGTGCAAGGGGTTCATGTTGGTAACTAATTAAAAAAATTAAAAATGTATTCTCCAGTACTACTACAGTTATTCAGTGAATTTATGTAACACTTTTGTGTCTACAGAATTATTATTCTAATGAATGAGTAATAATTATAACTAAAATCAATAAAATAAAATATGTTTTCGTAATGATTTTGAACTACAATATAGATTACTATGTCCCCAGAAGACTATCGTTCACCAATAAAGAATTATTATAAAGAAAATATCATCCAAGGGTGTATCATTGATTACTTATTCATATTACAAACCTAATATAATTTAGGCACCATCTTTCTCCATCTTAATACCAAATTTATACTATACCACACAGATGTATATTATTCATGATGATATGTATACCATGTGAAAAATTTTAACCATATATTTTTCATCTTAATATAAATATTATAGTGGAAACCATGAAAAAAATTAGTTCTTATTATATAAGTATATTAGAGAATAGTCTTTTTAGTCCTCCAGAAAGAATGATAATTTTAATAATATTATGTTAGACTCATTATTATTTTTCCTCAACATAAATTCACATGAACGGTATCTCCTATAAAATGATGGATATTGTAATTATCATAAACTAAAATGGTGATCAGTATAGAATGGTTGCTGATATTTTACACTATTTTATAAACAATATATATATTAAAAGTATTATCAGTTCATCTATATATATTATATATAAATTTTATAACTATTTATACTAACATTATTATTTATTTCATCTCATGTTCTTATACAAATTCTTATATATTTAAATTCAAAATATAATATTTTCATAACAAAAAATGAAAAACATCCATGATATATAATACATTGATATTATTTATATAATGTTTTTCCAAAAACTTATATCTTATTCTATAATAAAATTTATTTATTTCTAGCTAATTACCTTAGTCAAAATCTTTCTTAGGAACCATGATATATCATAAATTAAATTCATTATAAAATCAACAGTTTCTTTTTAATTATTTTTCATATCTATATAAAATCATGTTCTGCTGAATATTATAATCACCCATATATCATATAATCTCTTCCTATAATACTTTCCTAATAGGGAACCATGATAATAAGTATTAAAATATGATGGTTTTTATATTATTTCTCATATTGAATTGTAATCCATTTTAAAAATTTCTATTTTTAAATGGAAAAGAACAATTTGTGCATTTTATAATTTATTCTCCATAAATAAAATTATTTTTGGCCTTTTTTAACTATAAAAAGCATTTTCAAATCTCCCACCTCACAAATATTTCAAAAAATAAATGAAACTTATGTATTAATGAGTGATTCTTATGTATTTATAGTGTATAGTTTTTATTTCCTAGATGATTATTTTTCATTTTTAAATTTTATAGAAAATTTATTTTGAGATGATGAATAATCATTATTGTCCATAGAGTTTACAGTATACTGTAATTAAAATAACATTGTGAAATAGAGGTTTTTTTTTATGATGTCTCATATTCCTCTATAAATAAACCCAAAAATTATTTTAAATAGTCCTTCTAATGTATATTCCATTTTGTTTTTCTCCTTCTTGGTTAAATGTGTGAACATTGTGTCAACCGTTTTAAATTCATAGAATTTTCATTTTTTCACTCTATGTTCAAAATGACCCTTAAAAAATTTTCAATTAATCATTATAGAAATTAAAAAATCTTTTACTATAGTATATATAACAAAACATACATAGATTACTATTTATCCTTATTGGATTTCCTATTAATCCATTTTGAATTCAGCCAGCATCAAATTTTTTTCCTATAATCAACCATTGTAATGAATCATATGGAAATTAGATCATCCATAAGAAAACTAGTGATCCCAATTGAAACCGTGACTCACATAACTTTTACAATTTTTTAACTCTCATACAATGTGTAAGTGAACATTATATTAAATCATTGACAAAGCAATTTTTTTTAGTTTTAAAAAATAATTATTTTAATTATTTAAATAAGATTATGGTCACATTAATTCATCTCGAGTACCTAACCACAACATCATATTTATTTGGAACAACATGAAGTCCCCTTTAATATTCCACAAAATAATTCCAATTCTTAAGGATGAATTTAAATAAATCATAGATTAATTTAATGGTGTTTCAATACTATTTTCATTTTAATTATAGAGACATCATCAAAATATGTTTTATAAGATATAATAGTCCAAAATATTGATAAATATATGGATGAAATTTCAAAATCATAAATAAAATTTTTTAATAAAATTATAAATAGAGTTCTAAAATTAAAAACTATGTGCTCTTCATATATTTATCCAAAACACAAAAAAATTTGTTTTAATGGATCCTATATATAGAATTCCAAAAAATATATATTTTTGAACTATATTTTCCAATAATATATTATTAATATAATGGAATTTTTTATATTAATATAATCAGTTCTTCAAAAATTTACATATGAGTATGAATATCTATGAATATATAATGTCTACATAAAACATTAAAATAATCTACTTACATTATATAAGGTTTTCTTAAACCCTATTGATGTATTGAAAACTTGATGCATAATATTACCATTAATGGGAAATCCATTCCATATAACCATAATAAAACATGGCCTCTCTACACTACATCCATGATATACTCATTAACACATGATGACATTATATCTCTTAAATCATTATTAAAAAAATGACAAAAAACGCCACGTGGGTTCAAAAATAGTAGAACTTGATCACACCACATGTATCAGAACACTGTTATCTCATGACATAAAATATTTACCAAATATATTGGAGGCCTATATATCACCCTAATCATCACATAACTATAAAATATACATATATGTTTCATATTAATATAAATGTTTTCAAAAATCCATCAAATCATATCTGAAAAATAAGCACAAAGATTGTTTCATAAAATATACTACAAGGAATAAAAAATTCATGTACATAATGAATTTGGATTATTTCAATATAAAAATATCACATGTAAATCATGATAAATATTAAATGAGATTGATATCAATTTAAATTAAATTCATATAATATTTCATGAGGATTTATAAAATTATAAGAAGTTTCATCTAAAAATTGAAAAATATTTTAATTAAACAATATATTAATAAATTTATTCATGTCTAATATAGTAAATAATATTTGAATTACTTAATCTAATCCTAATAATTTTTGAATAGATTCTATATAATGAAATCTAAGGAATGTGGTGGGGCAGAAAAACATAATCTGAAATAAATCATTTACATTCCATTTAAAAAAATGAAACACATTGAATGGAACCATAAGAAATAATGACAGATATAAGGAAATACATGAAAAATACAAAGATCAAGGAAACGGAATAAAAAATATTTAAACTAAAAATAAGAGATCATGAAAATTCCAATTAATTGTATAATTATTGGATAATTATAACAAAATGAGATGAAAAATTTGTGGAATTAATCTAAAACCCAATAATACTATATGATATGAAAATATATGTGTTCTTAGATATAATTAATTGAATATTTATCCAATGTAAAAAATATAACAAAAAATTATAGATTTCAAGGTTATATTGGTGTAGAAACACTTAACTTTACTCTCGACACATTGAACACATTCTAACCACTTATATATTAATAATTTTCATATTAATCCCTTATCCAATATAGTTATTCAAATATTTTTCCCTTCATAAAATAAAATTATAATCATTTATTACACACATATTAATTTTTTATACATTATTTTTATCATTGGATGTTTGTAATATTTATGACATTTAAAATCGAGCACTATAGTATTATTGATCTTTGTCAATTGAATATAACATTCCTTACCATATTAATTAATATAGAGTAATACTTTTAAAAATGATTTTGAAATCCATTATTCATTTTATGAAATATAAGAGTATGTTTAATGTGAAAATTAATTTTTTTTCTGTATATTTTGGTTAATTTTTGGGATAATAGTGAAATAGTTTTTATTAATAATTAATTTTTGGGTTGCCCATCCATAACCATAATAATAATTTAAATTAATCTATAATATCATATGTTATATTACATAATGTTTTCATAATAATTTGTTATATATATATTTAAATGATATTATATAAACATTTATAGGGGAGGTCAAACCATTCAAATAAAAACATGAAACACTATTATGGCACATAGAATGATGACAAGAATTATAGGGATGATCAAATTTGAAACCATGATTGAAAAATATATTAAAATTAACAATTTAATTTATTATGTAAAGATAAAAAAAATTCCGCATCGAAAATATGTTGTCCTTATTGTAACTATGTGGGTCATATTTTCATTGTCTTTACATTAGGGGTTAGTCGTTTGTAAATCCACAATACACCACTTATGACAAAAATGTATAAGAATTAAAGGATGACCAAAAAAACTTCTTTAGAATGAATGGTATCTTTTTTGATGCATAAAAAAATACATTGTGATGGGGATGCAGTCTCTCTAATTCTCCCCACACCCCACCAATGCTACATTGAGGAGGTAATTTAGGGCATATTGTAATGTAACTTAATGAACTCTCATATATTTTGACATCATTATTATATACGTATTTATTTTCACCCAATGTGTAAATGATGTTATCCCATGTTTCATGTAAAAACCGGATACACCCACAAAATTTTGGTAGGATTCATCACTCCGAATTAGAAATCAATTCATTATAGTGTTTTTTGTGTGGAATAATATACTTTAAATGAATTACTATTGGTAATATTTAGATAAATCCCTCTAATTGGAAAGAACAATGGATTTTCAAATAATTTAATTCACAAATAATTTCATTATGATTCCCCTTCAGAAGATGTGATTCAGGAAGGGAAGGCACAATAAATGATTGTGGTGAAGAAACATATGTTAATTCTTTCATGAAGGGACCTATAATCAAAAGACATAGAGATTTGAATTGTCTGAATTCCATTTCAAAGGGACCATACAAGCTCATTTTACTGAGGGTTGATTCATGTGATGTCCTTAATGCAAGGATCACAAGTTCTTAGTTTTTGGAGTTAAGTTCTAGTATATCATTCACATACATCCTGAATATCATAATTGTTGTGAAAAAATACCCCAAGGTAACATTGCTGCATTTTTGGGTTGATTGTGTTTGATGACAAAGAAGGATTCCATGGTGAATTCTCATGTTACAGAGATATTTTTGTCCATCCATGTTGACAATGAACCATGACAAAGGAATGGATGGTCTGCAGGTATTATAAATGATAAAATATAATGTGGCATCATTTTCAATTGATCGCTAAATTTTTTAGTTCAAAAAATTGATGTTTGGTGAGCATCGCGAAATATTGATTTCCTTGAAGATCTCATAAAAATATGTAAAATTCATGAGTTTCTCAAAGATAGGCTTCATGGATAAGATTTCACAAAGACCAGAGGAATGTTGATGGTGATAATTCGTGATTATGGCGAGCTTTATGAATGGGAGAGTTGAAGACCAATGCGGCGGTGAAGGGCATTGTGAGGGTAGCATCGTTGAAAAGATGTGAAGGAATTAACAGGATGCTCCATGATTACGAAAAGCTCCACAATCGTAAAATTTCCATGGTGCTTCAAGATTTTGAGATAATTTTGGAAAGAACTTCCGAGCTCCATGCATTGTGACGAAATGGAGTTAACTTCATGCAGAAGGTTTGAGGGTCGGTGGAATCTTCTATAAATAAGCCTGAACCCCCTCGGGAGAGGAAGAGATTTTTTGATGAAATTAGTTTTCTCTCAACTCATGAAGGGGGTTCGTGAACATAGCATTCTTCGAGAAAGAAGAGCTTCACCGCGACTATGATAGACCTGCGAAAGTCATGTGCTCTACCTTGGCTCGGTGAGCATCGCGTGGGAAGTCACACTATGATGACTTGAGCTCCATGAAGATCTATGATTTGCGAAGTCTTGAGATTTGTTAAAAGTCATGGACTTTGCGAAATTTTATTTGATATTTTAGAAATTGGGTGCTTCGTGGTGGAGGGTGCTTTCCAAAGGTACTTCCTAGAGGTTGTTTCTTATTGCTTAGTCATAAAGGAGTATTCATCAGTGGGTGAAATTTTGACATCAATAGATAATCTAAATTCAATTATGTATCCATTAAATAGTGATATTTAAGCGACCTACTAGTCTATAAACTCTGAGTGGATCTTCTGAAGAAGCAGTGAGCTCATATCAGTGGAGAGAGAAGTGAGTTTTAAAATTGTGAGTGGTTGTAAGCCTGGAGGGACAACAAGTTCGCTTAGAAATTGTATACAGCAGTGCACTTATAGTGGAACTGGTACATCAGCACACTGTAGGTGTATGCTCCTTGGATGTTTCCCAGTGAGGGTGCACCAAGTATAAATCTATGTGTCATGGGCATGCTTTAAGGTTTATTCATACTCTGCATCGGGCAGAAGAGAGAAGAGGGTTTTGTCTAACAGAAAAAAATATCAAAAGGGGAAGTTGTTTTAATCTGTCATACCATATTTCACTTCCCTCTCAGAGTATCTAGCCTAGGGGAACTAAGAATTCATATCAGAACGAATGGTTGATATCTGTTTCACTCTCAAATAGAGGTCATTAGTCATAATGTTATTCTGATCATTGACGGGAACAATTTTATAATATGGGAGAATCAGATGCAACACAACCTTCGATATTTGGTAATGGATGTGTTTACAACAGCAATACACTATATCACAACTGATATTAAGGGGTTCATTATCAAAAGTGGAACGAAGATAATTGGATGCTGACACAACGTGAATCAATGCTTTAGTGGGATCCATATATAATGATATCTACTCAAAGGTGATGTCATAAAAACACTCACATGCCACATGGGAAAATTTATTAAATATATATTCAAGATATAAAAAGGTCAGGGAAGTCACGTTGGATGTCTTGTGGAACAAGTATGAAGATCTGAGATTGAACCCAAATGAATATGTTTATTTATTCGTTGATAGTGTAAATGTTGTAGTGGAGGACATGCTAGGCCTTGGAGAAGTTATTGAAGACATAATGATTGTGAAGAACTTCTTAAGGAAACATCAACCTCGGTTCAATCTGAATGTCTCAGTTTTGAAAGATAAAGAACTGAAAGAGCTGACATTGGATAATCTGCACATCACCCTTGTTTCTTAGGAAATGATAAATGATGATATGGATGTTGTAGAAAAGGTGAAATCCTAAAAGGTGTCATTCAAAGCCATGAAGAAGCTCACCATTGATGATTCTCATGAATAAGAAGAGACAAATGGTGTGATTTTATTCCTCTCCTCAAATCATCAACGAGGAAAAGTAATGTCTAAAGGGAACTTCCGCTTATTGTTTTTTATGTGGAAAGGATGGACATCGTGCGACAAGGTGACCAAAAAAGTTCCAAGAGGATGATGATATCGATGAAATCGAAATTCCCAAGAAAAAGTCATCATCCTATGGGAATAGAAAGAAACAATTCAAGATAAATTTATTTAAGAAGAAGAACCTTCTTTCCAAATAATGTGACAGTTCAGATGAGTCTGAGGATGAGGACGTCGAAGAGATAGAGAATTGCAGTGACTGTGGAGAAAATGCAATGGAGGCAGTTATCGGTAGTTCTCAGAAGGATGAGACCAAAGCTGAAAAATAAGAAGAATGAGTTGAGGGAAGATTTGACATGGAAGCTGAAATTGATGTTTCCCTTAAAGAGATAAATATTTTGAGATCTAAAACGAACAAATCCAACAAAGTGGCCCATGATGCCAAACTCTATATGCAGCAACAAGAAGATGAAAAGTATGAGTTAACAGAAAAAATTGAGGAAAAAATTTCATCATTACCAGAAAATTTTGAATTAGTTAGTGAGTAGAAAATTAAGATTTTATAATAGAATAAGGAGATTGGTGTCTTCAATATCACAGTGAAATATCACGTCAAGCGTATTGATGAGCATGAAGAAGAAGTTGTCGGTCTGGTACGAAAAGATAAAGACCAGGATAAAAAATTAATACCCAAAACATTCATTAGAAAGAAAGTCATTTCGAAGACTGAAAAGATGAATGAGGAGCCTAGTAGTTCCGTAGGAAAGAATAAGAAATCGAGCTTAGATGTTAATGTTGATTCTAGGATTTACCAGAAAAAAATCTTTGAAAATTGAAGTCACACTGAAAGCACCCATTCTAAGATTAAAGGATGATTTGGGAACAAATTATAATCAAAATATACAGAGATCCCAAGGGGAAACTAGAAGTTTATAAGTTACACGAAGTAATTCTCCTTATATGAGGTGTTATTGTGGTGGAAAGATGGGACATTCACAGTATGTGTGTTCCATAGCCAAGAGATGTCAAAGGGAACAAGAACAGAGGTGGCAGCCAAACAGAGAACAGTTATACAGAATAAATGGGTCTATCCCAATGAGATGGATGAAGATGGCACAGTGATTTGAGACAAATCAATATTGGTGTGCAAAAAATACTCACAGATAGAGGGAATCGATGTTGATGAGAAATTTATCAACGGTTGAAAGACTATAGACAATCAGATTATTTATAACCATTTCAGTGCAATGGAAGTTTAATGTTTTCTATTTGGATGTAAAATCTACATTTTTGAATGGGGTTCCGAGGAATGAATTGTATATCGAGCATCCTGATGGCTTAATCATTCATGAAGATGAGAACATGGTTTTCAGACTGAAGAAGGCATTGTATGGGATGAAACAAGAAACAAGAGAATTGTAATCAAGGCTTGATCAGTATTTGACGAAGCATGGTTTTCAATGTGTGGGAGTTGATTACAATATATATTTCTGCAACAATAGTAATCAAAGTATTATGGTCCTAATTTATGTCGATGATATAATATTTGGAAGATCAGATGAAGCTCAGTGCAGATAGTTTTCGAATTCATGAAAAGTGATTTTGAAATGTCAATGATTGGAGAGCTAACATTTTCCTTGGTCTACAGGTTACACAAGGAAGGAATGTAACATTCATTTCTCAATGCAAATATGGTAAGGAGGTTTTGAAAAGATTTGGTATAGAATATTCCAAATATATGAAGTCTCTGGTTGCTAACTCGATGAAATTATGGAATGATGATAATGGAAAGATAGTTAATATCACAGAATACATGCATATTATTGGGAGTTTACTATACCTGATAGTGAAGAGACCTGATATTGTTTTTGCCACCTTCCAAGAAGCACAATATCAAACCAATACCAAAGAAAGCCACATGCTTGCAGTAAAAAAATAATACTTTGGTGTATCAAGGGAATGGTTGAATTTGTTTTGATGTATAACATAAAATCTCAGACTAATTTGTTGGTATATACTGATTCAGATTGGGCTGGTTCAGTAGATGAATGGAAATCAACATCAGGAGGTGGATTATATCTTGTTGGACTATGTATTTCATAGTTAAGCAATAATCAAGATTTCATTTCATTACACACCACAGAATCTGAGTATATTTTGGCCACTCAAGCATGCACACAGTTATTGTGGATGAAATAGAAGCTTGATGATATGAGATTTTAAATGATCTCTCTGATCGTAATCTAGTGTGATAACTCAAGTATTATAAATCTCAGCAAAAAATGCCTTCCATCACTAAAGGAGAAATCTCATTGAGATAATGTAACATTTTATCACATAGAAGGCTGAGCAGGGAATCATGAAATTGGAGTATGTGCCTACAGAACTACCGGTTGCAGATATTCTGACAAAGGCCTTACCAAATGAGGCATTTTAAAGGCATCGAATGGAACTAGGAGTTCAGTTAACTCGTAGATCTTGAAAAATTGTGGATGTGGTACCCACTCTTCCAGAAGTATGGTGTGTTTTTAACTAATGCATTGATAGGTGTTCTAACCCTGTTACAGACAACAATTTAGTGCCCATTGGGTTCGTTGGAAAAGGGGTAGAAAATAGTGATTGTTCAATGGGGAGATAGTGTGAGTATTTGATAAATCATGAATGATATAGGGAGAATCTAGTGGAGTAGCGAAACATAGAGATTAATAATTTCGGGGGAGATTATTATGTCTAACTATGCTATAAGTGATCGATCAAAGTATAGATATAATGATATCTAAGGATCGTGATTAAAGTAGAAGAGTGACGTTGGAATGGTGTGAGAAGGGTTCCAGCGACTAACAATTAGTATCAATTAAGAAATTGGTATCAGTTTGGTGTCAAAGGATGGTTTATGAAATGAATTGATTCATTGATGAATGTAACACCCCAAGGTTCTACGGTAAGCTTCTCTTTGAATAATTCAATAGTGTGTGTTGTACGCAACATCGAGTTCTAACACACCACAACCAATCAAACTAGCCGTTATGAATAGTAATACCTACTTCTTGAAATTTTATAAATTTTACCCTTCAAAATGGACTTCATTTTTGGATTCGTAATATTAAAATTAGCTTATGGTGAAATTTTGGTACTTTTCGGATAACATTCTTATTTTGATGAATAGTGAAAATTACTATCATGTAATTAAAAACAACTTTTTTAATCGAATTAATTAATAGTGATAAATTATTAATTTGAGTGGTTTTAATGTATATTTAAAATATATTTTTACCATTTAATACAATGTTGGCCATTGGATGTAACTTCACATTTAAACCAGACATAAACAAGTGTCAATCTTTTGATAGTTATTATCTCTTAAAAACACGCTATTTGTTTTGACGATGGGAATTAATTTTTAAATTAATTAATGAAACTGATATGTTTTGAATTTTGTAAAATAGACATCATTTTTTAATTTATAATATCGAATATAGCTTAGGCCTAATTTTTGGTATTTTTCTGGAAACTTTCATTTTTTTGATGAATAGTGAAACCACTAAGTGGTAGTTAAAAAACTGAATTTTTCATAAAACATAATTTTACCGCTTTTCTGAGTGGAATTTCAAAACACCAAGAGACACGGTTAATATCAAGAAGTTAAATGGGGTTCAATGAGATGAAAATAATTTTTGGTGAATAGTAACTTTTTACTTTTATTCACCGTGGTTAAAAGTAAATAGGGTAAATAAGGGTAAAAATGATATTAATATTACTCTAAAAAATGACATAATTATATTATACAAGTTTATTTCTACCAAAAACAACCTTAGGAATAAAATATAGTCATTTTGGTCCACTTGGATTAGATTAGGACATTTATTATTATTTAATTCAAAGAAGAGTTAAAAGAGTTAAAATCAAAGTTTAGTTAATAAAACATTTTTCATATAGGGTTATTAATAAGATAAATTAGATTGTAAATATTTATTAGAAAGATAAAATTATTTCCTACATAATTATATTTTATTTTTAATTTTTATACATTATATAATTTAATTTATTTATGACACAATGATGATGCAGTAATTACCATAATAGTGAAAAAATTAAAATAATTGATATTATAAATAATCAAATAAATATAATTTGAGTCTTTTTAAGAATTAAACTAATTTTCTATGTTAATATGACATGTTTGGATTGACGTAATTAACCTTTTTCAAAGTAATCATTCTGTTATGATTTTTACAAAAATAAATTATTGAATATTGTCAAAATTGACATAAAAGAGTTTTTAAAACAAATATTATATTATTAATTGATATTAAATTAAACAAAATCTAAGGTTCTTCCAAGAGACTTATATAATGATATTTGTGTCATTAATTGACCACTTTTGGGTCGCTTAGATGTATATAGTATGTTTATTAACCATATAGTATAAAAATACAAAGAGACATTGTAAAAGTGAAACTAATTAATTAAGAGTTAATACTTAAAGATAAGGTTAATATAATGACCCAAACAACTTTAAATTCTATTGGTTGAGTGGTTTTCGACCCATCCACACCGTAAACTTTAAATAATCCACTTTGGATCCATTAGAAAGAAAATAAGAATTTTTTATAAAATAATAGTTTTAGCTTTTCCAAAGGTGCCCCTAACCTCTCTTATAAAAGGGAACTCCCCCTTCTCATTAATTCAGACCTTCAATGCCATTTTTTTCGGAAAAACCCTGAACAAATACTCTCTCAACTTCCCTCACTACAACATAGAGGCCTTAGTTTGATCAGAAATCCAACCTAAGGATCCCTTTTGATCAAATCAAAAGGAAGAACCCGAAAAAGATATAATGTTTTCACCACCCTCTTTCAAGTTCCTTTCTTCTTCAACTTCTTCTATATTTTTTTTCTATTCTAAAATAATAACTCCAGTATCTTATATATACTGTGATGTTATTATAAATATGGTACAACCATATTCAGTATTCTATCTATCCTTTGAATTTCATGTCATCATATGTGCCTACATACGGCTTACCGTCACCACGTCGTGGTGTAATTGTCATTCAATAATTTATTATTTGTATGGGTATAAGAATGACATTTAATTCATGTAAATAATAAATATAACATTATAATTATTCTTTCTATATGTTATACCATCCAATTATATATTATTTTAACATCAAAAGTATGATATTGTCGCTCGTGCGTACATACGGACTACCGTCTCCACGAACGTGATGTGATTCATTCTCCATCATATCCATTCAAGTATAATTATAATTTGATGATTAAAAATAATGTTTATGGGATTGATATAATTCTGGATATCAATATTATATAACATATCCATAACAAACACGGCTTACGTAACAAACAATATAAAGGAAAATGAGTAAGTTAACACCCGAAATGACGATAATACAAAATATTATTAACTAATCAATGTTAAAAGATCATATATGATATCATATTAATGTAAATTATTCTTGTATAATTCAATAACAATTGTTTCACCATTATACATGAGTTTAACCTACCGTCAACCAAGGGTAAGTACAATGTAAGGGGTTTCTAATCTCACTTTTAATTCCGTGAGAATTCCATTGTTCACCACTTATTTATTACATGTGGTATGTGTACTGATCATGCTTTTATTTATTGTGTTATATACTTTAATTAATTTACATTTACATCATCATTGTATGATCCCTATTTCATGGGTGTATGTTTTGTATGTTACCAAATTAGTAAGGGAATTTGAAATTTCAATTTCCACTCATTCGGCTTTACGCATACTTCATTTATTATTTTAATCCATGATTTTGTGTAGAATAACTATGCATTGGATTATGTCATAATTTCCACTACCATTTCAGTGGATATAATTTTTATACACATAATCACTCTATTGATAAATTCTCAAGTCATCGGTATGAACTTGATAAGAGTAATTTTAACTCAATCTCCATTTGTTGAGTTAAATATCCAATTCATTGGTGTTGTTTTTACATGAATATGTGTGAATGTCATCTGATTGATTTCATCTAAATATCCAATAATATTGAGTTTATTTATATTTTTGACACATAATTATGTCGTTGATCTAACCTTGACCTAAGGATATGGTCTTTATAAGATAATTCATCTCAATTTACATTCCATTGAGACTTCTTTGTTGTTATACACCAAATCACTTTTATATGGTGTATATAATGTAATTTGACATAGTATATCATGAATCCCTTTATTCTCATGATATTATGACGTTTTGATTACCTCCATTATTTGTATTCAACTATCTCTCTTTTGGTTAGAAACTCTAACTAAAATACATTTTTAAGTGTTTTAAAGATTGATTATTCTAAATCATTCTCATTAATGTCCATGTTTTAAAAATGGTTTTAAGGATTTATTTATATGAACATTAAAGTTTTAAAATCCAAATTCCTTTTAAATGATTCAAAGTGGTATGGGACACATTGATTATAAAATCTATTTTAAATGGATTCTTGACAAATAGTGTGACTTTTAAATTATTTCAAGAAAACGGGGGATATTTCACTCTAATTGTTTTCATGATTATTTTCATCTATGTAAATATCCTTCATCATTCTCGATTGAGGTTAATATGAGACAATACAATCTTCCATATTGTGTCGAATGAGTTATGTTTGACTGTGGATGTGTTATTTTTATACCATTCATAGTTTGTGGATAAAGTATTGACATTTCGTATGATAGTTTTAATACGAATGATTATCTTATGTTTAAAACATTTCATATGAGAAATGCATTGGACTTAGTAAGTGACGGGAGGAGACCACTATAGCTCCTGGATGCATCGGTAGGTCTCATGAGACAAACTAGTGTCTTGGCAGGAGGCCTTGACAAAATCTTATTTGTAGTTTTGGCACAAGGCCTTGGATATGTGGTTATGATAGTCTGGAATTATGCATTCCGTCATTTTGAAAGTTGTTATTAATAATTTCATGTGATTATTCGACTATTATAATATCCATGTGAATAAGTAAATAGAATTATTTAATTTTATCCTTTCCATATTATGATGAAGTTCAAGTTTAAAAGGCTTTTGTTTTTGTTATACATTGCCTTGAATTTTTATGTTTATTTTTGAAAGTTTCCGCTATATTGTTATCCTTACTAAGAATCTGAGCTCACCCCTTTCATAGTTTTATTTTTCCCAGGATTTGAAGAAGTATTTTATGAATGACCAGCAGGGATAGTATGAGGGTATATAAAGACAGTATGTTCTTGTATTTTTTCACTTATTGATGTAATGTAAACTTTAGGAATATATCTAGTGGTTCCAAGGCTACTAAACTAGTCGGCATTTCGAGACTTGATCTTTCTTGTGATCATGCCAATGTTATGTAATAATGCACTGGCTCTGGGTATCTAGGGTCGGGGAGTTATAGTTGGTATCAGAGGAAGTTTAGTACAAACCTTGGAAGCTAGATTTAGATAAACTCTGATTAGAGCACGTAGACCTAAGATGAACTTTGAGGATTACTATAGAAGAACTTCCTGGATTTTTTGTATTGTAGAGATTTTGTGAGTTTTCCGAGAAATACATCCATGTCTAGATATGATCAGGTGGAGGCGGCTCTGGCACAGATGTACCTAGGGTTAAAAACCGAAGACACCGCATTGAGCTCGACTCGAACAGGAACTAGTGCACGACAACGGGCCTTGCCGCACTCTTGGTTACGACACTCCTGGGGGATATGCTTAGGATAATTTACATTTTCATTACAAACCGATTTGAAGTATTATATATATAAGATGAGTGTAAAAGACCTTGGTTAATCCTAATGTGTCTCAAATTGATAATATGGTGACATTTTATTCTCTAAATAATTTTATGACTACTGTTACTCACACAGTGCCTTCTTGTTTTAGTCAATTGCTAGATTCCAAGGAAGTCATAGTGATTTGAAAATGATGTACAAGGTGGGAACGGTGGTGGAAATGAGCAACAAAATGGAATGTTGATAGGCATAAAAGATATCATATTTATGCCAAATCAATTTTCCAAAAATATGATCAACAATATATATATTAACCAATTCCCGGACTCAACCAAGAAGAGAAAGGTGATGAATGATAAGAGCTCCAGCAATGGAGACCATGGAGAAAGGAATACTCAATTTCCATCATGTAGGAAATGTGGAAGGAGACACCCAAAAAAGTGTCATAATGGGACAAAGAAATGCTTTACGTGCGGGAAAGAAGGACATAAAGTGAAGAATTGCCGAAGAAAAATGAAGAGTACTATGGAAGAAGATAAAAATAGTCCCAAGAATCCATTTACAGTCATTTGCTGTAAATGTAGGGGACCTGACCATTACCCGAGTGAATACCCTATTCTATCGGATATTTTCTTGGACAAATAAGAAGCTATGTGGAAATAAATGGTTGGAGAAATGTTTAAAAAGTATCAGTGCTCCTTGTTGATGGGTTTACTTTGGAATAATATTCTCCTGTATTTTTAACCCTGCAGTTTTCCATGTGAGAATGATATTTGAGGAAGAATTATATTTTCTATTTTGGATATAGTTATAAATAACCATTTGGATTTATATGATCATTGGGTTTGAGCCAATTATAATTTATTATAAATTGGGATGAAAATGAAAGGTATGAGATAATATTTGTGGTTAAATTATGTTATGGTTATATTGAGGAATTTAACTCATTTTGGTAATGTTATAAAATATAGTTTTTGAAAAAGGGCAATACGCAGACCGTGTGACAACCCGTCGCGTCGGACAAAGCTATGGGAATCGAACCCACAACCAAAGTGTGATTGGGATTTATCACCTACCATTGGACTATGTGAAGTCCCTGGTTAGTGTGACTATTATTTTTAGTTAAATGATTTTATTGATCAATAATAATTTGATTTCGGATCTTATGTCTGATCAAATGAATACCCTTAGTATAGGAAAATTATTTGTTGATTAAGTGATAAATGTTATTTTGGAAGTTGTTCACTTTGTTGTGAACACTATATGCCCAAAGGAAAATAGAATAGTATAGGATTTAATTTGAAGAGTAATGGTGGATTTGTATCTATGTTTTTATTGTGGATTTATAGTGATTTGGGTTATTTATGGAAATGATTAGGTTAATTACTTTTAAGTATGTGACTTTAAGAGTAATTAATGTCATTTGGAGATACAATTTAACATCGAATACTACATTCTTATATGTTTTGGGTTTCAATATTAGTTTGGATTATATTGAATGATTTTAAGGACAATTGATTATTGAATGGTATTTATCTAACATTGGGGGTATTGATGGTTTAATTTTAGAAATTAAGATTAGTGTTTTTTTCTAATGGAATATCCATTTGGGGGACATTAGATATTATACTTACCATTTTGGTTTTGATTAATCTCTAAAGACATGGTAAATATAAAGTTTATCCTTCTTGGATCATGTGATTCTATAAAAAGATTATTCTATCTCTTCTAGTGTGACCAAGTCTTCTGGAATACTCATCCATTAAAAATGAGTTAGTAGTAATAATTTATTAAAGAATGAAAAATTACAAAAAATTAATTATATCTATTTATATTCTTAGTCAATCTCGTAAATGAATTCCTCTTCCTTATGTAATTTAACATAAAACAAAAAAAATGTTCTCCGTTTACTTTTCCTACTGGGAGACTAATGACCAGTTGCCCCAAAACAAGTTTGTGATTTTCTTATTGTTAACATTCTACTAATCATGTTTTCTATCCCTCTCCATCAGAACTTAACACTTAGTTTATCGTCCATATCCATGTTTTCCTACATGGAATCCTAGTATGGGTTATCTTGGGTGACCTTTGTACTTCTCTTTCTTTCTTTTAAAGTGATAGTTTTATTGACTCTTTTTTTCAATGTGGGACTATCCATTATATTCCCAAGCCCAATTTTAATAATTTTGAGGAAGAAATTATTTGATGGAGGGGAGAATGTGACACCCCAAACTTCTACGGTACGCTTCTCTTTGAATAATGCAATAGCATGTGTTGTACGCAACATCGAGTTCTAACACACCACAACCAATCAAACTAGCCGTTATGACTAGTAATATCTACTTTTTGAAATTTTATAAATTTTATCCTTTTAAATGGACATCATTTTTGGATCCTTAATATTGAAATTACCTTAGGGTGGAATTTTGGTACTTTTCAGATAACATTCATATTTTGATGAATAGTGAAAATTACTAAATTTTAATTAAAAACAACTTTTTTAATCAAAATAATTAATAGTGATAAATTATAAATTTCAGTGGTTTTAAATTATATTTATAATATATTTTTACCATTTAATACAATTTTGGTCATTGTATGTAACTTCACATTTAAACTAGACATAAACAAGTGTCAATCTTTTGATAGTTGTTATCTCTTAAAAACACGCTATTTGTTTTGACGATGGGAATTAATTTTTAAATTAATTAATGAAACAGATATTTTTTTAATTTCTTAAAATAGACATAATTTTTTAATTCATAATATCAAATATATCTTAGGCCTAATTTTTGGTATTTTTCTAGAAACGTTCATTTTTTGATGAATAGTGAAACCACTAAGTGGTAGTTAAAAAACTGAATTTTTCATAAAACTTAATTTTACTGCTTTGGTGAGTGGAATTTCGAAAATCAGAGAGACACGGTTAATATCAAGGAGTAAAATTTGGTTCAATGAGATAAAAATAATTTTGGGAGAATAGTAACTTTTTACTTTTATTTACCACGGTTAAAAGTAAATAGGGTAATTAAGGGTAAAAATGATATTAATATTACCCTAACTCATGTCTTAATTATATTGGACAAGTTCATCTCGACCAAAAACAACTTTAGAAATAAAATATTATCATTTAGGTCAACTTGGATTAGATTAGGACATTTATTATTATTTAATTCAAAGAAGAGTTAAAAGAGTTAAAATCAAATTTTATTTACTAAAACATTTTCAATATAGATTTATTCATAAGATAAATTCGATTGTAAATATTAATTAGAAAGATAAAATGATTTCCTACATAATGAAATTTTATTTATAATTTTTAGACATTAAATAATTTAGTTTATTTATGACACAATGATGATGCCATAATTACCATAATAGTAAACAATTAAAATAATTGATATCATAAATACCCAATTAAATATAATTTGAGACTTTTTATTAATTGCACTAATTTTCTAGGTTAATATGACATGTTAGGTTTTTCTTAATAAACTTTTTTTGAAGTAATCATTCTGTTATGATTTTTACAAAAATAAATTATTGAATATTGTCAAAATTGACATAAAAGAGTTTTTAAAATAAATATTATATTATTAATTGATATTAAATTAAAAAAAATCTAAGGATCGACCAAGAGTCTTATATCATGATATTTGTATCATTAATGGACCACTTGGGGGTCGCTTGTATGTATATAGTATGTTGATTAACCATATAATATAAAAATACAAAGAGACATTGTAAAAGCGAAACTAATTTACTAAGAGTTAATACTTAAAGATATGGTTAATATAATGATCCAAACCTATCTAAATTCTATTGGTTGAGTGGTTTTAGACCCATCCCCACCTTAACATTTAAATAATTTACTTTGGAGCCATTAGAAATCTAATATTAATTTATTATAAAATAATATTTTTAGCTTTTCTAAAGGTGTCCTTCACCCCTCTTATAATAGGGCACTCCACCTTCTCAATAATTCACACCATAAAAGCCTTTTTGTTCGTCAACCCCTGCCCATATACTCTCTCAAAATCCCTCACTACAACCTATAGGCCTTATTTTGATCATAAAGCCAACCTATGGAGCCCTTTCGATCAAATCAAAAGGAAAGAACCCGAAGAAGAGGTAATGTTTTCACCACCCTCTTTCAAGTTCCTTTCTTCTTCAACTTCTTATTTATTTGTTACTTATATTATAAAATAATATCTCCAGTATCTTCTATATACCGTGATGTTATTTTAAATAAGATACAACCATACTCATTATTCTATCCATCCTTTGAATGACATGTCACCATACGTGTGTACGTACGGCTTACAGTCTCCACGTCGTTGTGTAATTGGCATTCAATAAATTATTATTTTCATGGGTATAATAATGATGTCTAATTCATGTATATAATAAATAAAACATGATAATTATTCTGTATATATGATATACCATCCAATTATATATTATTTCAACATCAAAAGAATGATATTGTCACTCGTGCATACGTACGGACTACCGTCTCCACAAACGCGATGAGATTCATTCTCTATAGTATCCATTCAAGTATAATTATCATTTGATGATTAAAAATAACGTTTAAGGACTTGATATAATTCTGGATATGAATAATATATAACCTATACATAACAAACAATTCTTATGTAACAATGAATATAAAGCAAAACGAGTAAGTTAACACCTGAAATGATGATAATACTAAATATTATTAACAAATCAATGTTAAAATATCATATATGATATCATATTAATGTAAATGATTATTGTATTATTAAATAACAATTATTGAACCATCATACCGGAGGATAACCTACCGTTGACCAAGGGAAATTACAATGTAATGGGCTTCTTAGCTCACTTTTAATTCCGTTAGAATTCCATTGTTCCCGACTTATTTATTACATGTCGTATGTGTACTGCCCATGTTTGTATTGATTGTGTAATATACTTTAATTCATGTATATTTACATCATCATTGGATCATCCTTCTTTCATGGGTGTATGTTTTTTATGTTACCAAATCAATATGGGAATTTGAAATTTCAATTTACACTCATTCGGCTTTACGCATACTTCATTGATTATTTTACTCCATGATTATGTGTAGAATCACTATTCATTTGATTATGTCATAATTACCACTACCCTTTCTGTGGATATTATTTTTATACACATAATCACTCCATTGAAAAATTCTCATGTCATCGTTATGAACTTGATAAGAGTAATTTTAACTCAATCTCCATTTGTTAAGTTAAATATCCAATTCATTGGTGTTGTTTTTACAAGAATATGTGTGAATGTCATCTGATTGATTTACACTAAATATCCAATCATATTGAGTGTATTTATATTTTCCACACATAATAATGTTGTTGATTTATCCTTAACCTAAGGATATGGTCTTTATAAGATTATTCATCTCAATTTACATTCCATTGAGACTTCTTTGTTGTTATACACCAAATCACTTTTATATGGTGTATATAATGTATTTTGACATAGTATATCATGAATCCCATTATTCTCATGATATTGTAAAGTTTTTATTACCTCAATTATTTGTATTCAAGTGTCTCTATTTTCGTTAGAAACTCTAACTAAAATACATTTTTAAGTGTTTTAAAGATTGATTATTCTAAATCTTTCTCATTAATGCCCATGTTTTAAAAATGGTTTTAAGGATTTATTTATATGGAAATTAAGGTTTTAAAATCAAAATTCCTTTTAAAAGTTTCAAAGTGGTATGGGACACATTTATTATAAAATCTATTTTAAATGGATTCTTGACAAATAGTGTGACGTTTAAATGATTTGAAGAAAAAAGGGGATATTTCACTCTAATTGTTTTGATGATTATTTTCATCTATGTCAATATCCTTCATCATTCTCGATTGAAGTTAATATGATACAATACAATCTTCCATATTGTATAGAATGAGTTATGTCTAACTGTGGATGTGATATTTTTATACCATTCATGGTTTGTGGATAAAGTATTGACATTTCGTATGCTATTTTTAATACGAATGTTTATTTTATGTTTAGAACATTTCATATGAGGAATTTATTGGACTTAGTAAGTGACGGGTGGAGACCGCTATATATCCCCGATGCATTGGTTGGTCTCATGAGACAAACTAGTGTCTTGGCACAAGTCCTTGACAAAATCTTATTTGTAGTTTTGGCACGAGGCCTTGGCTACGTGGTTATGATAGTCTGGCATTATGCATTATGTCATTATGAAAGATGTTATTAATATTTTCATGTGATTATTTGACTAGTATAATATACTTGTGAATAAGTAAATGGAATTATTTTATTTTATCCTTTCCATATTATGCTGAAGTTCAAGTTTAAATGGCTTTTGTTTTAGTTATACATTGCCTTGAATTTTTATGTTTATTTTTGAAAGTGTCCGCTATATTTTTATCCATAATGAGAATCTGAGCTCCCCCATTTCAATGTTTTATTTATCCCAGGATGTGAAGAAGTATTTTATGGATGACCTGCAGGGATAGTATGAGGGGATATAAAGACAATATGTTATTTTAGTTTTTCACTAATTGATGTAATGTGAACATTATGAATATATCTAGTGTTTCCAAGGCTACTAAACTAATTTGTCTTTCGAGACATTATCTTTCTTGTGATCATGCCAATGTTATGTAATAATGCACCGACTCTGTGTATTTCAGGTCGGGGCGTTACAATGAACATTTCATACTAATCTTTTTTCCCACGATGATCATTGCTTATGTTGGATTAGAGTATGTGGTGAGTAAATCTTTGGTCGCTATCTAAATCACAAGAGACGAAGGATGGTTGATGATGAAATGAGACTCCATGATGTATCAATGTGAAAAAATCATTCTGAGAAGTGTTTTCATCAAACTCAATAGGGGAGATTGTTGGGTAGAAATCACTCAAGGTAACATTGCAGCATTTTCATGTTGGTTATATTTGATGAGAAAGTAGGATTCCATGGAGAATTGTCATGTTCCAAAGATAGAGTTTACAATCCAGGATGACAATGAACCATGACAAAGGAATAGAAGATCTGAAGGTGGTATAATAGAAAAAATAAAAGTTTGTGTCATTTTCCTGGGTTTGCCAAATTTTTGGGGTCCAAAATTGGGAGTTTGGTGAGCATCATGAAATATGTATTTCCTTGAAGATCTCATCAAAATATGGCAAAGGCATGAATTTTGAGAAGATAGGTTTCATGGATAGTATTTCTCGTAGACTAGAAGAATATTGATAGTGATTAGTTGTGATTATGGCGAGCATCACTAATAGTATATTTGAAGAGAATTATGGTTTCTAAGGGTATTGCGAGTGGAGCTTCATAGAAAAGGCCTGATATAATTGACAGGATTCTCCGTGATTACAATGAGCTCCACGATTGGAAAATTTTAGTTGTGCTTCGTGATTTTGAGATAATTTTGGCGAGAACATCAGGGCTTCATGATTTGTCATGACGTGGTGTTGAATTCGCGAGGAAGGCTCAAGGGTCAGTGGAATCACCTCTAAATAAGCCTCAACCCCCTTGAGAGTGGTATAGAGTTTTCAAAGATAATCATTTTCTCTCAACTCAAAAATGTTGTTTACAAATACAGCATGCGTCGTGAAGGAAGAGCTTCTTGGTGACTATTCTATCCCCATGAATGTCATGTGAACCAAGTTATCTTAGTGATCTTCACGAGGGAAGTAGCTCTACGACAACTTGATCTCCACGATGGACTATGCTTTCAGAAGGCTTGAGCTTCACGAAATTGCTAGGACTTCACAAGCTGTTGTTTTAGCATTGATAAATTGGGTGCTTCGCGATGTAGGTTGATTTCCAAAGGTAGTTCCCAAAGGTTTTTTCACTGTATTCAAGGGAAAGAGGGTATTTATCAGTGGATGAAATTTAGACATCAATAGTTCATCTACACACAATTATGGATGAATTCATTATTGATAATAAAGAGACCTACAGGTCTATAAACTATGATTGGATCTTCTGAAGAAGCAGTGGGCTCACTTTATTTGAGAGAGTAGTGAGTTCTCAAATTGTGAGTAGTTGTAAACCAAGGGGGACAATGAGTACACATCGAATTTGTAATTATCCGACACTTATAGTGGAACTTGTAAAACGGAACACTGCCAATGTATACTTCATGGACATTACCTAGTGAGGGTGAACTATGTAAAAATATCTTTGTCCTAGGCATTCTTCAAGGTTTATTTATACTCTTCATCGGGAATGAGAGAGAAGATGGTTTTGTCTAACAGAAAAACAAGATAAAAAGGGGCATTTGTTTTTTTTCTGTCATACCCTGATTCAACCCCCCTCTCAGGGTATCAATCCTAGTGGCCCTAACAATAACTTATGTGGGATGTTCAATCTCCCTTCCCATAAAACTCATGATACCTCTATATAAAACACATGATATATGATTTAAATAGTGATGATATTATCCATTCACCTATTATAAATAAATAATTCTTTTATAGAATTTGAGGTCTGTATACCATCTATGGAAGGACCTAAAATTATGGGAAAATATACCCATATCATGCCCTATCCTCTTCCCAATATATATAATTAGGGCATATCAATTCAAACGATTATCATAAATAAACATTTCAAGGGTTAAAAAAACATTATTAATAATTATTATAGAACCAACAATAATAAATGAAAATAATAATGCACATATTAGATCTTTTATTCCCTAAACGAAAAGAGGATTAGGAATATTCCTCCTAGATAGGTAGAACCCCCTTGGTTTTCATAATAATGTAATACCCTGAAAACTGGTTCCACTATTTAGTGGTAGCTGGAGTGGTCTCTCTATATCAACATAATAATAATTGAACTGAATTTAAATCAATTAGTTATATGAACATTGTCCTTATTTCAATTTTTAATCCCCTTACATGTTTCTTTAATAATTTCACATAGCGGGAAATCAATTAGCATGATATAGTCATATCCTAATGTAAATTATTACATTGTAATTCATAACCATTCTATCTATATTAACAAGAATAATTATTTTTATATCATGTGTAATCCCTATGACATCATCCACATGGGTCAATATTCATAATTAGCATATTCATTTCTAAACATCCACCATCATATTTGTGGAGGATTTACATCAAATAAGTCTCCTCTATTTGTTTAAGAACCAATTAATTGTTACAAAAATTAAAATCCAATATATGAATGTATATTACTGAGTAATATTTACTATAAAATCCATATATAAGTATTCAACAGTCAGTAATCCATTATTTCTCAATCTATTATATCCTCATCCTTGTCAAATGAATAGATTCTATATAAAAAAATTCTTACTATATGATTCTAACTTGTACTTTATGGGCTTGTATGTTGGGATCAAATTAGGTGGGGATGTTATTCAGATGCATGAAGATAATTTTCTGATGATTTTTTTATATATTGTTTTCATTATGAGAAACCACTTTACATTGGTTGTTTTTATCATCAGAAGAAGGTGTCTCAAACATAAAAGATCTAATTCAAAATTCATATGAAATTCCATCATGTAAATTCTTATATTATTGAGTTGTTTTCTTGCCGAACCAGCTTTTAGGCATTACATTTGGGATGGAGTTTATAAAATTTAGTTGGATATTTTATAAAATGAAAATTGTATTTATATATGTTTTAAAAGTTATAATGTTTTATTCTATGATAATCCTTCTCAATATAATAAGTTGACCAAAAACATGAGATACAAGATTTGTTAAATAAAGGTAGAGAAAATACGATTTCATAGTCTTTCTATAAAGATTATTTTTATTAAAAGTATATAATAGGTTACAGAAGTACTATATATTGATGTTGTTTATAGGTTTGGAGAATTAATTGGATGAAAAAATTGTTTGTTTAAATGTATTGATCAATTGATCCATCAGATGAGATGATCTATCAGATTATCAAAATCATAAAATGATCCAAAAGTTACTGTGTTTTACAAATAAGGAATCCATTGTTGATATTGGTCAATTGAAAAAATTTAACCAATTATTCTTTAGATGAATTCTGACACTGATCCATTAGCAAATTGGTTGGTTTTGATAAAGAATCAGATGCATAGTGTTATTGGAGACAAAATATTTGTCTAACCAAATCATATCTGATAAAAAAATTTAATGAGTGTGACTAAAAAGGGATGTTCTAAACACTGAATTTTTTTTGCAGTTATTAAAATCGTTGTTTTAGATTAGTTTTAGAGAAACACCAACAAATGGGATTTAGATATAGATCAATTAGATGGAATAATAAAATGCAGTGATCTGTTTTTATGTGAGGTAATGCATTATAATGAGGTCTTAGAACATATATGTTTTATATAATGTCAAGACTCATTAGATTATGTGTGACATTTATGAGTTATCATAAGATGTTGTTAATTTGATATTATCCATTAGTCTTAGGGAATATTGTACAAATGAAGAAAGTGAAATCAATTTGATATATTTAGATCATTCCACAATATTTATAGTATTACATTTTTAGTTTTATCTGAACATTAGACATGGATCTCTTCTGTTTTTCTTCATTTAAATTGAATATAGAGAATTTGAGTGAAAACACTTTCTAATAGAATTTTTTGATACTATCAATATTCAATCTGAACTCTGGATATGATCCCACTATGAAGTAATCTGTTATCTAGAAATCAATAGTATTTGAGAAAAATCCAAAATATTAGTGAATCATTGAGATGATTTCATAATGATGTTCGAATTATTTTTAAATAAGAGATTATATAATTTTATTGAGTTGGAAAAAGAAATTAGATTCCTTATATTTTTCACTTCTGAGGAACATGTATATAAAATTCAGTTCAAAACGTACTCACACACTATTCAGGTTTAAGAGAGGTATTGCATTGGAGGTTTGTCTTCATTACAAAATTTCTCAATAAATGTTTCCTAAAGAAATATTTTTTAAAAAACATAAAATTATATATACCATATCACCTAATGTAGTCATACTAGAAGATTTAGTTGAAAGAAATAAGTGTATCATACAAGATTCTAGAATAAAAAAGTTGAATTGCTTTTGGACCAAATAATTTGACAGAATTATCACAATAAAAATAATATAGTGATTTTTATAAAATATTGATATGTTTTTACTACATACTACTAGGTATGAATATAAGGATTTGTTTCATGAAGTATGAAAAATGATGATGTTGTTGATGTATAACATTGACATTTTTGGAACCAATTGGTGAATGTTCTAATCATATTATAAAAACATATTTATATTATTAATCCTAGAATAAGTACACACAATGTTGAACTGATCACAGTTCAACCCATGTTTAAGGAAATATGGTAATTCTTTTATATATATAAAATGATTTTTTATAGTATATTATGTTTTATTGGATTATATAAAAACCGTCTCATAGACTAGTTACACATATTGATTAGTGAGGCTTGTAAATACTTGGGTTCTTCTTATTGTGTCAATATTTGGTTTTCTACAAATTTATTAATATTTTGTATCAATTAAAGAATATTATAATTTAAATAAAATTATATCATTCAATATCTCCACACCCCTTTTAGGTATTAAATTGATCTAGTTTAGTCATTTTTATTTGGTATTAGTGTAATGGTTTCATCATTTATTCATTTTCTATGTTTGATGATAATTTTTTTTGGATAATAAAATTATCATGAAATTTATTCGGACATTTTTTATATTGGGTAAAAAATCATATCTAGAAATATATAATGTTGTTTTATCTTATGCAAATTAATTATGATTAGTTATAATAATATATTGATGCATTTCTTCCTAATTTTTAAAATTTTCCTATTATATTTTCTGATAAGAAAAATTAGAAAAACGATTGAAGGTATAAGAATTCATTAATTCGTCAATATCTAATAGTGGATTTCATTGAGTGAATGGATTTAGAACTAGTAAATTGATCTGGGAAATGTTAAAGAGTGTCTATGAAGTCAAAATGAAGTTGAAGAATTAAAATATACAAATATGTAGGCTAAAGAATGAAGATATCACAAAGGGTGTGTATTATTTTGTTAGTGAATTCTTTACAAGGGTGAATGATATTGTTACAAACATAATATGTCTATGTGAGAAGATATACTATTAAACTATTTTTTAATATATATTTTGAGTTATTTGGGATAATTAGCATTCCAATGTTCAATCTTTGGAATAAATAGATCATGAAACTCTATATTTAGATGATCTCTATTTCACTCTCCTGAAAAATGAAATTAAAAGGGAAAATTTATGAAATGAAAAGAAAATGTGGATTGATAATTTTTTAAAATATACCATGAAAGAAAAATATTTTAATATTCTCAATGATATATAATTTTTGGACTCAGACACCGATTATGAAGTTACTAATATTTTATTTTTAATTTTAACCTTTTATTTCTAAATATTTATAGATAGATACTGGAATAAAAAATGGTCTCTACCTCAAAAAATTCTTTTCAATGTGGAGTAATTGGGAACATTATTAAAAATTTCCTCAAGGAAAGGATGAACAATTATTTAAATTTGACGAATGAAATTCAAGAGGATCTCAGAAGAGGCAAGTAGATAATTCAAAATCAAATTATAAAGGAAAAGGTAAAAATTTCTCTAGATTAAAAAGAATATCTTTTTTGACTCAAGATAATAAAGATGATGATAATAATATTGAAGCACAGATAATAAATAATGATTTTTCAGAAAACACATTTGTTGAAAATTTGAATGATTAAGTGTTTCCTGGTGATGAAAGAAGTAGATCAATAGAAGAATAGACTTAGTAATAATTTCCTCTGAAATGATATTTTGAATAATTTAATAGAAATATTTTAATAGTTCAAAGAGAATTAAATAATATGAAATTTGAATTTTCAAGAGAAATCATTTATGAATATTTTATTATAGATAATGTTATATTGCATGAAGATATTGATTACTTGAAGAACATACATGAAAAAAGTTAATCAAAATGAGAATCTAGAAGTAATTAAAATATTGAAGTAGGATATGTTGGACCATTTTCAAGAAACATTCTCTAAAGTTATGAAATTATTTAAAATATTCAAGAAATTTAACTATGACATTGGTGAATATTTTGGAGAATGTGGACCAGATAAAGGTCAATACAATTTATCATCAAAGGATAAAAATACAATTAGAGATTTTACTATGAATATGAAATATTTCAAAAAAAATTAGGTTCCCAAAACCATCAATTTGAAAAAAATATAATTTTATAAAATTAAATTGTCTGTGAAAAATTTTACTACTTCATATGATTTTTTTAAAATTATAATGAAATATAAATTGAAGAAAAATATTTCAAGTGATAACCGTGCATTTTAGGCTTAAAAATCTTATGATGTCGAATGAAAAAAGGTTGTCAATATACATTTGTGAAACTCCATGTAGTATGGAAGTTATAGTGGAATATATTATTTCTATGGGAATTCATGGTATGGTATTGGATTTTTTTATAAAAAAAATATTAGTTGGTTTAATTGAAAATACTTTAATTATCCATTGTGTAAGGGAATGTAAATATTGAGAGTGTTTAAATCCTTATAATGAAGGAACTTTGAAAATGTTTTTTTAAAAAATTGAATATATATTCCAACCTATGGAAAATATTTGTTACTATTGAGAAGAGCCTATATATCTTACTCAAGGATGTATTGTTTTTCTACTAGCTCAACTACAATTTTATAAAAAATCACCATAGCATAATGACAAATATGATCAAGGGAATGAAAAATCTATTGTTATATTTTTTTATCAATGTTTTAAATGGGGAAGGAACCTTGATTCTGAATCGTGGGATCTCATCACATATGATAAGATATTCCATGCTATGGAAGAATCTGAAATATTTTAATTGTGGAATAATAATGATTCGAATTGGTTAATCAATCAGAATTAAAGGTATTGTATCTACTATTTTTTGGGATGAAAATTTGAAGTGAAAAAATTCCTAGATTGTTGATGGGTTTAAACCCAAATTTTTAAGTGTTTCACCACTTTTTATGCAGGGGAGAAACATTTACCATGAAATATGTATTTTTGTGAAAATAGTTGAATTTGAAGAAAAAATTAAAAGAGGAAACATAAATATGGGAACATATTTTAATTTGGTTATGTGAGGAATTTAGGTTATCTAAATCAAATAGCAACATTTTTATCAATGATAATAAATGCCCTCTTTTGATAAAATATAAATTTATTAGGAGGGAAAAAATAATTTATCTATAAAAATAAATTAATGTGTTTTAAATGCATTGTATAATGGTAAAATATTAGTTAACAATTTTAAATATTCAATAGATTATTTTTAGAGTCAAAATTTTATTTATGGTAATATTTTGAGTCTCGCAATGCCTTGGTGAAGAATGAAAAAATAATAATTATATTATATTGTGTGTGGAAAATTTATTCAAAAAAATTTATTATATCCAAAATTGTGTGTTATGAGTGAATTATGAGACCAATGATAGGTTTAAAATTCAGTTTTTACCCTAGGAGGAGGATAACATTTAAATGTGTCAGACGTATGTATGCCTCACTCATGAGATAAAGTTATCAAATAGTATTTAATATATTGTTTTTTAAAGATTAAATATCTAAAAAATAGTTCATTGTATTGAAAATATGAGACCACTGATAAGTATGTGATGTAGTTTTTACCCTAGGCATGGAATATAATTTGTATGCATTAGACAGTTTGATGCCTCAATCAAGAAAATAACCATCTTAATATTTCATTATTTTTTAATTCATTTTTGGAATATTAAATATGTAATATCTTATATGAGGTTAGTCATATGAAAAATCGTATACCACGGTTAGGTCCAAAATGAGGGTTTAAACTTGTCGAGGTATAACATTTTAGTCCATCAGGTGTTTGGCGACTTCTCACGTGATAAATCATTTTTAGTATTTAATTACATATTTAATCCATTTCATCATAAAAAAATAATTAATATCTATCAAACGATACAACGTATGAGAAATAATATACCACCATTATGTCTGGAATTGAGAGTTTAATATATATGAGTCATAAATTCTAGGTAAAATTTGTGGTAGGTGTTATTTAATTCATGTGATAGATAATTAATTTTATTTAATTATTTAAAATTAATTTTACTCATATCTAACATTAGGATGAAAACTCCATTATTTCCCACCAAATATTTTCCAATCCTTCAATTTACACTATTTTCACCAGTTTTAGATATATAACGCCATTCATGGATGAATTTAGACACATTATTATTGAATTTAAATTGATATAGGTATTAGCAGTTATTTTTAAATTTATAGTATTTAATGATGTGTTTTTAGTGGAAATGTAAATAATGAATATGATTAAAGATAAATAATAATATTAATAATAATTTCTGTTATTATAATGGTTAATAATTAAATATAATATTTTAATGGGTTTTTATTATTAATAATAAAAATTATAATAATAAGAAAGATTATTATTATTATTATTGATAATATTAGTAAAATGAGGAGTTAATAAATTATATGTGGATGAAGAGGCATCTGAAGATATATTGTTTAAACAACAAACCTAAAGGCATGACACCTCCTTCATGACTTCCTGAGGATGTGGGTATTCAATATCCAATTTATTTGTTAATATCATAAACAATGGAAAGTGATAATATTAAATAAATTAAACTATAAACAGTTGTAGACCACATGGAGAATCCAACGTGGTAAGGATAAATTTTTTAAAAATATATATATAATAATATTACAATTAAATTATTAGAGTTATTATTTTTGATACCAAAATCTCATTTTCAGTGTAACTTCGTTGTATGGTGTCAGATTGAAAAACTATCAGCGACAACGTGATCCTATAATTGAGGAGGTCATTTCAAGACTAGTGTTGAATATTTAATTCAATCTCATTGAATGGGCCACTGAAATACCCATTTTGATGATCGGTTGTCATATGAAATTAATAGGATAAAGTAATAAATAGGTTATGAAATTAATAAATGTTACTATATTGATCGTTGAAAATGTTTTATCAATATTATCTAGGGAGGTTCACATGTATTGGTTAGGAATCCCATTATTTTTAACTCTACTCCCCTATCTTACTCTCTATCTATCACCTATTCTATTTTATTATTCTAAATTTCTATCCACAATATCATCTTTGATATTGATCAGATTGATGCATAGTTTGTCCCGTTGGATATGTCTTGATTAGTAAATTTTTATGCATAATATGTTTTCGAAGGAAGGGAGGACTTTTGTTCATATTCAGTTAAATATTATTAATTACGAAATATAGAGATAATTTAAAATAATGTTGAATCTGGATAGTTCAAGGATTCGTTGGTGTGCGATCGTCTTCCAGTTAGGCGCGAGCACAGTTCAGGTAACAAAAAAATTTGAGAACTTGGACTTCAACATGGAAAATTGTAATGTAGGAGGTGAATTCTAATTTTTGAACCAAGTCTATCTGATATTATCATAAAGTGATTTATATTATGGAATAGGACATTCTTCTGATGTATATCATTTGATTGTGTGAGTAGTCCTGGGTGAACTAGTTTATATGCGATTATCCTATGTTTGATCTAGTTTTGGATTATAATTACATACTAAGAAATGTTTTGTGTGTGTGTTGAAAATCCTATGTAATTGCGTTCTAGGTACAAAAATACTTAGATTCATTCTTGAGGTTGGATATATGAGGTTACCCAACCCGATGTCGTCAAAACATCCTTAATGGCGGGCATGACAATCCCTATAGAGGGTAAATTATAGTGGCTAGCTAAAAGATAGCAAGATACTCATGTAGAGCCTTGAGGTTAAGTGTATGAGGTTACTGAACTTCACACGCTCCAATCCTCTTTAAAGGATTGTGTGGATACCCATATAAAGGATAAATAATAGTGTCTAGCATGAAGATATTCAGATACATAGGTGGACCATTGATGGTGGGAGTTACGCAGTCCAATGACCGGTTACCCATCTTTATGCAGACCTATCATCCAAAAGGGAGGACAAGACTACCCCTGAATATGGGAAAACATTGTGGCTTTAAAGAAAATAAGGATCATGGATTCCAACGATCTTGGGTTATGGGGATTGAAAAGATAATCGAACAAAAAAACATTATGGAATAATGTTCATTCCTATAACAACCACCATAATAGTGTGGTGAGCTATGGGACCATTATAGAGTTATGTGAGACCTTCAATTTCTAACCGACAATGATCCAAAGTTGGAGAGTATAGGGTTTGTAATTTTTGTCATCACATGATGACATAGCATATGTATGTTTATAAATCATTTACATAACTTATTATATACATTGTTCTATATATTTCTTATACATATGGTAAGGGTTCATTGGTGGTGTTATACTAAGTATTAACTCACACTATACTCGGGGATTTTGATGGGCTTGTTTATTTCATGACCTGAGATCTGTTGAAGGAAAAGTTCCATATAGAGTATGGTTGAATGTTGAAGATTAAAAATTGAGTAGACCAACATAGACACAGAGTACATTACAGATGGTTATTAATTACTTTTATCTTTTATTTTTCCTACTAAATTATACTTCGGATAGTCTTACAACTCTAGGATCTCTTATATATATTCCATTATTCAGTTTCCACATTTAATTTGCTTGTTTTTTATTTGGTTTAGTAATTATTATTAATCCCATGACATGATACAAATGGTATAGAATATCCAAGGATTAACATTAGACCCTTAATATTAATTAGTGACCTCTTGTGTAAGGGGAGGAACACGTGAGCTTATATAGGTTTCCATCTCAGACCCATTGGTTTGGGTAGGATGTTACAAAATGGTATTATATCATAAGGACCCAATAAATTTTTTTCTTATCTAATTATATGTGGGGACTGATTAGAAAGGAGTAAAAAAATTGGGACACAGGCAAGGGAACTTTGATAGTGTCTGGCTGGTAGTGTATAGTAGAACATCGTGTTTCCAAAAAGTAGGGAATTTATATTTTATTGTAAATATTGATTCACCTTGGGTGATGTACATGATGTCTTATGTGATTCATGATATTTTTTTACATTCACATTTCCTAACTAGGAATATTTATTCACATTACATATTTTACCTGTTGTTGGGTAGTATCATAGTTTATTAAATAAATTCTTGACCTGTTTAATCTCTTCTGGATAATTTCTCAATATAGTATATTTGTGTGGTCATGCTGTGTGATATAACTTTAATGTCATAAATTACTTGATGAGATCATGATGATTAGTTAGTATATACATGATAACTATGTATAATACTCAGGGACAAAAACATGGTTTATTTCTAAGAGGGGTAATCCTTCGGTTACGGGTAGAATTGTAGTACAAATTTCTTTTATCACATGGATTTTTATGACTTGTTCGATCACTAATTCTCCTTTTGTTAGAGATATTTCCGGACATAGATGTTTTATAGATCCACCATATTTGGAAACATGGCATGCTCTTCTTCCACCACAAGTGGTACAAGGGGATATACCCCAACATTATCCTTTACCGGTATAAGTAATATAGGCCACAGAGCCTTCTCAGAAGATATTTTCTATGCTTGTTCTTATCAAGGGTGGATCTATTAAAATGATTATGACTGAACACATTAGGTATTTCAAACATCAATAACCTCTAACATTCCAATGTATTGGTGGCCTACATGATGCATAATGTTGGCCAGACTCTATCGAAAGAATTTTTAAGCTAGTCCATATGCTTGAGGGAGGTAAAGTGATTATGAAAAACATTATGTTCAAAGGATATAATTGTATATTGTGGAATTTCATGAATCATGTTGGAAAATTAGAAGGTCTAATATGGATGACCTTTAAGGAGTTATTCATCAAACTATTCTTCTATGACACGATGATGTTGGATCATGTCCATGAGCTCATTGAATTGTGAAAATGTTATATGATAGTCTTTGCTTATATTATACATTTTATAGATTTTCTTCACATTTATCCATATTTATTATGCTAATGAAGCACAAAAATCATGAAATTTCAATATTGGTTTACTTCCAGAGCTCAATGGTATGGTTAGGAGATTTTACCCAATGATGTGCTCTCAAGTGCTTCATAAGGCCTTGAACATTGAAAAGGGGTTAGAGGATGATAATAAAGTAGGAATACATATAACTCAATGAGGTCCAGTGACTGAGTTTTACCTTTATAATATAGGAATCCATTAATATGGTAAGAAGATAATGGAAAACAATGAGTAGTAGAGTGATATACAATCAGGTGAAAATAGAACATTTTCAGGATAATTCTACAATTGTGGAAAACAGAGGCACAATAACCGCACTTGTAGGAATCCAATAGTGTACTATCACCAATGTGGATTGGTATTTTATCAACAACATTTTTTACAAGGTATCCTAGAGGAGTTCTAAAAGGTTAGGATCAGCTGGCATTGGAGAAACCTAATAAGGGATTCAAACTCCCCTGACGACACTAACTCTAAAAAGATAGAGGCATGATCATGGAATTGAAGAAGGCATGTATATTTAATTTATATATTACAGATATGTGGTGATAATGAACTTTTTATTATACGAGGTATAGACTAGAACACATATTTGTTATTTTATTATGCTTTAATACTATTGTTTTATTCTATCCATGATCCATCTCCAGACTTCACTTACCCAAAAGATTATGTTTTCCTAACTAACCATCCATTAATACTCCATTGAACTATTGCATGAAGCCCTAATATATGAGAGAATGATACTCTGTTCTTATTTTTTTGAGATACTAAGGATGTACTCACTCAGAAGACATAGTAAATAGTGTATCATCTGGACCACCTGTCTCACTAATGGGGTATGGATGATGTGTTCTATGTTTATGAACTTCAGAGGTATATGCTCTATCATGTGCATGTTATAGATTAACTGGATGTTTAGTTGGAAACAATTTAGTCTTATGAAGAGTTTCATTTATGGATTATATATTGTATTGATAAAGTACACTAGTGGAATACAATACTACTAGTCTAGTTTTGGTGGCATCATGAAAAAAAATATGAGAGAAGATATAGAAATATCATTCTAGCATTAAATATCATTAGTATGATTTATTTTAGAAAGACTATGAGAGATGCTTAATCAGGAAGAGAAGTCTGTAAAGGGGGATAATTGTAATATCATGATTTTTAAAATGATAATAAAATCCCTGTTTTGATAAATTATAAATGTATTATGAGGAAAAAAATAATTTATCGATTAAAAAATTTATATTTGGTTAAATTCATTCTAGATGGGTAAAATCTTAGTTAACACATTGGAATATTCAATGTAATTGTTTCATATTCAAGCACTGAGTTTGTGAATAATTTCGGGGCCTGTCATGCCTCTATGAAGACAAAATGAAAAAATTATGTATATTATACTAATCATGGGAAATTTATTCAAAATAATTTAATAAATCTGAAATTGTGTCTCGTAAGAGAAATATGAGACCACTTTTAGGTCCAAAACATGGGTTTTACCATTGGAGGAGTATAACATTAAAATCCCTCTGATATTTGGATTCTTTTCTCATGAGATAATATTATTAAATAATATTTAGTATATTATTTTATTGAAAAAAATTAGATATCTCTAAATGATGCATCGAATGGGAAATAAAATACCACCGAAGGGTCTGTGACGTGTGTTTTACCCTTGGTGGAGTATAAAATTTTTAATCATAAAAAATTTGGCTGTCTTTCTAATGTAAGTAACAATATTTATATTTAATTAATTTTAAATTCATTTTTTGAATATTAAATAATTAATATCATATAAATTGTGTATCATATGAAAAATATGAGACCACACTTAGGTCGTAAATGGTGGGATTAACTTAGGTGGGGTATAAATTTAATTTGAATTGGGTGTTTGGAAACATCACACATGATTAAATAATTTTTTAATTAATTATTTAATCTTTTTGTTTAATAAAAAATAATTTATATCTCTCAAACGATGCTTATTTTGAAAATTATGATACCAATTCTAGGTCTGGAATATGGTGTTTACTCTAAAAAGGGAAAACATCTACATACAATGAGAATTTGGTATTATTTAATTTATGTGTAAAATATTTAATTTTATTTAATTATTTAAAAGGAATATCAGTCATCTCTATCCATACGAAAATGACTCCATTATTTCAGACCAACTGTTTTTCAAACCTTCAATTTGCATAGTTCTGGCCAATTTAATATATGTAACACCATTAATATAATAATTTAGACACTCCACCATTGAATTGACTTTGAATCATTGATTAAAAAATAATTTTAAATTTATGGAATCTAGATGAAATGTAAATGGTTACAATTATTAGAAATAAATATTAATAATAATTTTTTTTATTATTATTATCATTAATTTTGAAAGATAGTATTTTAATGGAATGTTATTATTATTTAGTTAAATAATAATAATAATAATGTTATTTTATTTTTATTATTTATAATATTAATTAAATTTTTATTTAATAAAATTAAATGAGGAAGAAGAAGAACCTAGATATTGATTTTTCATACATCAAACAAGAAGGTTTTCCACCAGCATCATGTCTACCTAGAGACGCGGGGATTTGATATCTATTTTATTTAATAACACCATAATAAATAAATTGTGAAAATATTAAATAAATTAAACTATATATGGTGGTGGTGCACATGGAGAACCCATTGTGGTATGAATTATGTTTTTTAGAAAATATAAAATAATATTATTATTAAATTTATATAATTATATTCTTTTTTTGTCAAAATCACATATATGTTGTATCTTATTTGTATGGTTTCAGATTGACACACCGTCAGCGGTAGTGTGACCCTATAATTGAGATATTCATTTCAAAACCATTGATGAATATTTAATTAAATCTCATGGTACAGGTCCATGAAATACCAAATATGATGATGGTTTGGTGTATGAGAATAATAGGAGAATGTATGAAATATAATATGCAATATTTATGTGTTACTAAATTGAATGAAATTTTTTTTTATAAATTGGATATAGGTTAGTGTACAACTCATGGGTAGAAATCACATTATTTTTCACACCATTCCCCTCTGTAAATCTCTCCTTATCTCTCCCATTCTACTTTATTCTACAAAATATCTCTCCTTAATGTCTTCTTTAATATTGATCGGATTTCCGTGTTGTCGGTTCCGTTAGATTCAACGCGAAGAGTGTAAATTCATTCATATAATTTTGTTGAAGGTGGGGAGGTATTTTTTTCAGATTTAGTTAAATATATTTAATTATCAATGGTAACAATAATTATAAATAATGCTAATGTGGAGATGGTTTAAGGATTCATTAGCTTGTGATCCATTTTTGGTTGGGTTCGAGTGTGGTTCAGGTGATGAAAACCATTGAGAACCTCAACATCGACTTGGAAAACCATGCAGTATGAGGTTACATCCAATAATGCTTCCATGTATATTAGATTTTATCACGATGTTATAAATATAATGGACTGAAATATTCTTGTGATGGATTGTGTGTGAGTTTTAGAGTTGATGTGTGATTACTTAATTATGTGCGGTTATGCTGATTTTGATACTGGTTTGAATTATAATTCCATGCTAACACATGTTTAGATTTTTTATTTCATCTCCAATGGAATATATTCCATGGAACAAAGGTACTCAGCTGGAGCCTTGTGGTTGGGTGTATGAGGTTTCCAAACATAAAACAATCATAACATCCGTAAAGGCGGACGAGGATACCCCTGTAGATGGGAAATTATAGTTACTAACTAAAAGATACCCTGATACTAAGGTGGTTCCATGAGGTTGGGTGGACATGGATACCCAATCTGACAAAGTTTTACAGTCATTAATGGAACATGTGGATGCCCATATAAATGGGAATGCATAGTGGATAGGAAACAGATATTGAGATACATAGGTGGAGCCTAGAGTGTATGAGTTACGAGGTCCATGGATTGTTACCCATCTTCATGTAGTCCTAATGTCCATAAATGAATACTTTCCTACTCCTGTATATGCGAAATCATAGTGGATTACTGGAAAATACTAGTCATGGATCCCTAAAAACATTGGTCGTGGGTGATTAAAATGATAATCAGACCAAAGATAAACCCGACGGAATGTATGATGTTCATATAAAAACTACCAAAAGTGTGAAGTGATATATGTGACATTGATGGAGGTACATGTTTTCTTGAATTTCATAATGACAATGAGCTGTAGTAGTAGGGTTTGGGGTTTGTGGCATCTTGGTCACCACATGATGACTCGATAAATTTATATTTACAACACATTTACTTATTTCATGATATACATTATTATATATATTGCACACTACTGGCAAGTATGCATTCGTGGACTCATAATGAGTCTTTTAACCACACCCTAGTAAGGAATTTTGGGACACTTGTAGGTTTCAAGACCAGATATCTTGTAAAAGGAATGGCTCATATGGCTGATGGTTTAGCGGTGAAGCATAGAGCTAGAGCAAACTAGGAATGACACTACAGTACCCAATATATGGATGTTGTATACTTTTTTCTAGTATTTTTCTACGGAATTATACTCTTGATAGACTTACCACTTTGGGAGATCGTATATGTATGTCATTATTCTGTTTTCTCATTTACATTGATAGTTTTTAAATTTTTTTTAGTTAGTATTATCGATTTTATGACATGATAAAGAGGATATAGTCTCCCCAATATTTCACCTAAGAACCCCACTTCTATTCGACGCCCACATTCATCTGGGGAGGTTCACATGAGGTCATGAAACATTTAGGATTTTACCCTGTTGTGTGGGATGAGATGTTACACTGTGAATTATAGGATATAATAAGGTGTGGAATAGGTTCTAGGGGAAAATAAGCATTTTATCAATGAATGAATGTGTTAGTGATATTCTTGATATGTCAGAAGAATAAATTGGTGTTGTTAAATATATTAGAAATAGAATATTACAAACTCTATGCATAGTAATTTTCAAATTACCTAAAATCATTTCATAGAGTTATTTCATTTTTTTATTCTTGGGAAAAAGAATAAATAATAAATTTTAGAGATATTTAATTCATTTTTATCACAGACGATTTTACTCACATTACATCTATTTTGTATTTGAAAAATATATCATATGATATGATGATGATTCCATGTTTCATAATAAGATATGAAAAGAAATGTGGATATTTTATGAAGATTTTTTGAAATGATAATTGTGGTAAATATAAGACAAATCAATTCCAATGATTTAAAAAATATGTAATTCGCCTGGAGTTTATTTCACCATTAATAGATATAATGGATTCACATAAATAAATAATAGATGTTTGGTGGTGTTGGGGTGTAATATTTTTATAGAACATGGTTTTTATATGCACTTCATTAATTAGGTGATGAGGAAAATGTATTATATTCAGAATAGTTTCTTATATAGACCATGTTCTGATATAGATCCTTATGAAATGGTATACAATGAAACTCAATGTTTGAAACACCTAATTGTTTTTGGGATTCGATGAACTATAAGGAACATAGGTGGATATATTGGATTGTTCAATCAAAGAGGTGAAAATGGAATCATTCATGCCTATGCATTAGGTGGTTAATGATATAGATGTTTCAATAATGGAATAGAATGGAAGTTGTTTCCATTGATGTAAAGGTTATTAAAAAAATAAAGAATATATTTAACAAACACTTGAAAAATAAAAATATGAATAATTTGAAAGATTTATTTTTGATAAACATGAAAATACTTCCAATAGTTATGATTCCACACTGATGGATGAATCAATCCTAGTTATTTGTAGTGATATGGATGAACCTCAAACATCTCATTGTAGGATGAGGAAACATGGACATGTTCAAAAAAACATTAATGATCAAAAAATTAATATCGAACTAGATGAATATCAATTGTTTTTCACATACTTATTTTTATTAAAATATTGATCCAAAATATTTAAATGAAGGTTTATAACATTAAGAGTAGATTAATTCTATTAATTACGAGTTAAACCAAAATGATTAGAATGATACATGGAAACATGTACATAAAAAACATATTAAAATCTTAATGGTATACTCTAAGAGATCGGAAAGAAACATAATGGAGATGGTGAAGTGATAAGAAAAAAAATAATGTTTAGTCTATAATGTTCACTCACACATTGATGGAATTCATTTTTATGATAATTTTTTTCTAGTAGCCACATTATAAATAATAAGAATATTTCTTGAAATTACTACCCAATGAGTTTATAATATTGTTCAGATGGATGTGAAATCAACATTTCATAATGGAGACTGAGATGTAAATATTTATGTTGAAAACCCATTTGGATTTTTATCTGTAAAAGCATAATTTTTTTTTTCATGTTGATGAAATAATTATATTGGTTAAATAAATCATTTATAGCTTGTTATTCAAATTTTGATTCTTTATTATTGAAGTTTCACTTTAAAATGTGATGATTTTATAAAAATATCAAAATAAATGAAAATCAAGAGAACTCTATCAATGTAATTATGAATAAATAAGAAGTCATCATTGTTGGGAATGATGAATGAAAAAGAGAACATTTTGGGGAAGTGGTGAAGTTTTTTCTTGAAATGTACATTCTTGGTGATATAAAATATTTTATTTCCATAAAAATATCTAAAAATAAGAAATAAATGTTTCTATCTCAAGATAATTATGATAAATATATTATTAAGATGTATTACATGGATAATTCAAAAACTATATAAATCAATTGCAATGGGAACAGTGTTTTATTAATATTTATAAGGAAAGGATGTGTATTATAAAGAATATCAGAAGCTTGTTGGATGTTTTCTATGTCTGATTGCTTCAAGAAAATATATTTGGTATGTTGTTACCTTATATTAATGATTACAAAGTGATATTAGGGGATATAATATACTATAAGAAAAGAATAATCCACATATATATTATAGGCATAATTGATTTTGGAATCAATTATTTTTATCTTATGAAGAATTTATTTCTTTGGTTATGCAAATGATAATTTGAAAAAACGTGTGGGTTTTAGATCCTCTATATCTCAAGAATTTTTCTTTCTAGTGTAATGTTGTCTTAGATTTCATAATTAGAATAATAATTATGTAACTATTAGCATTTTTTAAGTTGAATATTTTGCATCCACATACGGTCCATGGTAACATATGTGTATGAAGACTCATTTTGAATATTTTCTATTGCATGTTAAGATACCTCTTCTTTTGGGTCGTCATAATAGAAATATTATAAATCATATAATAAATATAGTACAAAGATATTAGTAAAAAAATATTTACATCTTGTACCACTTCATAAAACATCAGGTCAAGATGAATGAAATCATGTTGGAATATATTCCTAAAATTGAATATGTTAATGATATTTTCCCAAAACCATTACTAAAAGAATATTTCTTCAAACAGAGGTTAATAAGGGATGTCAAATCATTTTTTAAAAATATTTAAGGTATTTGTGGATTTAATTCTTCTTGTATTTTCATTTTATAGTGTGTTTAACAATGGAATAAGATATTCCATAAATCTATCCATTGGTGTATGCTTAATATTTTAAGGAATCATGTATTTAGGGGATTTTTATCATGGGAAAGTTGGAAATGTGGTGTGTAAGCTCTTGAACTATTCTAACTATTTGTTTATGTTCTTATAGAAATTGCTTTCAATTTTTTTTTATATTTTGAAGAGGAGGAATGTTTGAAGTTCAGGAATATTTTATTAAGCCAATATCTATGGATAGTATGGTTTGTTGTTCTATTATTGTGGATTCCATTACTGAGTTATCTCACATAGGGATATAATTATTGACTTGGTATACATAGAATTGGTTTAAAATGATTCATTTATTGATGAACCATGAATGAAATAAAAATAAAAATGTGGTATTGTTGGGGCCAAGTTGTCTAGAGATGTTATTCAGATGCTAAATGAAGTGGGTTCCTCAGTAATTTTAATTTTTTTCATTATGAGAAATCACCATACATTGGATGTTTTCATGATCAGATTAATTATTATTAGAATGATAATATCTGACACATATTTCATAAGAAATGTTATCCTGTGAAGTCTACTATTTTGGAGATGTTTTCTGGAGGATCATGTTCTATACATAACATTCCAAAAAGTTATTTTTGGATTGGAGTGGGATTTTGAAACACATACATAATGTTTTTAGAGTGGTTCAAAAAAAACCTATTATAGTTCTTTACTAATAAAATAGTTTTCAATATCATATGTGGACTAAAAACGTGTGATTAATTCGTTATGAAGGAAAGAAGGAGAATTTTATTTTCCTGTTGTTTCTACAATGTCCAACATTCCCCGAACATAGATAAATAGCTTGAGAAGTACCAGACCATGATGTTGTTTGTATGATGTGATTTTCAATTGGATGAAGATATTGATTTTTTAAAAAAATGATCATAAAATCTATTAGATTTTATAATACATCTAATGAAAAGATTAATTGAATAATCCATTAATTATTGAGTTCCAGGATGAAATCATTCACTGTATATATCAGTCTTTCAGAAAAGTTGAGACACTAATCCATCAAACAAGTTCTGACGCAGAACCATCATAAAATTGGTTATATCAGATATGGAATTATAGGAAATGTTAAATTTTAGGTACAAAATCATACTACCCAAATTGTATTGGAATAATAGAATTTGTTGACTATGACTGAGAAGGGATGTTGGTGTCACTGATCAATCTATCAAGTTGTTGAAACCAAGTTTTTTGATGAGCTTCAAAGACTAACCTCCAATATGGGAATTATGGCCCTATCAATAATATGTAACAAAATAAAGTAATAAACAATTTTCATGTGATTCAAAGCATTACAATGAGGTATAATGTTTTTTTAATTGGGTCAGCATTCATCGGACAGGGCTTCACACTAATACGTCATCAAATAATGAATTTTATCAAACATAGTGAATTAGTCTAAGGGACATTTGAAAAAATGAATATATCTGACCATTTTGATGTTATTAGAGGTTGAAACTATGAATATGGAAGTGAAATTACAATTTTATTGGATCATCATTATATGGTGTCTTCTATGTTACATGTTTTTAATCAGATAAAGGAATTTCAGTAAATGATAGTTTCAGAATAATATTTTCTGCGCAATCAATTTTGATAGGGCCCATGGCATGTGCTTATTTCAAAGTAAGATAATCTAGATAAATTGATATTATTTCAGAATATTAAAAACTAGTTAATGATCATGGAGAAGTAGTCATAATGATGTTTAAATGAATGTAAAATTATTGATTATCAAATTTTTTTATGTAGGAAAATGAAATTGTTTCCCTCCATTTTTCACATATATAGAACCTATAAATAGATGTTGAAGTAAATTTTACACACATACTATTAATTTGTATAAAAGGTAAAGTTTTTGAGTTTTGGTTTCTAGAATATTATTTATTGAGAGAAATTTTTTTATAGTGTAATTTTTTAGAAGAAGTTTTGATTATATTTAAAAGATCAAAATGTGAAATTAGATTGACGATTCAAGAAAAATAATGGAGAGAACCAGACTAATTTTTTGAACAATGAATAATAATATTTTCATGACATGCCCCCTAGAGATTGTGTCGTGACTCCCCCAATCATTCCTTCCATAGTCAAGGGGCTAGCTACTTGCACTGGAAATTCATATCCAAAAATAGGGAAGGCATTGCCTTTAAACCCACAAACTCACACATCCAATCCCATAGAAAGATAGAAGTAGAAAGAAAGCTATATAGTAAAAAGGGCGAGCATAGTGAGTAAAGGGGAAAGAAATAAAAGAAAAACAGATAAGTACAAGTAAAACTATAAATAGATCCTGTGAACACCCATAAAGGATCCTACTTGAAGAGTAGGTAAAACTCTCGATCGGTCATGTGTAAAGTATGTCCTATCTAATGGTCCACCTCTAAGAAGCATCCAGTCCTAGAACCCTTATCCTCAATCAATGATATCCATCATCTACATAAGAGATATCAATGGTTGGGCATAGACAGCGTAGGTGTGATTATAACAATACTCAGTTGGGACCTCGAGACCCCTGAAGGTCTCTCAAAACACCCAAAAGATAAACCACAAATCAACACCATGTTCATAAGCACAAAAATAGAATTCAACCCTATATAGGTATATTCCCATACATATAACTAAGTTATCAAGAGTACCCAACTCGTTCATGAAGAATCCCAAAGCCCAACTCTCTATCCAAAATCACAATAGTTCCATGAAGGAAAGAATACCACGAAGGTAACACCACAGATGTATGTACCATAAAGGTAATTCCACAGAGAAGAATACCACAAAAGTATCAGCACACATATGTTTTCCACAAAGGTAAAGACTCATCTCACACTAGATATAACATAAGTACAGAAGTATAGATGATTAGCTGTAATGCAATATCATCTTAAACTGTCGATAAGATCTGATTTTGACCCACATAGGATCGAAGATGACCCATACAAGATTTGAAGGTGGCCCAAAATAGATCTATAGATAACCCACAGAAGGTATGTAGATGACCCACACGAGAACGGTAGAAGCTGACACACATAAGATCCGAAGACGACCTACATCAGATCTAGAGATTATTCAAGTACAGCCAGCCATAGGGTTCCCCACTATGCATGCTTGATTCCAAGAGGTTACAATCATTAAGCCATTGGAATATACTCCAACTACCATGATGTCCCACAAAGATGCATCACGAAGGTCCATCACATAAATAGGATCCCAACATGACTGACGGCGTGTCAATCAGACACCCGGTCTGAAAGTTATTATTGTTCCCATTATGAGGGTTGTGTTGTATTCGGGATAGATCCAACCTGGCCGTAATCCAACTTAATACAATGCTCAAGTGATGTATATCAAACAGAACACCTCTATCCATGGATTCCAAAATAGTATATGGTTTGTCATACGGACGCCCGGTTCAAATGATATGGAAAAAAAGGCGAATCTGAGTCCATATGGGCTCAGGTTCGGTCCGACCCGACCCGGTCTGGGTTTGGCATGGATGGGTCAGACTATGGGTTTCCCAACCAACTTGGCCATGGTATGGCCCATTACACAAAGGGGGTCCTGTTGGGTTCCCCTAAAAGCATCTTCCTAGGCGGCTCATGGTGCGACCTCCGTTGTGGCCTGCTGGGCGGCCTGCTGGGCAGCTCGTGGTGCCACCTGTGGTGCGGCCCACTATGCAGCCCGTGACCAGGGTGGCCCACCAGGGGGGGGAACACAATGTCCACCATCCAGGGGAGGTGACCCACGAGATTCTAAACAGTCTTGTTTTGATCGTTCAGCTTTGGCCAACCTAGTGGTGCCATGTGGTATTGCCTGCTGGCACACATGACTCGCCAGAGCGGGTCCAGCTCAACGCGACCCGATCGGCTAGAGATCCTGCCTGATCACTCTTATAGAAGCAATGGTGTGAACCCCTGCTGCCTCTGTGGTTGGTCGGGTGTCGGTCGTCATCCAGGTGAGAAACCTACTCAATTCGCGGGCGACCGGGTGACTGCCGCCCTCTGCGTGTACGGTCGCGGCTCAGTAGCCATAACCTCCTCTTTTACCGACATCGTGGACATGTGCCACCCATGTTCCACATGGTCGGCCGGTTTACGGACACCTCCATCCTCCACCATTAACGACGGCCCGAAGCCTCTTTCTATTGCTGGTTTGGGCAATGCCGCCATCATGGTCGGTTGTGCCATCACCGCTGTCGCGGCCGGTTGCGCTGTTGCCACCATCGGGGTTGTGGGTGTGTTAGATTCCATCATTGACATTTCTGGCGCATGTCACCAGGGATGTGGTAGGGTTCTTCTCTACCCATCGATCCCCCGCGATGAACACGTAAACAATGAAATTGCGAAGGGATTTTTCTGTGTTCATTTGTCATTCACCCTCCATGGTTGATTGATAGTAGATAGTTCATACATTAAAGACAATGATTCTTCATGAATAATTATATAATAAATTTCCCTACCATGATCATTCATTGGAGATGTCATGAAAATGGGGATAAAGACGTCATAGGAGAGGTCTGCGTTCATCTCTCTCACAACATGCTTCTGATACGGGATCGAGCATCAGTTCCTCATTCATGAACTGGGGGTTCGTTCATCATTGGAGAAGGATCTTCCACCAATAATTCTTCCCAAAACCCAATTTCCAAAAATTAACAACTACATGAGATGAGGATCCAATCGCCACCAATTGATGTTTAAGTTAATCAATTAAAAACAATTGATTTCATTAATGGGGAGGGTTAATAGTGTTACACCACATATAACTGGGCATCTAATGCAGGGAATTAACTGCCCAACCTCCTCGGGTAGTTACCACCACTGAAACTCAAATTAGAGGTTTCAATAAATAAAATAAATGTACTGTTTTTTTTGTTTTTATCAATTATCCAATGAAAAACCAAAAATACATCTTCTTCTATCGACCTACTATGGTGAAGTTGACGGTCTCCTTAAGGAAATATCATTGATGAACATTAAACAGTGTCCTCATTTCTCAATTCCAATCACCGTCTGAAAAGTTACAAAACACCACAAATGTGTTTACTGAACGTACCTGAAAAAATATCCATAAATTCATTCTGCATACGTTGGGCCTCAGAATCACACATCGTCAATTTTCACAGACTCATAATAATTCCATATAAATAAAAACATTTCATTGACAATTCTAGGACTTTGAATTCTCTCCACTCTAGGGCATTGCGTCCCCGAAAGCCACAACACAATATAGGGAAACAAGTGGGGGAACTGAGCACAAATATGAGCCTCTCGTTCCCATATTCTGTCTTTAAGGTTCTTATGATGCCAACGTATGCACACTATAGGTATCAATTTCCCATAATGGACTCTCTTCTTTCGATCCTCAATCTCCATGGGAACCTCCGAAAACGTCACCCATCATTGATGTCCAGCTCACCCCAACCAAATATTTCAAAGGAACATGTACTTATCTTTTCAGCTGAGATACGTGGAAAACATCATGCACCCAGTGGAACTATGGGGGAAGAGATAAGCAGTATGCCACCTCGCCAACTCTATTGAGGACCTAGATGGGTCTGATGAACCTTGAAGATAACTTGTCACCATGACCAAATCTTTGCAAACCTCCTCGAGGTGAGACCCATCGAAAGACATGGTCACCATCCTCGAACTCGAGAGGTCTCTGTCTACTGTCAGCATAAGACTTATTCCTGGTTTGTGTACTCTTCATCCTCTCATGGAAGATCTTCACTTTCTCCATGGTAGCCCGTACCATCTCCAGTCTCATGAGTGATGAATACCCTGGTTCAGTCCATCAAAATGGTGATCTGCATGGTCGACTGTACAATGCCTCGAATGGTGTAATACTAATGGTGGTATAATATCTATTTTTGTATGCGATCTCCTCCAAGGGAAATTGAACCTCCCAACTGTTTCCAAAATCAAGGAGGCAATTACGCTGCATTTCTTGAAGGGTCTGAATGGTCTGCTCTTTCTGTCCATCCTTCTGTGGATGGAAGGCGGTGCTCAATCAAAGTTGATCCCCTAATTCCTCCTACAACCCTTTAAAAACATGGAAATTATAACATGCATCATGATCAGAGACCGTCGTCGAAGGAACTCCAGGAAGCTATAAAATCTCATGCACGTAGAGGTGTCCCAAGCCTTCTACTAAACCTCGCTCTCAAATAGGAACGATATGGGTCGAAATGGTGAGTCGGTCAATGACCACCAAGATGGAATCATGTGCCTTGGACATGAAAAGAATTAATATCATGAAGTCAATTTATATTACTTCCCACTTCTACTCTGGGAACTGAAGGGTATGTACTAAAACTATTGGAACCTGATGCTCTGCATTCCCTTGCTGATAAGTGAGGCTCAGTGAGAAAGACACTGCCACTCCATTATTCATTCTGAGCCACCAATACTGACATCAGAGGCCCGGGCACATATTCACCACTACTAGATGTACTACTAGAGAGGACGTATGGAACTCCATCAGCACATCCTCTCGTAGCTCCACCGGTACCATAGTATGCCCTCTGAAAAAAATAATGTGCTCTCCCACATCATAAAATCCATTAGGTGCCAGCCCAATGGATATCTGAGTACATCAAAACTCATAGTCAATTTTCCCCAATATGTGCCTCCCAGAATCACGAAAGGAGTTGGGGAGTGAATGTCAGAGACTAAAGATAAGATCCTCTATATCAATCCACAAAAGATATCTGCAAAGAGGATATCTCCTAATTCAACTCACTCAACAAATTTATACTAGATCTATTGCTCAGTGAATCTGCTACTACGTTCCTCTTCCCAGGAGTGTATACTATCTCGAAGTCATATTCCTAGAGGAACTCTTGCCAATGTCATTTTCTCAGGTTCATGTCCTACTAAGAGAAGATATACCTGAGACTCTTGTGATAAGAATAGACTATAAAACGTTTTCCCATCATGTAATGTCACCAAATATTTTGGGCGAAGACAACTACTGCTAAATCCAAGTGCTGGGTAGCATAGTTTTTCTCATGTTTTCTCATCTGTTGAGAGCCATAAGCGATCACTGCTCGCTCCTACATTCGGACACATATGATTCCGGTCCCAGATGTGTCGTAGTAAACTACATACCCAAAATCTTCTTCTTGTATCATTAGGAATGGTGGAATAATAAATATTCACCTCATCTCCTAGAAAATTCGTTGGCATCTCTCCAATAACACGAAGGGTTTTCCCTTCTTTTTCAATGACGATAAAGGTGCCACAACTCTGGAAAAGTCAGGCACAAACCTCTGGTAATAACCTGCTAATCCTAGGAACCTCTGAACCTCCATCACTCACCTGGGTGGCTCCCAAGCAAGAACAACCTCAATCATCATAATATCCACTAATACTCCAACCTCTGAGATGAAGTGCCCCTAAAAGTGAACCTCTCAGATCCAGAACTGGCACTTCAAGAGCTTACCATAAAGCTGGTGCTCTTGGAGTGTGTCCAGAACTATCTGTAGATGATAAGAATACTCCTCCTATGTAGCAATGTATATCATCATGTCGTCGATAAAGACTACCACAAATTGATTACGGTCTATCATGGAGATCCTATTCTTGTGTCCCATAAAATATGTTGGGGTATTGGTCAAGATGAATGGCCAAACCATGAACTCATGGTGGACATACCAACATCTGAAGGTCGTCTTCTTCACATCCTCATCTCTCTCACTGAGCTGGTGATTGCCTGATCCGACATGTATCATAAAAAAATCGTACTCCCTTCAGGTGATCAAAAATACTTTCAGTGCTCTATTGTGGGTACTTGTTCTACACTGTCATCTAGTTCAAGCAACGACTGTCCACACAGAGTCTCAAAATCCCATCCGCCTTCATGGAGAACAAAATCAGGGATGCCCAAGGAGAAACACTGGGTCTAATAAACACTGTAATCTACAAGTCCTCCAACTGTACTCACAGTTCTCGAAGCTCTATGGGATCCATCCGATATGATGGTGTAGATATCGGTGTCGTCCCGAGGAACACTTCAATATAAAAGTTGACCTCTCTATGAGGAGGTAGACCTAAAACATCATCCGATAAAACATCAAAATACTGGTCCACCACTACAGGATAGCTAGGACTCTCAACATCAATTTCTCTGAGGGTAAGGCTAGACAACTAATGAGTGATTGGTGGAACTCTCCTCATGGTAAGTACATCGTGTGATGCAAAGGTTCCCTTATCGCCGATGAAGGAAATCCTATTACCATCCATGTGGGAACACCGCACTTTGTGCCTAGCAGAGTCGATCTGAGCATGGACTATAGATAAACAATCCATACACATGATGACGTCGTAAGGCATTTATGCCACTACTAATGGTACTAACTGAAGCTCTATCCTCCTAGAGTAAACTCACACTACAAACACTAGTGTTTAATCATCTAATCCACTCCTTTGAGAGTGTCTAGCTGTAAGGATTGATCCCACATCTCCCCCAGAATCTTTGAGCTCTGAACGAGGGTCTTGTAAATAAAAAAGTTAATGGAACCTATGTCTATAAGTAATGTATCTAAGGAGCAGTATACACAAATTGTACCTCAAATCATCTATGAAGCACTGTGGTTGTAGGACTTAGCTTCCTAGAGCTGAGCTCAACCACGTACACCTACTCCCTGTAGTAAGGGTGGACCACCTGGAGGTCGTGGGATTAGAACCTCAAATCACCACCCACCTCCTACTACATGACCATCTCCTCTGCCACGTATGCATGCTTCATGTGGACCTCCTCAATCTAATCTCTTACTCTACACAGGCGGTCCAACTATTGGATTTTTTTCATCCATATGAGGCTTCTGATAGTCATGATCCATGTGACACTGCCCGCCGCACAAGAAACACTGCCCTCTCCTTGCCTGCCCTGGTCTATCTCAAGAGCCTCACACGACCGAAAATGTATCCAATGGTAGTCCACATGTAGGTCTATTCCTGTTAGCCCATGGAATCATATGTCTGCTCCTGTCTATATATGAATCTACTACGGGATTTCTGGTGGATGGTCTCATTGTTGGTGACTGCTCAACAAGGAATGTCTCTACTATGAGTGCTCGCCCTGACACCCCCACCTGTGTCGTGATGCATAGAGAAATCACTGAAGCTCTAATCTCCCACTTGAGCCCCTACATGAAGGTCTGGTCCATGAAGAAAGGGTCTCGAACCATTTATCTGTAGAAACGTGAGAGGTCAGTTAACCTTTCTAAATTCTAATCCACGATCATGCTACCCTACAGCATGTGGAGAAGCATTTGTATAGGCACTGAGCATAAGGTCTCTAGAATGAAATATACCATAAAATGTCTCTCGAATTCCACCAATATGATAGTCACCTCATCGTCAACTTGGAGCATGAGAAACCACCATCTTCCCGATGCATCCTAAAGAAGACTGGTGTAGTGGATCACCATTATATCAGTTGGTGTCCCTACTAGTCGAAAAACTCTAACCATGAAATCTATCCAATCCTCATCTGCCTGTGGATCCATATCGTATTAGATCCCCAATGGCCTCTGGTGCTAAAACTCATGCAACGCGCTCAATCGGCATGCACCCTCTACTGCTAGGGTTGGTGGAATCAACTGCCCAATGGGTATTGGTGGTGCTGGAACACCACTCGATGGTACAACTACCTAATGGGGGCCCTACACCGAAGGCTCATCGCTCATTGGGTTGTCATCGCATACTCTACCTGGAACCCTAGATGGTTGTCTATGTGGAGGCATCCTGAAAATAAACAGGTGTGACATGGTCTAAAAATTTATACCTGGTGAGCTAACTCATGATATCAAAAATAATACTTTTCAAAAACAATCACACAATCTGTGTTTTTGTGCACCAAGAAAGAAATTAGAAGATAGTGTCCCGGTGTATGGATATGTTGGCCACCACACAAACACTGGATTCCCAAAAATTATAACCACGTTAATAACACTTAACACTATTGCCAATTAAATGATTGTAGTCCACGTTCTTAGGTATAATTGACTCCTTTGATACCAATTTTTTACAACCCATCTTCTAGGGCTTGTGCCGTGACAACCCCAAGACAGCCTCTCATAGGCTAGGGGATTGAGAATAGCACTAGAAAGGAATATCCCTAAAAACTAAGAAGGAATTGCATTTTAAACTGAAATCTCACACATTCAAGAACACATGATGATACAAGAACATGGTAAAATATATACTAAAAAGGGTGAGTTTAGTGAGTAATGGGGCTGAAATACAAGCCCAACTAGAAAGTACATGTAAAACTTTAAACAAATCTGATAAACACCTGCCAAAGATCTTATTTGAAGGTTAGGTACAACTTTTGAATAGTCTTTATAATGTATGTTTTGTCTAATTTTCCATCTCCGAACAGCCTCCAGTCCTAGCACCCTCAGACTCGATCAATGTAGTTTGTCGTATGCACAAGTCATAGAAAGGTGCAAGTGTAGCCCGTGCAGGGGTGAGTATAACAATAACCTGGAAGAACCCTGAGACCCCTGAAGGTCTCTAAAAACCCAGAAGGATAAACCAGAAAAAAAAACACCAACTTCTCAACACTACTAAAAAATGGGAAAGGGAATAACCACATGTTATCATCACTAAGAAGAAAATAACTAATAAAGAATCCCTTTATCGGCGCTTATAATGATTCGCTTTATAAGCGCTCAAAAAGTGATAATAATTAATTCCCTTATCAGTGAAAAAAAAGGCAGATAATGGAGTCCTTTATCAGCATTTTTAGCACTGATTAATCCGTAGTCCAATATTTTATTAAATCAAGTGCACAATATCCTCTATTTATCACGACCTCAATCCATCTCAATGATGTACCCCTGCAAAACTCCCATCCCACCTGATCACCTCTTTTCCAGGCCTCTAATTTTATCCCTACTCCTTATCCTCCCCCTCAAACAACTTCCACAGATCTTCCTCCCCGAAAACCCTACTTCCTCCTCTCTGCAGGACCCTATTCCCCTCGAAACCTAATCCACCATTTATCAGTGGTGGTGGCTCCTCCCATTCACCTCCCCCTCACAGTCGTTCCTTCCCCTCCCGACGTAGCACATAAGGCTCCCTGACTGCTTGATGCTTATTCTCTCCCTCAATCATAGGTGTGATCTACTCTAGGTAAGTCTCCCACTTCCCCTTTTAGGTTTATTTTTGGTTGATATGTTTTGTGAGAGTAGTTTTCATTAGGGTGATGTTTGCATTTTTTCCCCATGATCACCACCCTCGATTAGATGATAACAAACATAGAGTTTAACAATCTATGTCACGAAATAACACACATATTGGATTTCTATACGTGGTTAGTAGATGATTTGAACTATAGTATGACTTTTTTATGATTCCCCATTGGTCTCTATGATGTTTCCAACTAGAATTTATTTTTCACCAAGTATCAAATATATGATGGTGTGATATTCTCATGAATCCTCAAGCAGAACCTTGTTATACATGAATATTCTATGAACGTTGAGTGTTTATTCCTCATCATTCTCTGGGAGTGGGTTTGTCTATACTGGTGAAAGTTTTCTATTTGTAATCCCCTTCAAGAGAAAGAAGAATTTTGATAGTACCCACTTCATTATTAATTTGTTACACTTGGTGGATGTCATTATGTGCTAGTGATTGTGTTTATGGGGAAGGTTTTATTTATGATAGTGATTAGGACACCTCAAATATAGAATGTGTATCCAACGCTTTGGATGTTAAGTTATATTTCTCTTTTTTTTGTAATATGGTTTTATGTGATGTGTGCATGAAGAAGGCTATTCTTCCTTATGATTATCGATTAATTATGGAATGCTTCATAAGGGAGACTTATGGTAAACCCTTGGTAAGGATACGTTGTATGGAACAACCCATATAACAAAGATTATGAGTGTCTTTGTGATGTTATAGTGTTCTAAATTGAATCTACCTTAGAGATGCTTCATAGTGGAGCCTATAATCCATTTAAGTTTATTTATTATTAATCCATGATTCTTGGACTGGCCTCTGGTTTTCATTAACTTGGGACACAAAGATGAGTGGATTAGAGTTCGGTTGAATGGTGAATGGTTTTCTTTGGAAAAAGACTTTGGGTTTAGATAGTGGTGTGAACAAGTGAGCAGTTGAAATTGGGTGGTTATTTCTTTTTAGGATTGTGGGACTTTTCTTGACTAAAATAAATGGGAAATTATAGACATCGTTTTTTTATGTCAAGGCTAATTTATGGGTGGTGTCAATTTAGTGAACCTCTATGACTAGTTGTTCCATGGTGCTAGTCTTGAAGGATTTTTCATGAAAATAGCGAGACACCATGCACTTCACTGGGTATATAGTGATTCTTCAATGATACCTGTTATGGGTATCAAGATTGTTATTTTAATAGAGATTGCTCTAGTAATGAAATACCCTTGGTGTGTCTGGCCATTTGATATTGGTTAAGTACATCTACACTATGGAGAACCCAATTACGTTATGGGGGATGAATTTATTCTCAAGATATTGTAAATGTCATTCACATGGTTTGATTTTATTTCAACTCATTTTATTTAATCCATTAATTTATGTTGATCAATTAATATACCGACATCTAGTCATTTGGGAGAATTAAACAAGTAATACAAAGCATTGGATTGATATATTGGTGTTCTATTATTATGCCTATGGTTTGAGTTGATATCATAATCTATTAAGGTAGTTATCTTCTAGGATGTAGGATTAGCAGATCCCACCCACAGTAGGTGTGTAATTCATGTCTCATCTCAGGAGCCACTTCCATTCATAGGTACCACATGGATATACCATTACTCTAAGTAATTTAATATGATTTTTATGGGTATAGATATATCATATTTCATTTTAATAACATTCATGCTATAGTCAGAGAGGAGTTGATGAAAAGACTAGGCATAGGAAGAAACTAGAGAAAGGATGTATGTACAACACTAATGTGATGGTGGAGATTGGGGAGCAGCATGAGGTGGTTGGATGTGTGGTTTTCTTTTTCTAATACTAACCCTAAGTATACCACTCCTATATTGGGATGTTAGTTGTTAGAATCTGGGATAGTTCTAGTCACTAGAGTCTTTTTACCAGGAGTCTCCAAGAGTGTTTGGGTGTACGATCAATGTTCGTAAAACTTTTCATGTATTACAATTAGAAATATGTACAAAAAACTACTTTTCCTAATTTTTTCAATTATTTTCTAGGTATATGGTAGGCATTGGTAGAGCTCCATGTTACTGAGGCATAGTTGTTGCATATTCGTTAGATGTTCATGATAGAATTTATGTTCACTAAGCATAATTTTCTTTATCTTATTTTAATTTAGGTAAACAAACATATCATATTCTGTAGTAATTTTGGATAAACCTAGGTTATTTGTTAGGCCTTCTATCCCCTTGGTGTTTCTAAATTTATCCATTATATAAGTTTTCTCATCAAAATTGTATCCTTGTTTTCATTTTATTTGAGATTGGTCACTAGATTTGGGCTATTTAATGTTATTATTTTATTATGAAGGAGGTGGCTGGAAGGGGTGTTTAAAAGGATGTTTATTGTTTTGCGGTAATGGTTGTGGGTGTTATAACTATTGGATTGGGGATTGGAAAGTGTGTTGATTTTTATGGGGGTCTATCCTGGTTATGTTGATTTCTAACTCATTATTGGAAATGGTTTGGAAATATTAATCTCTATTTTTATATGGAAGTGGTTCTGTTCTACTGTATTTTTAAGTCATGTTTTATTTATTTTAATAAAAAATACTAATATTTAAAATTAAATTAGGATGGAGATGAATAATGGTTGGATGGATGCTAATCGTTTGACTATAGAGTATCATAACAGAGTGAAAGAGTTCATGATGTTTTAAAATGATCACGACAAGGATTATTCTCAAATCCTTTTTTCTTGTTTACATTGTTGTTATTAAAGACTAATTACTCCATCGGAGTTTGAAGAACATTTTATATTTCATAGAATATACCGGAGTTATAAATGTTGGAATAAACACAGAGAAAAAGGGAATTTAGCTACTGGCTAGGAAAAAACTATGCTTAATGGATTATCAGATATGAATACAAATATGGATAATGAAGAAGACTGTATGGAGGAGGTGATTACAGATGTCAATTATGATGAAGATCGTATTGAGTAAATGACTAGGGATGTTTAAGATAAACTCCATGATCGACCAAAATTGTTTGAGAAGTTAAAGAGTTGTGAAAAGAATCCATTGTATGCTGGCTGTACTAAATATATAGCATTACCTATTATACTAAAATTGTATAAATTGAAAACTGGAAATGGATGGAGTGATATTATTTTTACGAAACTACTTTCTCTCTTGAATGACATGCTTCCAGAATAAAATGAGCTCCCAAACCAGACATATGATGCTAAATGAATGCTCCTCTCGAGGGTTATGATTTCTGGAAGAATACATGCCTTCCCAAAATACCGTATACTATTTTCCAAGGAGAAAAAATCCCTTACAGAATACCCAAAGTGTGGTGCATCTCGATACAATAAAAATGAATTTATTCCTACGAAAGTTGTATGGTAATTTACAATAATTCCAAGGTTTAGGTGTCTATATGGATGTGATGGAATGGCAAGGCAATTGTCACGGTATGCAGATAAAAGAAATAAGGATGGTAAATTACATCACCCAGTCTACTCTACTCAATTGGAGATAATTGATCATTAGTATCATGATTTTGGAAAAGAGATGAGATACCTTAGTCTTGCGTTATCTACAAATGGAGTGAATCCTTTTGGTTTTCAATCCTTCACTAATGATATATGTCATGTTCTATTGGTTAATTATAGCTTCCCACCCTGGTAATTCATGAAGAGGAAATTCATCATGTTATCTATGCTTATATCAGGACAAAAACAACCAGGTAATGATATTTATGTTTATTTGGCTCTGTTTTTTGATGATTTGAATTTATTGTGGGATTCATGTGTTATGTTGTATGATGCTTATAAAATTGAATAATTCTAGTTGAGAGAGATATTGTATGGAACGATACATGATTTCGATGCTTATGAAAATTTTACAGGCTATAGCATTAAAAGAACTCAAGGGTTTCCCATGTGGGACAAAGATAAAACATCATTTAGGTTGAAAAATTCATCAGAATTTGTGGTTCTAAGACATTGTAGATTTCTACCTCATCGGCATAAATAACGATAATGGATGACATCATTCAATGGAAATTAAGAACAACCCAGAACACCGTCTCCACTATCAGATGATCAGCTGTATGAGAAAGTAAAAGATGTGAACACTATTTTTGGTAAACTATTTTCAAATAACATTACAAAAATAATTTGAAAAAATATACTAGTTCTTTTTAAATTAGTGTATTGGAATTTTTTGCACATCTGACATTTTCTTGATGTGATGCTTGTGGAAAAAAATGTATGTGACAGTGTTATCCTAACATTTCTAAATGCCCCTGAAAAAACTAATGGATGGAATTAAGGCAAGGTTGGACATGGAAGACATGTGAATATGAGAATAGTTGGCTCTCGTGAAGGGTTATAATCGAATTTTTCTTCCTCTAGTTGCGTACACTATTTCTAGGGAGTAGAGATAACAATATTTTAACTTATTCAATGATGTAATAGTTTCATAGGCATATTCATAAAATATCAAGAACATTGTGTCAATGAATGATTTGATGTTAAAAGGATTGAAATCATATAACTACCATGTTTTGATGCAAGAGTTAATTCCTATAGCATTACATTTCATTATTCCCATGAATTTTTGTCATACCACAACCCATCATTGTTAATTTTTCAAAGATATATTTATCAAATAATTATACCCAGCAAAATTTCCAGCTATAGAAATAGAAATTATCAACCTATTATGTGAATTATAAATGGTCTTCCCACCAACATTCTTGGATATGATGGTTCATTTGATGCTTCAATTGGTGAGTGGGATTTGATATTGTGGTCTTGTGCACTAAAAGTGGATGTATCCCATTTAATGTAATATGAAAATTTGGAAAGGGTATGTCTAAAATTGAATTCATCCAGAGGGTTGTATAGTGGAGAAATATATTGTTGAGGAAGCCATTAAATTATGTACAAAATACCTATCTGATGTAGAATGCATTGGTCTCCCGAAATCTCATCACACTGGATACATTGAGGGTGAAGAAATTTCTGAAAGTGATGTTGTGACAATAAATATTAAAAATCGAGAGCATGCCCACCTTTATTTTTTGCATAATAGTTGGCAGGTTTCTCTATATATTGAAACCCAAAATGTAATTCATAGGCAGTTGAATCCATCAAGGGCTGAAAAATGGATATCAAATACACATAATCACAAGTTTATATGATGGTGTCAGGACAATATTTTAATGGAGTTAGATGAAAATACGAATTCAATTTTAGAACAAATTTGATGGCTAGCCACCGGAAAAAGTGTGTATGTATTATCATGCAATGGTTATGTAATTAATTGTTATACATTCTATACAGATGAACATTATGAAGATAGTGCCATGAAAAATAGTATAGATACACTTTTGGCTGATGCGATTCATGTTTCTGGACGTAAGGACAATAATTCAATTTATGAAAATTTTTCATACATTGGCATTATCAAACAAACAATGGAGTTGGATTATACGACATTCCAATTGCTGATTTTTCAATGGAAATGGGTTGATAAAAATTGTGGTGTTAAAATAGATGAATTGGGATTTGTGAAAGTGGGTTTTAGTAAATAAGGGTGCAAATAAGAATATTTTATAATGGAAACACAAGTGGTACATGTATTTTATGTTCTATATCCCACAAACCAAATGCAGTCGATTGTTCTATTGTCGGCAAAAACTACTGAAGGGTCCGATTAAAATTTAGTTGAGGACAGTCTGTTCAGTGGTAAGTCACAATCATTTTTCAGTGGTCCCAATGTAGATGATGTTATATATGTTTGAGGAGACCACAATTAAGTCTATATATAATTGATTGAGGTGTAAAATCCCTTAATCCTTTTAAAAAAATAAAGATATTTCAATAAACAGGTTATATTTTGTTTGTAATATAGATCTTGTTATCTCACGTTATTATCTTATCATTACTAAATTTATCTAATCTAAATTATCTATTCATCCATATTTTTATATAATGACTTCTGATCTTTCTAGTGCTTCTAACCTCGAGTCTCAACAAGTCTCTCAAGATATTGTTGCTGCTACGGTTGCTCACAGTGTAGAGCAATAACATGTTTTTAATCATATTGCTTCTCCTAGTGTTTAGGTACAAAAATCACTAGCAGATGGTGTCACTATCATTTTATATGAACATATAGATGGTGTTGATATCAATTAAAGGTTCATGGATGAAGGACCGACATCACAAAAAACACTGGTGCGTCGTAGTTTGATGGTGTTTTCCAAAGTTATTTAGGAAAAAAAGAAAAGGCATCAAATTTGATGCCAGATAGAATTCACAAGGCCAACATGTGAATCCCCACAAGTCTATGTTTAGTAGTTGCATTGGAATTTTCACTTAGCAATGTGTGCCGATTGACATAGATTCATGGAATTATGGAGTGTCTGGGCTAAAGGGTTTTATCTGGGATGAAATTGCAGTAACATTATGATATTATTTCTATAATTTACTAGAAAATAAAATAATGAAACAATGTCTTACTATTCTCAATCTCTGGCATAGTACATTTATAGTAGATGATTCAAAAGAGAATTATATACTAAGGCATGCAGGATGGTGTCATCAAGGTTTTTTCACTATTTAAACAAAATGTCATAGGAAATATTCCCAAGTTAAAATAAACCATCAACCAGTCCTTGTCTACGCTCACCTGATATCACAATAATCATGGGATGCATTTATTGGCAACCGTGGGGATGATAATTATTATGTATGTTGTTGCTGGTAATAACGTTTTTGAGAATATGTGTATTCATCACTTTCATTATCAATATTTCATTTTTGAAACAGCTACTCAGTACTAAAAATAAGGAACATCCATCAAAACCAACATACCCCTATCGTAAATCAAGGATGGGGTTTGCCTAATGATGGAATAAAATGGTATGTATTTTAAATTTACAGTAATATTGTTACATTCCATGAAACAACATCATAATTATAGTTCGATATTTATATGTAGATTGATGAGTCTAAAAAGAAAGAAACATCCATCCTACTTCATGTGTTATAGAAGGTGGAATGTGTGAATATGAAAGAGAAGCTAGTAGATGAAAACACAAAAAAAGTTTTGTAAATATGTGTAAGTATGAAATGATAAAAATATTTGTTTTAAATTTCTATTACAAAAATATAATTTGTTATTGACCTATATCTGATAGTCACAAGAATCAGCTACTCCTCTAGCAGATGAAGACCTATTATCGACAGCATTAATGCGCCAGAACAATATAGTCATGTCAGAGGTGCAGGGTTTGGGATGACACCCTGAGTAAATTATAAGAAAAATAATCAAATAGATGATATAGATGAAAAAATTAAACAAATGCGAGAAAGACTAGAAACTCATTAATAACAATTAAAATTGTAGGGAGAGTCTCTAGCAACATTTTTGGGTGGGAAGCATGGTGATGAAAAAACTCAGGAACAACTAGCGAGTGATGATCCTGACCCACCCCCACCGAATTTGATACGAGCCATTCCCCTCAAAGAATTTTCTTAGCTGTGGTAATCAATATTTTAATAATTTTCCCCATGAAATATGAATCAGAAAAACACTAATACTTTTCATGTACTGATCTTATATAGGGTGATAATAAATGTTATTTATATCTATCAACACCCACATATCACCTTGTAGAGAGGGATATGGTGTTCAACATCCTAGAGGAAAATCTACATAATAGGCCACTTCCCAAAGATCATTTGAAAGTGACGATTATTATAGCTCCTGAGGCAAATGCTGAGATACCTATTCCACTTGATGACGATTATATATATATGGTCGAAAAGGCTATTGGGATATACATTGCATGTATTTCACAACATGTAAGAGTACATGTTGAAAAAGAGGTGTTTATTTCCATTTTTTCAAGTTAAACCTCAAGAAATTAATTAAAAATGGGTATGAACCATTGAATGTTATTATAGATGAAGAAAGGGAAGGGGGTGATAAGAAACGTCTGCTCAAAGGCATCTAAATGATTGACCAACCGATCCCAATGAGCTACTGAAAGCACAATAATAGCACATATTCTCTATCAACATTTACTATCATTGACGACTCATGTGGATACATAGCTAAGAGGTGGTAGTAGTCATATAGAGGTTTTTGAAAATAATATTTACAGAGAGAAAATTCAAGATTTTGTTGTTGCTGAAAATTTAAATGAGATCCTTGAATATGGATGGCTAAGCACCATAGTTGTAAATTTATATATGAGGTATGTTTTTATAAATTGATTTTCTAAAAGCTGATATAATGAGAAAATTATGAATAAATTAATTTTATATTATTGACTGATGTATATATGAAAAAAAATTTATGGAATTTTTCGATGAGCCAAAATTTGGACTCGTTAGTCCTCATACCACATCAACACAACTAACAAAATTAGAGCCATCAAAAAATTATGAAATAGTGAACGTATTTATGAAAAACATTGAAAGTAATATTATGGATGATAGACTCTTCCTAATACCAAACATTTAGTGGAAAACGCTTCGATTAAAGTATATTGATTATATTTTCAATTATTTTATTAATTATTACTTTTAATGTTTTTAGGAAAAATTGGCTTTTAATTGCGGTGAACATGGATACACCAAATACTTATTTTCCAAATTCAATGCAAGGATATCCAAATAAGAGACCACACATGTTGGAGTTTTTGAATCTGTAAGACACTACATCCTGTGTTTTCAGTTTAGACAGCAAGTAATATAATTTATATTATCTTTTTCTGAGGATTCTGTTATGATAGGAGAATGTATCATTATCATCTAAAAATGGAATGAAGACAGGGTATAAGCCTTTAGAGGCATGAAAGTACTATGTCTGGACAAATATTAGGGTATACATAATAAAATTTTACTATACAAACACATATCAACATAGGTAACTTATTATCTTAATGAGCAATTTTTTTGTAGTGTCCAAAACAAAAAAATGATAATGATTGCTGTTATTATGTTAGTAAATTTATGAAGGAGATATTGAATTCATCAACAAAATAGCATTCCTAAAGAGGTCTTTTCAAAAACAATTACTATTTCATTTATATTTTTTTATTAATTATTTATCTATATATTTCTCAATATTACTATGACTGTCGAAAATCCACATTCTCATAAGACGATATAGATTTTTTCAAAAATGTGTTGGCCACAAACCTGATGGATGATAGTACACAAATATCACGAATATCTAACTTGGGGTCGTGTACAATTAGATGTCATTTTTAGAGGGGTTAAGGGGATCAAAAGATGAAACATTGTTGTATGTAAATGTTTTTACGAAGATTGTAATTGTTATTAATTAAAACATCCTTTCCCTAATGAGTTATTTTCATATTTTAACAGATGAAATGCACTAGTAACATTCATGATTGATGAACTAATTTTTGGCCTTTGGATAAGAAAAACTAGTAAAATCTCCAAAATAACTTCATATTTGACCAAACACATTCAGATTGTGTTGATACTTTAGGGGAATGATCCAAGAGTTTTTTTTCATGTTTACAAGTCAACCTTAAATCAATTTAAGGCATGGTGTGGCCGATGTCACTCAATGTGTCTCTCTTTTGTTTAAAATGTACTGAATTTTAAGTGAAAACAACAAATAACGTACATAAATCTGACCAAATGCATTCGTATTTTGATGAAGAATTAGGAGAATGATAAAAGGGTCATTTTTTACATGTAATAGTCAACCCCACCTCAATCCGGGACACAGTGTGATAATTTAAGGCTGTGATCCATGAGTCATTTGTGATGTGTGCGAGTCAACCCCTCCCAATTCTGAGGCATGATGTGGCCAGTATCACTCAAATGTATCTCTTTTGTTTAAAATGGACTGAATATTAATTAAAAACAAAAACTAAAGTAGAGAAATCTGACCAAACTCATTTGGATTGTGTTGTTTCATTAGATGAACAATACATGGGTCATTTTTTTACATGTAAGAGTCAAACCCGACTAAATCTGAGGCAATTTGTGGCCGTTATTACACAAATCCATTCTTTTTATGAAAATAGACCTAATTTAATGTGAAAAAAAACAACTGTCATACAAAAATCCAACCAAAAACATTCATATTGTGTTTATACTTTAGGGAAATGATACATGAGTAATTTGTGACTTGTATGTGTCACCCCACCTCAATCTGGGGCACGATGTGGCAGGTATAACTCAAAGTATCTCTTTTTAGTTTAAAATGGACAAAATTTTAAGTGAAAACAACAACTGATGTCCAGAAATCGACCAAATGTATTTTTATTGTTTTTATGCTTTAGGGGAATGATACATGGGTTATTCGTGACATTTAAAATACAACCTTTACACAATCTAAGGCACCGTGTGGCCGATATCACTCAAAGTGTCTCTCTTTTGTTTAAAATTGAGAGAATTTTAAGTGAAACCAAAAATGACATACAGAAATATGACGAACGCCTTTAGATTGTGTTCATATATTAGGGGAACGATCCATGGGTCATTTTTAATGTTTCATAGTCAACCTCGCCTCAATCTGAATCACAGTGTGGCCGGTATAACTCAAATTGTCTCCCTTTTGTTTAAAATGGAGAGAAGTTTATGTGAAAACAACAACTGAAAAACAAAACTAAAAAAAACGCATTAGGATTGTGTTGATACTTCAAGGGAACTATACATTGGTCATTTCGATGTGTACGATTCAACCTTGCCTCAATAAGAGGAATGGTTTGGCCGATATCACTCAAAGTGTCTCAATTTTGTTTGAAATGAAGAAAATTTTAATTTAAAACAACAACTGACGTACGAAAATGCAACGAAACAAATTCGAATTGTGTTGATAATTTAGGAGGATGATCCATTGGACATTTTGGTGTGAAAGAGGTAACCCCGCCTCTATCATAGGAATGGTGTGGCCGGTATCACTCAATGTTATTTATTTTGATATAAATGGACATAATTTTATATAAAAATGACAAAGGACATATTGAAATCTTACCAAACAAATTCGGATTGTGTTGATACATTATGGAAAAGATAAATTGGTCATGTTTTACCAGGACTAGTTAAACCCATCCCCATCGGAGGTACGGTGTGGCCGGTATCACTCAAAGTGTCTCTCTTTTGTTTAAAATGGACATAATTTTATGTTAAAACAACAACTGACGTACAAGAAATCTGACTGAACGCATCAGATTGTGTTGATACATTAGGAAACTATCCATGGGTAATTTGTGACATGTTAGAGTCAATCTCGCCTATATTAGAGGAACGGTATGGCCAGTATCACCCAAAGTGTCTCTCTTTTGTTTAAAATGGACACAATTTTAAGTGAAAACAGAAACTAAAATATGGTAATCCAAAAAAAACCATTTGGATTGTGTTGATACATTAGGGGAATGATCCATGAGACATTTTGGACATTAATGAGTAAACCCACCTCAATTTAAGGCACAGTGTGGCTACTATCACTTGATGTGTAAAATTTTTGTTTAAAATAGACATAATTTTAAGTGAAAACAGTAACACACCTACCGAAATCCAACCAAACGCATTAATTATTTTCTGATACATTATTCTAACTATCCATGGGTCATTTGTGACATGTAAAAGTCATCCCCACCTCATTCCAAGGGACGATGTGGCCAGTATCCCTGAAAGTCTCTCTTTTGTTTAAAATGGACAAAATTTTAATTGAAAACAACAGCAGATATATAGAAATCTGACCAAACACATTCGGATTGTGTTGATAATTTAGGGTAACGATCCATAAATCATATGTGACATTTAAAAGTCAACCCCGCCTCAATCTGAGTCATAATGTGGCCGATATCACTCAATGTGTCTTTTTTTAAATGGACCGAATTTAATGTGAAAACAACAACTGACGTGAAAAACACCATCCGAACACATTTGGATTTTGTTGATACTTTAAGAGAATGTTCCTTGTGTCATTTTTGACGTCTATGAGTCAATATCATCTCAATCTGAGGCATAGTATTTTCGGTAACACACAAAGTGTCACTCTTTTATTTAAAATGTATTGAATTATAAGTGAAAACAACAACTGACATATGGAAATCCGACTAAACACATTCAGATAGAATTGATACATTATAGTAATGATCCATGGGTCCTGTTTGACATGTACGAGTCAACTTCGGCTCAATCTGATGCACATTGTGGCCGGTATCACTCAAAGTGTCTCTCTTTTGTTACAAATTGACAGAAATGTAAGTGAAAACAACAACTAACATACAGAAATCCTACCAAACACTTTGGGATTGTGCTGATACATTAGGTGAATGATACATGGGTCATTTTTTATTTTACAAGTCAACCCTTCCTCAATATGAGGCACGGTGTGGTAGGTATCACTCAAAGTGTCTATCTTTTGTTTAAAATGGAAAAAATTTTATGTGAAATCAACAACTAGCATACAGAACTCTGACCAAACGCATTATTACTGTGTTTATACTTTATAATAAAGTTCCATGTATTATTTGGGGCGTCTACGAGTCAACCCCAACTAAATTCAAGGTAGGGTGTGTCCAGTGACACTCAATGTGTCTCTATTTTGTTTAAAATGGATAGAATTTTAAGTGAAAACAACAAATGACATACAGAAATATGAGCAAACTCATTTTTTATGTGTTGATAAATTAGGGGAATAATCAATGGGTCATTTTGGATGTTTATGAGTCATCCCCGCCTCAATCTGTGGCACATTGTGGACGGTATCACTCAAAGTTCCTCTGATTTGTTTAAAATGTAAATATTTTAAGCGAAAACAACAAATGACGTACATAAATCTGAAAAAACAAATTCAGATTCTGTTGGTACATTAGGGGAACGATCCATGGGTCATTTTTTATGTGTAAGAGTCAATACTGCCTCAATGCGAGGCACAATGTGGCTGGTTTCACTCAATGACTCTATTTATTTTAAAATGGGTAGAATTTTAAGTGACAACAACAACTGACATATGGATATCAGATCAAATGCTTTCATATTGTGTTGATACTTTAGGGGACAGATCCTTGAGTCATATTTGACTTTTATGTGTTAATCTTGCCTCAATCCAAGGAATGGTGTTTCCAGTATCTCTCAAAGCATCTCTCTTTTTTTAAATGGACATAATTTTATGTGAAAACAGCAACTGATGTACGGAACTCCGACCAAACAGATTCGGATTGTATTTTTACTATAGGGGAACAATACATGGGACATTTTTCACATTTAAGACTCATCCCCACCTCAATCTTAAGCACAGTGTTTCCGGTATCACTCAAATTGTGACTCTTTTGTTTAACATGGACAAAATTTTAAGTCAAAACAACAATTGGAATACGAAAATCCAACCAAAAGCATTTGGATTGTGTTGATACATTATGAGAACCATCCCTGGGTCATTTGTGATGTGTAAAAGTCAACCTACTAACTCTCTGTACGGCACCCCCACCCCTTGTAGGCACCACCACTCCAACTGGACACCACCCCCACCCCGTTGGACTTCCCCCAACCCTCGGGACACCACCCCACCTCGTGAACACCCCCACCGCACTGGACACCCTCACCCCAAGAAATTCCCCAACCCCATGGACACCACCACACCCCCTTGACAGCCTCCTCCCCCCACCCCCACCCCCTCTCCCCACCCTAAATATCCCCCACCACCTAGACACTCCCAACCCCCTAGACACCCCACCCCTCCTAGACACCACACCACCACCTGGACGCCCCACCCCCTGAACACCCCCCACCCATGGACAACCACCCCCACCACCCTTGGATAGCCCCACCAACCCCCTGGACCCCCTATCCACCACCCCACCCTGGGAACACCCCACCCCTCTTGACACCCCACCCATTATAAAGCCCCCAAACCCCCTGGACACCACCCCCACCCCCCTGAACACCCCCACACCCTAGACACCCACCAACCCCCTGGACAACACCCCCATCCCTCATAGACACCACCCCACAACCTGGACACCTCCCCACATTGGACAACCACCCCCACACCCTGGACACCACCCCACCCCCTTGGACGACCCCACCAACCCCTTAGACCGCTACCCGATGGACACCACCCCACCCCTTGGACACCCCACCCCTCTAGACACCCAACCCCCTTGAAATCCCCTCAACCCCCTAAACATCACCCCACCCCCTGGACACCCCCATGTAAACCTACCCCCCTAGAAACCCCACCCCTCTGGACAGCCAATAATCCTCTTGATGGCACCCCCACCCCTTCTAGACACCACCCCACCACCAGGACACTCCCACACAAGACATCCCATAGACTTGGACAGCCACCCCACCCCCTGTACACCACCCCACCCCCTTGGGAAGCTCCACCAACCCCAGGGACCACCACCCTTATGGAAACCCCCCCACCAATCTGGATAACCCCACCCCCTGGAAAGCCCCCCAACCCCGTGGACACTACCCCACCCCCCTGGACACCCCCCTGGACTGCCCCCTCCCCCACCAACATAGACTGCCCCCACCCTCAGCTCCCTAGCCACCCCACCCCCCATGTACACCCACCAACACCCTGGGACACACCCCCACCCATTTAGACAACACCCCCCCACATGGACACTCCCCCACACCCAAGACGCCCCACCCCCTGGACACCACCCCACCAGTGGAAAGCCCCCCAACACCCTGTACAGCCCCCCCTCCCATGGACACCCCAACATACCCTTGGACAACCCCCACCCCCTGGACACCCCGTACCCACCCCTCCTTAACACCACCCCTCCACCTGGACACCCCCACCCCTTGGACAACACCACCCCAGGGACAACCCTCACAACCCCTAGACACCTCCCCACCCCCCTTGGACAGCCCTATCCCCTAGGACACCCACATCCCCCTGGACACCACCACCCCCTAGACACCCACTAACCCCCTTGCACAGCTACCCCACACCCTTGAACAACCCCCAAAACATCTTGAGTTCTAAATTGAAATCTTTATGAATTTAATAAAATTATGAATTTTGTGTTAATGGTGTATTTGTATAATTGTTTTATTTAACTTATGAATAATGTGTTAATATAGTAGGGGTACACATGTTGTTATGATGATTTTTTTATGCAGGACTTGTATGGGTGTGCTACTGTAGAATTTTATATTATAGCAGGCATGGCATTTCATAGATATTTTATAGCACTGATACAGGTATCCTTTATAAGTGAATTGTTAGTGCTGATAAAGGATAACGTTATGAGCACTATTTTAGAGCTGATAAAGAGAACCCACGCCCCTATCAGCACTGAGCATTATAGCTCTTTTTAGCACTATTAATGACTTTTTTGAGCGCTAATAAAACCCATTATTGTAGTAGTGAAAGAGTAAAACAACTGTCAACCCAACATAGGTATATTCGCATACAAATTCTGATGTTATCAAGTGTACCTATATCGTTGATGAGAAAACACAAGGTCCATCTCTCTATACAAAAGCATAATTGTTCCCTAAAGGAAAAAATAATACAAAGGTAACACCACAAAGGTATGTACCAAAAAGGTAACACCTCATAGAAGAAACCATGAAGGTATCACCACACAAGAAGTGTACCACCACTGTTAAGACTAATCTAAAAAATGGTAACCATGTAACTATTTAGATTATTAGATGTATTGATATATCATCTTACTTCGTCGAGAAGCTCTACTGTTAACCCACAATGGATCAAAGATAACCCCCGCAGGATCTGATGATTACCCACACAGAATCTGTAGATCACCATCATAGGATTTGTAGATGACCTACAGAAGATCGGTAAGAAGAAGACCCACACAGTATTTGAAGATGACCCACTTAGGACCAATAGATTTGATCAAGTATAGCCAACCACAAGGTTCCCACAAAAAGAATTCTTGATTCCTTGAGGTTTATCTCCTCAAGTGATCGGATGATACATCAACTACCACAAAGTCCCACACCAAAGTATCACGAAGTTTTTCCATGTCAATATGGTCCCAACTTGTCTGATGGAGTGTCAACAAGACGCCTAGTCTAAAATTTATTAGCTTTTCCATTCCACGGCCCCGATTGGATTTGGGTTTGATCCAACCTATTCATACTCCAAAAAACCCTGCCCAAAAAGCCATTTGGCAGAGCAAAACTCTGCCCAAATATCCTCCCAACAAAACTAACATCAACCTAGATTCCATACATTTATCATAAAGGTAACCTATGGATCCCTTTTGATCAACTCAAAAGGAAACACCCGAAGAAGAGGTAATAATTTCACCACCATCTATCAAGTTATCTTCATCTTCCACATCATCTTTATTTGTTTTTTACATACCAAAATAATAACTCTAGTACCTCCTACATACTATGATGTTATTATAAATATGGTTCAAACATAGTTTTTATTCTATCCATCCTATAAATGAAAAATTCCCCATACATGCTTACGTACGACTTACCGTCTCCACGTCATGTTGTAGTTTGTTATTCAAACACTTCAGTAATTGGATGGTTATAATAATCATTATAACATATTTAAATAATAAATATAACATGTTAATTATTTCTTATATATGATATAACATCAAATTTCAAAATATTCTACCATCAAAATAATGATTATGTCGCTCGTGCGTACATACAGATTACCATCTACAAGACGCTACAAGATTCATTCCCATGTTCACCATTCAACTATAATTATAAAAATAAATATTATTAATAAGTATGTAATATATGAAATAATAATTTTACAGGAGATATATATATATATTTATATACTTACATATATCTTAATCACTTACCTCCGTTCAATACGATATAAAACGGAAACAACGTTTATGTGTACATATGAGCTACCATCTACATAAATGGTGCCTTCTATTTAATATATATATATCTATTATAAATATTAATATTATAAATATATATTATATATTAATGATGATTTATATTCTTTAGGTATTTTAATCATGATCTAAATGATATTATCAAGAATAACATGTATAACGCGTACGATAAAGAAACCGATTATTACCCCAAATGTTAATCTAACATGGAAATCATTATTAAATGGGTAGTATAAATTCATAAATGAATCATGTAGGATTTAATAAATATTAATATTGTTATGTTAAAATTTAATAACATACTATGTTCATAATACAGAAAGATAAACATACCCTTGACTAAAGGAAAGTGCAAGGTAAGGGGTTTCTTTTCTCACTTTTAATTCCGTGAGATTTCCATTGTTCACCACTTATTTATTGCATGTAGTGTATTTTGTACATCAATTATATATAAATATTATGTTTATAATATTTATATTTATGGTATTCTATTATTCATTTGGTGGTTATTAACTTTTGGTCATACGAATTGATTGATTACAACATGGTTAGGGGTTTTCATCTCACTTCTTATTTCTGTGAGATTCATGCTATATTTACACTATTTTGTGTGTGTGGTGGATTTAATTCACATTATTGAATTACATATGTAATATACATTAATTTGTGGTTATTTACATCATAGTTATATGATCCTTCTTTAATGGGGTGTATGTTTCATAAGTCTCCATTTCAGTAATGGGAATTTCTAATTTCGATTTCCACTCATTGGGGTTTACGCAAACATCATTGATTATTTTACTCCAAGATTAAGTGTGAAATCCCAATTTTTTATATATGTACTAATTTATACTCCCCTTTTTGTTGTTATTTATTTGATACAAATAATCACTCCATTGATAATTTCTCAATTCATCGATATAAACTTGACAAGAGTAATCTTTATTCTATATTAATTAATTGAGTTAAACATCCAAGTCATTGGTGTTGTTGTTACAAGAATATGTGTGAATGTCCTATTATTGTTTTATAGTGAATATTCCATCGTAAAAAGTGTTTTTATATTATTCAGACATAATTATGTCATTGATTTATCTTTTTCCTAAGTATACAAACTTTATAAGGGATTTCATCCGAACTTACATTCCATTAAGACTTCTTTGTTGTTAACTGCCAATTCACTTATATTTGGTGTATATACTATACTTTGACATAATAAATCAAGAATCCCCTTATTATCATTATATTATTATGTTTTTATTACCTCAATTAATTGTAATCAAGAGTCTCTCATATGGTTAGGAACTCTAAATAAAATATCATTTTAAATGTTTTAAAAATTTATTCTATTAAATCTTTATTCATTAATTTCCAGTTCATATAAATGGTTTTAAGGATTTATATATATAGACATAAATGATTTAAATTTATAATTCCTTTTAAAAGTTTTAAATTTTTATGGTACACATTGATTTAAAAATATGTATTAAACTGCTTCTTGATATATATTGATACTTTTAAATGATTCCTAGAAGAAGAGGTGTAATTCTATTTAATTTTTTTTATCATTTTTATCATCTATTTCAGTATCATTCATTATTGTCTATTGAGGTTAATTTAATATAATAAAATCTTCTAAATTTTATTGAATGAGTTATGTTTGTTAGTGGATGTGGTGTGTTTATACCATTCATTGTTTATAGTTAATGTATTAACATTTCATATGCTATTATTAATAAGAATGTTAAGATTTTGTTCAACCATTCATATGAGGAATTAATTAGACTTAGTAAGTGATGGGTGGAGCCCACTGTAGCTATTCTATTCATCGGTATGTCTCATGAGACAAAATAGTGTCTTGGCCCAAGGCCTTTACAAAATCCTATTTCTAGTCTTGGAAAAAGGCCTGGACTATGTGGTTATTAAATCTAGAATTATGCATTCCATCATTATGAAATAGGAAATTTATATTACATGTGACTATTAGACTAGTAGAAAATCCATGTGAATTATTAAATCGAATTATTTGATTTATATTTTCGAAATTATGTTTAAGTTTATCTTTAAAAGGCATGGGTCCTAGTCTTATACATTTCCATAAATGTTTGTTCTTATTTACAATAGTTTCTTCTATTTTTTTATCCTTACTAAGAATTTGAGCTCACCCATTTCTTATGTTTTATTATTCCCATGATGGAAATATGTATATTACTATTAACCTGAAGGAATATGCTAAGCGATATAAGAGAATCCAATGGGGACACATTGTTGTTGTTTTTTATTTCATGATGTGATGTAAAACTTATGTATGTATCTACTACATCCAAGGATACTAAACCATTATATCTTTTAGGACATGATTCCTTGTATCATGACAATGTTATGTAATAACAAACCGATTCTGGGTAACTGGGGTCGGGCCATTTCACAACCTGTGTGAGTTGTCTCAGTATGGTGATAAGCTGATCAGCACCAGTGGCGTCACCAACTTTGCTATAATTATCTAGTGTAAGAGGGAAATACCTACATGGATTACGTGCATTGATACAGTTTCCATTCATTCCACCAGGTGCCATTTCTAAACAATGGCATAATGTATACTAGTTTATGAACCACAATACACAATTCCAAAAATGTAAAAATATTAACATTAATTGAACAATTTATGGATATAAACCATACTCATAAAAATGATTTCTATGAAGAGGTATATACTCATAAATCCTTCATAATGGTTTGTAATGAAAATGAGAATTATCCTAACCCTAGGAATGTCGTAACATAGAGTGCAGAAAGGCCCGTTTTCAAGCACCAGTTCTCGATCAAGTCTAGCTCAAAGTAGTGTTTTCGGGTTTTACACATAGGTACATGTGTTCCAGATTAGCCTCTACATGCTCGTATCCAGACAGAGATTTATTTCCTGGAAAAATAACGAAATATCTATATTACCAAAATTCTAGGAAGTTCATCTACACTATTCCCCAAAGTCTATCTTAGGGTAATGTTCTCTGATCATAGTTTTTTTAAATGTATTTTCCATGGGTTGTACTAAACATCTTATGATACCAAATATTACTCCCCAAACCTAGTTACCCAGAGTTGGTTCTTTATTACATATCATTTTCATGATACAAGGAATGATGTCCCAAAAAACCGATCAGTTTAGTATTATTTGAAACATGATACATACATAAGTTAAACATTACCAATTTTGATGAAATAAAACAATAATTTATTCCATTAAGAACATCCAAGACTCATAGATTATGCCTTAAAGTAAATCATAACTATCTTATTCATATCCCGGGAAATTGAAACATAATAAAGGGGTGAGCTCAAATGCTGAGTGGAAGATAACATAAACATTATTCAGGATGAATAATTAAAAACACATTTCTTTACAAATAATAAACGTGAACACTTTATAGAAGGAATAAAAGCAGAATAAATACTAACATAAAAAAACATATTCATGAGTATTCTACTAGTAAATTAACCACATGAACCATCAATATTATATTCATAATGATTGTATCCATAATGTCGGACATTCAGAAAAATCTCGTCAAGGCCCCAGCCAAGATGTCTAAAAATGATTTAGGCCTCAGACAAAACCATATAACAAATTGGGAATTTCCTCGGCCAATTCCACTTCTAATTGTCTCATGAGACCTACCGATGCACCGAGGAGATATAGCAGGCTCTAGCTGTCACATACAATGACCAATACATTCTTCATATGAAAAGGTTGAAACATAAAATATACATTCATATTAAAACAAGAATACGAAATATCAACACATAAACCATAAACCATTAATGATATAAAAATAAGACATCCACATTCAAACTTATGAAAAAACCTTCAATACAAAATGGATGATTTGTATCATAATAAATCAACTACAATCAACTTTAAAATCGATGAAAATATGTTGACATAGATGAAATGAAAACTATTTGAATGAAATACCTATTTATATTTTGAAACCATTTAGGAGTCACATAATTATAAAAGATAACATTTATTTTGAAAATATTCTTATAAGCTTTTAAGGGAAGCTTCGATAATGTTATAATGGAAAAAAATATAAGCACCCTCCGTATAAGTTAAAACACATTATTAACATAATTTTGTCTAAAAGGTCCTATAGTACCTTGTTTGGAAAATAACAGAAAGATTACTTTCAAAACATAGAAGGTCAAATAAGGGTATAGATGACTTTAACCCATGGTATATTAAATAGTAAAGATGTTTTGAAATACATTTTTATGAAAACATGGATGTGGATGATAAAGAGGTCTCAGTAGATACTTACGTAAAAACAACCTCGGATAATAAAGAGATTGTGAAATTAAAACTTACTTTGTACTATTACTTAGTCGATGGTATTTTAACCTCTTGTATAATATTAAAAACATTGTTAATAAATTATACAAGAAATATATACATAAAGGTGATATCATATATGATTTTCTGATATTTCTTTGTTAATAATATTTTATGGGTATCATCGTTTTGGGTGTTAAATGACTTGTCTCCATTTATATGCATGGTTACATAAGCCATGTTTATTATGAATATGATGTATTTGATTCATATCCAGAATTAAATTATGTTTTTAAACATTTTTGTTAACTATAAAATGAAAATTATTCTTGAATAGTTACAATGGGGAAATGAATCTCATCGTGTTCGTGGATACGTTAATCCGTCCGTATGCACGAGTGACAATATCATTGATGGTGAAATAGTATATTATTGCTTGGTATATAATATATACATAATAATTAACATGTTATATTTATTATTTACATCATTTATACTTCTTATTTTACCCATCCAAATAATGAAGAGTTAAAATTACAAATTACACCACGACATGGAGACGGTAAAACGTACATACACACGTATGATGACTTTGACATTTATAGGAAGGATAGAATAATGAATACGTTTGTACAATTTTTATAATTATATCAAATTATATATAAGATACTAGATTTATTATTTTAGAATGAAATTAACAAAGAATGAGGATGTGGAAGAAGAAAACTATTCGAAAGAGGTGGTGAAATATTTACCTCTTCTTCCGGTTCTTCCTTTTGTGTTGACCGAAAGGCCTCCTTTGCCTAGATTAATGACCAAAGGAATTCCTATAGAATAAATGGAGAAATGCTTGATGGATATTTTTTCAGGTTTTTATAGAGAAAAGTGGCTTTGGTGGATTCAAATTAAGAGAAGGGGAAGTGCCCTTTTATAAGAGAGGTGATTGTCACTTTTAGAAAAGCTTGAAATATTAAATTATAATAAAATAATTTTCGGTTTATAATAGCTCATAAATGATTTATTTATAGGAGAATGTGGGTATGGGTGGAAAAAATCTCAACCAAAAGGTTTTGTACTGGTTTAGGTCACCATATTAACCTAATCTATTAGATTTAACACTAGATAAATAGTTTGATATTTACGATGTCTCCTTGTATATTTATATTATGTGGTTAATAAACAAACTATAACAAGAAATGAGAACCCATGTGGTTAATTATTAATATATATAACCTTATATATGTCCTTCGGCTGAAACATATAATTTGAGTAATTTTATATCAATTACTAACATTGTATTTGTTTAAAAAACACAATTATGTCAATTTTGGCAATATTTACTATTTTATTTGATTGAAAACCATAAAGACTTTATTAATTCCTAAACAATTAATTTAACAACCTATATCATATCATTTTAACATAAAAAATTAGTGTTATTTATCAGAACTCTCAATTTACATTTATTTTGATATATATATAATATCAATTATTTTAATATTTCTTTATTAATGTAATTACTGCATCATCAATGTGTCAGAAATAAATTAAATAATATAATGTATACAAATTATAAATAAATTATCATTATGTAGGAAATATTTTTATATTTATAATGAATATTTATACTCAAAGATATTCATTATATAACCCCATTTAAAAATGTTTTACTAAAAGATAATGATTTTGTTATTTTTGTATTTACTTTAAATTTATTAATGTATAATGTCATTATCACCCCCATGTGGACCCATGTGGTCCCAAAGTAGGCTCAAGGATGCCTATGGTCAGAAATATATCAACCAATTGTAATAGGACACATCTTATGGTATTTTAGTATTTTTACAATATTATTTTTTTACCCTTATTTACCGGATTTACCCTTTAACCATGGTAAATAAAATACTCACCGAAGTAATTATTCATAATGTATAAATATAAAAGTAACCTATTTTCCCAATTTATCCCTACTGGTTCCAAATATATAATCCATTTTCCTTAATTCAAAACACATATGTGGTAGAAATTAATTTAAAATTAATTCCCCTTGTTAGAACAAAAAGCGTGTTTTTCAGAAATAAAAACTATCAAAAGATCGACATTTGATTATGTTTAGTTAAGTGTGAAATTACACAAAATGACATATATGATATTAAATGATAAAAATATAACCTAATGATACTTTAAAACCTATAAAATGTACAATGTAACACTAAAAATTATTTTGCTTAAAAAATTTGTTTTTTATTAAAATTTATTTCTATTCATAAAAAATTGAGCGTTTTTAGAAAAGTAAAAAAAATTTACCCTAAGCTAATTTAATATTCTGAATTCAAAAATCAATTCCATTTTTAAAAATAAAATTTATAAAATGTTAAAAAGTGGGTATTACTATTCATAATGTCAAGTTTGATTGGTCACAGTGTGTTAGAATCTTGAAGATGCATATAATGAAAGCTATTGAATTATTCAAAGGGAAACGTACTGTGGAAGCATAGTAAGTTACAGTCAGGCTGGTCCGGTCTGACTGGGTTGGATAGGACAGAGACCCAACAAGGCCCAGTTTCACCTAAAAGACTATAACATGAAATCCGAGTGTTCGTTTGACGAACCCTCTATGGCACTGGGACCCTTGGAGCGATACAACCCTTTTTGGTATAATTCACTTGAGTTTTGATGAGTGTTGTAGTACATTCGGGATGGATCACTCCTTAATCCAATCGGGCACATGAAACTTAAATTCTTATAAGTCACAGACGAGGCGTCTGATTGATGCGCCAGCTGTCGCGTTGGAACCCTTACGACATGGAAGTCTTTAGGGATATTTCTTCATGGATCTCGCGGAGGTTGATGTATGATCGATGGCATGAGGAGAAGATACTATCTGAATCATGCTTTCTTTTAGTGGGAATATTGAGGCTGGCAGTTAGGTGAAGGTTGAAGATATATTTTATGGAGGTTAGTGCTGAGTGATCCTGTGTGGGTCAGCACATAACAATCTTGTTTGGATCTGATGATGTGTGGGTCAGCGCTCAACGAACTTATGTGGGTCATCACATAATGATCCTTTGTGGGTCAGATCCTGTTTGGGTCAGCAGGGGTTAGAGCTTATAGATCCTGTGTGGGTCAGACTTCGTAGAGACAACCATAGTTCCTCTTGATAGAAGTAGAAGATATAGCTTCTCAACGAATCATCTGTACTTTTGCACTTTACTTATACCCGGTGTGAGATGAGTATTTACCTTAGAGGCACTCTCAACATCACATTGTTACCTTTCTGGTACTTTCACCATCATGCTTTTACCTTCACGGTGTTTTCTTTGTGTTACTCTCACATTCGTGGTGCTACCTTCATGGTGTTATCTTTTTAGTACTTCTACCATTGTGGTGTAACCTTAGGGGTGTTACCTTTGTGGTAATTTTACCTTCTTGGTGTTACCTTTGTGGTATTCTTACTTTATGGATTAGTTTTACAAATGTCTTAACGGTTGGATTATTATGTTTTCATCATAAATGAGATGAGTATCTTTTGATAACATAGGTATATGTATAGGCATATACGTGAGTAGAGTTGTTGACTACATCATGATTCTTTATTGAGGTCCTGCGTTGTGATATCTCTTTTGTGGAACTCTGGGAGACAATTGAGGGTCTTGGGGTCCCTACTGAGTGTCATTATACTCACCATTGTATGGGTTACACCCACACCTTACTGTGTCTTTTACAGACGACTGACATCATTGATCGAGGCTGAGAGAGCCAGGACTGGACGGTGCCCTGAGGTGGACTAGTTGACGTTATGTGTTGCGGTGACTAGTGATCATGAGTTGTAGCTAAAAATCAAGTAGGATCCATGGTGTACGATCTAGGAGCTATTTTCTCTTTTCAGCTGTACTTTTACCTTTCATTCGGGCTTGTATTTCAACCCATTTACATTCAATACAATTTTACTACAGGAGTATACATAGTGGTTGTTTCTTGTTGGGTTATTGGATTGTGTGTTTTTTCATGTTTAAAGGAAATGACTTCCCATTATGAGGATACTTTTTTCTAGTGCTAGTCCTCAGCCCCTGGCCTATGGAAGGTGGGCTTGAGGTTGTCAGAGCACGGGCCCTAGGGGATAGGTCGTGAAAAAGTGGTATCAGAGTAGTCTGTTCTACCGAAGAACTAGGAAACTATTGTAATCTATGTGGTAATGGTTTTATGTGTTATTAGTATGTTTTTTAGTTTGGGAAATCCTATGTTAGTGTGGCAGTCGACGAATCCGTACATCGGGACCCGAAATTATGATTTATGACTCAGTGCATGAAAACACTTTTTGCATGTGTTTTTGAAATGGTTTTATTTTGATTTTGTTTGAGTCAACTCATCATGTGTATCTTTAAACCATGTATCACCTTTTTCATTCTTGATTCCTCCACATAGACAAACATCCAAGATTCCTGAGATAGTACATGATGACGGCCCACTGAGTGATGAGGCTTTGGTGTGGGGTCATCTTACAACGCTAATGTCATCGGGTGGTGCACCAGTAGCACCACCACCCTTGGGTAGAATAGGCAACTAGCCCCACCAGTAGGGGGTGCATGTCAATTGGGCATGTTTCATGAGTTTCAGTGGTAGAGTCCTATGAGGTTCCAAGGAAATATGGATCTGTAGATGACTGAGGACTAGATGGAGGTTGTGGCCAATGTTTTTTGGATAGTTGGTACACAAACTGATCTGATGGTGATCCTAGTATTTAGAATCTTCTAGGTAGAAGCTGGGAGATTGTGGAGTCTGACACTCTTGTTTCACAACGAGGCGAACCTCACCTGGTAGGCCTATGATTACATTTTCAAGGTAGATTTCGTCCCAACAACCCTACGCTCATTTCGTATACAGGAGATGTTCCTCTTACAGTAGGGTATCATGACCGTGGACCAATACTCGGCAAGGTTCACTGATCTCTCGCGCTACTCCACTGACATGGTATGTGGTCCATTCATCAGTGCTCAGACCCTTGAGTAGGGTCTTTAATGTGATATCATATAATCAATGATATCTATTAGTATTCTGATGTAGGATGGGATGCTATAGAGAGCGCTTTTGGTGGAGAGCTTCCTAGATGAGAAGGCACCAAAAGCGAGAGCCACCATCAGACATCGGGTTGGAGATTCATCACAGTAGGCTGTTAATGGATGATAGAGGGGACCAAGTGGGCTAGAACTTCTGTTGTATGATTGTATTATATATGGTCAATGGTGATGGGCTCACGGGACAGAGGGAAGATGAGGAGCAGGTAGTGCTACTCATGCAGCGGGCAGGTCCATATGGTTCACAACATCCCGAACCGCCGTACAGATGACCAACAGACGGTCGATGGACAAACACGACAGAGGTAGAGGTTCGAGCGAGGAGGTCCTTAGGGTGGAAAATTTGGTAGAGGACATGGTCGTGCAACATGTGGTACACGATGATTTTAGGTTATACTGCCCCCACATCTAGGTGGTCCACCTCGACCAAAGGAAGCAGGAGGACAAGTAAAATCTCATCTCCAGGTAGATGAGACCTATTACCACAATGCTAAAAAATTATTATATTTAGAATCTGTGTCAAATCTACACCATCTACAGTACTTATTGACATAGGTTCCAGTCAATCTTTTATTGCCACCACCGTCATTCTAAGCTCAGAGATTCTGGTGGAGCCTTTGGCTCGATCCTAAGGCTAGAGACTCCTCTGGGGGGATTCAACGATTACACACTGGTACCAGTAGTGTGAGAGTACAACAGAAGGAGAGTGCATCAGTTGGGATCCTCTAGTAGCAGCGTCAAGCCCTTACAATGTCATCGTGGGTATGGACTGGTTATCCACAGTCAATGCTCAGATTGAATGTTTTAGGCACAAATTGAGGTGTGTCTATGAGGATGGGACTGGGTTTTCCTTCACTAAATATAAGGGTACCTTTTCAGTACAAGATGGATTTTCATCGATGAGGTTATAGCCGATCACACATCAGTTGGCTATACTAACACTCGGAGATGTTGATGTTTAGAGTAAAATCAATCCTATAGTGTTGGACTAGTGTTTTGATGTCTTTCTTGATGACATTTCAGAACAACCACCATGCAGAGAGGTATACATTTACATCGACCTATACCCTGGGATGTCACCTCTAACTACACCAGTATATTAGATGGATCCCGTAGTGCTTCGTCAGGTACAGGTATACCTGGAGGACTTTAAGAGGAATGGGTTCATAAGGTCCAGTGTTTCTCTATGGGTTGTCATTATTTTGTTCTCCAAGAAGGAAGATGATAGTTTGAGACTTTTTGTGGACTATTGGTGACTGAACTAGGTGATCATGAAGAACATCTATCTACTTCTGTGGATTGATGATCTCTTTGATCAGTAGATGAGAGCTCAATTATTTTAGAAGATAGACCATGGATCAGGCTATCATCATCTCAGGGTACCAGATGAGTATGGGAAGAAGATGACCTTATGATGTCAGTATGGCCACTATGAGTTCCTGGTTATGCCATTCGGCATGAACAATTCCCCAATAGTGTTCCTTGGACTCATTAATAGAATCTTCCAGCCATAGCTCGATTTTTTTATGGTGATCTTATTTGACGACATCTCGGTATACTCAATGACGAAGGAGGATCATCCCTATCATCTCTAGATAGTACTGGATACACATTCTGAGAACAAGATTTATGATAAACTATCAATGTTCCAATTATAGATGTAGGAGGTCCACATTCTAGGACACATTATCTCAAAGGTAAGAGTTGCAGTGGATCTAGTGAAGATTGAGGTTGTGCTTTCCTGGGAGCCACCCAGGAGTGTGAATGAGGTACACAGTTTCCTAGGGTTGGACGGGTACTGCTAGATATTCGTACAAGAATTTTCCAGATTTACGGCACCCTTGTCAGCATTGACGAAGAAGGGTCATCCCTTCGTATGGATGGAGAGTTGTTTGCTTAATTTTCAGGATCTGAGGAAGAGACTGATGAGTGCCCCCATCTTAAGGTTACCAGAAGAGGGTGTTGGGTATGTTGTCTATTGGGATGAGTCATGGAACACACCTAGAAGCGTCCTGATGTTGTAGTGACTAGTGGTCACTTATGGTTCACTACAGTTGAAACATCATGGGCATAACTACGCCACCCAAGACATGGAGTTAGCAGAAATGGACTTGGCCTTGAATATGTTGAGACACTAATTGATGGGGGAACATCTTACATTATACTCTTATCACAATAGTATCAGGTATATCTTCTCACATATGGACCTAAACCTAAGATAACGAAATGGGCAAGAGTTCATCCAGGATTGGGACATTGAGATATTATACACTCTTGGGAAGGAGAACATAGTAGCAGATGCAGACAATATGAGTCTGGTTTACAACTGATGAGTGAGGCGAAATAATATCTAGCCGCATTGCAGATATTCTTTGTGGATAGATATGGATCATCTTACCTCCAATCTAGGACATTCACTCCCCCCACTTCTTCATTGAGTTTGGGAAGCACAACTTGGGGACATTTACTACAAGGCATGATGTGCTCAGATATCATCAGGACATGCAACTGATGGAATTTCTGAAGGTGGGGAGCCCTTCATCCTCTTTAGAGAACGCACCTTGGTACTAGTGGCGCTACATTTGGAGGTATTGAGGGAGTTCCATATGTCCTCTCGGGTGGTGCATCATGGTGTGGAGAATATATTCCAGATCCTCCAGCATCAGCACTAGTGGAAAAGGATGAAGAAGGGAGTGACATATTTTGTTTCATAATGTCTCACTTTTCATCAAATAAAGGTCGAGCATCATGTTCTGGCATTACTAGTGCTGCCACTATTGGTACCAGAGTGGAAGTGGGTTGGTAACTCTCTGGAGCTTGTGACCAGGCTTCCATTGACGTCTAGGGAAAAAGATTCCATCTGGGTGATCATTGACCGAATCACCAAGTAATCCAACTTCCTACCAATCCATGAGTAGGGATTATTAAAGGTCTTTGAACACCACAATGTACAAGAGATTATGCGACTTCATGGGGTTCCATCGACGATATTCTCTGACTATGACAGGTGTTTTACTTCCTGGATGTGGAAGGGGATACAGGAGGCATTCGGGACTCAGCTACGTCTGAGCACCATCTTTCATCCCCAGACGGATGGTCAGATGGAGCAGATCATACAAACACTCAAGGACATGCTTCATGCATGCATCCTAGATTTTGGCTGTAGTTGGGAGGATCAATTGCCTTTGGTGTGGTTCCCATACAAAAATAGATATCAATACACCATTGGTATGGAACCATTCGAGGCCCTATACAATCGACCTTATAGATCACCCTATGCTGGAGAGACCCAGGGGAGTCAACAGTTATGGGTCCGGATATGGAATGGTCTACCACTAAGAAGGTGATGATCATCCAGGAGTGGATGAATACTGGCATAATAGACAAAATTATTATCCTGATAGGAGATGGAGACCATTGGTGTTAGAGGAGGGAGACCATGTCCTCCTATAGGTCTCACATCGAGGGGGATTGCAGAGATTTAGTTGGGGTCAAATGTTATCAACAAGCATTATCAGACCATTTCTGATACATTAGAGTATTGGATAGGTAGAATACCACTTGGAACTCCAACCCCAGTTGGAGAGGGTCCACGAAAACTTCAAAATATATTATCTGAGGAGATACGTGCATGAACCATCTCATGTCATCAACCGTGTAGAGTTGGAAATTGATGATAGGGAGACATTTAAAGAGGTTCTAATAAATATTGTGGATCGTTAGTAGCAGGTACTTTGTGGAAGATCGATACCTTTTTTGTGCATTCACGGGAACACATGAACCTTCAAGAAAAAATATGGGAGTAGGTGGCATATATTCATGCTCATAACCCCCATCTGTTTCCTTCGTCTATGTTGTGGCTTTTGGGGACAAAAATTAATAAAGTGGGGAGAATTTAAATACCAAGATTTTCAATGTAATTTTTTTAATTATATGGAATTATTATGAGTCTGTGAAATTTTATGGTGCATGATTCTGAGTCCCGATGTGTCTGGAATTAAATTATGATCTATTTTAAGGTACATTCAGTAAACACGCAGGCGGAATATTATACCTTTTGAACCAGTGATCATATTAAATATATGTGGGCACCATTGAATCCTAAGCTCCTAGATTTTATTGTGGGAGGATTCAAATCGACTGTAATAAGTCTAGTAAAAAAGATATATTTTGGACATTTAAGAGAATAATAAGAAACATTGTTATTTTATTTCTTTATTTTCTATTCATCCAATGGGCAAGCAGTAGTGGCGGGACCAACGACATGTCAAAACATAAAATTGACTGACTCCAAAAATCCTTCATAATATCACTGTCAGAATTTTGAAGGTTCTTATTAAATGGACCCCCATTAATCCCAGGTGCGTTACTCATCCTACCCCTCTCTTATTTACATGGAGCATGTGGAAAATAATTTGAATGATTTCACACAGAGTAGAAGTTCTGATAAAGTGTTGTGATGCAACCACTTGGAAGATGAGACCGATACCAACGGGTGGTGACGAGTGCCACCAATCAATGAACACCGACTCATCCACGAACGTGATGTTCTCAAATGATCTAGAGTCAGAGTTTATTACTTGTCTAAATTCAAGAGATGATGTATCATTTTTTATCATGTTTATATCATGCTAATGAAGATGGAATGGGGAAAATGAACAAGACACAGACCCTCCTGCCATTTTGATAGAATTTGGAGCATTCTTTGTGAGCATTTTATTTTGGTTGGAAGAAATTATGAATGCCAGGTGACAGTGGGGACTGGAAATGGTTGACCATGAAGGAGAAGGGAGTACACCATCATGGTCCACCGGTGAAGAAGGTCACGTTCGTAGTCATAGTAGGTGATGGTGGCGGCTGGCAATGACCCTCCGCGAAGGAAGTGGTGGCACACTGGCATGCACCGTTGGAGAAGGGAATCACCACAGATCGTCGAGGCGGATAGCGGCATCAGGAACTGGCTGACCAAATATGAAGGTGGATGGCATGATGTCTCACGCTAATTGGGATGGTCGCAACTCAAAATCTACATCAGTGGACAAAGACCCATAGTGGGTCCCGCATGGTACCTAGCAGCCCCAAGAGGTGCTGTCGTTCTGCCTTCCAAACGGGGGAGACTGCTCTCGCCGTGCCAGCTATGGCGGGCCTCTCACAAGTGGGGAGGTCCTCCAACAAGATGCACCACAACATCGTATAGGTCATGTGATCCCTAGTAGGCCATGCCCCTAGCAGGCCATGACCCTCTTCTAGTCGGGCCGTGTTGCTTCCACGGGAAGGGTCGCACGAGCCCAGCAGGCCTCACCCTTTGTAGACTAGGAAACAAGAATCCCGTAGGCCGGGCCATGATAGCCCAATGGGACACACCCCTATGTGGGCCAGGAAGAACCAGCCAAGCTCCCTCGCCACTAAGGAGGGCCGAGCCAGGTCGGTCCGATCGGACCAGATTGGACTCGGACCCAACCAGTCCAGGTTTCACCTAAAAGACCATAACATGAAATCCAAGCGTTGGTTTGATGAATTGTCTATAGCGCAAGGAGCCTTGGAGTGATATTTCCATTTTTGGTATACTCCACTTGATTTTTGGTGAAATATGGAGTACGACTGTGTTGGAGCAAACCTGAATCCAACCGGGACCTCGGAATTTTAACACTTATATGTCACAGACTGAGCGTCTGGCTGACGTGTCGTCTGTCGTGTTGGAACCCTTATAACATGAAGGTCCTTTGGGATCTGTTTTCGTGGAGCTTTGTCATGGTTGAGGTATGAAAAATGTCTTGAGGAGTATATCCTTATGAAATAAATCATGAATTGAGTGGGAATCTAGGGGCTGGCAGTGAGGTGGAAGTTGGAGGCAGATCATACGAAGGTTATTACATAGCGATCTGGTGTAGATCTGAACTTACTGATACCATGTGGGTCAGCGCTCAGTGATCCTGTATGGGACAGTGCATACCGATCCTGTGTGGGTCATTTCCTATGTGGTTCAATAGGGGTTGGTACTTTTCGAACCATTTTGGGTCAGACAACATATATACTGTAGTAGTGGATCTCGATACAATAAGATGATCTAGCTTCTCAACTAATCTTCTATACAACTGTGCATTACATATACCAGGTGTAAGCTATGTCTTTACCTTTGTGGTACTCTCACCTTTGGGGTGTTACCTTCGCGGTGTTACCTTTGTGGTAATTTCACCATCATGGTGTTACCTTATTTGTACTCTCACCTTTATGGTGCTACCTTCGTGGTGTTACATTGGTGGTATATTTATCTCCGTGGTGTTAACTTTGTGGTTTTAACTTTGTGGTACTTTTATCGTCATGGTGTTACCTTTGTGGTGTTAGCCTTGTAGTATTCCTTATTCTTGAAATAGTTGTGAAAATGGCATAAAAGTCAGAGCATTACGTTTTCCTCGTAAATTAGGTGAGTATATTTCGATAACATAGGTATGTGTAAGGGATTATACCAAAGTAGATTTGATGACTGCTTCATGATTTGTGATGAGGTAATTTTCTATGTTTACTTCTTTTTGGATCTCTGGGAGACCTTTAGGGGTCTCGGGGTACCTACTGAGTATCATAATTCTCACCCTTGGAGGGGCTATGCCCGTACAATGCTGTGTCTTGTGCTGATGATGAATTGCATTGATCGAGGATGAGGAAACTGAGACTGTACGTTGCTCTGAGGTGGACTATATGATGTGACGTGTAGTTGTGACCACTTATAATGAGTTGTACCTACCCTTCAGGTAGGATCCACGGTGGATTATCCTGGGGTGGTTTTCTCATTTCAATTGTACTTGTACCTTTCAGTTGGGCTTGTATTTCGACATGTTTACTTTCACAACACATTTACTATAGCAGTTTACATTGTTTTTGTTTCTTGTTGTGTTAATGGATTGTGTGTTTGTATAATATTAAGGTAAATACCTACCTGTTATGGGGATATGCCTTTCTGGTGCTAGTCGCTAGACCTTGGCCTAAGGAAGGAAGGCTTGGGGTAGTCATGGCACGGGCCCCAAGGGATAGTTCATGACATGATCAAACAATTTCAGTAAGAAACCCATCTTATATTTCATATAAATAAACCACTACTGGTCACATACAAACAATATATTAGATAAAAAATTTGATACCACTTAAAACACACCACATAACATTTTGATTTTCAATAGAACAACTTCTCTAAATCTCACATTTTTTGCACCCAAACCACTTTGAAATATCCAAATTGCACAATATGTGGAAACTTTTATGTCTCCAAAAAAAATTTCAGTTCAATACCGTTCACTGAAATCAAAATTTCAGATATGGGGAAGCCCTATATGAACCAAAAGTGATAACTTTTGAAAACCATCATTTTCACACTAACATGGTACTTAAAGTAAATTGGCCTCACAAACAACATTTATAAAAACATTAGTAAGAATAATAAAATAGGATAAATATTCAACACATTATATTCATTCCAAGTAATGTTTAATAAAAACAACTAGGTAATTATTGGGCATCCCCGAATGAACCATGAAATATATTTATATGAAAAACCTCCAATTACACCTAAAATTGGCACTTAAAATTCACTTTAATTACAAACACCAAGAAAACCAATTTTCGGTGAAATAATAAAATTTAATAAATATGAAAATATCATAAATATTGTAGCTTGGTCACCAAAATTTTATACACAGTGGAATCACCTTCCAAAATAATTAAAACCCTTGAATATTTTTGTCAAAAAAAAACCACACCATTGACGCACCACAAGGGACTTATACCCAGGCCATAAAAATAGAATAATAAATCCATAATAAAAACCAAAGTTTAAAACTCTAGTTTCTAGACTTTAGGATACTCAAGGACAAGGGCAGAAACCCTAATAAAATCTAACGATACAATAATCAAATTGAAAGATTAATAAAGGAGACCCACTTACTTGATAGATTTTGAAATATCTAATCTAATACAGTACTATCTGAAATTTCAAACAGATAAATATTCCATTTAAGTTCTAATAAGAGTGATAAGGTCCTATTGGAACTGAAATGGGGGGAGATATTAATAATTGAAAGAGTTATGAAGGAAAGAATTTACCTCTTCAATTATGGATGATTTGAGAAAACCTATAATGTTCTTCCCTAATTAATGATGCATATGTGATCCAAAGAGAGGAGATAGATAAATGGCACTTAGATGGGTTCAATGGGCTTGTTTGACACTTATAATCACATAAAAATAATAAAAATTGAATACCTTATTAAATAATTTCTTTATAATTGGAAATGGGCTTCCGAGCTGTCCCAATTCCTTTAATAAAACCCAAAATCCACCATTATTAGGGATTCATAAAGGTTCAAAATTGATATGGTGGTGTTAATATGTCTGGGGAGGACATTTAGGAATTGTAATGGATAAAAAAAGTTGAAAAATGAATGAGTTATATAAGAAACAAAATTTATTTTTAGATCTGTAAATGGGCTCATGGGTTGGCCCAAATTTTGAAGACGCACCACATCCACCAAAATGCTTGGGAAACCACCAAAACAAAGAAAAATGAAAAATAAATGAAAAATTCCAATAAAGTAATTTATGTATGTTAAATGACCACAAGTAAATATATATTTTGTTTACCAAAAATATAAAAACATTAAAAAGAAATAAAAACAGGAACGAACTAAGAAGGAAGTGAAGTTGGGATGTAAATATTATGTGATGATTGAATTTGTGTGGAAAAAAGTGAATAAAAAATTTATACCTCGAAACTAGATAATTAATAGAGTTAGGGGAATTTTACTATAGGATAATAAAATAAATTTCACATCCACTACATGGAATTATCAATAAAGGTAATAAAGTTTATGTATATGGGAATGAAATTCCTAACTATATTTAGATAAATTACCCTCTCCCTTGATATATATTGACGAATATTATTTATAATAGAAACAAGAAGTAAAAATCTTGTTTTCAGATAATCTCATAGTTAAAAAATTTCTATTTTTAATTTTGGATGTAATTACAATGGCATATGGCACACTATCATTCTCTTATTGGTATATGAGGTAGAATGAATGAATGATCAAGAGTATGAGAAAATGATATCCCTTGATGGGACACAAAAACCCCATATGAGAAAACTAATTGAAAGAATAGATAAAATTCATTGGAGTTGAATCCATTTGGTAAAACCCCATATAGCTACAAAGATATGCATGTTTGAAGAACCTGAAAATTATTATTCAATTTAAAACACTTTTTAAAATGAAACATGATATAAAAAAAATGATAATTATCTCATCTACATTAATTGGACCCTTCCTCTAGTTGAAACAAAATTTTCATCATACTTTGAGTATTCCTCCAAGATGTAACACCCAATAAGATACATGGTACTTTTCCTTTGAATAATTCAATAGCTTGCATTGTATGCAACTTTGAGATTGTAACACATTTTGTCCAATCAAAATAGACGTTATGAATTGTAATACCCACATTTTTACATTTTATAAATTTTATTTTTTCAAATGGACTCAATTTTTTAATTTGTAATATCAAAAATAGCTTAGGGTAAATTTTTGGAATATTTCTGAAAACGTTGAATTTTTTATGAATAGTCAAGAACAGTACGTTATTGTTTAAAACCATCTTTTTATTTAAATAATTATTAATTTTATTTATATTTATTTAAGTCAAAATAGATACATAAAACCAATATAAGTTGAATTTATTACATTATATTCATTTTATTATAAGTTTAGATATATAAAAATTTTATTAAACTTTTTACTGTCTTTTACCGACCTCCTAGGAGCATTTTCAAATTTGAATAAATTTAATTTTACCACTTATGTGAGTTGAATTTGAAAAATATGAGATACACATTTAATATGTGTATGTAAAATGTTGTTCAGTAAGATGAAAATAATTTTTGGTGAATAGTATTTTTTGACTTTTATTTTCCACAGTTAAAACAAAAGACGGTAATTGTGGGTAAAAATGATATCATAATTATCATAACACATGTCCTAATTATATTGGATAAGTATAATTAGACCCCAAACAAAATTAGGAATAAAATTTGATACTCTTTGGTTCACATGGATTATATTAGGACATTTATTATTATTTTATTTAAATAAGAGTAAAAAGAGTTTAATTCAATGTTTAATAACTAAACAATTTTTAATATAGAGTTATACAAAATATAAAATGGACTATCAATATTCATTAGAAAGATAAATTTATTTCCTATATAATGATATTTTATTTATTATTTTTTGACACTAAATAGTTTATTTTATTTATGACACAATGATGATGTAATAATTACCTTATTAAAGAAATATTAAAATAATTGATATTATAAATATCCAAATAAATGTAATTATAGAATTTTGGTGAATTACAGTAAATTTATAGGTTAATATGACATGTTAGGGTTGATTAAAAAAACTCGAATTAATCATGTTGATATGATTTTCATAAAAACCAAATACTAAATAGTGTCAAAATTGACATAAATGAGTTTTTAAAACCAATACTATATTATTAATAGATATAATATTCATAAAAATCTAATGATCAGAAAATGGAATTAAATAAGGTTTTATATATTAATAATGAACAACTAGTGGTTTCATTGTCTTGTTATATTATTTTTATTAACCATATAATATAAACATATAATGAGACATGGTTAATGTGAAACTATTTAACTAAGAGTTAAATCTAAATGATAAGGTTAATTTTATGAATTAAACCTATCTAAAACCTATTTATTGAGAGTATTTCAACCATCCACACCTTATACTCTTAATAATTCATTTTGGAGACATTATAAATCGAAAATGATTTTATTATAAATTAATATTTCAAGTTTTCCTAATGTGACCCTCACCTCTATTACAAAAGGCCACTTCCCCTTATCTGAACATCACACCTCCAAAGACATATGGCATGGACAAAACCTACCCAAAAATCCTCCCAACATCCCTCACTTCATTTTAGAGTCCTTACATTTGTCAAAAATCAAACCTATGGATCCATTTTCATCAAATAAAAAGGAAGAAACCAAAGAAGAGAAATATATTTCATCACCTCTTTCAAGTTCTTTTCTTCTTCCACTTCCTCATTCTTTGTTGTTTCCATTCTAAAATAATTAATCCAGTATATTCTACATAAAATGAGTATTATTAATATTTTACAACCATATACAATATTATATCAATCATATGATTGATAAAGTCACCATACGTGCGAATGTACTGCTTACCGTCTCCATGTCATGGTGTAGTAGTTATTGAATACATTAATTTTTTGGATGGGTATAATAATGATGTATAATTTATGTAAATAATAAATATATAATATTAATGATTATTTATATATTATATAACATTAAATTATATATTATTTAACATTCAATTGGATGATATTGTTTCTCATGCATACGTACATATTACTGTCTCCACGAACGCGATGACATTCATTCCCCATCGTAATCATTCAAGAATAATTTTAATTTTGTGATTAAAAATAATGTTTATGAATATAATATAATTATATAGATGAATCAAATACATCATATCAATAACAAACATGTCTTACGTAACTGAGCATATAAAGGAAAACAAATCATTTAACACATGAAACGACGATATTACTAAAATATTAATAACAAATCAATATTATAGGATCATATATGATATCATATTTATGTATATTTTTTTATAATTTAATAACAATTATTTAACTATAATAAAGGAGGATAACGTACACTTGACCAAGGAAAAGTACATGGTAAGGGTTAATATCACAATCTATTTATTATTCGAGGTCCTTTTTACGTAAGTATCTACTGGGACATATGTATCATCCACATACATGTTTCGTAAAAATGTATTTCAAACATAATTACTATTTACTAGACAATTGGTTAAAGTCATTTATACCTTTGTTTGACATTTTATAAAATGGTTTTAAAGGAATCTTTCTGTCGTCTTCAAAACAAGGTACCTTATGACCTTTTCACAAATTTAAGGTAAGAATGTTTTTTTAAAATTATACGGAGGGTGTGGCTATTTCCCCCCATTATATAATCTTTTAAGCTTCTCATACAATCTTATAAGAGTATTTTCAAAATAATTTTTTTCATTTAACAATATGTTACTTTTATATGATTTCAAAATAGAAAGAGGTATTTATTTCAAATAGTTTTCATTTCATCTATGTCAACATCATTTAATGGATTGTAACCTTGTTTCAAGTTGATTTATTATGATACAAATCATCCATATTATGTTGATGGTTTTGTGATATGTTGGATAGTGGATGTGTTATTTTTGTACCATCCATGTTTTGTGGATAATGTATAGACATTTCGTATGCTAGTTTGAATATGAATGTTTATGTTATGTTTAAACCTTTTCATATGAGGAATGCATTGGTCTTAGTAAATTACAGTTGGTGCCCGCTATATCTCCTCGATGCATCAGTTGGTCTCATAAGACAAAATTGTGTCTTGGAACAAGGCATGGACAATATCTTAATTGTAGTCTTGGAATAAGGTCTTGACAATGTGGTTATGAAGTCTGCCATTATGCATTCCATCATTATGAAAGTGGCTATTGATATTTGTTGTGATTGTTCGACTAGTATAATATCAATGTGAATATGTAAATGGCATTATTAGATTTTATATTTTCCATATTATAATTTTGTTTAGGTCTAAGAGGTTTGTTTAGTATAATACATTTCCTTACATGTTTATGCTTTTTATGAATGTTTCTGTAATATTGTTATCCCTACTAGGAATATAGGCTCACCCCTTTCTATGTTTTATTGTTCCCAGGATATGAAGAAGTATTTTGTGGTTTTCATGTCATGATAGTCTAAAGAAAGATGTGTCTTCAAATGAAGAAAAATGTTGTTGATGTTTTTATTTCATGATTTAATGTAAAACTTATGAATGTATCTAGTACATCCAAAGATACTAAAATGATCAGCCTTTCGGGACATGTCTTCTTTTATCATAAATAATTTTATTTTTTAATGCACTGACTCTAGGTAACTAGGTTTAGGGAATAATAATTTTTATAAGAGGTAGTTTAGTACAAACCATACAAACTTGATTAAGAAAAAATAAGATTATAGAACACTACCCTAAGATTTAATTTTAGGATTAGTAGAGTAGAACTTCCTAGAATTTTGGAACTGTAGTGATTTTGAGTGTTTTCCTAATAACACATCCCTGTATGGATACAAGTAGGTAGAGGTGGCTCTAGAACAGATGTACCTAGGGGTAAACCTCCAAAACACTGCTTTGAGCTAGACATGAACGGGAAGTGGTGCACGATAACATTCCTTGTTGCACTCTTGGTTATGACACTCCTGTGAGATATGATTAGTGTAATTCACATTTTCTTTTACAAACCATTATTAATGGGTTAATTATTATATAATTATTTGATGAATTTTTATTATTATTATGGATTATATCAATAAATGTTTCAATTGATGTTAACTATTTTACAATTGCAGAATTATGTATTGCTAGTCAAAAACTAATCTAATGTATGCCATTGTTTAGAAATGGAGAATAGTGAAATGAATGGAAACCATATCAAACCACGTAATCCATTTAGAGATTTCCATCCAACTCAAGATAATTATAGTAGAGCTGGTGATGCAAGAGTGTTGATCAGCTTATCACCTTACTAGGAAAACACATGCAAGTTATGAATAATAACCTTACCCGTATAGAGCACCCTGATCTACAATGTGGAGGATCAATGTTAGACTATTTCATGAGACAACAATCACCAACAATAAATGGGATTAAAAATCGATTAGTAGCTATGAAATGGATATGTTCTTTCAAGAAAATATTTCATGCATTGGGGAGTAACGAATGAGAAAAATTTGTCATGGCAATGTATCCCTCACGGGTGATTCATATCAATGGTAGTAATTAATCCAAAACACAAACGAAAATGAATAAAATATCTAACATGTAATAGAAGGAGTTTAATTGTATTTTTTTGAAAAATACATTCCTCGTGACCATTGAGTGAATATAGAAAGACAATTTTTTAGTCTGAGGAAAAAGGTGTATGAGAATATCGCAATGTATGAGTGTAGAGGCCCGAAATCATAACGTACATGGAAATTACATTACTTTTGCGGAATACATAATACATAACAAAAACAGACACACAAGGACCGTAATAGTTTAGTATCTTTAAAAACTCGGAATATAATCTTCTAATCGCGGTGAAATATCTTCCACATCTCCCATAAAGATTTTACCCTTTTGTTTTCTTACTAAAAACCTTTCTTTATATCTTGAGGAAAAGAAAACATATAATGGGTGATCTGAAATTATTAGTAAGGGTAAGGATGGATAAAATAAAACAAATCATATACATTTGAACATAAAAACATGAACATAATGTTTAAACATCAAAATCTTGGGTAATGACATAAAACATGGAAGTACATAAGGCATACATCATAATGGAACATTAATCATGATAAACTAGAATGGGAATAAAACATGTAATTGTGGCTTCCATTAAGCACATGTAATGATTTCCATAGTAGCCAAGGCATTGCTTCCAAGACCATCTTAGTGGACAAAGTCCCTTACTGAACTAGGTTTACTTGTCGTTCCATCCCTGTATTACTGAACCAGATTTACATTCCGTTCCAGCCATGTCTATCTCATGAGATATAAATCATTACCCAATGCATTGGAGGGATATATAGGTCCCACCAATCTCATAATTAAATCAATCTTACTTGTTCCACAAAATATACTTAAAACATGCATCATAACCCAAAGAATAAAATGGGTTTCATAAACATCATCCCATCATCAATTAATTCATACAGAACAAATGGATTTCATTTAATAATAAGAAAATTGAAACCATGAAAATCATAGAGACATTATACTTTAAACATACACATATGAAATAATGTCATCTTAGATGGAAAATGGTTTTTATAAAACACTTGAAATGAATTCTTGAGGAAAATAACCTTTCTTTTTCAAAGTCATTTCCTTTTCACAAAATGACATGAATTTTTAAAATAAAATGATTTTGTTTAATATTTTTATGAAATATTGTAGATTAATATTCAAGAAAATAACGCGTTATAAATCCGTAAAAATCCATTCATTCTGTATAAGTTAAAAAACATTCTCCTCATCTTTTTGTCGGAAATGTCAAAAAGTATCTCGTATGGTAAAAAAAATATTCCTTCCAAACCTTCTGGTAAAAGTCAGAAAAGGGTAAAAATGACTTTAAACATACATGGAAGAATACTAAACATTTTATGAAAACATTTTTAGAAAACATGGATGATAAACATAACCCCAGAAAATACTTACGAATAAACAATCTCGGATAAAAACGAGATTGGAAAAGTTATCCCTTACTATAGGTCCGATATGCTTCGTACGTATCTGAACCTCCTGTATAATGATTTAAATAATGTCATTGACTTATTAAATTATCATATTCATTGTTATGATATCATATATGGTTCACTTATGACTTTATATTACCCATTCTTTTGTAAATCCCAAGTTAAAGAAAAGTTTTGGGTAAAATCATCTTATTTATCGTACGTGTTTGGACTTGTTGTTCTTGATGATATTATTACTTATATCATGATTTAATTACTTCCAGAATGTAAATCATTATTTATATATCCATAATATAAATGTATTTATAATAGTACATAACATATGGATGTAAGAAATGAACTGCACCGTTCATGGAGACGGTAAGCCGTACGTACGCATGAACGATACATTCATTTATATTTATTATTTTAATGGAATAGGTATATTATAATTCCAATATAATAGCATATATAATATCATTAACTCCATCCTTTATACATCACACATAAGGCATTAACGAATAACATCACTTTGAGGGGGCGGTAGTCCGCACTTCCTCAAATGAGATCATCGTATTTACCCACTATGGAATACATAATGGATTGATATAATTGGGAAGTAAAGAAGCATAAGGAAACCATGAACATAACATATATCATATATAAATATTGTTCCATCAAAATGGCCACCATGAGAGGCAGTAGGAAAAAATCGAACAAACATCATTTCGTGAGGCGTTAGTTTGCCATCACAGAAACATTATGTTCTTCATCCATTAGATGGAGGTGTGTGCAAGTGTAGTTATAATCCTTCTCATAACAACATCATAGTATATTTATGATACTGTTGTTGTTACAAAATAAAGGATTTAAAAGTGTTTAGGGGTTGGAGAAGTATAATAAAAGAAAACAACTTATGAGAAACTATTGCCATTAATTTGTGTAACTTATTTTGGATTAAACGAAAAGGACTTCATTAAGTGCCTTATTCCTAATTTAAAGCTCATAGGGGGAGGATAGGGATGTAGGGAGATTATTTGGGAAGAGTTTGGACAAGCCAAAAGGCTTGAGAGGTGTGAGGAATTGCATAGAAGTGGTCTCCTTTTATAAGGGAGAGGAGGGGATCTTTTGGAAAGTGTGGAAATATTATTTTATTATAAAATTATATTCGTTTTCAAAAGGTCCCAAAATAATTAAATATGAATATAAGATCACTCATGGTCAAAATAAAATCCTCCAATCAGAATTCGACATGTTTTGGATAATATTTTATTCATTATAATCTTATTTATTTTAATCATTTATTAATGAGGTAAATACAGCATCATTATTGTGTCATACATAATTTAATTTATTTGATGTCTAAAAATTATGACACAACTACCAAAATGTAGGAAATATATTTATCTTTCCAATAAATATTTATAGTCGAAAAGATAATTTATATATCCCCTTAAGAAAATTAATTACTAAAGGATATTGGTTAATGCCAATTTTGCCTTTACATTAAATTAATTAATCTAATGTGTCATTGTCTTTCATAAGTGGCTCCATGGGGTCCCAAAATCGACCCAAGGATTTCCATGGTTGTACATTACTCATCCAATAAGGTTTGGAAAAGTGTTATGGTAATTATGAATTATTATAATATTCTTTTAACCTTGAATTACCCTATTTACCTTTATCTGTGGTAAATAAAAGTAAAAAGTTACTATTCACCAAAAATTATTTTCATCTAATTGAACAACATTTTACTCCTTCATACTAACCGTGTATCTTGGAATTTCGAAATTAAACTCACAGAAGCGGTAAAATTATGTTTTATGAACAATTGCAAAAGCTCTTAGCAGGTTGGTAAAAGACTATGAAAAGTTCAATACAATTTTTTAAATCTAAAATTATTATGAAATGATTTCAATGAATTTCATTGAACATATATAAGTATTATGTATCTATTTTGAACTAAAAAATTTATATCAAATAAATTATTATTTAAATAAAAAGTCGGTTTTAACAAAAAAACTCATTATTTTCACTATTCATCATAAATTGAAGTTTTTCAGAAAAATACCAAAACATCAGCCTAAGCTATATTTGATATCCCGAATTTAAAAAATGTTGTCCATTTTTCGAAATTCAAAACATAGAAGAGGCATTAAATAAATTTAAAATAAATTCCCGTTTGAAAAACAAATAGCGTGTTTTTAAGAAATAATAACTATTAAAAGATCGACAATTGTTTATGTCCAAATTCTATGTGAAATTATTTCCAATGACCAAAATTGCATTAAATGGTAAAAATATATTCTAATTAAACTTTAAAACCAATTAAAAAGATAATCTAACCATATAAATAATTGCGAAGAAAAAAGTTGTTTTTAATTAAAATATAGCTTGTTTTTACTATTCATCAAAATATGAATGTTATCAGAATAATATGAAAAATTCATCCAAATTAAATTTTTTTATCCTGATTACAAAGAATAATTTTATTTTTTCAAATTGAACTTATAAACATGTAAAAAACTAGATTTAATGTGGGTGCACCTTCAAAAGGAGGCAAAACGGCATTTTTGAAAAATAATTATTTTACCCGAAAAAATTATTTTATTCTCATACCATGTTTTAGAATATATATAATATGAATAATAATGTTATAAAATTCAAATTTTAGTTAATACTATTCATAAAGGCTAGTCCATAATAATATTATAACAATATATCGCTGTTTAGTGAAACCCGGTATTGCGTACTGCATACGCTATCGAGGAAGGTCACGATTTTGTGTAATGCAAGCCAAGTCAGGGTTGCGTTTGATGAAAGACTCATTCATTGTTTCATATAACCGAATCCAACCATATTTCATTTATACATTGAATATATATATATATATGTATGTATATACACACTCAATGTTGCATAGAATAACTACTATCAAAATTGTGTGTAACATGATCCAAGAATAGTTTTGCATATACTACAAGCTAATATGATGTTGTGTATTGCGCAAGGTAATCTTGGTGTAGAGTACAACAGAAGACATCAATGAAATTGAAAGAATATTTTTCATTAAATATCGGGGTGTTACATTCTACCCCACTTTAAATGAATTTCGCCCTCAAAATTCTTCAGGGTTATAAATTGTTTAATATTCATTGGAACCCACATCGTAAAAAGGAATACCAAAAATTGATTTTAAAAACTAAAGTATGAAATGTAATGATTTCCCAGAGCAACTCATCACTGGGTTTCCATATTGGAGAACATAGGTGAAAATATGGATATAGAAGAAAAATCTAACCATCAAGTTCAGATGGAGAGTGGTAGAAAACATGGCTATGAAAAAGCCAACAATCACAATGCCATAAATTTTTGATGGTCAAAGGTACCATCTGATTCATCGGATATAAGGGATCTAGGACGACATTTTTGTTTTTCAAGATCATTTCCCTAAATTTGAATAATTTTAATTAGAAGAAATACTTACTTTATTTCGGTATAATCACACCGTTCTTCATTCCGTGACCAATTCCCACATCATCTCTTAAATAAATGAAGTTGAATTTTTCATTCGTGAGGTGTTAGGAGATCATGTGATAGAATGATGGTTCATTCTATATGTCTCAAAAAAAGGTTAGAAAAAGTTATCAAATATACATAAGTTCGTCTATGGTGAGGTTAATCGTATATGATTCCAAAAATGGACTTATACTTCATCTATCAAACATCTTAATAATATAAAACTAATTTCTACTAACCAAGGACTTCCTGTAGGCTAGTTGTAGGCGATAAAGGCATGTCGCACATCGGTTGTGGGTTCGATTCCCACAGCCTTGTCCGACGCGACGGGTTGTCGCCGGTCCTGTAGGTTGTCCTTTTTATAAAACTACACTATTATAACATTACATAAATAATTTCGAAAAAAGTTATATCCTTAAACAATACTATATGATGTCCGACATAACCCTTTACAATCTTTAGAAATATCCAAAATAATTCTTTCCAAGGTCATAGTATAAAGAAAACAATTACTGGAAAGGTCATATAACAAGAACATGAATAACATCATTTATCATACGATTTGTCTTGTTGGTAACATTCCAAACATGTGAATTCCTTAATCATTTATTCTATTGCAGCATGAATTACCATAGATCCTTAGTTGAAAACATGAATGTTGTCAAAAGATGTCTCTTTACACATTCCAAAATCCCAAAAATTATTTATACTCAAACCATGATACCATTGAGTCCTTATATCAATCCTGAGCTCATGAATACTATCAAACATATTAGTTTCTCATTATCCCTTCATTAGGCGCATATCATCTGCTTTCCAAAAATATTTCAATCACATTTAATGGTTACCGATGCTATATCCTTATGGAAAACCACAATGGACCAACACATATATATATTCCAATATACTATAAAAGTACCTCAATAACATTATTTTTGAATACCAATACATAAAAACATCAAACCGTCAAATTCAATGATTGCCATGGAAGAATTCCATCCTTGATTTAGAAGTAGCCTCTTAAGTCAGGGCATTGAGTTGGGTAATTCCCATTCTCTCCATAGATAAGACATTGAACTTCATAACAGTCTGTCACTCTATGACCCTTCTCTCCACACAGATAACATCTTCCCCTCCATTTCAGGTATTCCTCAAGGTTCTTCTTCCCTTCTTCAGAAATCTCAATGTTCCTTTATCTATGCTCCCCACCATGAAAACATGCATAAAATTCCATCTTCCTATTATTTTATGATTTCGGATACAACTAAAGTTCATCTTGATAATCATATATCGAGATGACTGATTTGGAATAATCCCAATATCATTTTCTCTAGGCATTACACAATTTCACTGCTCATAGTCACCAATTTGTCCATTGGATTCAATGATAACTGAATTCCTTCTGGTTCCCTCCAATGACTAAAACACAAAAATAATACTATGAGAGGAAAAAATCATACAAGGAAAATAACATAATCATGTGGGAGTACCTTCAATATCTAACATCTTAGGTTTAATTCTAATATCATTACCGTAATTCTAGGACTATAACCTATACTTATACTTAACCTTAGGGACATCCCTAGATATACCTTAGAAATAACTTTAGGGATATCCCTAAAGATTTAGCATCCTAGTTTTCAAAGGTTAACTAATCCTTTCCTCTAATACCAACTGTAGAGGCCCGAAAGCGTGACGTACATGGACATTACATTACTTTTGTGGAATACTTAATACATAACAAAAACAGACACACAAGGACCGTAATAGTTTAGTGTCTTTGGAAACTCAGAATATAATCTTCTAATCATGGTGAAATATCTTCAACATCTCCCATTAATATCTTCCACTTTTGTTTTATTACCTAAAAACTTTCTTTATATCCTAGGAAAAAAACATATAAAGGGTGAGCTCAATTGCTCAGAAAGGGTAAACATGGATAAAATAAATCAAATCATATACATTTGAACTTAAAAACATGAACATCATGATTAAACATCAAAATCGCGGGCAATGACATAAAATATGGCAGTACATAAGGCATAGATCATAAAAAAACATTAATCATGATAAAATATAATGGGAATAAAACATGTAAATATGGCATCCATTAAGCACATGTAATGATTTCCATAGTAGACTAGGCATTGCTTCCAAGACCATCTTAGTGGAAAAAGTCCCGTACTGAACTGGGTTTACATGCCATTCTAGCCCTGTATTACTGAACCAGATTTACTTTCCGTTCCATCCACGTCTATCTCATGAGATATAAATAATTTCCCAATGCATTGGAGGGAGATATAGGTCCCACCAATCTCATAATGAAATCATTCGTACATGTGCCACAAAATAAACATAAAACATGCATCATAACCCAAAGAATAAAATGGGTTTAATAAAAATCATCCCATCATCACATAATTCATATTGAACAAATGGATATCATTTCATAAAAAGAAAATTGAAACCATGAAAATTATAGAGACATTATACTTGAAAAATAAACATATGAAATAATGTGATCTTATATAGAAAATGGTTTTTATAAAACCTTTGAAATTAATTCATGAGGAAAATATCCTTTCTTATTCAAAGTAATTTTCTTTTCACAAATTTCCATGAAATTTTAAAAGAACAGTATTTTGTTGAAAATAGTCATGAAATATTGTAGAGTTATCTTCATGAAAATAATGCATTATAAAACCGTCAATATCTGTTCGTGCCATATAAGTTTAAAAAACATTCCCCTAGTACTTTTGTTGGAAAAGTCAAAAAGTAACTCGTATGGTAAACAAAAGAAAGAATTGGACATGTTTTGGATAATATTTTAATCATTGTAATCTTATTTTTTTATATCATTTATTAATGAAATAAAATACTGTACCATTATTGTGTCATAAATAATTTAATTTATTTGATGTCTAAAAATTATGAAAGAAATACCAACATATATTAAATATTTTTAGATTTCCAATGAATATTTATAGTCGAAAAGATAATTTATATAGCCCCTTATAAAAATTAAATACTAAAGGATTTTTGTTAATTTCATTTTTGTCTTTACATTAAAATAATTAAATCTAATGTGTCATTGTCTTTCATAAGTGGCTCCATGGAGTCCCAAAATCGACCCAAGGATGCCCATGGTCGGCCATTACTCATCCAATAACGTTTGGACAATTGTTAAGGTAATTTTGAATTATTATAATATTCATTTAACCTTGAAATACCCTATTTACTTTTAACCGTGGTAAATAAAAGTAAAAAGTTACTATTCACCAAAAATTATTTTTATCTAATTGAACCACATTTTACTCATTGATATTAACCAAGTCTCTTGTATTTTCGAAATTCAACTCACAAAAGTGGTAAAATTATGTTTTATGAACAATTGCAAAAGCTCCTTGGTGGTGGGTAAAAGACGGTGAAAAGTTCAATACAATTTTTATAAATCTAAAATTATTATAAAATGATTCCAATGAATTTCATTGAACATATATAAGTATTATGTATATATTTTGACCTAAATTTTTTTAAATCAAATAGATGATTATTTAAATAAAAAGTCGGTTTTGACCAAAAACTCAGTGTTTTCACTATTCATAAAAAATTGATGTTTTTCTAAAAAATACCAAAAATTCAGCCTAAGCTATATCTAAAAATCCATATTCAAAAATTATGTCCATTTTTTAAAATTCAAAACATAGAAGTATCATTAAATAGTTTTAAAATCAATTCCCATTATCAAAACAAATAGCTTGTTTTTAAGAAACAATAACTATCAAAAGATCAACATTTGTTTATGTCCAAATTAAATGTGAAATTAATTACAATGAGAAAAATTGGATTAAATGGTAAAAATATATTCTAATTACACTTTTAAACCAACTAAAATTATAATCTAACCATATAAATTATTACGATGAAAAAATTTGTTTTTAATTAAAATATAGCGTGTTTTTACTATTCATCAAAATATGAACGTTATCAGAATAATATAAAAAATTCATCCAATTTAAATTTTTATATATTTATTCCAGGGAATAATTTTATTTTTTCAAATTGAACTTATAAATATGTCAAAAACTAGATTTAAAGTGGGTGCACCATCAAAAGGCGGCAAAACTGTATTTTTTGAAAAATACTTATTTTACCCAAAAAAAATAATTTTTTTCTCATTCAATGTTCTAGAATATATGTAAGATGAATAATAATTTTATAAAATTCAAAATGTGGTTAATACTATTCATATCAGCTAGTCCATAATAATATTATAACAATATATCGTTGTTTAGTGAAACCCAGTATTGCGTAATACACACGCTATCGAGGAAGGTCATGATTGGGTGTAATGCAAGCCAAGTCAGGGTTGCATGTGATGCAGGACTCCTTCGTTGTTTCGTATAACATAATCCAACCATATTTCATTTAATCATTGAATATATATATATGTATATACAAACTCAATGTTGCGTAGAATAAATACTATCAACATTGTGGGTAACATGATCCAAGAATAGTGTTGCGTATACCGTAAGCTAATACGGTGTTGTATATAGCACAAGGTAATCTTGGTGTAGCGTACAACACAATAAATCAATGAAATTAAAAGAATTTTTTTTCAAAAAATATCGGGGTGTTACATTATACCCCCCTTAAAATGAATTTCTCCCTCATAATTCTCTAGGGATAGAAATTGTTTACTATTTATAGAAACCCACATTGTAAAAAGGAATACTAAAACATGATTTTAAAAAATAAAGTATTATACGTAACTATTACCAAAAATAACTCATCACTAGGTTTCCATATAATAGAACATAGGAGAAAATATGTATATGGAAGAAAAATATTACCATCACATTCTGATGGAGAGTGGTTGAGAACATGGCTATGAAAAAGCCAACAATCACAAAGCCATAAATTTGTGATGATATAAGGTACCATCTGATTCATCGGATATATGGTCACTAGTACATCATTTTGGTTTTCAAGATTACTTCCCTAAAGTTGAAGAATATGAATTAGAAGAAATACTTACTTTATTTCAATATAATCTCACCGTTGTTTGTCCCTTGAAAAATTTCCACTTCATTTCTTAAAGAAATGAAGTTGAATTTTTCATTCATTATGTGTTAGCAGATCATGTGATAGAATGATGGGTCATTCCATATGTCTCAAACAAATGGTTATAAAAAGTTTTCAAATATACATAAGTCCATCTATGGTGACGTTAATTGTATATGATTCCAAAAATTGACTTATACTTCATCAATCATACTGCATAAAAAATAAAACTATTTTTTACTAACCAGGGACTTCCTGTAGGCCAGTGGTAGGCGATAAAGGCCTGTCGCACATTAGTTATTGGTTCGATTCCCGCACCCTTGTCCGATCTGACGGGTTGTCGCCCATCCTGCAGGTTGTCCTTTCTCTAGAAATACACTATTATAACATTACAGAAATAATTTTGAAAAAATTTCTAGCCTTAAACAATACTAAATGATGTCTGACATAACCCTTTACAATCAATAGACTTATCCAAATTACATCTGTCCAAGATCATAGTATAAAGAAAAAAATTACTAGAAAGGTCACATAACAAGAACGTGAATAACATCATTTATCATACGATATGTCTTGTTGGTCACACTCCAAACATGTTAATTCCTTAATCATTTATTCTATTGAAACATGAATTACCATAGAACCATAGTTGAAAACTTGAATGCTGTAAAAAGTTATCTCTTTCCACATTCCAAAATCCCAAAAATTCGATATACTCAAACCATGAAACGACTTAGTCCTTATATCAATCATGATCTCATGAATACTATCAAACACATTAGTTTCTCTTTATCCCTTCATTATGTGCATATCATCTGCTTTCCAAAAATATTTCAATCACTTTTCATGGTTACCGATGAAATATTCTTATGGAAAACCACACTGGTCCAATACATAGATATTCCAATATACCATAAAAGTACCTCAATAACATTTTTCTTGTATACCAATACATAAAAACTTAAAACCATCATCTTCAATTATTGTCATGGAATAAGTCCATCCTTAATTTAGAAGTAACCTCTTTCGTCAGGGTATTGAGTTGGGTAATGCCCATGTTCTCCACAGATAAGACATTGAACTCTATAACATTCTGTCACTCTATGACCCTTCTCTCCACACAGATAACATCTTCCCCTCCATTTTAGGTATTCCTCAAGGTTCTTCTTCCCTTCTTTTAAAAATCTCATACTTCCTTTATTTATGCTCCTCACCATGCGAACATGCATAAAATTCCATCATTCTCTTATTTGATGACTTAGGAATAAAACTAATATTCATCTTCTTAATCATATATCAAGATGACTGATTCGGCATAATCACAATATCATTCTCTCTAGGCAGTACACAATTTCACTGCTCATAGTCACCAAATTTTCCATCGGATTCAATGTTAACTGAATTCCTCTTGGTTCTCTCCATTGACTAAAACAAAAAAAAATACTGTGAAAGGAAAAAATCATACAAGAAAAATAACATAATCAAGGGGAAGTACTTTCTATATCTAACATCTTAGGATTAATTCTAATATTGTTATCGTAATTCTAGGACTAAACTATACTTATAGTAAACATTAGGGACGTCCCTAGACATACCTTAGAAATATCTCTAGGGATCTCATTAATGTTTTCGCATCATAGTTTCCAAAGGTCAACTAATACATTCCTCTAATACCAACTGTAGAGTCCCGAAAGTTTGACGTACATGGACATTACATTAAATTTGTGGAATACTTAATACATAACAAAAACAGACACACAAGGACCGTAATAGTTTGTTGTCTTTGGAAACTCGGAATATAATCTTCTAATCGTGGTGAAAGATCTTCAACATCTCCCATAATGATCTTCCCCTTTTGTTTTCTTACCTAAAACCTTTCTTTATATCATGGGGAAAAGAAAAAATATAAAGTGTGAGCTCAAATTATCAGTAAGGGTAAGATTGGATAAAATAAAACAAATCATATACATTTGAACCTAAAAACATTTACATAATATTTAAACATCAAAATCCTGGGCAATGACATAAAACATGGAAGTACATAAGGCATAGATCATAAAGAAACTTTAGTCATGATAAACTATAATTGGAATAAAACATTTAATTATGGCATACATTAAGCACATGTAATGATTTCTATAGCAGCCAAGGCATTGCTGCCAAAACCATCTTAGTGGACGAAGTCCCTTACTGAACCAGGTTTACTTGCCGTTCCAACCCTGTATTACTGAACCAGATTTTCTTTCTGTTCCAGCCATGTCTATCCATTAAATATAAATCATTACCCAATGCATTGGAGGGATATGTAGGTCCCACCTATCTCATAATGAAATTATTCTTACTTGTGCCACAAAATAAACTTAAAACATGCATCATAACCCGATGAATAAAATGGGTTTCATAAACATCATCCCATCATCACATAATTAATATAGAACAAATGGATATCATTTCATAATAAGAAAATTAAAACAATGAAAATTAGAGATACATTATAATTGAAACATACACATGAAATAATGTCATCTTAGATGGAAAATGGTTTTTATAAAACACTTGAAATGAATTCTTGACGAAAATATACTTTCTTCTTCAATGTCATATTCATTTTCATAAAATGCCATGAAATTATAAAAGAAAAGGATTCTGATGAAAATATTCATGAAATATTATAGAGTAATCTTAATGGAAATAAGGAATTATAAAACCATAAAAATCAGTTCATGCCGTTTAAGTTAAAAAAACATTCTCCTCATACTTTTGTCGGAAAAGTCAAAAAGTACCTCGTATGGTAAACAAAAGAATAATTCCTTCCAAACGTTGTGGTAAAATTCATAAAAGTGTAAGAATTAATTTAAACATACATGGAATAATACTAAACATTCTATGAAAACATTTTTAGAAAACATGGAAATGTATGATAAAAATAACCCCAATAAATACTTACGAATAAACAATCTCAGATAAAAATGAGATTGGAAAAGTTATCCCTTACCTTATATATGATATGCTTTGTATAAATCTGAACCTCCTGTAAAATGATTTAAATAATGTAATTTACTTATTAGTGAATCATATTAATTGTTATGATATCATATAGGGTTCACTTATGACTTTATATTACCCATTCTTTTGTAAATCCCATGTTAAAGCAACATTTTGGGCAAAATCATCTTATTTATCATACGTTTTTGGACTTGTTATTGTTGATGTTATTATTATTATATAATGATTTACTTACTTCCAAAATTTAATTCATGAAATATATATCATATATATTCATTATATATCCAGAATATACATGTATATATAATAGTACCTAACATACGGAGGTAAGAAATGAAATGAACCGTTCATGGAGATAGTAAGTTGTACGTATACAGCTACATTCATTTATATTTATTATTTTAATGGAATATGTATATTATAATTCCAATATAATATCATATATAATATCATTAACTCCATCCTTTATACAACCCACATAAGGCATTAACGAATCACATCACTTTGAGGGGGCGATAGTCTGCACTTCCTCAAATGAAATCATCATATTTACCCACTATAGAAAACGTAAAGGCTTGATATAATTTGGAAGTAAAGAAGAATAAGGAAATCCTAAACGTAATATAAATCATATATAAATACAGTTCCATCATAATGGCCACCATGAGAGGCGGTAGGAGAAAATCGAACAATCATCGTTTCGTGAGGCGTTAGTTTTCCATCACAGAAACATTATGTTCTTCATCCATTAGATGGAGGTGCATGTAAGTTTAGTTCGGATCCTTCTCATAAAAAAATCCTAGTATATTTAGGATACTGGTGTTATTACAAAATATTGGTGTAAATTATTTTAGGGTTGGAGAATTAGAATAAAATAAAACAACTTAAGAGAAACTATTACCTTTAATTTGGGTAACTTCCATTGGATTGAACCAAAAGGACTTCTTGAAGTGCCTTCTGCATAATGTAAGGATTCTAGGGGGGGGGATAGGGATTTAGGGAGATTATTTTGGCAGAGTTTGGACGATACAAAAAGCTTGAGAGGTGTGAGGAATTACATAGAAGTCGTCTCCTTTTATAAGGGAGAGGAGGAGCTCTTTTGGAATGTGTGGAAATATTATTTTATTATAAACATATTATCAGTTTCAAAAGGTCCCTTAATAATTAAAGATAATTATAATATGAATCATGGTCTAAATAAAATCATCCAATCATAATTGGACCTGTTTTGGATAATATTTTAATCATTATAATCTTATTTATTTAAATCATTTATTAAGGAGGTAAATACTGCATCATTATTGTGTCATAAATAATTTAATTTATTTGATGTCTAAAAATTATGAAACAAATTCAAAAATGTAGGAAATATTTTTAGGTTTCCAATGAACATTTATAGTCAAAATTATAATTTATATATCCCCTTATAAATATTAATTTCTAATGGATTTTTGTTAATGCCAATTTTGTCATTACATTAAATTAATTAATCTAATGTGTCATTGTCTTTCATAAGTAGTTACATGGGGTCTCAAAAACAACCCAAGGATTCCCATGGTCGGCCATTACTCATACAATAAGGTTTGGACAAGTGTTAAGGTAATTTTGAATTATTATAATATTCTTTTAACTTTGAATTACCGTATTTACTTTTAACCGTGGTAAATAAAAGCAAACAGTTACTATTCATAAAAAATTATTTTTATCAAATTGAACCAAATTTTACACCTTGATATTAATCGTGTCTCTCATATTTTTGAAATTAAACTCACAAAAGCGGTAAAATTAATTTTTATGAACAAATGCAAAAGCCCCTAGGAGGTGGGTAATAGACGGTGAAAAGTTCAATACAATTTTTATAAATCTAAAATTATTATAAAATGATTCCAATGAATTTCATTGACCGTATATAAGTATTATTTATCTATTTTTACCTAAAAAAATTAAATAAAATAAATTATTATTTAAATAAAAAGTCGATTTTACCCAAAAACTCAGTGTTTTCACTATTCATCAAAAATGGATGTTTTTCAGAAAAATACCAAAAATTCATCCTAAGCTATGATAGATATTCTTAATTCAAAAATGATTTCAATTTTTCCAAATTCAAAACATAGAAGTGTCATTATTTAATTTTAAAATCAATTCCCGTTATCAAAATAAATAGATTGTTTTTAAGAAACAATAACTATCAAAAGATCGACATTTATTTATGTCCAAATTCAATGTGAAATTAATACCAATGACCAAAATTGGATTAAATGGTAAAAATTTATTCTAATTATACTTTAAAACCAATTAAAAATTTAATCTACCTATATAAATTATTGCAATGAAAAAATATGTTTTTAATTAAAATATAGCGTGTTTTTACTATTCATCAAAATATGAAAGTTATTAGAATAATATGAAAAATTCATCCAAAATGAATTTTTATATCTTGATTCGAAGGAATAATTTTATTTTGTAAAATTGAACTTATTAACATGTCAAAAACTAAATTTAAAGTGGGTGCGCTATAAAAAGGAGGCAAAACTGCAATTTTTAAAAAATACTTATTTTATCCGAAAAAATTATTTTATTCTCTTACCGTGTTCTAGAATATATGTAAGATGAATAATAATGTTATAAATTTTAAAATTTAGTTAATACTATTCATAATGGCTATTCCATAATAATATTATAACAATATATCGTTATTTAGTAAAACTCGATATTGCGTACTGCACACGCTATCGAGGAAGGTCATGATTGCGTGTAATGCAAGCCAAGTCAGGGTTGCGTGTGATGCAAGACTCCATCATTGTTTCATATAACAAAATCCAACCATATTTTATTTAAACATTGAACATATATATATATATATATATATATGTATATAGACACTCAATGTTGCGTAGAATAACTACTATCAAAATTGTGTGTAACATGATCCAAGAATAGTGTTGTGTATACTACAAGCTAATACGGTGTTGCGTATAGCGCAAGGTAATATTGTGGTAGCTTAAAAAACAAGACATCAATGAAATTGAAAGAATATTTTTTATAAAATATCAGGGTGTTACAATGAGGCTAACTTTACTAGGATTGAAAGGCATACAAAAAATTACATACGTAACCCAAGGAGTAAGATTGATCGACTCCCTTATGGGTTAACACCATTTTCCATAAAGAATTAGTCTCACAATCATTCTTGTCATAAAAATATATTTTCTCATGAACTATCTTGAAAGAAAAATAATTATATAAGTCTTATGTCATTAAAGAAAAGAAAGAAAAAAATTGATCTGATGAACAATATGGAAAAAGAAATAAGGATAAGAAGGGAAAAGTTTAATATTAATCCTGTGGTAAATATGGGATGAAACACCACGGTATTTTCCTGAAGGGAATGAGACTCTGTTACAAGTGTGGTGGAAAATCCCCCCAAGATTGTGATTTCTAGGGGATGAAATAGGATGACAATGTAAATTAATACAATTGTAGAGAAAAGGGGAATTTTGAAATTGAATGTACTAAGCGCCAAGGGAACATACCTCAAAAAAGTACAAGGAAGAATCGCCTAGCTAAGAAGATCACTACTACTGAGGTTGAAGCTCCGAAAAACATAGTTGCAGGTAATTTAATGGTTTCCTCAATTTTAACTAATTCTTTATTTGATTCTAGATCATCACATTGTTTCATATCTTCCATGATTGCTATGAAAATTAGATATTATCAATTTGAATTGACAAGGGAGTTGTTAGTCAAAACTCTTAAGAGAAATATCATCGTAATAAGGTTTTGTGAATCAGTTCCCATTAAAGTATATAAATGTTCTTTATCTGTGGATCTCATTATCATACCCATGATTTAATTTGATATAATCCTCAGAATGGATTGGATATCGGACCATGAAGCAAAAATATATTGTTTGAAGAAGGAGGTTGCAATTTTCAATGATGATAAAGTGTTCCTTATCTTTAGTTTAGAAACATTACCACATGATTCTTATCTTGATATACCCCCAATATCTCTACTGAATTCAATTATTGGGAATGAAGAGAATAAAATAACTAAAGGTGAGTAAAATATTGTTCTAATAGAGGAAATACCTATTGTGCAAGAATATGTTGTTGTGTTTCCAGAGGATATTCCTAGACAATCTCTAGAATGATAAATTGAGTTTTCCATTTATTTAATTCATGGATAAAGGACTATATCTAAGACCCTTAGTAGAATGGACAATGTGGAATTAGTGTTACTAAAGAAACAACTAGAATAATTGAGTATTAAGGGATTTATTCACCCAAGTGTTTCTCTACGGGGAGCCCTTGTCATTTTAAGAAGAAAAACAGATCGATGTTGTTGTGCATTGACTACCGGGAGATCAATGATATAACAATAATGAACAAGTATCCCATACCTGGCATTGATGATTTATTCGTCCAACTTCTTGTAGCTCAATATTTTTCAAAGATTCACCTTCGATCTGGATATCATCAGTTGTGTGTGGTGAAGGAATAAGTTGCAAAAACAACATTTCAAACCAGGTACATGCATTACAAGTTTACAGTAATGCCTTTTGGATTGACTAATGCACCCTCTTTCTTCATGGATTTAATGAATAGATTTTTAATTGAATATCTAGAGGAATTTTTAGTGGTATTTATTGATTATATCATGGTATACTAAAAAATCTATGATGATCATGAAAATCACATGCACATTATTCTGATAACCTATATATGAAATGAATTATGTGGGATGTTTAGAATATGTGAATTCTGGATTCTAGAGATTCTTTTCTTGGCCATATTGTCTCTAAAGATAGAATCTATATTGATCATTCAATGACCATGTCAATCCACAAATGGTCAGCACTGACGAGTATAACTGAGGTACACTGTTTTATTAGTTTAGCATGTTATTATCGACATTTCGTCCTGAATTTTTCCCAGTAGGATAACCCAATAACCGAGATCACACATAAAGGGGATAAATTTGTTTGGATAAAATAGTGTGAAGAATTTTTTGAAGAATTGAAGAGAATATTATTCTATGTTATTATCTTGACTCAACCATCGAGGAATGATGGTTTGGTTATTTATAGTTATGCTTCAAAGAATTTACTTGGTTGTATCTTCATGCAGAATAACATAGTTAATGCCTATGCATCACGACATCCAAAAATTAATGAGAAAAACTATCCTACTCATGATCTTTAGTTAGAAGTGGCAATCTTCGATCAGAAAATACTGAGAAACTATCTCTATCGTTAAAACTATGAAATTTATACATATCACCAGAGTTTGAAATATATTTTCTCATAGAAGTAACTCAACATGTGGAAAAGACGATGGCTTTAACTACTCAAGGATTATGATTTCGCTATAAACTACCACTCGGGCAAGGAAAATAAGGTGGAAAATGCTTTGAGTAGAAATGATCATGGAGATTTGAACAAGATGATATTTGAAAGGGATCTTATTTTAAATGATCTAGTCAAGATGGATATGGGAATAACAATGGAAGGTGAAACATAAATACATTTTCAAATGGTTGAAAACCCATTTTTACTAGAAAGGATAAAGATTTCGTAAATTGATGGTGATGAGTTTCAAAAGAAGATTAAAGCTGTGAATGATGGGAGATTGAGTGACTTCGTATATGAAGATGAAATTTTGAAATTTGGAAAGATAATTTGTGTTACTAACAAACCTGGTCTAAAAAGGGAATTGTTGGAAGATGATCATATCTCCAATTTCTCTATACAACATGGGAGCAGCAAGATGTATAAAGATTTGAAGGAACATTTTTGGTTGGACAACATGAATGTGGGGAATTGCTGATTTTGTGTCTATATGTATGGTTTGTCAACAAGTGAATGCTGGAAGGCTACAGCTTGGAGGATTCGTGAAACCTATTCCCATACATAAGTGGAAATTTGATAATATTACGATTGACATTGTCATGGAGCTACCAAATAATCATAGAAGGGATGATGAAATATGGGTCATTGTTGATCGTCAAAACAAGTTAGCACATTTTCTTTTTATAAGAGAAGATTTAAAACTTGAACATTTGGAAAGACTATATATTAATAAAGTTGTAAGACTCTATGGTGTACCCATATTGATTGTTTATTATCGTGATCCCTGTTTTACATAAAGATTCTGGAAAAGTCTACAGAAGGCCCTGGATACTTAACATTGTTTGAGAACTTCCTACATCCCTCTAACTGATGGAAAATCAGAACTGACTATTCAGACATTAGATGACATGTTGAGATTTTGGCCACTTGATGTTCAAGGTATGTTGGATCAATATTTACCAATGGTAGAATTTTCCCATAACAATAGCATACATTCACGTATTCAGATGTCACCATATGAAGTGTTATACAAAAAAAGATTTCACTGACCAATTTGTTGAAATGATGTGGGTGAATGAAAACTTCTAGGCGTAGAACAAGTGCAGGAAACAATGGAAAAGGTGATGGTTATCCAAACCCACATCAAACTAGCTCAATGTAGGAAAAAGATGTATACCGATATCTGATGGATAAATTTATAATTTCATGTTGGAGGCCATGTTTTCTTCAAGTTATATCACTGGAAGGGTGTTATAGTATTCATTAATAATGGTAAATTGAGTCCCATGTACATCAGACCATCCAAAATTCTAGAACAAATTGGATTTGTAGCTTATAGATTGGAAATGGCTCCATGTCTCTCCAAATTACAATATTTGTTCCACGTATCACTATTGATAAGATACATGCCTGACCCAATGCATATACACACCTATGAGGAAATATAACTATAACCTTATTTGCCTTATTATGAAGAGCCTGTCAAAATTCTTGACACCAGAGAACGAGGGCTGAGAAACTGGATGAATCATCTGATAAACATTCTTTGGATAAATCATATGATGGAAGAGGAAACTTGGTAACCTATGGAACTTATGATGAATGACCACCCAAATATTTATATGTAGTAATATTTTTAAAAATTTCTAGGACAATATTATTTTAAGGAGGGAAGAATGTAACACCCCAAGCATACATGGTACGTTTCACTTTGAATAATACAATAGCTGCATTGTACACAACATTGAGATTCTAACACACCACGACTAGTCAAACTAGACATTATTAATTATAATATCCACTTTTTGAAATATTATAAATTATATTTTTCAAAATGGAATCCATTTTTGAATTTCGAATATTGAAATTTGGTAGGGTTGAATTTTTTGTATATTTCTGAAAACGTTCATGTTTTGATGAACAGTTAAAAACACTACGTTATTGGTTAAAACCGACTTTTTATATAAATAATTATTTATTTTATTTAAATTTAGTTTATATCAAAATAGATATAAAATACCTATATAATTTCAATTTAAATTATTGGAGTCATTTTATAATAAGTTTAGATATATAAAAATCTTGTTGAACCTTATGCCATCTTTTACTGATCTCCTTGGAGCATTTGCAAATTTGCATAATACATAATTTTACCGCTTTTGTGAGTAGAATTTTAAAAATATGAGAGACACATTAATTATATGTATGTAAAATGTGGTTCAATAAGGCGAAAATAATTTTTGAAGAATATTAACTTTTTGGCTTTTATTTCCCACGGTAAAATTAAATAGGGTAATTAATGGTAAAAATGATATCATATTTACCCTAAGACATGTCCTAGTTCTATTGGATAAGAATGATTCGACCCAAAACAAGCTTAAGAATAAAATATGACCCTCTTTGATCCACTTGGATTACATTAGGACATTTATTATTATTTTATTTAAAGAATATTTAAAAGAGTTTAATTCAAAGATTAATAACAAAAAATGTTTATTATAGAGTTACACTAAATATAAAATCGCTTTTAAATATTAATTAGAAAGATAATAATATTTCATACAAAATAGTATTTTATTTATTATTATTTTTACATTAAATAATTTAATTTATTTATGACACAATGATGATGCAGTAATTACCTAATTAATGAAATATTAAAATAATTGTTTTTATAAATTTCCAATTAAATGTAATTTTATACTTTTGATTAATTAAAATAATTATATAGGATAATATGAAATGTTAGGGTTGATTAAATTCTTTGATTGAAGTATTCATGCTGTTATGATTTTCACAAAAACCAAATACTAAATAGAGTCAAAATATAGATAATTGAGTTTTTAAAAATAATAATATATTATTAATTAAAATAATATTTTTAAAAATATATTGTTTTGAAAATAGACTTAGATATGGTTATATATATTAATAATTAACCACTTGGTGTTCTCTTGTCTTGGTATATTAATTTTATTACCCTTATAATATAAAAATACCAAGAAACATGGCAAATGTCAAACTATTTAACAAAGTGTTAAATCTAAAAGATAAGGTTAATATGATGACCAAAACCTATCTAAAACCTATTGGTTGAGAGGGATTAGCCCCATCCTCACCATACTATTCTAAATAATTCATTTTTGTTCCATTATAAACAGAAAAAGATTTTATTATAAAATAATATTTCAAGATTTTCCTAAAGTTACCCTCACCTCTCATATAAATTACCACTTTTCCTTCTCTTAATTTTACACCAACAAAGCCATTTGGTTCAGAGAAACCCTACCCAAATATCATCCCAAATTCACTCAAATAATTTTAGAGGCCTTCCTTTGGTAAAAATTCCAACTTATGGAGCCATTTTGATCAAATCAATAGGAAGAACACAAAGAAGAGGTAAATATTTCATCACATCTTTCAAGTTCTTTTCATCTTCCACATCCACTTTCTTGTTGTTTCAATTATAAAATAATAAATCCATTATATTATACATACTGTCATGTTATTATAAAAATGGTATAACCATATTCATTATTCTATCCACCATATGAATGACGAAGTCACCTTACATGCGTACGTACGACTTACCGTCTCCAAATCCCAGTGTAGTTGTTATTCAATATATTATTAATTTGTATGGCTATAATAATGATGTATATTTGATTTAAATAATAAATATCACATTTTAATTATTCATTATATATGATATAACATTCAATTATTTACAATTTCACCTTCAATTGAATGATATTATTGCTCATGCATACGTACGGATTACCGTCTCTACGAAAGAGATGATATTCATTCCCCATTGTAATCATTCAAGAGTAATGTAAATTTTATGATTAAAAATAATGTTTATGAACATAATATCATTCTATATATGAATAAAATAGATCCTATCCATAAAAAACTAGTCTTACGTAAGCGAGCATATAAAGGAAAATGGATAAGTTAACACCTGAAATGATAATATTACTAAAATATTAATAACAAATAAATATTAGTGCATCATATATGATTTCATATTTATATAGAGTTTTTATAAAATTTAATAACAATTATTTAACTATTATACAAGAGTATAACATAACCTCGACCAAGTAAAAGTACATGGTTAGTCTTAAATTCACAATCTATTTATTATACAAGGTTGTTTTTAAGTAATTATCTACTAGGACCTCATTATCATCCACATCCATGTTTCCAAAAAATGTATTTCAAAACATTTTAACAATTTACATGACTATTGTTTAATTTCATTTATACCTTTTTTTAATTCTTATTAGTTGGTTTCAAAGAATCTTTCTATCATTTTCCAAATAAGTTACTTTATGTCCTTTTCGACAAAATTAATGTAAGAATGTTTTTTAACTTATACAGCGGGTGTGGGTATTTTCTGTGATTATATCATCATCAATGATTCCCAAACAAGATAATAAGAATATTTTGTAATTACATGTTTTCTTTTTTAATTATGTGACTTTTGAATGATCCAAAATAGAAAGAGGTATTTATTTCAAATAGTTTTCATTTTATCTATGTCAACATCCATTGATGGATTTTAAAATTGTTTAATATTGATTTATTATGATAAATATCTTCCATATTTTATTGAAGATTTTGTGATATTTTTGAAAGTTGATGTGTTATTGTTCTACCATTCATGGTTTATGTACGAAGTATTGACATTTAGTATGCAGTTTTTAATAGAAATGTTTACATTATATTTAATCCTTTTCCTATGAGGAATCTGTTGGACGTAGTAAGTGAGGGGTGGAAAACTCTATAGCTCCTTAATGCATCAATTGGTCTAATGAGAAAAACTAGTTTCTTGGCACACGGGCTTGAAAAAATCAAATTTTTATTCATGGCATAAGGCCTTGGCTATGTGGTTATGAAGCCTGACAATTTGAATTCTATCATTATAAAAGTGGCTATATATATTTCATTTGATTAATCAACTAGTAGAATATCCATGTGAATAAGTAAATGGAATTATTTGATTTTATCTTTATCATATTATGCTGATGTTTATGTTTAAACGGCTTTTGTTTTAGTTGAATAAATTTCCTTAAATGTGTATGCCTATTTATGAATGTTTCTGCAATATAGTTATCCTTACTGAGAATATGATCTCACCCATTTCTATGTTTTTTTTCAGTACATGAAGAAGTATTTTATGGTTGACTTGTAGGGATAAGATAATGATCTAAGTGTGTTCAAAAGGGGAAAAAATGTTGTTGATGTTTTTATTTCATGGTTTAGTGTAAAACTTATTAATGTATCTAGTAATTCTAAGGATAATAAATTGTTCAGTCTTTTGGGACATGATTCATTGTGTCAGGCCAATGTTAGGTAATAATGCACTGACTCTGGTTAGCAAGGGTTGGGGCATTACATAACTACACATTTAGCACCATGATTTGTTTTATATTTGATGGATGATTAATGATACAAATAATATGATTCTGATGCAATATGGAATGGATGTGGATGGTCTGAATGATGAATGATAGTCAATTGTTTTCAAATCTTCCTCCTTGGAATCCCTTAATTCACTATAATTTTATTCTATAATTCATGTTTTCCATATTACAGAACATTAATATTATATAATTTTTTGGTTCATTCCTAGATGGTCTATATATTGTGGTAATTTCAATTTATATATTCTTTATCAGGTGAGTCAATTTATTCTTCTATCTGAATGAGATTCCTTGATCATGAGACACTTTATAGTCTACTTATTATTTATATATTACGTATATATATATATAGACTGTAATGAACTCTATGGTATTATCAATGTATTATTTTAGAATTTATGATATTTTTATATATTTAATTTACTCATTTCTTCATTTTATGGAACCTTTACTAATGTCTTAACAATTACACATCCATTCATGACCATTATTCTGTATCAAATCCCCCATATGTGATTTTAAAATCACCTGTATGTAACTACCCATAATGTGACTTCTCCTACAACCAAAGAATTCATGGGATATATACTCTTACCATTATTCATTCACTAGAATTGGAATCATATTCAATTGGTCATCATGAATCTACATGAGTTCTCTAGAAATCATCGGCAACAGATCATGGTCATCATCAAGTAATGGTATGTAGTGGTGATCTCTTCCATTAGTAAAGCTTGGTGTGAAACTATGTTCATCAATTTTTGGAAACTCTTAATACTCCTCATACAAAAAAAAATTATAATGGGTCTAGAACATTGATTTCAATCAATTTACTCATGTTAAAAAGTATTCAAAAAATTAATCCTATGAGATGTATCATCAATGATAGAATAAAAATCAATTTTATCATCACATGGCCATCTTACATAAAGGGTGAGTTATGGTTTAATTATTTTGGTTCAACCAATGTTGAATCTTACATTTTGATTAGTGGCTATATTTTCTGTATTATCAATGAGGATCTAAAATTATCATTTTTCATGTTCAACAAATAGTTTATCATACTGTCTATAATTTAAGGACTCGTATCCTTCATCATCATGTGAAATTTGTGTGGTCCTCATCAATAGATCTATCTTCATAGATATTGTGTTCCCCTACAGTTTATTAAGATTACACCACCTTTTTATTCAGTGGATGTAGAATAATATTATGGAAGTAGAAAGGGTTCTGGTAATATATTATTGGTGATGGTGAATAAAATGACATCAATTGTATAATTGAAATTCCTCTCATTGGTAGAAGTTATTTTTGTATGGTAGCATTAAAAAAGTATTAGCAGGTGGTGGTTGAACTCAATTTCCCTCTAATGGTATCAGGGCAGGTAGTAGGAGGATCATCCAATGATATTAGACCTATAATTCATTATCAATGAAAATTAATTTCTAAAAAATGAATAAAAATAAATTAGAATTATTACATCCACAAATATTGGATTCTACACACACATATATATGATTAAATTTTTTAAAAAATAATTAAATTGAACATCATAATAAATTAAAATAAAACCCATTAACTACTTAAATTACACTTTGTATAAAATATATAATCCCACATTTTTTACCAGATAATGTATTTCGGTAAATATTATTAATAAATTAATCGTCAAATAATTACTGAAAAATTCTAAAAATACATATCCATCAATGAGTTGTAAAAAAAATTCATTATCTATAAAATTAAAAATATATATGGAGTGAAAATAATAATCTAAAATGGAAAAATAATAATTATTTTCAAATTTAAATTATATTTAAAATTGAATAATAAAATACTTAAGAGTTGTCATTTTAAGAACACTTTCTCCCCATGATAAAATTTTAATTAATTAAATACTTGTTAAAAAACATGTCTAAAAATTTACACATCAAATTCCACCCCCAAATAGAATTAATTTTATTATCTAAAAATCACTTTATTTTTTAAATATATATAGTATAACTACAAATATTATATTATTAATTAGACTACATTCAAAAATCACTCTATAAATGAGGATATAAGGCTCAATCATTATATATTACATAATCTTGAGTTAATTCGCGAATTCACATTGAGGATCTTTTTATGTTTAGTGTTTTATAGAATAATTCCATAAATATACATTACATATCAAATATTACAAATTATATACTTATTTTCTAATAAATTTTTTCAAAAAAAATTATTAAATAAAACAACTACTATTTTCATTATTAAAATATTCATGAATATTTCCATTATCTTTCCCTTACTTATACCCTATGAAAAACATTTCAAAAAAGATGGGATTAGAATAAAATCCTCAATAAAGGATATAAAATAAGGTAATAAAACCTTAGTCCATGAATACATAAAAATAAAAAAATGATAATTTTCATTCATATAACATATGCACTTTAATAGATCTCGTGAAATCATAAGATTTATGAATAACACATCGTCATCGTCAGTTATATAATTATTGAATGTTTAAGGAAATGAAAGAAATATAAAATCACTCTAAGGGGAAAATACAAAGGAGGACATCACGAGCCTATGGAGACCAGAAGTAATGAATCCCAAGAGAATACCCCTTAATCAGGTCCACCCCCTCAGGTTTCAAGTGGCTAACATTTGAGACATAGTAATTATTGGAGAGTTGCTCATCTAAAGAGGCGAGGTGGTCTACCACTTTTTCTCCTTCATGGCACGTATGAAGCACTTTAATGTGGTTACTATTGATCATGCCACACCACTTTATAAAGATGCAGGATATCGGAAATGTGACAGTTCGCATTCCCTTCAAGGAGTTGTGATGGATCATATAATTAGTCTCCACATTAGAGAGATTGATACTAGCCTATTGACAAAGAGAATGAATAGTAAGGTTAACCTAGGATTCCTCTTGAATGTGGGAGCCACAACCCAAATGGGTTGAGAAATCCAGTATGACTGAGCCTCTAGAATTGATGAATATAACACAGAAATCCGAACTCATAAGTTTATCTTTTGGCATCCATAACAAGCTAACGTTGTAACATTCATAACTACATATATTCTGACATTTGGAATACCCATTACAGTATATTCCATAATTCTCTTAGGAGAAACATTAACGCTTACCTCTGTCATGTAACCCAGTGTATTGGAGAGAAATCTCTGCCTCACCAATGCTTAGTTTATCATGGAACCAACCATATATGTAAAAAATTCCAAATAACCCTAAAATATAATCATAACACATAAAATAGGTACAAAGGAAAGATAACATTTCCACATTGCAATCACATGATATCAGTTCAATATATTGACATAATAAATCCATTATAAAACACATTTTCAGAAAAAAAATATATGTAAAAATGGTATATAATATTTATTTTAATATTAAAAAATATATTTCATGTTAGGGAATCCAAGTATTAAATAATTCTTGTGATGACTAAAAGGTCGGTGTCGTTACGAATGTGAAAAAGAAACATTCATTTTTTTGTTTAGTAAAATGCTTCTAAAAAATAGATTCCTTTTGAAAAAACATTAATTAAATTAAAAATAAAATCATATAATTATACACCATATAAAATAAGGTCATGTATAAACCAAAATATGTCTTAATTAAAGGACATTGAGAAGAATTACCTTATCTTGACTCCACGTTGTCTCATTTGTTATTTATATTATTGAATAATAAAAATAGTTTAATTTATACATTCATCAAAACCATTTTCACATTTATTATTAATTTTATATTAAATATCATCATGATATAATAATTAAATAATTATTAATGTTTAGATCGGTCTTTTTGTAAATATTTGGTACTTGGGTAAAAAAAATAGACTCGTTTAGATGTAAATTCTCCATGTGTTCAAAAGTCCATTGTCACAAGAATTTTATTCATGATTTAATTATAATATACATACAACATATAAATATTTAGATTATTTATATATGTATTTATAACAGCCCATAACATTTTAAGATAATAAATGAAATAAACCATTGTTGGAGACGGTAAGCCATACGTACACATGAACACTACTTTCATTTATGGTTCATATTTAAATAAATGAAAACTAAATGATACATGGATACATACATATATATATATATATTATAATATAATATCATCTTTTATATACATTACATATGTTCATTAAAACCATCCATTATACAATCCATGTATGGAATGAATGATTCATATCAGTTTGAGGGGTGTTCGTCCGCACATTCTCAAATGAAATTATCATATTTACAAATTATGTAAAGTATAAAGGTATGATGTAAATTAAAAATATATATGAATATATGGAATATACATATAATATATATCATATATAATTATAGTTCCATCATAAAGGACATCATGAGGGGGGGGGGGTAGGAAAAAATTATACAATAATCTTTTCATGAGATATTAGTTCTTCGTACACAGAAAGAATATGTTGGTATCCATTAGATGAAGGTGTATGCATGTGTAGTTAGAATAATTCTCACAAAAACATCCTAGTATATTTTGGATAATGATGTTTTTATTTAATAAAAGAATATTTTAGAATAGTTAGTGGAGAATTATAATAATGTAAAGGAACATAAGAGAATAAATTACCTCTAAATCGGGTAACTTCCAATGATTTTAGGAAAAATGATTTATTGAATTAACTTCTTCCCACTTTAATACTTCTAAGAGTATGGTAGGGATGTTGTGAGATTATTTGAGCATATTTTGGATGATCCAAGGGGATTTAATGGAGTCTATTATGTGGTTAGAGGTGGTGTCATTTTATAAGTGATATGAGGGAAACTTTAGGAAGGTCTTGAAATAATATTTTATTATAAATTTATTTTGGTTATCAAATTATATCAATATAATATTATCAAATATTTGATTTTTTGGGTCTAAAACCACTAATAAAATAGATTTTAGACATGTTTATGTCACAACATTATCCTTATATTTTATCTTAAACCCTTACTTAAATACAATAACTCTTACGATGTCTTATTGATTTTTCACAATATAAGGTATCTATATTTACAATGAAATCACAAGGGTACCATAAATCGATCATTAATGACATTTGTTACATTATATATGTCATTTTATCAAATATTATAATTAAAGGACTATTATATAATTTAATAAAATATTATTTGATTTAAAAACTCATTTATATCAATTTTGACAGTATAATGTATTTGATTTTTGGTAAAGAAATAAATCATTATTAATTATAATATAAGGAATTCAAAATCATATAATTAGTCAATAACCTCCATAAAATTCAAATATAGAATCAATATAATCTATTTACATTTATTTTAAAATTTATAATGTCATTTATATGAATCATTCATTAATGAAGCAATCAATATATCATCATTCTGTCAATAATAAATTTTTATTTTTAATGTCTAAAAATTATAGATCAAATACCGTGACGTTGGAAATGTTATTATATTTACAATTAATCTTTATAGTATAATTAATCTTTTATATAACCCCATATACAAAATTGTTTAGTAAAAGATGCATTTTTATGTTATATATCTCATTACATTAAATTAATTCTTATAAAATGAAATTTTCACACTCAAGTGGATCAATGGGGTTCCAAAATCGATCCAAGGATGACCATATTAATATATATAACATCTAATAAGATTAGTACACATGTTATGGTAGTTTAATATAATTATATTATTGTTTTTATCCCTTATTTTTTATATTTACCCTTTAACCATTATAAACAAATCAATTACTGATGTTACTATTCATAATGTCAAAAAAGGTGAATACTCACAAAATTTATACATTATGATTATAAATATGGAAACCATTTTTCCTAATTCAAAACACATAAGTTCCAGTAATTAATTTAAATTAACATCTTTTGTTAAAACCATAAAGGGGTTTTTACGAAGTAAAAACTACCAGAAGATTAAAATTTCACTACGTCCAATTTAAATTGGAAAGTACATAAAATGACCAAAATTAGATTTAAGTATAAAAAAATTAATCCAATTACCCCTCAATAACATTTAAAAAGTCAATATAACTATATAAATAAATTAGATGAAAAGAAATTTTTGAATTAAAATGCATTATTTTTTCATTATTCATTAAAGTATGAATTTCATGAGAAAGATACCAATATTTCAACCATGAAATTTTTGATGTTAATATTCTAAATAAGACGTTTATTTTATCAATAAAAATATATTAAGTTTTTGAAAACAATATTTAAAAAGGGTTCTCCATCAAAAGGCAGAAGACCGGCCTTTTAAAAATATTAGAGTATTTAATGCTTAAAATTGGATTCATTCTCATTTTAAGCCTCTAATATTCATTAGATAAATTAAAAAAATTAAAAAACATCTAAAATCATGATATATTTAATTATGTTCACTCTCACAAAAACAAAAACTGTATATTAACTACTATTTAATATAATATTAATAATATTTTGTATTATTTTTCAGTATAACTCAAAATTGTGTGTAATATAAGATTTCAAAGAAACTCATTGTTTTGTGTTGAGTATGATATCAAAAAAACAATCCCATATAATGTAAGAATAATATATTTTACATAAATAAAAATAGAAATGAAAAGGTATTATTCAATATATACATTGGATCCTACGTCATTCCCCCTTTTGGGAATTGCATCCTCACAATTATATTCACTTATCATATAAGTGTGAGTATTTATACCACATATAATTTTCATATTCCAATGTTTCCCCTTTAACTATAATATTATTTCACAAAACCCTGAAATGATTAATTACCTAATTTACAAAACATTCTCTCTATAGTCATGAAACTAGACAAGTTATTCCTTATAAGAAAGATTCTCTAAAAAATGGACATCTTTTGGACTGAAAACATGATATGGATCATGCATATATGTTCTCAAATTTCAAACATGAAAAGAATTGTGTACCTTGAATAAACTTATATATAAATCCACTTTGTAGGAAACTGATCCAACTTTATCAAGGATTTCATAGGGTCCAATGAATCTCGATATCAAATTTACCTTCTTACCAAAATGTATCACACTTTTACATGGAGAAACTTTTAGAAAGTAACGATCACATACATCAAAAGAAACACCCTACATAGGGTTATCTATATAACATTTTTTCCACCTCTGAGCTGTTCTCATGTGATTATGAATCAATTGAACCTTTTCTTCCATCTCCTCTACCACTTCTAGTCCTATCAACATTCATTCACATACTTAATCCCAAAAATTTAAAGTTCAACACCTAATTCCATATAATTATTCAAACAATGTCTTCTATATACTATAATGAAAATTTATATTATATGAACACTAAACCAAAGAAGGATATTTAACGCAACTCTTGTGGTAATCCATTGAACAATCACGTAGGATAACTTTCAAGGATTGAATTGTTTGTTCTGAAGGACCATCTGTTTGTCGATGAAAAGTTGTACCAAAATTTAATTCAGTAACCAAGAAATTTTAAAGGCACTTCCAAAATATAGAAGTGAAACTAGGATCATGAATAGATAAAATATAGATGGTACCCCCATGTAACCTGATTATCTCTTTAATACAAAATTATGAAAGTTAAAGTAGAGGGAGAGTATCTCAAATAAAAAGAAAATTAGTAGATTTAGTAAACTGGTCAACAATATCCCATATTTTATTGTTAACTCAAGAATTATTTGGTAATCCCATTTTGAAATCCATGGAATATTTTCTTATATCCACTAAGAACATACAAATTTTGATTCATCTATTTCAGTATATGCCACTTTGCATTAACCTGTTGACAAATCAAACATCTCAGAAAAAAGTTAGCAATATATATTTTCATTTCATATAACCAGTAATCCTCTCAAAGATCTTTGTGTGTCTTTGTACTACCAGGATAAACTAAAAACATAGAAAAATGATCATTAAATACTAACAATTTCTTCAACAGAGAATCACAAGGCAAACATAATCTCTTTACAAACCTAAAAACATAGTCTTTATCAATTATAAATTTATGTAACTTACAATTATGAACCAATATAATCATTCTCTAGAAGAACTATATTTTTTCTACGCTTTCATAATATATTCTGGTATAGATGATATCACTACCACTTTAACAAAATAGATGAATTAATTTCACCAAAAACATCTGATCCAAAATTCATAAAATCAAAAACCAAAGGATCCCATCCCAAAAGTAGAATGGTTAATATAGAATTACTTTCCCGAATCCAATTAGCATCAACTATATATTCTTTTCCTAGATGGTAATGAATTGTGGAATCATAATCTCTGATTAATTATATCAATCATATTTATCTCCTGTTCAATTCTATCTATGTAAATATATACTTTAATCTTTTGTGATTAGTATATATTCCAAACATTATGCCATACAAATGATTCCTCTAAATTTTTAATGAAAAAACAATAGTCGCTAATTCTAAATCACATGTAGGGTAATTTAACTAATGAGTTTTCAACTGACATGAATCATAAGAAATTACATAATCATTCTACATTAATACATAATCATTTCCTTTTAATGTATCATTAGTATAGATAAAAAATCAACAATTTCTTGATGGTTGTGCCAAAACCTTAGTATTCACCAATCTTTTTTTCAATTCCTGAAAACATTCACCATATTCTGTTTTCCAATTGAACATAACACCTTTTCATGTTAACCCAGTCAATGGGAAGATAACCATGAAATGTTTTAAAAAACCATTAATAATAACCTGTTAACCCAATAAAAGAATGAATCATGGTTATATTTGTGTTTCATGGATATTTTTTTATAAAATATTTATTTTTTAGGATCAACTATTTTTCCATCTTTAGAAACAATGTGACCATGGAATGAAATTTTTTGTAACCAAAACTAACACTATCAGAATTTCCGATACAGTTTTGTTTCATTTGACGTTTTCAAGGGAACCCTTAAATGACTCTCATTCTTCAAGTTAATTTCAAAAAATAACAAAATATCATGAATAAATCCAATGAAAAACTTATCCAATAAATCTTGTAAATTTATATTCATAAGATCCATGAATACAGTAGGTGTATTGGCTAACCAAAGGGCATAACTACAAATTCATAATGGACACATCTTTTATAAAACACTGTCTTTAGAATGTCTTCTTCATTAAATTTCATCTAATGGTACCACAACCTCGATTCATTCTTTGAAAAATACTATACTCCCTGGTTCTGATCAAACAAATCATTTATATGAGGATAAGAAAACATGTTCATAACAGTGAAGTTATTTAAGGCTCTATAATCAATGAATAATCTCATTAAACCATCTATATTTTTAAAAAACAAGAAAGTATCACCACATGGTGATGTGCTAGGTCAAATGAACCATTTATCTAATAAATCATGTAATATATTATTTAACTATAAAAGTTCAATTTGACCCATTTGATAATGGGGTTTTGAAATTGGATTATCATCAGGAACTAAGTTGAAAGTAAATTCAACATCTCTATTAAGTATTATAGTTGGAATCTCCTCAGGATAACATTAAGATAATCATTTACTACTCGCACATAATTAATTAGAATATATACTTTGTTTTCAACAATATGTTCAAGGTAGCATTCATTTCCATTTTTTTCAATATTATTATATTTTTTATATGTTATAAAATTTTTGGTTTCATTCTTATACACAATCTAATATTTTTCCTGAAAAAACCTCATTATCTATGTAGACAATATTATCTTTATAAAGGAAAATCCAGTCCATAACCAAAATAACATCATAATCTACTAGAGAAAATAATAATATTTTTTCCATGTAAATTCATTCCACAAATAAAGACATGAAATTTCATATAATTTATTTTTTATCAACATTTCTAACATGTGTTTTTACAACAACTTCATGATTCATATCATGATATGGAATTTATAATTTACTAAAACATTTCATAGAAATTAAATAATGTTTATACCTATACTCAAATAACAAATTGGAAAAATATAAATAAACAAAAAATGTACAAGATAATAAATTTGATGGCCCAGAATCTTTTAAAGAAGTTTCAATAGATTTAACCACCCCCTTCTACTTGCAGTCTGGCAAAATTCCATCATTTGAGTTCTTTGTTAGACACAAATTTTCATAATGACCAATTTCATTGCAGTTATTGCATTTTATTGACTGTAAATAAAAAAAAATTTCCATTACCCCGATCATTATTAATGTAATTATGAGCCTTATTTCTGATTTTACCACATCAGAAGCACATATCAGAAATCAAAAGTGATTCCCAAGTGTGTTTTTACAACAATTTTTAAAAACTACAAACATCAATTTTTCACCTTATATTATTTTTCATGATTTCATCCCTTCATATCCTTTACTGACCTCTTATTTAGTGGTTTTTTAAGAACACTTGATCATCGACAAACTCCTTTTCCACCTTCTTCGCACATCGTAAAACGTTTTCATGACTTTGGAACTCACGAGAATGTAATTACCTTTGATACATTTGATTTAATTTTGAATAAAGATGATTGGTTTTACTATCATGATCACATAATAAATTTGGGCCATAAAATGCCAGTCGAGTAAATTTTGATTCATAAGAAGAAACTGAGTCATCCTTCTGCCATAATTCCAAGAATTTGTTTTCATCCATAGTCGAACTGCATGAGGAAAATATTTCCCATGTAATGTAACTTTTAATTTATCCCAATCAAGAGAATAAATCACCTCACTATCCCTAATATTTTGAATAATATACCACCACTTATTGGATTCACCATCAAAACGGTAAACAACAATAATAACTTTTGATATTCTAAACACATCATGAAATAATTTTTTTTCAAGTGATTCAATCCAACATTAAGCTAGAACAGTATCAGATGATCCTTTGAATGATGTGGGATGTTTCCTACTGAAATAATCCACTAAATAAATGTTACTTTCTGGTTGATCTAGCTGATGTTGTGCATGGATACCACCACTATTTATATCCTGAGTCAATGATGTCATCACTATAACAAACTATTCAATTCTGATTCTAACCATTTCTAGTTGATGAATTTTAATATTGTTTTCTTCATTTTGATTTCCCATCATAGCTACCCTATTTCCTCTATGGAAAAACATTATGATGACATAAATAATTTAGAGGATGCAATATGGTGATATTAAAATGCTATATCATTTCAATATTAACATAAAGTAAAAGAAATTATATATCTTCTGTTAAAAATATCCTAACTCATAATGTTATCTAAAACGACCATTGATACCAATTATAAGGCCCGATAAATAAACATTAAATAACCTTAAGTTATGTTAAAAATTCACATTGGGGATATTTTAAGGATTAGAGTTTTAGAGAGTTAGGCCATACATATTGCATTACATATCAAATGATACAATTGAAACACTTCTACTCCGTCAAATTTTTTACAAGGATAACACTCATTCAATAAAACCAAAATTAATTTCTTGATAAATATGTTCATGATTTTTTCTTTCTATTACCCATCCTTATTCCCTGTGAAAAACATTTAACAAACATTGGATGAGAATAAAAATCACAGAATGTGATAAAAATTAAGGGGATAAAACATTAGTCCATGAATACATACAAATCAAGAAATCATAATATTTGCGAATAAAACATAAAAATTATAAATCATAATGGTATATTTTGGAATCCATAGCATACTTACATTGTATCTTTCATAGATACATAAGGATATAGGTTTATAATACACATCACAATGTATTTCTTAACTCCCATAGAAGAAACATTAACGGTTACCTCTATCACATTACACAATGAATTGGAGAGCTATCTTGGGGTCACCCTCCCTCATTTTATCATGGAGACACCCATATATGTATATAATTCCAATGAACCATAACATAATCATAACACATTAAATAATCATAAAGGAATGATAACATTCCCACGTTTCAATCATAAGATATCAGTTCAATATATTGAAATAATATTACCATTATAAAAAAACAATTTCATTAAATAATAAGGTAAAAAGGGTTATATGGTATTTAATCTCCCTTTAGAAACATTTTATCTTGGTTGGGAATCCAAATATCAAATATTTCTCATAGTTACGGAAAAGAAATTGTCTCTACATACATTAAAACGATACATTCTAACTGTCGTTTAATAAAATGCTTCATAGAAAAAGATTAATTTTGAATATAGATGAATTAAATTAATAGGAAAAGGGTATACCTATAATAAATGTAAAATAATGTCAGGAATAAACCAAAATACTCCTCAATTAACGGAGATTGAGAAGAGGTCCCTTACCTTGAGTCTGACTTGACTTGTTTGTTCTTTATATTCCTAAATAATAAATATAGGTTAATTTCAACTTGATTCAGAACCTTTTTTATATTTATTATAAATTTTATATTACTTATAATAATTTTAAAGAAATTACATATTTAGTTATTTATATATCGGTCGTTTAGTTAATATTGGGTACTTGAGTTGAAAATAAACTTATTTTGATGTAAATTGTTCATGTAGTCAAAAGACCATCATCACCAGAATATTATTCACAATGTATGTATAATATATATAATGTATATATGTATTTATATCCACTTTATTTTTAATTATAATATTTAATAAAATTTTGAGATAAAAAATGATATGCAATGTTTATGGAGATGGCAAACTGTATGGACGCATCAACGCTACATGCAATTATTTTTCAAATTTAACGAAATGAAAATAAATGATACATAATTATATTATAATTCCATTATAGTGTAATATTTTATATATGATAAATATTTACATTAAATCCATCTATTATATGTTCCTTGTATGTTATGAACGAGTGATATCACATTGAGGTGGAGGTAGACCGCACTTTCTCAAATGAAAATATATTATTTACGCCTTATGGATACCAAAATGGTATGACGTAAATTAAAATTATAGAAGAATAACAACAATATAAATATAATATATATCATATATAAATACCATGCCATCATAATGGAAACCATGATATGTTGTATAAGAAAATTGAACAATCATCATTTCGTTAGGTAGTAGTTCATTGTACATAGAGATAGAATGTTCGTAATCATTAGATGGAGGTGTGTGTAAGTGTAGTTTGAATAATTCTCATAAAACAATCCCAATATATTTAGAATATTTTTTTGTTTTGAAATCAATGAATAATAATATAATAGGGGGAGGATACGGAAAATAATGGAAAGGATCATGAGGGAAGATGTTACCACTAAACGGGTAACGTTCTATGATTTGAGCCAAAGGCTTTCTTCAATTGACTTTTGCTAAAGGTAAGGGTTCTATGAGGAAGGGAGTGATGTTTGGAGATTATTTGAGTAGATTTTGGACTATCCAAGTGGATTTAGAGGTTTTTTTTAATATGTGTATAGGTGGTGTCCTTTTATAAAGAGGATTGGAACTACATAAAGGTCTTGAAATATTATTGTATGTTAAATAACATTTTAGTTTTAAATGATCCCAAACTCATTTATTTCAGATTTAAGATTAATTTGGGTCGATAAAATCACATCCAATAGTTTTTAGACAAGTTTATGTCACAAAATTAACATTATATTTTAGCTTTTACCCTTATTTAAAAACATTAACTCTTACCATGTCTTCTTGCATTTATAAAATATATGCTAACTATAGATTCTATAAAAGGCCAACTAAACTATAACTGGATCATTAATGAAATTATAAACGTTTTATAAGTTATTTTCCTAGTCATATAATTTTTGTACTATTATATTTTTTAATAAAATAATTTTTGTTTTAAAAACTCAATTATATCAATTTTGACATAATAAAGTAATTAATATTTGTTAGTAATTAAAACTTTATTCCATCTATAAAATGAAATTATGTTGAAAAATATATGTAAAAATTATTCATATAATTGTTTTATGGAACCAGAATATTCTAATTACATTTATTTTATTATTTTAATATCATACAATTTAATATTTTGTTAATGATGCAATCAGTGCATATTTATTGTGTCCTAATTATGCTTATTGATAAAATTTATAATAACTATAAATATAATACCACGAAGTAGAAAATAATACTATATTACTAATTAATATTTATAGTCAAACATATCATTTATATAACCCCATATAAAATTTGTTTTAGTAGAACATACATCATTTTGGTATATTTTTCCTCACTTTAAATTAATTTTTTTTAATTCCATTTCAACACCAAAGTGGCTCCATGGGGACCCCAAAAAGACCCAACGATGACTATGGTCATAAACATGACATTCAATAGGATAGATACATGTTTTAGTGTAGTTTAATATTACTATAATATGATTATTTACCCTTATTTACAGGACATAACCTTTAACCATGATAAATAAAATAATTAATGTAGTTACAATTCATAATGTACAAACATAAAAGGTAATAATTCAGTAAATATGAGTTATATGATTCAAAAAATGGAATCCATTTTTTCAAATTCAAAATTTAAAAATTTAAGTAATTAATTTTAAATTAATTCTCAATTTCAAAACAAAAATATGTGTTTTTAAGAAGTAAAATCTAACAAAAGATTGAAATGTGTTTATGTACAATTTCAACGTTAAATTACATAAAATTACCAATATTGTATTAAATGATAAAAAACAAACCAATTACACATTAAAACCAATTAAAAGTTCAATCAAACTATATAAATATATTAGATGAAAATGGTGTTTTGAATTAAAATGCCATATTTTTCATTATTCATTAAAGTAAGAATTTAATCAGAAAAATACCAATATATCTATAAAAATAAATTTCAATGTTTATATTCTAAAGAAAAAGCTTATGTAGTCAAATAAATAATTTTAAGGTGTCAAAAACTATATTTCAAAATGGTTCACCATCAAAGTGCAGCAAACCGGCCTTTAAATACTTAAGAGTTTGTCATGTTTAAAATTGGATCCATTCTCTTTTTAAGTCTATAGTATTCCTTGTATAAATGTAAAAACGTTTAACAAACATGAAAAATCAAAATAAATTTAATGATATTAATTCCCACTATTATTATGGCTAGGTTTGAACTACTGTTTTATATAACAATATTATTATTGTATTATATTTCGGTATCGCCCAACATTGTGTGCGTTGTAAGATTTCAATGAAACATGCTGTTAAATTATGAGTATGCTATTGGAATTAGAATCCTCGATAATGTAAAAATAGTATCTTATTCATAAATACTAAATTAAATTAAAAGTAATTATTCTATAAATACCATGGATTTTATAGAGAAATTTCAATAGAATAACCAATTTTAAAAAAATTACATTCCTCATATATGAAATCAATCACTGTCACACTTCAAAAAATTTAAGCTCCAAATTACTTAATGGAAAAATATCAGATATACGTTTAATTAAATCCATTAACAGATGAACCATAAAAATATCATACCCACTAAGGTTATAAAAATAAATGATCTATTTTTAAGATCATTGATAAAACAAAAATTATTATTTTATAATTCAATTATCACCTACTTCATTTGGGTTCAATATTCCAGTCACATTAATGAACTCTATTTTCAAAAGGATATTTATTTATTTTTTAATAATAATTTATTTATGAAAATAACTATTAATATTATATATTTATATTAATATATATTTTATTTTTTCAATAAAACACACAATGTACTTTCTCTAAAAATCACCATGGGAATCCAATGTCCATGTTTACTCTAGCTTCCAATGACTTATATGATTATCATTTTGAGGTTTCTGTATCATGTTTATTTCAAAAAATGGGTTTCCCAAAGAATCATGTTCCATGATTTAGTTTCATCTAATTAAATTATCAATTCCACCAGATTATATCATATCTCACTCTCATTATATTTTGCAAACTTAATTTATATAAAATAAAAGGATTCCATTCACTCATAATTTTTATAAATTTAACATTAATTAATCCTGTTGAATTCCCCTATCCTATATTCAATTATATATTATGTAAGGATTATTTAATTATAATGGATGTTTATTTGATGATAAAAAGGATTTACTAAAATGTTACAAAAACAGAGTCACATTTGGAAAAACATTGTAGTTTTTGATGTATATATATTTGAAATATAATTACAAAATATTTGAAATATCCCAACACTTTTTAATTAAATTCAATATTTTCCCAATGTTGTATTCTAATGTGGGAGAAAATTTTCATTAAAAACATTTATGTAATTAAGTAGTTCACATATTTTTCAGTTGTCAATATATATTTTTAATAAATATCAAATTTCAAAATATTAACAAGAAATATAAAAATTAATTTCATTTAAAAGTTTGTGTATCTATAATATGAGCACAAAATAATGATTTAAAAAATTGTTCGAATAGTGTCATGGTGGATAATGAAATGTCAGAATGTAACAGTTTTAATTCAAGAAAATTTTATGGGTCCAAGTAGGTATAAATTTTTTGTTAAAATTAGTTTTCAAGAAATTATATATATGAAATCCTCACACCCATCTAAGGAAACATATTTGTAACATTAAAATTTAAAAAATGGTTTATCCTAGAGACATAATAATATGAAATATGTAATAAAATTAATTGTATGATAATAATAAATATAATATAAAAAACACCCCTGCTAAGAATGATCAATAAATATATTAATCCATATATTGAACTCAAATCAATTACATATGAATAATTAATGGCCATTTAATCTAGATACCTATAAAATGTTAAGAAAATTAACAATAGAGTTCATAAAATAATATAGAAATTGTGAATATCAGATGGTTTTTGTAATGTATGTTATTAATAGTAATTTTCAATCTTATAACACCTTTTTTCCTTATGAATGGTTGGAATTTATTACATCTAATCTATCCCATAATATAGTAATGAAAATTTTAAAATACAAAAGATTTATATGAATTTAATTTAATTGAATAAAATGGGTGGATACCCATGATTAAATGATTTTAATTACCTTATCTAGACACACCCCCATCAAATTAATTGCATGATCATTAAGTTGTTATGTATTAATGATTATTTACATTTCAATAATTTGGGGGGAAGTACTTACAACATGTTCAACTATGATTTATAAAATTATAGTATATATGAATGTGAGAAAAAAATCTACAAATATTCACAAAGTGATATTTTTAACAAATGTTTTATATATCATAAGTGTCTCACTTAGAAAGAATAATATTAATGAAAATAATATGGAAAATTTATCATTATCTCTAAATATATTCTCCATTTCCTACCCACACACATATGGGATTCATAATCTCTAGAAAACGTCCCAAATATTTATCAACCATATCACATAATTAAAAAACATAATGAAAATAAAATGAATCAGATAATTACCACATGGTATAATCCAATTCAACTCCCATGTAATTCTAATCATACTCCTCACATGACTAAAAGAGGCAACTTTTTCCAAAATGGTTTATAATTAGAAATAATAATGTTTGTCACAGAAGGTGAGTGAATCTCTATGAACTATTCCAATTAATTTTTGAATTAATAAGTTTTTTATAATTATTATTTGTCTTCATATTTTATGAGATATTTTCATGAAAAAATATTTTTTTCACTGAAAATCAATTATTTTTTCAAATGTTTGTAATCCTAAACTCCATCAGTAGTGATGAAGTGTAAAATCTCAATCTCAGGTGAGAAAATCTCATAAAAATGTTATCATGGATCTGTAAAATATATCTATTGTTTTGAATATAGATTTGTCTCAAGGGAAATAATTTACTCTACATTAAAAATTTATCTGGGTTGAAATAGAAGGTTCAGAAATAATTTAAATATATTAGGGGATTCTATTCTCTATAACCATAGTAGGGGTATATGTATACTAAGATCTAACCTTTATTTTATAAAACTCATTCTCAGAATGAGAAATTATGTTAAAACTATTCTCATGTTTTGGGTTATTAAAACCATAATATATTCCACATCTTCCCCATCCTGGAGGTTATTTTTTCCTTTGAACACATCATTGACATCACCCCCAATATCCATGAATGGTATACTAATGATAAATGTAACATATTCAGTATAATTAATTTCAAAAATTAGAAAATATATTTGAAAATTATTATTCCCACCATGGAAAACCTTTCTATGGAGATTATGGAGTGTCCTATAATCAAGCTAAATACAAAACAATTTTTGTTCTAAATACATAAGACACAACTTTTTTAAATAGGGAGTAAGGAAAAATATTAATAGACACATTAAATCACAAAAATAGTTCAGTTTGTCACTTCCTCCAATTCAACATTTAATAAAAAATGTAAGGGTCCTCAATCATTTGAGTTAGATTAATTAAAATAAAACTATTACACACCTCATTATGATTAACAGAATCCAATTTCATCCAATAATTATTTTAAGAATAAATTTGTTGATTTTATCATATAATTGAGTTTTATCTATGAGTTCCAAAATATAACTATAAGTTCTATTTTTTTTTTATAATTTTAAAAAATATTTAGTAGTTTGGTTCATAATTATTTTTCACTATTTATATTAATGGGGGTATAGGGGAATATTATTCTTAAACTAGTTTTCTTCTCACCTTCTCTTAATAAACTATATTATTTTTCAGTCCTGGATAAATTCCCAATTTAATGTATATCGTTCATCATGTTATTTTGGTTTGGGTTTATCTTTTTTTAATGTTATACCATGTTTTAAAAATTGTAAAAAAATTTATTTTATTGGTTGGGGTCATTGATTTATAAAAATTTCAAGAATTGTTTTCAATAAGGGACACCCTTATAGGTTATAGAATTTTGAGACCAATTATTTTGGTCAAATTCATGAAATATTTTGGTGATTCAAAGATGTTCTACCAAGATTCTTACTCTTCCCACTTTAACCTAAATACTAGTACATTTTTCACATTTAGTTTGTGGCTTTTCCATTCACTATTATGTCGAATCAATTTTTTAAATCAGATTCTTAAAAAGTTTCTATTTTGATGAATTTCAATTTGAAAACAGAGCCATATTTTGATCATGACTCTAGGGTTGATTTAGGTCTCAATGGGAATTAAAAAGTTGATTTTTTCCTTTTTTCTATTTCCATTTCTAGTTTTATTGATTTTTTGTCCATCTAAAATTTAATTTGAAAAGGTGTCCAAATTTATGCTATTCCCTATCCATATAAAACACGAAAGGATCAATCCATTTTGATATAATGGAATATAAAAAAGGGAAAACCATTTCATAGTGTGACCATACATTCTCAAAATGTGTATGTTGCACTTTAATTTTGTTATAATTTTAATGTAATGAAATATGGGGGTTGTTATGGAATCTAATATTTTAAAACCTATTAATTCATGATTTCTTCCATAAATTCACACATTACAAAATAACAGAAGACCAAGTTGCAAATTTTCAATGAAAAAGTTTTTTTCTGAAATAAAAAAATGAAAATGAAATACAACATTAATGACTAAAAAATAGAAACATTTCCATATTTTATTTAGATCTGCTAAAACTACATGGGATGTGTTGTTGATGTATAAAAGATAGTGATGGGATATAATGATCAGTATCGGAAAAAACTAGGTACTATATAAGGTATTGTTGTACTTTTGAGACATCACATATATGAAGGTATCATAATTTGTATGATAATATAAATATTGAACAATAAGGAATGATATTAATGTATAACATAATTAAAACAATAGAATGTTATAAAAACCCATTATCATCTTAAATAGAAATCAAGGATAACATCAATGTCAATATAACTTAGTGTATATAGGATATAATAACCCGAACCATAATTATAACCTCATGTGATAAAAATTAAACACAATTAATTTAAGCAATATATAATTTTGGGCTCACTTATTAATTTCAGATCATGTGCATCTGTTAGTGTTCCTTATAGATCATACTATATAATGTTGTCATTCATACATTTTATCCAATAGATTATGGAGTGGGGGATTATTACATGTAAACCCCCTATAAATGATGTATAACTCAAACTATGTATATAAAACTGAGTAGAAATTGAGATAGTTGTTATCTACATAAATTTTTTTCATAAACAATAGTTGGATAATTTTTGAAGAATATGTGCTGTATATAATTGTTTATAGAATGTGTTAGTGATAGTGAAATGGGTATATAGCTACATGGGAATCATATATACAGTTATATATATGTATAAAAAATATCTCAAATTGTTAAATTTGCTATAAAATGAATGAAAAATGATTTATCTTCAATAAAATTATGAAATAGATGATCCCTTACCTTGAAATGTTTTTCTAAAATCATAGGAGGAGTTTCTTAAGTGCTTATGGGGCCTTGGGGAGTCACATGAGGGGGACAAGGAAGATTAATTTTTTTTATCATGGGTCTTTCAAGGATGATAAATGAGAGTTTTTGTGGGGTTATATTTTAATATAGAGAATAATTCTATATTAATTTCTAAAAATAGGTTTCAGAATATATATGATAAATCAATAAAAAAACAAATCCTCCCATGGGTTTTTCTAATGTTCACTGGAAAAGATGAGTGGTATTCATTTTTTTAAAATTATAAGAACACAAATCATTAAAATAATACCCTTCTTCAAATGGTTGCGAGTCTTGTTAAAATATAATTACTTTTAAAACCATATATTATAATATATGTTTTGGATGATTTATTAAAGGATTATAATATTAATAAAATAACATAATAAACATTATTTAAAAGGGGATAATTATTTTTGGTAATGGATACAATTTTTTTAAATATATTGCATCAAATTAGGCTCATTATAATTTCATATTACATATCATTTATTTATACCATATTAAATTTTAACCCAAAATTTCTTCAGTCTAAGAAAATTATGAAAAAATCCCTACACTGCCACAATACTAGGTTTTCGAAGTACCACCCATTATCAGCATTTTTTAGGGACGCTGATAAAGGGGTGATTTATCAGTTCTTTTTCCTAGCAATGATAAAGTTTATATTTATAATAAACATCATGAAAAATAATATATTATTATATAAGTATATTTATATTGATATAAATATAATATATTTTTTTAAAATATGTTTTATATTAGTATAAATAGACTATTCAATTTAATATATAAGAAATTTAGTGACACTGGCTTTAGAATATGTTATGAAATATTATTAATTAAAAATTTCCTAATTATAATTTCTTAATAATAATTTAATAACCATTTGAAAAAACAAAAAATCTAAAAATTTAATAAAAGATCTAATATATGTTGAAAATATAAGTCAAAATTCAAATGGCCATAAATTTTCTTTTAGGTGTCCATTTGAGCTATACAACATATCAAATTGAATCTTGTGATGATATCTCCATTCTAGAAAACATAACGAATCTTTTGTAACATTTTTCGAGGCCCAAAAAATATTATAAGGCCTCTTAAACTAAGTTTTTAGTCGGGATACCATGATTTTTTATCTTTCAAACAGGTATAACATTGGATTCATTTGTCCTCTAGGCTTGTACAACATATCATATAGAATATTGATCCATTTTCATCGATTTTACAATTTGTGTAGTTGAAACAGACTTTTGGATTATAATTTATAGTCATTTTATCAGTTTATGGGATTTTAAATACACATATATGTGTATTTATTTGTAAATATACCTATATATGTGTGTCTGTGTGTCTATCAGTGTGTGTGTTGTATATATTTATATATGTATGTATTTATTTATTTGTAAACACACAAAAAAACCAATTTTATAAACGTATTGAAAACTAATCATATAAATATATATTATTATACAAATAAATATACAGATAAAAAATTATAACTAAATATTTATATATTAAAATATATTAAAATATATTTATATACGATTAAATAAATAAATAAATAACTAAATTAATATATGTATTAATATATATGTATTAATAAATCTAAATATATTTATATTAATATGAATCTATATTACAATTCAATCAAATATAGCTATATATATTAATAAATATAAATATATATTGATATAAAAATAAATATATATATTAATATATGAATAAATATATTTGTATTAATATAACTAAATATATTTATATTAATATGAATCTATATTAATATACTAAAACATATAAATATAAATATATATATATAATGATATATCATTAAATAGGGAGAAAAATGAAATGGCTTAGTGGTAAAGGTGCATCCATGTAATGGGGGTGGTCGCGGGTTCGAGTTCGGGTGGAAGAAAGGAGGAGCACGTGGATATGTGGGGGATGCACGGCCAAGGGGAGCACAAAGGAGAGTGGGAGGGGGTCCACCCAGTGATGATAAAGTCGGGGTCAAGCACTGTTTAGTGATCCCCCCGTAGTATATATTCATTTTTTATATTTTATATTTTTTTACTTTTATCAGTAAATTTTAATAGTGCTGATAAAAGGGGACTTTAATCTATGTTTTTTTTGTGCTAATAAAAGGGGCCTTTATTATTTCATTTCTAAGGTATGATAAAATGGACCGCCCAAAATCTTCGCCCTGATTAACAATGCTTTTTTAGCGCTGTTAAATCACTTTTTTAGTGCTGATAAAGGCCATATTTGTAGTAGTGCTATTAGATAATTTCCAAATGTTGATTTCAAAATTAATATTTATTTAATAAAAAATTTATTCTCTATATATGAAAATTTACAAATTTAGATAAAAATCTCTATCTATTGAAAAATACTTATTTTTTATAAAATTTCTCTAATGCTTATAAAAATTTCATCTGAAATTAAAAAAATTATATTAGAATTTATATTTATTCAAATTTATTTCATTCTAATATTGTGTTCGAAAAAAAATTATTTCAATAAAATAAAATTCATCAATAAAATGAACCTACTTTTACCCTCTATATGTTCAAAAAATACAATTTGTGTTTAATCATATCAAAATATAATTTTTACAAAAAAATATTATTTAATATTAAACATTATTGTATTAATGGACAAACATGATAAGTGATTTATTTAAAATAAAATATAAAAAGTCATACTATTTTGTTCTAGATATATATCACCTTTTTAAATGAGTAAATGGATTGTGGGTAAAGTGTGTGATGCTGATGTTTTCATGGGGGTATATAGAACATGGGTTGGTTCATGATCTTGATGAGAAAGAGTATCTCCTTTAAATGGATTCTACCTTTCTTTGGTTTATTAATATTACTTATGGATTGTTCAAGGAAAAATACCATTTATTATGTATCCTTAGTAAGATCAAATAAATGGGCTTCGTAGAGTATAATCCTACTAGTTTTCACCATCAAATCTCTTGTCTATGTTAATGGACATTATAAAAAACACTAATATACTAATATTAGTGGTATATTGTAAAACTATTATTTTATCAACGATTATAATAATTTATAAATATTTTAATCCACTATAAAATATTTATACAAAATCACCAATATAGTGCATTGGATTACTATAACTAGATTACAGGATAACGAATTAATCTATTCAAAAATAGATTTTTCCTATTATAATGCTTTTTTTGTTATAGTTTCTTTCATCCTAATAATTAACTCTCTTCCTAAAATACAATAATGTTGTGTTTTGATAAATTTTATGAAAAAACATTATTTTCATGTCAATTCATAACAAAAAATTTACTCCACAAAATTTACCCATAAGAATCTAATTATATGGTGGGGGACTATTATTAGAATTCAAAATCGAATGATGGAAATATATTTGGTGGCTTGATAATTTTATATGTATGACACTAAAAAATATGATGATTCATGGAATATCCCACCCTCATCCAATAAACATCTTCTTATTTGGTGTACAATTTATATTTATTTATTTTTATGGATAAAACTTTGAAATGATTGAGTTTAATAGTTATTCCCATGAGTCAAAAATCTCTTCATCTAATGTTTTTAACCATATCTTACCCATTAACATGAGAATTAACGGGATAACCCTAAATCTATTATTCTATTCACTCATCCCATTGTGAGGTAATTATTTCAAAATAAATTATATATCTATAATAATCTAAATTGAATACTCATTATGCTAAATAGTGAAAGAATAATGTAATGAAACATGATAAAATATGAGACCATAGTTCTTAGAACTAGGAGTGTGACATATGGATGAAATATTACCACAAACTAAATGAAAAAACTCCATGTGTTATGGAGTCAGTGGGAATTAGTTTTGCGGTTGTGGTTAATTCAAATATTGATATTCATTTTGAACATCATAGACACTAATATCATCTATTTCAATAATATTTGTAACATATTTTTAAATATTTGAACATATATAATGTATTTTATGTGTTAATGATATTTATGTTTTATTTTTTTTGTATATATATATATATTTTTGAGTGTGTGTGTATTTATATATTTGTTTACAAAAAATTACGTGTGACTTCACCAACAATGATACTAAAATTTTATGATCCAGAACCTAGTTCTTTACTAGAATTCGTCCAAAATAATTATTCATATTCTAGCAACGATAGGTACAAAAGAAATAATTCTTTAAACACTAGGAATATGATGGAATAAAAATAAAAATATAAATATAAAACTTTAAAAAAACATGTAGGAAAACTAGATCAAAATGATAGAGACGTTATATATTGAATTGAAAATAGATTCAGATATGAATGTGTGGGTAGGAAGTTTGCGAATAAAAATTTAAAGGGAAAGAAAAAATTTGTTTTAGATGTGTTAATTTGACTGGAAAATAATGATAGACATTTTAGCTCCATTGAAGTGAATTATTCACAAAAGATTTATTTATTAGTTCAAAATATTGAAATTTTAAATAGTGGTTAGATAAATCATCATCTCAAGAGATATATCATGAGAACTATTATTTCAAAAAGAAACTGAGATGATGATGATTCATTATATAGAGGATTATACAAAAACCATTTCTATGATGAAAATTAGTTTAGGTCACCGTATAAAAATATATTTTACCCTTTTCCTATTGGTATTAAGGGTAGGCTGAAAAGAAGCTCAGTAGAATAAGAAACTGAGTTTAGTAAATAGAACACATCCACCCTCTATAATCAATATGATTGTAAATAAAATAAAAATTAAATGTTTCTTAATCCATCTCAACAAACCTACTAAAATATTTATTGGAACATTAAAAAAATAGAACAAATCAATATAATTCATTAGATTCATCTCATTATTATGAATCATGAAATAACAAAATGGAGAAAAATATCATATTTTGTGATCTTCCACTTCTTATATCTCAAACTAAACTAACCTCTTACTTTGACTGTTATCTTACCTATCATTCATCTTTTAGACCCCTTTCAAGGATGATGAAAGAATGATGATCTAATGAGTTTAATAGTTATCCAATATGGAATGGTGGTGGATAGCATAAATAGATATGGACGGTCAATGATATTTCAATATACGTCTTGATAATCCTTTATTTACCATTAATTACCATTATTTATTAATATTTTTACATTATATTACTGGAAAATCATAGAAATACGATTTAGTCAATCCTGGAAGTACTATATGAGGTAATTTTAAAACTGTATATATTCTTAATCAAGTGACTCAAGTGAATCATATAAAAGCATATGCTCCCCATGTCCTGGGACTTATTACATTCTCATTGTCCATACGGATTACTTTTCTCTATGATAAATCCAAACAACATAATAACCTTCGCAACCAAATCATATAGAATGATCAAGATTATCATATTTAAAAAAAATTCATGTCCACATTTTTGTCACCAGTTTGCTGGTGTTGACACTTAGAAAAAATATATAACCCTTATGCAGTCTGAACCTCCATTGTGTTATTATAAATTCATCCATAGGTATCATACCATAATGTTACTTGTCATCTAATATTAAAAGACCTGGCCTCCACACAAATTAATTTACTCATGCTGGAACCATGGTATCTGTGTTAATTTTTTGGCATCTAATATTGGCTATTATCCATAAAAATATAGTTGAGGATCATTATCATCATAATGTGAAAGAAATGAGAGGTCATATCTTCTATTGGTGAGTATTTGGGTCATGTTTTACTATTACATTTGATAAATACATAATACACCTCACATTCATTAATTTTGGAATGTATAAAAAAACATTTGTGTCCTTAAATTCCCTTAACCTGATACAAGTGAAACAAGGTAAAAATTTTCATGTAATAACATCAATGGTAGACCAAATAATGATTTTATTATCAAAAAATTGGCTTCAATGATGGTAATTTTTGGTTTATTAGACTATATTCCACTGTTTGTGATTCTTGCATTGAGACTTGTGGTTCTTTCATTATTTTCCTCAATAGAGGTCTCAAATCCTCAGTCTATTTCTTCGACAAATGAATGAGATAATATTTTACAATAGCTAGACATAATTACATCATCAATAAGTTTATTTAAAGTTTTCCTCATCAATGAATATAACTTCATATATCTCATGTCCTACCACAATTTCTCAGGATAAACCCCCTAGGAGTGTGTTGAAGATCCACTCATTCAACAAAACATAGTTCAGTGTGTTAGTGGGAATTCATGCATGAATGTGACCTATTTCATCAACCATAATCAGGGAAGTCACTTTTTTTTCTCATTAATAATCAATATTTTAATTCACCATCGGGATTATAGGTATGTACTTGCGGATATGTGGAGGTTCCATGGAAGTGGAAGGACTATCGATGGTGTTAACAAGCTAGGGTGGGGGTATTTGTAAAAAATAAACTATCACAGTATAACTAAATATATAATTGGTGGTGGAAGTGTTGGTAATGGGTAGTTATACTATATTATTATTATGGTAAAAAGTTGTGGGGTAGTAGATAATCACTGATCATAAAAACATGATTCTAATGGTATTATGGATATACACATAAATATTTGAAAATGTTCTTGGATGGTATCTTAAATACTAATTGTAGTTAAAGGTAGTATAACTAGAATTCCTAATAATATTATCATAGAATACAATACCAAAAAAATGTAGAGGTATAAAACCAAAAATTCAACGATTTTAATTAAATATGAATAAACAATAAAAAAGAAAAAGATTCCATAATTATATAAAATATCAAAATCTACCAATTTATATATATTATTGTATTGTTTAAAATAATGATTTATTTTGACCATTATATTCACTGAATAAATACTTATAAGATTTCTATGATAATTCATCTAGAATATCTTTATCCATAATTTTTTTTAAAAATTTAATTCCAATAAATGATATTGATATTTTAATATTATTATAATGAAATAAATAAAAAAACTGCAATGTTGAAAAATCCCCAAAAAAGGTTTTTCCCTATGAAAATGGAGATTATATATTGGGGAAAATTATGAAATTAAAACATTATACAATCCATTTAAATATAATTATAATATAATGTATGTTTCAATAATGAATTACCATATATTAAAAAAATTTCATTTTAAGAACACATTCTAATCAAAATTACAATTTATTCTAAAAATAGTTTTGGTATAATGAGTTAGAAAAATTTCCCATTAGATGTCATCAATAGTTATATCATTTAAACATAAAGAAAAATGATAATTTAATTTTATAAAAAAAACATATAATGATAAGGTTTTTCTACAATACCTTATAAAAAAATATATTCTCATATGAGAAATAAAATATAGTGCATAAGATTTCAAAATCATTAGAAAATAAACAAAATTTACGGAGTATGACCATGGAATATAACATAGAAATATAGACAAAAATAATCACTAATATAATAACCTTGTGGATAATGAAACCCATCATATTTCCCTCAATGTAACTAGAATAACGACTTATTTACTAAATTGGTTGAGGTATCAAAACATATTTCCCATAGTGAACTATGTGTTGAAACTTATTTCCCATTATGGGGTTAGCATCATAACTCATTTCTAATTATAATCTCAAAAGGTTTTAAATCATTACCTAATCCATTTGAGGATCATATGGGAAACAATTATAAAATAATAATCTATAAATTTTTTCTCCACATGGGATCACTCATTCACAAATTTATAAAAATCCATGGAAGGAAAATTGGATTCCTAACATTTCCAAAGGCATCACTACTAGATGTTGGACTATTTACAATAGGGTCTCATCACAAATGACCCATTACAAAAAAGGAAGTGGAAAAAAACATTCTTGCGAGGGGATATGGACATGTTATAGATAGTTTCCCTCAGATTACATAAATAATTGTATCTATAAGAGTTAGTAAAAAATATCATAAAAAATAAAAAAAATATTGAAAAAATAATTATTAATAAAAATACATTAATATTAGAAAATAATAATAAAATAAAATTTTTAAATAATAATAATACTTATATTAAAAATATATATAATATTAATATAATAATATTAAAAAAATATTATTAATATTATTAACATTAATGAAATGATAATTTTATAATTATTAATATAAAATAATGAACCATAAATAAATATTATTAATATTATAATTTTATTGAAATATTAATATTAATATTATTAAAATAACAAAATAATAAAATAATAAATTAATATTATTTCTCATAATATTAATATTAGTAAAATAATAAAAACATCACTATTCGTAAATAAATAATTATACAAATGATAACAAATTAATAAAACATAAAAAAAATAAAAAAACAAAAAAACAAAATATTGTTATAAAATAATAAATAATATATAAAAAATTAAATAATAAATAAACTATGAAATATTCGTAACAATATAAAAATCAAACAATATAGAAATGTAAATAGTTAATTTTACTAATAAATTGCATTCAGATTATGTACTATAAAAATTATATATCATTATTGGGGTCCTCTAGAGGAGGTGCATGAGATGGTGTATAAAAATTCATCCATAAACCATGAGTCAGACATCGTATGTTTTCGATCTGCTCGTGTTATTGTTTTCTCATCAATGCATCTATGCTTCCACATCCTACTGATATCATCAGAGCTCTTATAGTAGATGTTGCTACCATTGGTGAATCTCCTACTCCTGTCATTGATGCTTCCCCTCCTACTCCCTACGCATACTATTTCTATACTCACAATGAGCTCAATATATCTCCTGATATTGTGCATCATATAGTGATGAATATCCACGATCTCCTCTCGATTTAGATACTAAAATCACAGTGTTACCATAATAACTATCAGGCTTCAATTGGGAGTCAATACATACAACTCATGCATTTTAGATGGCATACTCAGTCACGTTCATCCATGTTGTCTCATAAAATTGATGGGCCCTGGTATGACCCTTAGTTTCGACCTGAATCACAGTCTGTGTCTGAGAAATCTCAGTCTTATATCACACTTTTAATTGAAATTTAAAATTAAAATATTTTTAATATTTTTTGAGCTTATTTTAAAACTCACAAATAATTATACTAACCAAAAATTGATCAAAGATACCACCTCCAATCTCTCCAGTTTTCGGTTCACTATACATCATCTTATAAAGGTTGAACTCCATAACATATGGACATTTGAATTTCTAATTGATTATGAAATTAATTGTTACATTTAAAAATATATAAATTGTTTTATAAAAATACATACCAAAAGTTCCATGAGTGTATTAAATATAAAACTACTTACTCGATGTGTTACCTTATGTCTCTCACAGTTTTATTGACCTAGGGATGATCTCATCAGAAAAAATCCACCAAAACTTTTTTAACATAATCCAGAACAAACCTATAATGAAATGTAATCAGGTTGGTGGGAGTGACAAGACACATCAAACATTATCACTACATCATTTGTAATTTTATTCCATCCAAAATATTGGAAAAAATACAAATGGAAACCCTCCCGCATAAACCCAGATCATGTCTTCCAGATAGTGTAATGTATGATCTCATCCATAGGAAACCATAAACCCTGCAAATAAATTATAATATAAAGTAATTAATAAAATAAATTTAAAAATAAATCTTATATATTTTCATACCAACCAATGATCAAGCATGTGGTGCTGAACATCAATAGAAATCTCACTCCATATGATTGAACCATTAGAAAAATAATTTAGCAATGTAGAAATCCCCTATCTAATATATATATGAAAAAATATATGGAAAAAAGAACAAATAATTAATCAATTCATCTATAAATATATTAATTAAAGACAACTAAAATAAATAGGTAAGAATACCTATGCATGTGTGGATCGAAGCCAATGTGTGGAGGTTTCTTGGGGATAGGGTCAGGAATCTTCAACTATGAAAGACCATGAATCATCTATGTACTACTCGAACCACCATAAGTTACTGGGCTATACAATTCATCATCCTACTCATCCAAAGGTAGATCAGCCTCCTAAAACTGAGGAAATAGATCCTAATTTTTCTGAAACCTGAAATAATTTTGTTTAGGAAATAGTTGAAAACCACTATTATATATAGATATATATTATATCTGATTGTAATTAGTATTTAACATTGTCAATTTTCATCTTCATTCTCATCTTTATATCTGATGATGTCAATATCTTCATATTCCTTCCCAGAAACATCAATTTGCATATAATTTTTAGCTTCATCGTCTATTGTCCTTTAAAATTGATTTGTATCATCATTAATATCATTATCAACATCGTCCTATATCTGTAGGGTGTTATAATCGATATAAGTGACTCTTCATGAAAAAGATAGATTTGGAGCAGTATCTTGAAAATTTTCAATTTCTTACACTTAAGTAGAACCACATTCAGATTGAGAAAAATTATTTTCTCAAGATTTAATTTTTATTATTCTCCATCGGTCACCCAATAGTTTTAAAATAGCATAATAATTTGAATAAAAAATTTATGTACCTAATTAACCAATAAAAATGGTTCATTTACTACATAATTAATTTTATTATTAATTTCAACGATTCTATGGGTCAGAAGAACCTGAAAGCCACTCTCAGTATCCATTGACTAGAATTTTGACAACATTATATAATTCTGTCCCATATACCCCAATTTAATAATTTTTTTGTAGATTGTCATAAAGGTGAAAACTAGTTTCACTATGATGGGATCCTCTCAATTATACATGATTATTCATTGTTTTTTGATCAACATATATATGGGATTGAACACAAAAAAAATTCATGCAATATGCATTATAAGATATAACCATTTTTATGGTGTATTATCCAACACACACAATCCATTGTCAATTTTATAATCATGTTGAGATACCTGAGAAAATTATAAAAAAATTATCAATATAACATGCAAAAAATTGATTTTATATGTTAAATAATAATTAATTTATGTTTCCGGATTTTGAAACCTGTAGGAACAAATATTTTTTGATGTTATTCAAGAGAAGCTTCTGTAATTTGTTGATGTTGTTTCATGATATCATTATCATATAACTTACAAATAAAATAATATTATTTACTATAATTACGATTATTTAATAAGTGATAGAATCAATCATAGTGAAAATGTGGAAATTTCTTCCTAGTTGATCAGAACATATATATGATCTCTATGATTTTCCTAATAAATTATCCATTGTTCATGAACTCCACCAATGCCAAGATCAGGATGACTAAAAACTAATAATAGATCGATCATTTTAGTTTCAAAATGCTCCTCCATAAATCCCATGGAGTTGTATTTTGAGGGATACTATGATTTAAAATAATGAGAGAGAGAAAATAATTTACTCTTGTAAATAAACTTCTAAAATTGAGCCTCCAACTGTTGCTTTGTTACATACTTTTTCCATTAATATTTTCATGAAAATCTTGAATTTGTACATCCATTATAACTATACTGGACCATCACATTTTTAATATTGTGGAAAATATAATATATAAAGTTCTATTTATTCAAATATAGTTGCAGGGATGATTTTTTCTAGTTTATATAATATTAAAATAACATCATCTTACAATTTCCTTAGTTAATTATTGTCTATTGTCACCCCACAAATGATTTGGAAAAATATGATATCTCTGTTATCACCTCTGAAATCATAGAATTCAACAAACCGCTTAATCCAATAAAAAGTTGACTTTCCATTATAGCATGAATGTTATGAATTTTTAATCCAATAATATGACCAATTGTATCATGTATTCCCATATTGGAAGCATAACCATATAGAATTATCAAATCTACAATCCAATGACCGATTTAAAAAGTATTTTCTTTGGATAATGTATATGCTGATATTGGTTTCATTAACATCTATGATTTTACATTTTCATATAGATCAACTTTAGGTCGCCAGCAAATTTGGACAAGATCTAATAATACATTTATATTATATTTTTCTTACTTGGCGTATCCAAAATTGAATGAAATAAGATATCAAAAGGTGTTTTCTCAATACGCATGAAATCCAACATGTGAAGGACTATCAAATATGACCAATATGGATGATCCCAAAAAATGCTCTGTTTTATTCAATTGAGTTTTTTCCCAAATCCATAAATTTTCTATTAATATATTGTTGGTCCAAATGATATGGGAGATAACAAATAGACAAATTATTTTACCTCAATACGTAATATCATTTTTAGGGGTTTATCTCTTCCATCTGTACCTTTTCTAAAATGATATTTCTTCCTCTAAAAAGAAAGTTCAGTTGTATTGAATATATAATGACAATCCAAAAAAAGGGTTTTTCCATTGATGTGCATAAATGCTTTGATGTCTCTTAGATAGTGCTGAAATGATTTTGGAACATGTGTACTCCCACAAAATAGCATGATATATGATTGGAAGTCACTAATTATCCACATCAATGCAACTTTCAGTATGAAATTTCTATTTTTTAGTAACATAATTTCTACTAACACCATTACACCAATATGAATTTAACTCATAAATCAATAGTTTCAAATAAAATCCAATATTATTTTCCATATGTCCTAGAATTAAAATGGTCAAAAAAGATATATGGCTCCTCAATCGACATCCAATGATGTAAATTGTATGGAGTTATAAATAAAGTCCATCATGAATACTGGCTACCATAAGAACAAAATAGATAGAAACCATCAATAAAAAGCCTCAATCCCCCATTTCAGGATTCTAATGAAAAATGATGATGCACATTTTCCAAATGTTTCCACGAATCACCATGAGAGGGATGATTTAATATTTTACCAGATAAAATATTGCATTTTCCCTATGATATCAATGTCTTTGTGTTTTGAGACATAAATAAACACTGAAATATATGTGCGAGTATGAACTATATTAATGGTTATATTATAATTAATCTAGAATTATTCAGTTGAACCTCTTTATACCTTGATTTTCCATCTGTGAGACCACAATCAAATTACTCATTTCACCATAATATAATATGAAATCATTTGAATAGGCATGAATCTTCCGAAAACCATGACCCAGATTATGAACTTACCTTTTCCTATCATGGAAGTTTTTAGGAAACATATTTCATTTAGATTACAGTGTTTTAACCAAAGAGAATATTTCATCAAAATAGATATATTACATTTCATTATTTTATTTTATAGCCATTGTTTTTTCAACCTCTTCAAATATTATAATCTTATATCCTAGATATAAGGGTTCCTCAGTATATATCAACAACTCATAAAATTGAGATGGATATAACTCAGAAGATAAATCAATATCCTCATGAGTTACAGTTTATTGAAAAGAAAGACTTTCCACCTCAAGTACTAAATTTTAAAACAACAGTGGATGTAGAATCAAATTATAAGTATCATCTCTCGAACATTAATCACCATGTTGATAGTAAAAAAACATAATCTATTTGAAAATCGAAGTGCAATAGATGACCATAAAGGTTTTCTAATGCGTAAAATCTCCTGGTATACTTTCATTTACAAGGACACTTTATTTTCTCTACCTAAAAAATATTTTTTGATGATTAAAATGATAAGAATGTTTCAACACCCTCAATATATACAAGATTTAAACTAGAAACATTTGGATTCATGTGCTGATTTATCCAAATGTGATCATCTAATAATGACTATTTCTAACTTCCATCATTCATATTGCTATAAAAAATATAAAATACTTAATTTTTTGAATAATAAGACAAAAACCAATCACTATAAAAAAAGAGTAAATTTAAATTCACATTTATAGTAAATTATAATAATTTTTATTATTTCATTATTATATAAATAATTTGTTTTTAAATTTATACTTATCTACACTAATTTATTATAATTTATACAAACTACCACTAATTATTAGTAATTACAACGAATTTATATTAATTTCTGCAAATTATGTGGGGAAAAACATCCAACAGATTGATGGAAGATATTTTACCCAATGAATCACCTCCTTTAAAATATATCCAACTAAAAACACTATGGAAAATCGTCTCTGATGTATAAATACCCATTTTTTATATATAAGAATGGACAAAAGGGATGTCTTGTCAATCTGCTGTCCTTTCTTATGTATACAAAATTGGATTATACTAAGTCGGGGCATCTTTTTCATATTGATTTCAGTTAGAGAATGTTTCAAGAAGATGATTCATCAGGAAAAAAGATCATATTTTTTTGACTTCTCATATTCGTGCAGTGTTCTCTCACTGAAATTAATTTGAAAAATATTCTCTGATATACGCATATCAAATCTCTGGAATATGAAAAGGGATATTTGTATATTAGTGCATATTTTTTAATGGGATTACAATAAGAGTGTTTCTAAAGAGATAAGACTTCGTTCAAAATTAATTCTGCCAATCCACTGGAAATTGTTCCCATTTATTAAGAATTAATTATTATTATAGTAAACTATTTCAAATTATTTCGATATATTTTGAATTATTGGTAATTATTGATAATTATATCTAATTATTTTTAATATAGTTGATTAATTCTAATAATTTCTAATAATTTCTAATTATTGCTAAATATTTATAATTATTTGTAATTATAGATATTTATTACTTATTATTACTAATTATCACTAATTAAGAAAAATTATAACATGTTATTAATAATTATAAAAAATTATTACTAATTATTACTAATTAGTTTTAATTTTTATGGAGTTGGTTAAGTGCTGGAAGTCGGCTGCGGCGAACGCGGGTTCGAGTACCGTTATTTGATGGAGAGTTTCTCTCTCATAAAACGAGAGCCTCTTGCTCTACTTGATGGGGATTTATCCAGTAATCGTAATGGTGTGTTGGGACTCCGTTCAATCGGACATGAGGAAGAGATAGTTGGCCACTTTGAACTATTTGCTGCATGCGGTAGAAGACATGCTAAGACGCTGCATGATTGCAGTGATGGGCGTCGTCCACGGCCGATGTTTGTGGGACTGTTGGAGGTTGAAGATAGTGCTGGTGGCTTGACCACTGCAGACAACGTCTTGACGACGGATGATGGCGCATTGACGGCAGAAGTGATGAAGGTGGTTATCGACGGTGAACTGATGGCGGTGGTGGAAGATGGCACCCCGATGGGAGTGGATAGCGATTTATGTTTTCTGGGTCAAGGATGGCTTGGTTTATTTTCAGGCGAACCGTGTTTTCGGGGGATGAAGTGGCGTGCAGGAGCCGATGTTGAAGGCAGCACTGTGCGCTTGGGATGCTTTCCGGGTGTGGAGCGTCAACGAAGGCATGTCGTGTGTGATCCTGGAGGCGATGCACATCTTGACAGTGGGACGACCTGGGGGTGCTGGAGGTGACGGGATCTGGTCCCCTGCAAGGTGGCGACGTCGGACCAGTGAAGCTTCGGTGAGGGGACACATCCTCGCGGCGAGATCTGGCCATCCGGTGATGGCGGAGAGCTGGTTTTGGAAACATGGATTGATGTGTTGCAGTTGAAGGCGTGGGACAGGGCGACTTGTCGAGCTAGGGGCTTCGTGGATTTCTTGCTCCGGCGAGGAGCACGATGGCGGCGAGGTGATTTCCGGCGTTTGTAGGTCAGGGAGCAGGTAACAGAGATGAGGACGGCCATGTCCGCTGCGTGATTGGCGGGGTTGACCACAGAGGCGCGGGAGGAGTTTTTTATTTTAATGGATCAATATGCGGTCGCTTTTATTTGGCTGTGAGAAGCATATCTGTGAAGATCGCGGTGCGGGCCATAAGGCTATGTGTTGGTGCAGGGTCATCATTTTTTGTTCTGGGATCCCGGCGACCAATCTTCATCTCTAATTGTGGGGGGATGGTTCGCTGATGGAACCGTTCTCAGCAGCAAGGGGTTCCGGCTGGTGGGTGAGATTTTCCAGCGACCGTATGGTGCGGCCCGAGGTGATTTCGATAGATGGACCTGGACAGCAGTGGGTGTGCAGTGCGCTGGTGTCAGAACTATTCCGGCCTGGCGGTGATGGCGGTGCAAGCCTTATGCGAGCATGGCGGCGACAGGCTGTTGATCATGCACAGGTCTTTGTTGACCACCTCGGGATGAGGGTGGTGAATTTGGGACGCGTCTTTATCGGAGGCGTCGGGGAAGGTGTTTCGACCTCGGAATGCGGTTTAACAGCCAGTTATTCTCTAATTTCGGCGCTGTCCAGCTGTCTAATTGTAGGGCGGTTGACTAAGGGAAGCGGCGTTTTCCACGGGTAGTGCAAGTGGATCGTGACGGATGGGCTGAAAGGTGAGATTTTATGTCTTTATTTTGTGTAGGTCTTTGGACCATATGTTGTTTGGATAACAATAATTTGTCATTTCTTTTTTTTGGTGGTAATTTTGTACCACAACTCTATTTGTAACTTATGCATTTTTATTTGCAATAAATTTTCTAGGATCGAGTTCGCTCGGTCCAGAACTTTCCTGGTAGTTTTAATTATTACTAATTGTTACTAATTATTACAAATTAACTGAAACTATTATTAATTACATTCAATTATTAATAATTATACTTAATTAATTATAATTATTATTAATTTTTACTAATTATTATTAAATAATAATTATAATAAAAAATTAATCCTAATTATTAACAATAATTACTAATTATTAACAATAATTACTAATTATTACAATTTATTAATAACTATGACTAATTATGACAAATTATTACTAATTATTATTAATTATTGCTAATTATTACTAATTAATCCTAATTATTACTAATAAATCCTAATTATTACTAATCAATCATATTTATTAGTAATTATTTCTATTTATTATTAATTATTACTAATTATCACTATTTGTGACAAATTATTAATAATTATTTCTATTTGTGACTAATTATTTGTATGTATCCCAAATTATTACAAATTATTCCTAAATTAAAAATAATTTCTAATTATTTATATTTGTTTCAAATTATTAATATTTATTACTATTTATTACTATGTATTCCTAATTATTACTAATTTTCCTTAATTATTACTAATTATTACCATTTATTACTAATTGTATCTATTTATTACTAATTAATCATATTTATTACCAACTTTTCTAAATTCTTAAAAATTAATCCTAATTATTACTAATTATTACTGATTATTCCAAATTAATAATAGTTATTTCAAATTAATTCTAATTAATCATAAATATTGAAATTTATTAAAAATTGTTGCTAATTATTGCAAATTATTCTTAATTATTCCTAATTATTTCTATTTATTTCTAATTATTTCTATTCATTACTAATAAATCCATGATATTAAAAATTAATCTTAATTATGTGTAATTAATAGTAATTATGACTAATTATTCATAATTATTAAAAATCATTCCTATAATTATTACTAATTATTACTATTTACTACTAAATATTGCTATATACTAGTAATTATTAAAATTTATTATTATTTATTACTAAAGTTTCCTAATTATTACTAACTATTAAAAATAATTACTAATTATTAAGAATTATTAATATTTATTACTAATTATTACTAAAGATTACTATTTATTATTTTTTTTCTAATTATTGAAAATTATTACAGTTTATTAATATTTATTACAAATTAATGATAATTATTATTAATTAATCTTAATTATTATGAATTAATCCCAATGATTACTAATTATTTCAAACTATTTCTAATTATTCAAAATTATTAGTAATTATTATTAACTATTACTAACTATTACTAATTATAACTAATTATTATAAATATTACTAATTAATTTTTACTATTACTAATTAATCCTAATTATTAATAAATCATCCTAACTATTACTAATAAATAGTTATTATTACTAATTTTTACTAATTTTTATTAATTCGTCATAATTATTTCCAATTAATTATAATTAATTATAATTATTACTAATTATTATTTATTATTATTAATTACTGCTTATTACTGCTAATAATTGCTAATAATTTCTAATTATTGCTAATTATTGCTAATTATTTCTAATTATTACAAATTATTTGTTATTATTACAAATTATTACTAATTAATCCTAATTATTACTAATAAATCCAAATTATTAATAATTATTCCAAATTATTACTATTTATTACTAATTAATCCACATTATTTCTAATTATTCCCGTGTTTTACTAATTATTACAATGATTAAAATTTACTCCATATTATTCATAATTATAACTATTCTTAATTTCTAATAATTATTTCTAATGAGTACAAATTATTAGTAATTATTCCTAAATATTAAAAATTATTCCTCATTACTCTTAATTATTCCAAATTATTACTAATGTTTCTTAATGATTAGAAATTATTCATTATTATTACAAATTATTCGTAATTATTATTAATTAATAATAATTATTTTTAATTATCACTTATTAATATCAATGATGACTAATTATTAAATTTTTTTATTAATTATTAACATTTATTTCAACTAACGTCTTATTAATGATAATTTTTACTAATTATTGCAAATTATTATTCATTATGACAAATAAATAATGATTATTTAAAAATTTTATAATTAACAGTCTTGACTACAAATTAATAATAATGACTATTAATATTAATTAATACTAGTTGATATTAATCACACGTATTTGTAAAAAAATGTGAAATAAATTGATTTAATTCTAATTTAATTTACTAAAATCTAATTAGCAATAATTATAACTCATATCGAATAAAATGAATTAACTAAAAATTTAAAGAAATAGATAAATACAATATAACTGATTTTTTTCGAAGGATTTTTTCCGTGCATATTACCTCGATTTAAAAATTTTAACTTAGATAAAATTTGGTAGTGAAAATATATGTAGAGATGGAGAGAGGAGTGGATAAAGGAGTGGAATGAGAGGTAAAACATATGGGGTTATATCTATGTTAGCTTTGTTGTGAAGTGCTTATTTGCAACTCGACCAGTAAAAAATATTAACCCCCTGTTAATTAGATTCAGTCGTTAGAATGTATTTGTGATGGGTCCCATCACAAATAACATCATTTTTACATACTACTTGGGATGAAATATAAATATCGTCGAAACTACTAATAAATGCCGCCCGATATTTGGGGCGTGCTTTTTTACCTGTCACAAATACTCCTCCCGCAGTTTGGTGCACAACTCACAGCAAACCTTTTGTGACGTGTCTCATCTACTCGTGGAAAATAGTCCCTCTCGACAGACTATTTGTGACAAGACACTTCCCAATAATAAATACTAAGTCCCAAATACAAGTTTTTTCTATAGTTCTATAACATAAAATGACATCAATATATAGATCGATTGATTAAAAAATTAACAAAAAATGAGTATTTCATTATGTAATTTTAATGATTATCAAAAATACATAACCCCATATGGGAAAATATTTTAGAGCTAAAAAGGAAAATTGAATTGAAACTTAGGTGTGTATTTAGAAATATTTTTACAACATTTCTATATTAAAAGATAAGGTTTATTCACTTTAAAAATATTCACAACTCAAAAATATGAATAAGGATTTTTAAAAATAAATATTTTATACAATTACAAATATATATTCCTTGAAAAATAAATAATATATTCAATAATGAAGGTTAAATATTTTTTCAAATATTTATATTAAAAAATAATATTCAATAATGGATCCTTGATAAATACTTTTTTGAAATAAAAAATTCTTCTGTTTTAATCAGAGGATAAAAATAATTGTTTATTCAAATATATATTTTTCTTTCCCAAAAATATAGAATCAAAATAATTTGGAATAACATTTTAAAAAAAGGAAGGAAATAAAAAAAATTTAGCTGAACTATTTTCAAAATGAAACTTCAATTAACAACATCATGGAAGTTGTAACCCTTCATTATTTAAAAAAATTTAAACTATAATCGATTTAGAGATGCAAATTTTTATGAATATCATAATATAATTGATTATTATAAAAAACATGATTAACATAATTCCATGGTATGTATGTATAAAATGAAAAAAAACTACCTGACGTGAAATGAGTCTCAAAGATGAGTATTTAGTCATGAAAATGCATACATTTTATTCCCACTTACTCAGTTGTTCACTAGGATCCTATATATATTAAAGATAAATATCTTAATAAATTACTTACAACCTTATCCATATATATCATGATTTAAAATCTTTTTTATAAGAATAATATATAATTATACTATTTAGTGATAAAATATTTTTATCATCAGATATTAACGGCATAAAATATTTATTTTTTACTCATTTCAAAATGGTGACATTGTTTTTCGTTTAATGATTAAATGATGATAATTCCTACATCCTCCATGTAATTGAATCATTTTATATAAATTATTTACGATATATCATTTCAAATTGGTGGGTAAAATGTATTTTGTTTTCAAAGATGAAATTTATCATTCTTATAAGTGGTACTCTGCATGTAAACAAATACAATGATTTCAATATTTGAATATCATAAGGATAGTAAGAAAACACATAACTTTTAAAAATGTATATTTTTTATATAAGTCATATCTATTAATTAAATATATATTTTAACCATCCATGAAATGAAGTGATGACAAGGGAAAAAAATTCATTGTTTTGTTTATCTTCATGTATGCATGGAAGGGATTTTTAATTTTCTATGGTGGAAATATAAAATTAGAAAATTCATTTCCATAATTATAATAGTTTTTTAGTATAATAAAAATTATAATTTAATTATAAATTAATGTAAAAGGTATATTTGGAGGATTTTGAGAAATATATAACTTAATAGGTATTTAAAAATAATTTTTTAGGAATTATATCATTACTTCACTCAAAAAACACTTTTTGAAAATTCAATTAAGGATTCGATGGGTTATACTTTGAGAATACCAAATCAACTAGAAAGTTTCTAGGAGTTTTTAAAATATATTTTGGCTTATTTTTGATGAAATAATTTTCTCATATTGTGCGGTTAATTTATGATGGGAATGACCCTTTTAGAAATGTGGTGAGTATAAATATTGTAATGATACAAAATGAAAACATTCCATTCAGACAAAAAATAATTCCAAAAAAGTAAAATAATTTTAATGGGATGAGTTGAGGATAGTAAACCTCACATAAAATCTGTTAATAAAAATATTTAACTTATTTTTTCTTCTTACTATTGGTTACAATTTTTTACCGTATTTAACATTTACTGCGATTACTAATCAATACAGTACTAATTAATATTTATAACTAAAAATATAATTCTTAATATTTTATTAATTGTAACTTATAATTTAAAAAATTAAGACCATCTTATAAGTAATTTTTTTTAAAGTTATAAAAATATATTCTAAAATAATATATATATATAACGTTAATGTCATTTTTTGAAAAAAATGTTACATTGGATTCCAAATGTATTTTATATATTTCTAAATAAAGAATCATATTTTAAATTTATACATTCAAAAAATGAAATATATTTTTACTTCTGTGGAAGGGCTAATAAATTTTCAACTAATTTGATTATTCTATAATTATGTCATAAAAGTCTTCATATTTTTTAGAACAATATTTTTTACAGTTGACCAAAAATTCAATATTTTTTAAAGAATCAAAAAAATTAATATGAATAGTATATTGAACCGATTCATCCAAAAAATGGAGATAAATCTATCAAATTAAATTTATAAAATTTATGAATTTATATTTTCTATGAGAATAAAAAATATAAAAAAGAATGTTTTATAGAAAAAATGTATTTTATTTGATAAATATTGTTTCATATCTATTACTAATAAATGGTAATGTATTGTACCATTTATTGATATATTTTATATTATTTTAAGCATATTTTATATGAAAAAAATTAAAATTTTAGGATAAAAAAATTTATTAGTTTATTGAAAAAATAAAGGTTATTTAACATTAATGAATATTAATGTCTTATACATAAAATATAAAAAAATTATTATTATATTCATATTTATTAGAGATTTATTATTATTTAATTTTACAAAAAAAATTATTTAATATGATGACACTTTTTTGGTGTTGCAGGTGGTCAAATAAATTAAATGAAATATCTATTAAGTAATATTATATATTAAAATTTCTAAGAGTTACCTTTTCCAAATGGGTCTAGGAATTAATTATTATAGAATGCAATGTGAAGGATATCATTATAGTTTCTATATACTTATAATGAACCAATATGAGGGGATGTGTGAATCTATGGTAAAATCATTATCTATTTTAATTTAACATATAGTACATATTAAAGTTATAAATCCACTCAATATAATTTCATAGTGTCACCATCATGTGAAATAATTATTATAATACCATATTAATTTATCATAATTATCTATATATACTACCCCATTAGATTTTGATAATTATTCCCAAAAAATATTTGCATTATCTTTAAAAAAAGAACAGTATAAAATACACTATTTCCACAATATTAAGAGCCTAAATTAATAATCATCTCTCTACAATAATGAGTATCCATCAATGGGTGATCTTATTATTTCCCATGGATTTTGTGACACCACTTTATATTATACTATTCATCTAAAAATAGATGGATACCATAAAATGATGTTGTACATCTTCCCAATCTTCAACAATAGCAGTTGTTTTGAAACATAATCAAAATCATCAGTGATATGTCAATTACGTAGTTCTTTGACTAAAAGGTTACAAAAAATAATCTTGATGTCCATATAATTCTAATCATGACTCTATCATCATATCTCACATTTTCCCACATGTATATATTATAATCATTAAAAAACGCAATATATATAACTATTCAAATATGAATTTGAAATTAGAATTCAAATAAAATATCTTATGGTATTCCATTACAACACCTTCCATTTGATTTTGACCATATAATTAAAATAATATTTTTATAAGATTATGAAACCACCCTAATAGTAAGAAGAATCAATGTCATCCAGGGTTGTTTGATTTGTGCATAAATCCATCTATCGATTGAGTCTCCCCTATTGTAGAATAGAATAACAAATCATGAATGCAATTTTAACACGATATTGACACTATATGGAGTGATACCATATTACAGTGTGGAGGTATTCCAATGCATAGAGACATGAAAATGTGATCATAATCCATTTTCATCTTATAATCATTATAATATGTGATGTTATCCAATAATGTAAAATAAACAAATTCTTGAAAAACATGCATCTAAATGAGGAAATCCCTTCAATAGTGTGGGATATCATTATATAAAATAATTTCAACATGTTTATTGATTAAAGTATAAAAAACATAATAATTCTAAAGATATTAAAATAAACATATTCATTTCCATTGGGTTGTAGTCCTCCTTTCACATCCTGAATTCCTTATCCATAAATCTTCTTGATATGGGAAATCATATACAAATTTGAAGTCAATATTATTTTTGATAAATTAGAGAAATTCATATAAATAATTTATTCACATACACTACATATGTAATTAATGTCTTAGGATTTATAGGCCCACCAAAACAACTAATTTAATCTCCTTTATGGAATAGAAACTTTTTATGACAAAATCCTTATTTCTAAATCAATTCAATATCATAAAAATTTATATTATGGATATATATTATTAATACCTATACATTTTATAGGAAAATATTACATTTTTTAGGTCCATAAGGCTGAATACCCTGAGATGGGGGGTGAATCAGGGTATGAATAATTTAAAATTAAAGCCCGTTATGATCTTGTTTCGCTATTAAGAAAAACAATATTCTCTCCCTTTCTTGTTGCATTGTATAAACATAAAGTAATGAAAGAATATGACACATCAATTTTTACTTTCTTCACTGCTAAGGGATACGTTCAAGGAGAATACGCCGACTAGTTTTCGGTCATACCAAATTACACTAAACCTCACTAGCTGTGGATTACAAGGTTCGGGCACAGTGACTCTGTCCCAAGCTCACTGCTATTACAAGGCTTAGGGTCAGCTCACATTTTTCCCAAGGGTCGCTCTCTATTTCTCTCTCTGGCTCACTGCCGGTGGAGAGGATCACCTTCTTCCACTTCCTTCACTCACTACTCTGGAAAGGATCCACTCATATTTTATATACATGTTGGTCTCTTCATTTTCATGAAGGAATGCATCTTCGTATATATATAAATGCTCTATTGATGTACTACTTTCACCAGTAGATGAATCTAATTTCACACAGATGGTATCGATAAATCTTCCAGCTTTCACGCCGCCCAGAATAAATGTCATGAACCAACCCTTTCTTAGTGCACATGTCTAACTCGGTGCGCAAGTCTCGACGCGCAAGTCACAACTCGCGCACAAGTCCACTTCCGACAGTTGCACGACACAAGCTTCTTCAAATCGAAACATGCGCGACACACTTCCCTTTACTCCCAAACCAATATTGTCCTGCAATAAATAACAATCACCCTTCTTCAAATCTGGTGTGCAAGTCCAACTTGCGCGACAGACCACCAATTGTTTGACCAGAACACCTACGGGACGGGAGCTATGATTCTTCAATGTGTTGAACTCTGTTTTGAAATGAGGAGGGGTGATCCAATATTTATAGTAATTTGAATAAACTACACAACGGCTCGCAAGTCACCCCTTAGTGCCCATGTCTCGGTGTAAAGATCAATTCTCTTATAATTAACTTGTGCGACCATACCAAATTCATACACGACCCTCCTTCCTTTGCCATATTTTGATCTTCTAATCTGGAAAAACAACAAGCGCGCATGTTTCCAATTCTAATAGGCATCAGCATGCTAGTACATTCACTTTGCACGCAAGTCACCTGCATGACCAACTCAATACTTGCACGGCCCTTATCCCTTTGCCATATTTTGATGACCTGATCTTGAAACAAATATGGCGCGTAACTTTTTGTACCACCTCCAGATCATATATTCCTTTGTCGAAGTTCATGAATCAAACATTGATCGTTAACCACAGCTATTGAACTTGACACGCCACCATGAAATCCCCTTTTTCAACAAATTTTTATGTCATGGTTTTCTTTTTCGACATTCAGAGCACAGTTGTCCACTTTTTCAACAAACACAATAACCTAAAAAATTCTTCAATGATACCTTGATTGATTTTTTCCCAACAACATTTTATTAGGATTATATTTAATATATAATATTCCATTCCTTTCAAGATCCTTGAATTATTAGATCCTTTGCAGACTAGATACATTAATATGGTTTTTATAAAAATTCTTCATTATATATAATAATGTCCATATATCATTGTACCCCTCATGAAATACCCCATTTAAAATATATCATCATAACCATGGAAATGGAAAAATATGAAATTGTTAAAACATTGGATCAGTAAGGGTAAACATGTGAGATATCTATCGATGATCATATAAAAGATTAAGTTATGTAGAAGGGTTTGAGATCATGACAATAATATACAATGTTTACACTGAATCTGTCATATGTTATATACACGATTCATGTATTAAATATTTCTTATTTTAAATGAAATGAATCATAATAATAATGAATCAATATAAATGAATCATTTAGAGAATTTTTATATCATATTCATAATAACATTTCATAAAATTGTGGCACATTCATATGTATATAAGACATTTCCCATGTCATGGGTAACTATAGAGACCATAAAATAATTTTTTATCTTTAATTTGAAACATTTTTCTCATATCATAATTGATCAGACATCATTACCGGTTTCCCATAGAGGTCATGTGTGTCTACATGTTTCGCATATTGTATCATGAACAACAAAAAATTGTACAAAATTAAATCATTGGATGTTGGGATTTATCTAATTCATTAGAGTCTCTAAAGAAACTCACAAATCACATAATGAAAAAAATAATTTTTTTCTCCGAAATTAAATAAATAATTTTTCTTTTTAACAAATCAAATCCCAAACAAAATAAATAGGTTTCATAAGTTTTTTATCATTTCATTAGATCATAAAATGTTGAAAATTAATGGGTTTCATAATCATTATTTAATCACAATAATAAACCATCCATAGAAATTATAATGATGATATCATTGGATCAGATCCCGAGAAAACTATAAGTAAAATGAAATGATTTTATCTTAGATTGAAAATTTCTTCAAAAGATCACAGACAAATTTATTGAGAAAAATATCCTTCTTATTTGGGAAAATATATGCATGATCCTATTATATAAATAATATTTAAAAATAAATTTTCTTTATGAATAACCATGGAAACCTATAAATAGGATTCCATTTACTGAGACGTAATGATGGGGGTAATTCTAATTCTAACCCTAATCAATAAAAAACAATTACATTATTCACTCTTTTAATGAAAATAATTATTTAGAAAATGAATATAAAATTAAGTTGAAAATTATTTTAGAAATTAAAACATAGGTTAAAATGAAATTACATTTAATTGATAAAATTTGAAAATTATTCATTAAATTTTTATAAGAAAAAAATGATGTGGAATAAAATAGTTCTCTGCCCAAAATGAGAGAAAAAAAGAATAACTTTCATAAGAAAAAAATAAATCCTTTTTGAGTTCCGAAAATGGGATTATAGTTCTAAAACATTTACATTTTGGAAGGAAAGATAAGATAAGATAAATTAATTTGATTTATCAGATAAGAATCATATAATTTATTCAATGGATATTCAAGAATAAATAGTCCCAACTAAATTCAGAGTCATAAAAAACTTATTCCCTCATGTATTTCAAATATTCATATGCTTTTAAACATCCTATAAAATTAATATTGATTTATTACATATGTATTACAGAAAATGATACATGTATACATCATAACATGTAAGATTTACTTATATTGTGCTATATGTCAATTATTAAATATTTAAAATTAATGTTCTAGGTGATAACTAAATCATTTCTCATGCATGTTTCAATTCAGTAGTCTCAGTCCTTGTACTATAATCATGGTAAAATAATATGATAAATTATAATAATGTTACATATATATATCATATATATAGTCATAAACAAAAATTAGATGTTGAAAATTGAATTATACCATTCATGGAGATGGTAGGTCATACATATACAAGAACACTATTTTAAGATGTTGGTGGATGGAATGAAATAAAGTTAAAAAAATAATTTTCTTATAAAGAATAATTATATTAAATTATATATTATATATATACATTAAATCTATCTTTATTACCTTCAAAGTAACACTTGAGTGAAAAATGAGTCACATCACTTAATGGGGTGGTGGCCCCATGTACGCACAATTGATGTAATTGTCTTCAAACAAATGATAATTTAATAACTAGATATGATATTATATTTCTAAATTCATAATTATTTAATTAATATCATATTGATTCATTAATGTTAATAAAATAAATTTTAATTAATTATGGTGAAAGAAAATTAATAGTATCACTACATAGAGGAGGAAGTCCCCAATTACACACCACTGGTAATTTAAATTCTATTAGATGGAATAGGGGTGGATAATATTGGTTACACAATAATTATTAAATTTAATAATATTAATGATACATAATTTATTATTTTTTGATTATTACTAAATATTTAGAGGATTTATAAGTGGAAAAAATTTAAAGGGGTTTGATAAAATGATTTCTTCTTCATTAGTAGGCCTCCTTTCGATCCCATCTTATGGTCCGTTTTAATAGACTTTTATGATTAACTAAAACATTAATTACTGACTATAATAGATGTGAATATAAATAATCCTTGTTGTTTTTAGCTATACAGATCATGGTATTAAAAATAAAACAGATTTATGGATTCCTTTTAGATGGGAGGGAATGAAACACATCAAATTACATAAAAGATTTGAATACAATTATTGTGTTTCAACATTATAATTAGTTTAATGATCCATGAATTCATTGAAAGAAGTAAAATTGTACAAATATAATTATGAAATGAAATTTATAGAGGTTTTTTTATTTAAAACATTACCATTTTGTTTAACCCCATCATTAGCCAATTTTTTCATTAACTACGGTAACTTGTTTTTAATTCTTAACTGTTGATAATTTTAAATATAAGGTACCAATTACATCATAAATTGTAAAGGGAAGAAATTTTAGACTATATCATGGAATAATTTTCTTATTTCAATATTCTTATTATTTATTAATGAAATTTAATAAAAATTAATTTTATAAAATATAAATGTCATTTTTAAACAATTCACCAAATTTGAGTTTAATGACATAATGAAAAAAGGATATTTTGAATAAAAACATCTAAAATATCCATAATATGTTTTATTAATATAAAAATTTAAATTATAAATATAAATGATTCAAAAAATATTCCTTTAACTGTTTTTTCTAAATTTTTATGGTTACTTACAACAAATTAAAATTCATATTGTGAGTTTTGAGTTTGAATTTAAAATAATTATTACATCACTATATAATAAAAATAAATTAACACGATAAATAAATTTATATTTTAAATGATAATTTTTAATTTTTTTTATACACTTTTATTCATTATGTAATAACTTTTTAGACATTAATAAGAAAAGTGTGACATTTCGGATTTATTATTTCATTAAATAATATAAATAGAATTATCGAGTGAAAATTTCACTATATTTTATATATTATAATTTGGGATGCCTGTGGATGACGTTATCCCATACAATGATGAAATTGATATTTTTTTGGTTTATTTGGATACCATGAACTGTGGTTGTAACCCAATTTTACCCATTTTACCCTCACCAAGGGGGCATATTTTTTCCACAACTACTTTTCATAATAGAAATGAATAAAAGGGAAATATATTCCAAATTTTATCCCCTTTATTCCATATATTTTCTCCATTATCCTTGATTAAAATAATAAATGTTGTAGAAATAAATTTTTATATAAATACTAAAAAAATGAAAAAATATTATTATACATAATTTCTTTCAGAAGTATAAATTCTTTCTATACCAAAAACAATATAAAATTAGTTTTTCTGATATTAATTAGATAATTTAGAGTAAAAATAAATAAATAACCAATTTAAATCCAATTTAAAATAATATAGAACTTCGAAAATCCTTGATAACTATTTATTAATAAAAATCTAAATTTCTAACTATTAATCAAACAATCAAACTCATAAAAAATTATTAAAAAACTAACTCATATATTATTTTTACATTATTATTTCAATAAATTATATAAATTTTCCAATTATATTTTCTTTATGATGTTGAAATTAATTAAATTAATTTTTCAGAAATTGAAAATTAAACATATTATTGAGGAAAAAATTCTTTCAAAATCATATAATCACTTTATTATAAATAAATTGAATTCCTGTGAAAACATTATTCATATGGTTTTAAAATATTTTATTTATCTTATTAATTTCAGCAAATTAATGGTTATATCATAGTATTGTGTTATATTGAGATTTATTTGGAATACAGGTTTCATGTATCACATTATATTAGTGAAATCAATATTTTATTTAGAACAATATCACATATTTTAAGGGTGTTATATTCTACCCCAAAATAAGAATTTCCCCTTTAAAATTCCAACACTATGTTAGAGACAAAAATGGATAAATTATTATCAATACATCCACATGTTCCAACATAGATTCTTAAAATTCATTATTTCACCCCATATCATTGACCAAGTGAGTTGTCTGGTTTACAAGAAAATTCATTATATAATCCAAATTACTTATCGATTGTTCCTCAAAAGAGAGATAATAATTAAATAGTATAAACATTTACTTTAGTACATGTGAAGAAAATGTATGTACATATTCTTATGAGATAGAAGTAGCACAAAATGAACATGATAGATATTAATTATATGTGAAAAAAAATAAACTTGCATATCAGTGTGATCATGAATATCACACAGACTAGTATATCTGTAGATCATCATTCCATTAATTCCAAATTCTATAACCATGTTATTTTTGGTCTTCATATGAATACATTCTCAATAGAAATTACCCCAGTTCTCAAAAATTATTTTTTAATAAAACATTCATGTAAACTATGAGCTACTATTATCTACTCCTGAATAGATTTATCCCTAGTAGGCATTTTTTACATATATTAGGTTACAATAACTATATTGTTTTGAAATCAACCAATTTTTTTGAGTTTATTCCATTCATAATAGATAGGGATTATAATCATCCATATGATATCTTGATTGAAAGATACTTTTTAGGAAAAAACACAATTAATTAATGTGTTGATCCCTACCAACATTGAAATCCATATAATATGCTCTCAACATATTTTCTAGAGTTTCCACAGTCCACTCAGACTGATCATCTATCTAAATATTGTTTTTATTACTAAAACTAAACATGTTTTCCATATCCTAGTGAATAATTTTCCCAAACATCTACATAATATTTAGATCATGATGAGATATAATATAATAAGGTTATACTAAAAATATTATAAAAAATTAATATATATTTTTTTAATATGATCATGAGAAAAATAATCATTGATAGAAAAAATTAATACTGACTTTATCTGGTGATCGGCTACATCTCGTATAGAATTGTTCACATTAGATATTTTAGGGTTTCATACTATGAAATACATTATAATTTTTCCTATTTTGATTTAGATATAAGAAATTTCTATAACAACCCCTTATAATTCTGTCTCTTTGATATAACTTACTGAAATTTTTGGAATTGGGATGAATAATCTTTAATATCATTTTTCATCTTGTCCCCCTAAAAATACTATGTCAAATGTTTATACAAATTCACACTTCTTAAATTATTAGTGAACGATGAACTATGAGATTTATTCAATTTATCATTTTTCATGTCTAGTATTTATGTGAAAAAATAATAGTTCAGAAAACTAATCATTTAATCATAATCACAATTGAACATATGAAAATTTCCCATATTTTTGGTATATCTATATCTTCGGTCTATGCCACTTTAATCCTCACATGGATTGATGGTGAAACATTCGTGTGAAAAAGATACGTTGTGTCAGCATTCCTTGGGATTTGATATTCTATAATCATTAAATCCATATGTTTTGAATCTCTTTCCATCCTCATAATAGTGAAACTGGCATGGTTATTCTGGCATAGAGCATTAGAAACCATGTTCACCGTCCCTAGGTGGTAATGTATTAAATAGTAATAATAATTTAAAGAATTCTATATTTTCTGGAATATATTCAACTATTTATGTGTGAATATATACATAAAATCATTATGATCCGTATATATGTAACACTATTCACTGTAATGATAAAACCTATATATTTTCACCATAAATTTTATTATTATCATCACTAAATAATGATTTGGGTAATTTTCTTATTCAATATTTAGTTTGTGTGATGAATATGATTAAAAATAGAATCCTATACAATGAAACATCATAGTCCATTCATTTATGAATAATTATAAATCACAAATACTTTTTGATGATATAGAAATGCGACAATATGTGGACTAAAAAAACAAAATGGTAACACCTTGATATTATCATAATTTTTTTTATCTGTAAGAATATTACCCCATTTAGGTCAACAATGTTGTTGGATAAAATAGTTTTCATAAATAATTCATAAAAGATCATTGGTCTCAATGTAACCCCTAAAAACAATGGATCTCAGTCACAGTGGCTGCTCCAGTACATTTCCCAAAAATTTTAATCTTTGAGAGATCAATAGATACCCAAAAAATATAGAATATTTTACCAATGAATCGAACATTCTAAATCCAAAATTCATAATTGTACAATTTTTCATAAAACTTCTCCATTTTTCAAGTTCTTCAGTGTGATAATAATATTAAATCCATTCTCTTCCATACCAATTGAATATACAGAAATGTTATCAAAAAATACTACCAAAAAAGGATCAAAGTATTATTCCAAAACTATAATTAGTAAAAATATGAATATAACCGGGGAATGAGTAAGTCCAAATGGAATCAATATAAATTCATAATTCCCATACCACATACGAATGGATATATTGGGTATATACTAGTTATTTCCATTCAATTTATGATATTTATAATAAGTTCAATCATATAAATTTTCCAATATTCATAAAATTAATAAAAAATATTTGATATGTTGTAGATGATACCTTTTCAGGATATCGATCTTGTTATGTTCTCGAAAACCATTGTTAGGATGTGTGAACCAATACTTCTTCATAATAAAATAATTGTCTATCCTATTTGTGACACACTAGGGTGTATAAATCGCATATCATTATTTTATAGGAGTTACTTATTCAACTTCAAAATATCAATGGGTTCCATTATATATATTTATTATTTTAATTAGGTGTATCACTTGGTATAAAATCAATTGACAACTCAACATCATTATTTAGAGGAAAATTAGGAATCTCCTTTGGATAGACATAAAAATACATCCATAAAATTGGAATATATTCAATATTGAGTTTTTTATCATCCACTATAGATAAATACACTACATGGTTTCGAATTAAAACCCACAATATAAAATTAATTTTCTTTGGTAGTTAGTATTCATCGTCCAACTAAAAAACTATTATATGATTATTCAAAATATGAAACATGAATTCCCATATTTAGAAATTAATATTGGAGATATATAAAATATTCAATCCATTCAAATAATGATAAAAGAAAAATATGTTCAATGAAATAATATTAATGGTGGAAATTTCAAAAAACCTCAATTAGATTGTAATTATAGAATTTATATGAGACCAACTTACCATTAGGTTTTTTTTTCTACCACCTCATCATCAAATTGTTAATGTGGAAGTTTAATACCATTCTTAAATTCCATATATATTGATGAGTCTATTGTTCCGGAATAAAATTTTACCTTATCTATTATAGCATGGTAGGTAATTATTAATTTCACTATTATATTATAGTAACCCGTATTAGTAGTCATGATATCATGATATTTCCTATTATATTAGAGATATTGAGGTTGATGTAAACAATCAATATCATAAAATATCATATTCATTCAATGGTATTTGTAATTTCTATATTAAATATATTTAAAGTATTATTGCATGGGTGGCGCATTATTTGGAATCTTCATATACAACATTTTATCTACTAGAATGTTCATTTCCATTTAACATTCATGAGATTAATGTCCAGCATTTCAAAATTTAATTAAATACCTAATTCCAGTCAAAAAATTCAATGATGTTTCTTACTAAAAATATTTAATTAATATGATATTAGTTTCTTCATAATAATTTATTTATAAAAGTATTCATTATAATCCATATTCATATTCTAATCAACACCATTTCAGTGAATGAAATTTACATCTTCAAATTAAATGTTGATAGAAAAACTAATTATTTCATCGTAGTAATGAAATTTTAATTTAGCTAACAACAATCATAGAATTGATTTTTACCCTCCGAAAAATATATCAATTTTCATCTAAGGAATATGCTTAAAATAGAATTATACCTTGAAATTAATGTAAAATTTTCCTCATTTTTTATAGTGGATTCCTCATCATTTTTATTAATCTCAATAAATACATCCTATAATTTAAAACAATAAATATCATGGAAGTAATTAATTAAAAATAGTAACATAAAATCATCCCATTAAATGTGGTAGTTTTATTCATCTTCCCGTATATTCTTAATAAAATTTCACAATATATCTTCCTTTACATTAAAAAATAGTGGATAAGACAACATATTCATGTTAAAAGAATGGTAAAATAGGATATATTTTAACAATGGTGTTAATCCATCACTCATACATTAACTGGTTGTATAACCAACTAAATAATGGTTCATGTTTCTTAATGAATGTATCAATAGTATAATTATTCCTCTATTGATTTATTGTAATAGAATCAAGATTCATGTCCTGGAAATGTTTTGTGAGTATATCAATAGTATTTTTCGTTTAACCTCCCTTAATATTTGACTTAAATTTTGGGGAATCATTTCATTTTCCATTAAATTTTTCTTAGCATGATTTCTTCAGTTCAATATATGACATGAACCGAAAAGAAATTTATAATCTCTAAGATATAAAAATTAGAGAGATATATCATATAATAATCAAATATCATTTATGGGCTGTATAAATCATGACATTTCTTCTCAATTAATGTTACCATAGGTTTAACAAAGGTTCTCCTTGGAAATGATGATATCATTATGTAATTGTCATATATATAGTCTTATCTAGAGGTTTTTCAACAATGATTTTAACCATAATATCTAAATATTAACCAAACCATATTATTATAAGAACTATAGAAACACATGAGTATTATACAGTATCATTACATAATGTTTATATAATATTCAGTTCATTAAATTATGAACCACACCTCAATCATAAATGAATAGTGTATTTAGAGGATATATTTATAATCAGATTACTTGGGTAGATTATTAAAAATATATCACAATGTTTTTCTAAATTTTTACATTTCAAGTCATACTTGACATGAAACTATTGATTATAACATTAGTAATGAAATTGTAAGAATATGTAACAATAAAAACTGCTTCATGTTAAAGAAGTGAGATTTGAATCAATGGTCATATGAATGAATAAAAAAATCAAAAATGAATGAGATCATGACTATAACATATTATATTTATTCCCATCCTCTAATAGATCACAAACAAAAGTCATAGAATACATATTTATCATTTAAAATTACATAAATCATTAGTGTGAGAAATTATTATAAATCGATCTTGAACCATTTCTTTATATTATAATCATACAAAAATTCCCAAATTTTTTTTGTAGTATTATAAGAATAGAAACCATTTCAAATGTCAAGTTTAACTACTTATACCATCAAATCAGAGTGGATATGGTATCTACAATTCTTTCCCTTATCTTAATGTACCAATAATAACAACTTGTTTCCTATTGTTGATAAGGCATCCAAACTATTTTCCCATAGTAGATAAATCACATCAACTCATTTCCCATAATTATAAAATGATATATAAGATCCTACCCAATTAATTATATCTAATTAAGGGAAACAACTATCACATAATGAATACCATGGTCATGGGCGCCATAATATCTTAAAACATTGATAATTTCACGAAAGCATAACCATTTGAACACTTTTTTGAGGAACAAGTCAATACCAATTTTGATTAGGAATTTGTTGGTTCCTATTTAGGACTTATTTGGGTGATATTTTGATAATTTTAAACTCATCTTGTGTCGTGCGTGGTTGCAACATGAATATTCTAAATAGTGTTCTTTTCTAGTAAAAAACCCCAAAACCCAGGAAGTGTGGGTTTTCATTGTTGGAAATTTTTTTTTTCACATAGTGTACTCACAAAGGAGAAACCATGCATCCCCACTAGTAGAGGCACGTGACTAGGGTGCATAGTTTTACAAAGTGTATATGAATTTTAATTAATCAAAAAAATTAATTTAAAAAATCTAGATCCTTTATATAGAGACACAAAAAACCCTATGTATACCTATTTTACTCCCATGGTTGAGAGGGATCTCAAGGACACATTTGGGATCCAATAAACTCTCTATATGGAAAATATTGTCTAGATGATCATTGTTACATCCATTACCAGTAGGTTTTTCTCCTCATTTATTCACTCTTGATCTCTTCCTCTCTCATTTTTAGGGTTTTATTGATATCCATTTTTTCATACAATTTTCCCCCATTGTTTTGGATCTTGAATCTAGGTTGTATTCTTAGATCTAAACTATATAAATTCTTCATTGATGAATATTGTTTTAGATTTTGAGTTTCTTGATTCCATGATCTACGATAGGTGGTTCAGTTTATGATTGAAAAACGGATTTAACCCTTAATTAAATGATTTAAATGTTATTAATTAAATAAAAATAAATATAATTCAATTATATTAGTAAAAACCCAATTATATTTATTTTTTATTTTTTATTTTGTTTGGAAAATTATAATAAAAAACCCCTAATTCGTTTTAATTGGGTTGTGTTCAAGGAAATTTCATGGAATATGATAAAAATTATATTTTTAAATTTTGTTTTAGAATACTAATTTTCAAATTGATTTCAAATTTTTATTTGTGAAAAACATATTTAATTGTTTCGATAGACACTTGTATATTTTATCATATGAATATTATTGATTTGATTAAACACATTTCTTTGTTTTTAACTGTAATGAGCATATTGAAATGGAAAAAATGGGTAAATTTTATTTTGAACTGTTTCAATGTAAATTTATCATTATTGAATATTGTTTGACACATGAAATACTAGTTATTTAGTGGCTTTTTTTTGAACAAAACACTATGGATTATTTAAATGTCAAAAAAAACATATGTTGCAAGAAACATCCCCAATAGAATGGAAATGAGTCATGTTTAACCAGTGTCAGTGGGATATGTGTGCACATATTAATAATATCACTTATTCGAGTGTTTAAGTATCCCATAACAGGTAACTATACCACCTCTTAAAATATGACCATGATTCCCAATGTTGATGTTATTATATATATTCAATTATTTGTAAACTATTTAAGAGATTCCGTGTCAATTCAGATAAATAGTTTAATTGAAAATATTTAATAAGAAATTAATTAGAAATATTTACACCAATTAAAATGAAATGCATTATTTTTTAATAAATACATTCATACAACCATGCCTATTTATTTAAAAATGAATGATTTATTTTTTGAATAATTTTTGGACTTTTATTTTTTAATATTTGGTGAGACCCTACTAAAATTATAACATACACCCTACTTGTTCGTTTATTTTTTTGGTATATAAATTTTTTCATGGTTTAATCAAGGGTAAAGAGCCACATGGAGATGGTTTTTGTTGTTGATATTTGGGATCTTAATGTTTTTTTACTGGAAAATGGATTTTTTATCATTAATTTTTAATACACAATAGTTTTAGTTTGTGTTTGTTTACCAACTAGCCATTTGTAACATGTATCCTTGTTGAATTTTCATTTTATAAAATTGATCTATAACCACTATTTATATGTAAAAAACGTTCTATGTTTTATCCTTTATGATATTGGGGGAAAGTTTCCAACACGTGGGGATCAGGAATGCCCCAAGGGCCAAGTGAGTTTCGAATCATGTGTTAGGGTATCATGGTGTCCCTGACATCTCACGAAAAAGTTGTATCAAAGGTGAAGGCTATGTATATTAACTAGCTATCAGTATGATGTTAATTATTATTTTCATTACATATTAGGTTGTTGTTATTGAGTGTGTGGCCATCTCTCACCACATTGATCTATTAGTCTCTAGGGGTGGGTTTGGGAAATACAACTTGATGAATAATTATTCTATTCTCCCAAATTATTATTTGGATTGGTTTAAATCAATATCTGATTTATCTATCAGATAGGATTAACATCCCTTTTTTCTCTATTTGATAGTTAATATGATGTATTTAGTGTTTTATGTAGACGTTTGGAATCCTCATGTGTCAATAAATTTATGTGAATCAGATATAGGAGGAATATACTGATAAAACATAGTGAGAAAATCTTCACATAAACCAACATCTGGTTGATATTTTTTAGCATGTTATCCATTCTCTGGGATAGGCACATGCACCTATTCCCATTTATAAACCATTTATGGATCCTCAAAGGGATGATTTACAGGATTTTTCTCAAGAAATCGATTTTTATAATCATCTAGGGTTTTGAGGTTAAAAATATCCAAAAAATTCTAATGATTAGTTTAGAGATATCATGAAACTATTTGTGTTATTAGACATATTAGAGGATATAATGTGAAATATTCTACCTTCAAGATAGTGGGACCTAGAAAGAGATAGTGGGACATGATGGTGATGGTGAATAAGTATGAGGTCTTATAGAGGAAGGATATTGATTTTATTTTTATCAACCTGTTCTATCCAGTGTAGATGGTGTTTGCCAAGGGTGTAGTGCTCTTCAAACTCACGCAGGTTTAAAAGACAATTAAAAAATATGAAACTATTTGGTTGTGATAGTGATGTTTTCACCTACGATTGTGTTTAATGTGAAGATGAAGACTCTATAGTTTCCGATTATAATCTTATATGATGTTCATTATTAGTTTTTCTTTCAGAAACTGATTTTTTATGCTAATGTTCAACATATTGTGTTGATAGTTGAATTTGAATAGAATAGTAGGCCAGGGTAGATATGTGTTTTGTTTCCACCCAATGGTAGTTTGAGTAACTTTATTGGGAATAGTAATCATGATGATTCTTCTTGTGGTACTCAACAAGAGGATATTTCTATACATCCATCATTTCTAGGAATATTCCCGTTGAATTTTTACGAGTGTTGATAAACAAGGCACTCGATATGATTCTTCATTGAGTAACCCAATATATCTAGTTCCTGTGGAATATAAGGTCACATGAAGTAGTTTTTACATTCCTATTACACTTCTTATAGTGGAATGAGATCATTATCATAATATAAAATCGAGGTTAAATCATATGATTCATGGATAAAGGGGTTCTAGCCATAGTCATTTGAAATGAATCATCCAAAATGAGTGTAAGAGTATTCAGAGGAAAACCATATGGGATCAATGACTATTATAGGTTCCATCATTATATATATATCATAATGGAGTAATCTATTTTATATTTTTTTTAATCTCATTCATTTATTTTAACTTTCGTTGGGAATTTTTTTTATTATTTATTTAGAGCTTTTGTCTTATGTGATGGATATTCCTACACCCCTCGTAATAAAGAGAGAAGAGGGTCTTGGTAGTGTAGATTGTGTTTTCTCATTATCACATATTTATATTTCTTGGTATTTTCAGTTTCATGACTTGTAACCTATTGAAATTATATTTGGGAAGTAATTGGATAATTGAAAATAATTCAAGGATTTTATATAACCTTAGAAATGTATCCTTTACAAAAGACAATGGAGTCGGATGTATCATTCATCATGAATGAGACCTAAGTTTGAGAATTTTGGGACCTTCATATATAGATATGTGGAAAGTAATATCTAGGATAACTAGGTATCTATAGTGAGAATCATTCAGTGGTGATCTTCTTTTGGTTATTGTCGAAATTCCAGACTTTTTTCATATTGAATTCACTAGTTTTCCACTAGTAAGGGAGGTAGTTTTTTTATTAACTTCCTGGTACTCATCCAGTATATATTCCTTCTTACAACATAGATCTATCTGAAATGAAATTGTGGATGTCTTAGTTTCATTATCGTATAAATAAAGTATTCACATGCCAGAGTGTTTCAACTTCGTCGGTGTGAGATCATGTTGCTATGCAATCTAGTGGGACCTTTCTCCATTATATTGATTACTAGAAACTAAATCAAGTTATGGTAAGGAAAAAGTATCATTTTCCATGGGTTGATGATATTATTGGCTACTTGAAGGTGGATAATTGGTTTTTGAAGATCGATCATTGGTCTGGTTACCATCGATTGAGAATAAAAGGATCTGAAATTCATAAAACTACCTTTCGGAGTATCTAATACCATTTTGAGTATCTATTGATTCATTTCATTATATCCAATTCCATTTTAGTATCTATTGATTTGATGAAGAGTATTTTCTCTATGTATCTTGATACATTTTTTATGGTCATTGTGGATTCTATATATGGATACTCTATGTATGAGGAGGATCATTTGTGTCATCTCAGAGAAGTTCTCAAATTATTGATAAACCAATGAAATTAAGACATGTTATTGAAATATGAATTCTAGATTCTCTAAGTGTTTTAATTGTGAAAGATGGTGTTAGAACATGTTATATATGTTGACAAGGAAATGGTGATGGTTTTGATGACATGTGAATAATCTCAAAATGATTTTGTGTTTTAGATCTTATTATTAATCTCTAGATATTACCACTGTTCTGTAATGTATTTATAGATAATGTATTCTCAAATGAATTCCATTACATTGAATGGAGAAATTTTTTCTTAGGATAAGAATTTTTTGAGTTATTTTATTTGATGAATTTTATTTTCAATATGCCTCTGATGATTACTCTTCTAGAGGCCGTTTTGGGATATATGGCCATCTGTGATTCATTAGGTACATGTTTGGGTGCGATATTTTTTCTGGGTGATCTTGTCGTCATGTATGGATCTCGAAAGATGAGGCCACATGAGAATATTTAAGTAACCCATGATATTTAACTCATAGTTGTGGTGAATTCACATAATAATTTTTGGTAGTACATTTATAAAGAAAAGGTTTACTCTATATTTCAACCTCAAGAGCATGAGTTATACCTTCCTTATAAATTATCTAAATCTCCACCAAAGGAATTGGGTTGAATACATGAAATAATTTTATCTTCAAATCACATATACCTCATGTAAATGGAGTTACATCGCATAATCTTTGAGTAGAAATATTCCACCTTAGTCCATGAAAGAATTTTGAAAGGAGTCAACCATGATGACTCTATTTTCATAATTTTATATTGGAGTCTAGTAATAGGGGTTCATAGATTCATTGGCCCACATTAATTTGAAATTTCCTCTTCTTGAGTTGATTAATCATTAGTCGCATGTCGATGTTATGTTCCATAGAATTAGAGACTCTCTTTATGGTGGGATTACCTTTCCTGGGTGGTTGTTCTCCATGGGGGGCATTATATCTTATCAAAATCATTTTGTGGTACTGTTATCTTCCATGAATGGAATTAAGGGGTAATTTTCAAATTCCTAGTGGGATGTGAAACTAGTAATAAAAATGATGTTATATTAAATGAATTGATGATACTAATGTCCAGCTATGAGATGGGATATTTCTAAATGTGTATCTTCACGCTTTACATTCCAACAGTATAAGACCAATCACAAGTGACTGTTTGTTTTTCTTCAGCTACATGAAGTACCTGGAGGGATGTGGGATGAGGCCATTATGTAATTTTTGGTAAGGTTTCTACATTTCCAAAAAAATAGGATTGTGATATGGGTTTTTATCTATAGGCTAACCAAATCGGCTCACCTTATACCCATTTTTGATATAACCATTTCTCAGAAGATGGGAAATATTTATGTGAGAGAGAATATTGGTCTAAATGGAGTTCCATTTGGCATAGTATCTAATAGTAATCCCTAGTTTACTTCACCCTTTTTAAGATCCACCCCCTTGAAGGCAACCAGATCTCATGTCCATTTGAGAAAGGCATACCTTCAGTAGTTGGATGGAATGATAGAAAGAGAAATACAATGTCTTCTGGATATTCATCAAACCTATATCTGTGACATTAGTGGGGCTTGGGACTACCATCTCAGACTTGATGAGTGTTCTTGTTAAAAAAGTTACCATTACAGGATTGGAATGGCTCTTTTTTGTGTCCTTGTATGGTCGGCATTGTAAATCTATGTTTTGTTTGTCAGATAATATTGAATTTTCTTTAGTCGGACCACACATTGTTCATGAGAACAAAATAATGATTTAGTGTATTTGTTATTGAAATTTTGTGGAATAGATCTTGTGTAAATATTATTCTGATCATCATTAAAAACCATCAGAATTTCTAATTGGTGGCCGGGTGTTCTTGAATGATTCACCTCAGTTTTTCAATCAACAATATTTGAGGTAAGGGAAACATTATCCTTTTTTGTGGGACCATTTTAGGTTTTTGAGTAGGTAGGGAAGTCTTCTTAACATTTATCACATATTCCATTGTTGATATCTATACATAATAGATTTAATTTATTATAGCGTTTATGGTGTCTTTCAAATCAATCTAATGTTACTAAAAAGAGTGATCGTGATGTATAGGATAAATTATTTATGAATGAACTTCCATATTTGATCTTTTATTATAAAACCAAGGAACATTATTGGTGGAAGATACATTTGGATTGAGTTCTAAGGAAGTATGACTCAGATTCACAATATAATTGTGATGGGGAGGCACTGATTTGAAAGCATTGTCCCCCTCTTTTTGAAATGAATGCTTCATAGTGGACTTTTTTGGGACAAAAACATTCAATGGTGGAGAATTTTGGCATCATATTAATATTTTAGGTTCATATAAACCCCGATTTTTATTAATGTCATTTTTAGGAATTATTTAGGGGTTATTCGAGTGAAATTTTAATAGAATTTAAGGCCTCCTTAGCTATGCATCGTGGCCACACAATTTACCAAAGTCGTTGACCATAATTGTGAAAATCATGAAAACTCAAGCGGTGATGACATTCAAAGTGGTAACAGGTTTGAAAAACCATTTTACCACAATGTAGAAATATTAAAACTCCACTAGTATGGGTCTCATAGATAGAGAACATGGTTTGAAAACACATGTATCCATTCCTATGAAACCGTGTACTCAAAATTTTATTAATCTATAGATACTTTTGAAAATTAATGAACCACTATTCTAACCCCCTCTCAACCCTAACGTGACTTATTTTGTTTCCCAAGGATAATAGGGCTCCTAAGGACCCATTTTTATCCTCCAAACCTTCTGTATGGTGGATTGAAGAATGAAAATATTCATTCGATCCATTCTCAGTATATTTCTCTCTATGTTTCTTCTATCATGATATCTTCCTCTCTCATCCTTAGGTTTTGATAGATCTATGTGTTGTTAGAGGATCTAATCAACTTTATTTTTAATATTTAATATAGTTTTGATTCTTGGATATCCATTTTGACATTATTTTGTTTGTAAATCCCACTGAGGAATTTTCATGGCCTACTCTCATGATCTGTGGTAGGTGGTTTCATTTATGATTTGATAATTGATATGAAACTTTGTTTTTATATTATATTTATTTAATTAAATTAAATTAAATTAAATTAAATTAAATTGGTTTCTTAAAATTCGAAATCTAGTAAACTTGGGATTTGGATTTTTTGTATAAGAAGTGGGGAAACCCCACAATTACATATAATTGAGGTGTGTTTGTAGAAATTGGATTGATAATTGTGAAAATTAAATTTTTTATTTTTTATTATAAAAATGATTTGAGAAATATATTTCAAATTTTTATTTAGGAAAAATGGATTTTGTTGTTCTGATATAAACCAGGTGGTTCCACCTAAGAAAGGGTATGATTTAATTGAAAAGACCAACATGGGTTTTAAGTGGAAATTGATATTGTGATATGAAAAAATGTGATAATTTTATTATGAATATTATTAAATTAAATTGACCATTATTGATTAATCTTTGAGGAAATGAATTTTGTGGTAGTTATTTATTTATTGGGTAATACACTCAATTTATTCTTTACAGCTCTAATAAAAAAAATACCACAAGTCACATCTCTTATTGGTGTGTGATGGATATACATTCACAAGTGTCAAAGGGACATCTCTACACATATTTTCATGATCAAATATTTGAGTGTATGAGGATTGCATAACCTAGAACAATCATAGCTCTTGGAAGATGACCATGTTGATCAAAATTAATGTTTAGATATATATACCATTTGTTATAAACAATTTTACAAATGACTTTAGAATTTATATAAACAATTTTGTATAAAACTATTACAAAGACATTGTTTAGAAATATTTCCATTAGTTGAAATTTAATTCCGGAATTCATTTAAATATTAATTTTTAATTACATGTTTCTTTATTTAAAATTGAAAGTTTTTATTTGGTTAATAAATTGTTGCACATTATTTTGAAATCCTTGTTGAGTCCCTACATTGATTTTTGTCACACAATACCTAGGTGTTGGGGTGTTTTTTGATTATCATTTTCAAGGTTTGTTCATTTGTAATGATCCACTTGAATGTGGTTATTTTTATTAATCTACAGGCTTCAAGAGTTGTGTCTTCAGGGGCTTGGGATTTTATCATATTTTTCTGGTATATTGTGGTTGAACATTGGGTTTGTTTACCTATTTGACTTATGTTACAGTACTCCCTCTAGAGTTTAATATTGAGCATACTAACTTGAATTCTGTTTCCTCTTTTTATTTGGAATAATATATCTTTGTTTTATCATATATGATGCATGGTGATAGTATCCAACCCATGGGGATATGGAATAACCCTCATGCCATGTCAGTGATGGATCGAGTATTAGGGTACTAGGTTGTCTGGTCCAATTTCTGATAACCTTGATTTCAATAAAATAATCATCTTATTATAATAGAGCCCATTAAAATTGAATGGATTTCTTAACCATACCAACTTCATATTAAAAAAATCCTAAAAAAGAAGAATTTTTTTTATTGGATCTTATACCTAGTAATTAATATGTAATTTCCACGGACATTATCATTGATTAAAAAATTCATTAAAATATCCCCGTAATATTTCTTGACAAAAATACCCTTTTCAAATGAAATCAATTTATTTTAGATCCATAAAATACAAAAATTATAAAGACGGAATTTCCCTTAAAAAACAGAGACTTTTAATATAGGAATTAATTCAATTAGTGGTCATGAAGATAACAAATTATAATCTAACCATAACCATTAAATTAGACAATAATATCTTCACGCCTTTAGTAAAAATAGAAACATTATGAAAATGATAACAATATTTTTTTAATATTTTTTATAAAAACTAATCATGAGTAAAAATGATTTCAAAAAGAATTAAATTATATTCAAAACCATTCATCAAGTCATATTATAATATTTATATATGGATGAAAAAAATTCTTATAATAAGAAAAGATGAAATACAACACCGTTTTCAAAAAAAAACATTTTCCAAACAATTTTGTGTATAAAAAAAGAAAGATGATACTAAAAAATTCTACATATTTCCTTATTTTAGGAAATAATAACGGTATTTATAATATATTTTTCATTAAATATCTTCAAGGAATATTCAAGAATAAGAAAACCCTATTAAAATGGTATAGAAAGAGAAATCCCAAACCTTATTTATTTTCTTTTTTCATATTTTTTTGAAACTACAATATCATTAATATATATTAACTATGTAGTAATTCCAAAACCAATATATATATATCACCATATATTATTTATATATAATACTATACCAACCATTTATTTTTAATATAAAATTAACATTTTAACTGATAATTGCATTGCTGATCATGCTTGTTTTTGTTTAAGAATCCGGATAATTATAATTTGGTTCTAGTTTCCAAATATCCATAATAATAAAAATGATATAAATTTGATAAATATTCTTAATATTTATTTTTATATTCATCCATAAAATGTGTAGATATCAAAATAAATTACACATTTCATGGAGAAGGTTGGCCATACTTATGCATGAACGCTATTTTAACTTATTGAAATATGGAATATTAATTGGTAAATAAAATTTTTTCAACATTGAACAATAATATCACCATACATATTATATATATTCCTAAAATGTATCCTTGTTTACATCCATAAAAATTTGAAATGAATAATGAATCATATCTCTTTATAGAGGCGGTTTTTCATAGGTACCAATGAGGGATGTTTTGGTTTTCTAAAAGATGAAAATAAAAGAAGTTAGATATTATGTTATATATCCAGGGTAATAATAATATGATAAAAATTATTTATTAATTTTTGACCATTTAAAATTACCATTAATTAAATTTTTCAATTGAAGAAGAATTGTATCTCTATGTGGAGGTAGCATCTGGCATGCACAAACAAGTAAAAATATCACATTATATTTTGTAGAATATAAGTTGTATAATAGAGGTTAAATTATAATAATAACATTTAATTATATTTTTAAACTTAATTGAGTATTGGATGATGAATAAAAATCATTTATATAAGGCAGAAGAATAAATTACATGAAAGAGGTTGGGTATGATTACTACCTCTTCTTCTATATTCCCCAATTAGAATCATTATTATAGATGCTTGTAATTTAATTTAAGGAGACAAAAACACTAATTCATGAATATGGGAGTTGATATAATAAATTATAAGGGTTTGTTTGAGGTTGATGACTTAAGGTAGTGTTAGGAAAACATGGAATTTGTGTCCCTTTATAAGGGATGGCAAGGAAAAACATGGAACAACATAGACAGTTTAAAAATAAATAATGTCTTTATCATGTATAGTTATTAAAAATAGACAATAACTAAAATAAATATAGTCTAATATTGTCCAAAAAATAAATTTTAATATTTTTTGTGCCATTTTAAACATTATCTTTTTTCCAATAGTTGTCCAATTTTAACATTAAATGTGGAAATGAACTTTTCAATATTAATGTGTTGTAATTTTATATAAAACATATAAATTGGATTTTAAATGGAAAAGGATCGATATTTTAAAAACAATATTATCATACTTGACTCATTTTATGTTTATTATTAATTAAAACAAAGTTAATAAAATATTAGTTGTTATAAAATATCATTAATGTCATTTTTGAAACTTTTAAATTAATTTAACCTTAATGATATCAAGATAGTAATGTAATTAAAATATAAAACATTCACAGAAGACAAATATAATTTATTCAACTCTAAAATTTTATAGGAGCTATAAATCACCCATACATGATTATATTTAGTGTTTTTGAAACCATTTACATAAATTTTGAACACATTGAACATGGATTTTGTCAGTGTTTTGTACACATTAAAGGTCATTATTACATATCAAAATATTCTAAAATTATTACATTGATAAGAAAATTAATTCAAGTTTATAATAAACCTTTCCAATCATATTTATTCTCTTTTATACATATGTATACATTTTTCACATATTAAAATAATGTCTGTAGCATTTTGGAATTGTCTTTATGGAAAATTATATTAAATAAAGTTTCAAAATAAATTGAAAAAAATAGATATATTATAATTTTTAATAAATTGTATCAAATTTATCCAATAAAATGAAATAAAAGAATGTTTTCTATTCATTCTGTGAATTTATATCACTGTTTTACCCTTGTTTAATACATCTTTACCTTATAGAGGTGAGAAATATTTACAATGGTTATTATCCATAATATCATTAAATAAATTGGACATGTTCATAATATTTGAACAACCTAATATCATATATGGTATTTATTTTCCATATTAAATTTCTAAATGTTTTATCAATTGATTTTTATATAAATAATTAAAACACATGGTAAATTAATTTGTTCCCATTAAAATTTATTTTTATGTATATAATGTTTTGCGCAAACATTATACAAAAAATGTCAATGGCTTAAATTTTATAATTAAAAATACAATTAAACTGATTTTTCATTTAATAAATCATTGAGACAAAATATATATGTTTATATTCGTAAAATGAAAATATATTGGTCCATAATAATTATTATTTTCAATTTTCATAGAAATATAAATGTTTTTAAAAAAATTATGAAATAAATTACATTATAAGAATAATAGAAACATGATATCAAAACTCGAAGTCATTTTTTCAAGTACATTTTCTAATTTATTCTTATAATATTAATATTTTTTATCAGAAATTAATATCACTTCCCTATTGAGGAAAAATTTATTTTTAGAGTCTATAATTACATTTAAAAAAATATAGTTTCTACCTCAAAAAAAGTATATATTTTTAAAAAAATCAATTTTTTATTATTAATTATAGAAATTTAATTGGTAGGATATAATGACGTAATATATTATAGTTAATTTAGTCTCAGTTTTTCATATTTCGCATGATATCAAATAAATCAAATTTATTTATTAAAAAATATATATTTCAATCATGAAGAATTTCAATGATAATTCTATTAATTTATAATTAACTGTTGATTGTTGTATAATACTCTTCCAACATCCACATACACGTAACATTTTCCCCTAAATACAATAATATCAATAATATAATTTTTTCAACTTTATCTTCAACATCTCTTCTGGATTTCTCCAAGTTGTATATTTAAATTTTCTATACTATATAAAATTAAAGTTCCTAGATAATATTATTGACATAAATAGATTATATTTCAATAATTTTATCTAATTCCTCCTCCTGAATCCAAATCAACCCTCCATGATTTAGCATTTCATTTTATTATAAAATCATATTAATATATTAATAGAAAAACTAAACACATACATAATAATATCAATATCCTCTATTCATTTAATGAAAATACCATTGATCATACATTTTAATATGTCTGATTTGATTAATTAAATATTTTCCAGTTATTTACAACCAATTAATTTTTTCAATATATGAATTTATCATTTCTTTTTTTCTTTTAAGGAAAATGAACTGTTCTCAACCTACATTATTGGGAAGGATGATACAAAATATTAATCATGAAACATTAATTCATAAATACACTTCAATAGAAAAATAAAAGTGTTCATGTGAATGTGATAATACTTCCCATTACTCTCTTCTATTTGTCAATCATTATTCCACCTTAAGAAAAATATATAATATAACCACAAAAAGGACATACTATTGATATTAAATCCTCGATACTCTACTTTTCATGGTTCATGATTTTTGGAAAAAAAAATTTGTTTCATTCAGATTTTTACTCACTCTGAAGGTTTTCACTTCTTTTCACTTCATCAAAAAAATTGGTTTTGATGTACTAAATGATAAAAATCATTATATTTTCTATTTATAAGTCAATATATCAAAAAACTAATAAAATTATAATTAAATAATTTTAAAACTACCTAATATTATATGGGAAAACGTGTGACCTATTTGATTTATGAGATGTAACATTCAGAGTTAGTTTTTCCATTCAACCTCAACCACTTTCTTCTACTATCATCGGAACTTATTTTCTTATTATCATTCATAACATATTTTGAAACCATTATCTCTACATGAATTTTATTTATTTATAAAAATATATATTATTTTCCCTATCAATTAATGAAAACTCACCTACATAAGATTTCATGTATTATTTCATCAATTCCATTTTACAATGATGAAATTTCAATAAATTACATATATCATGCCTCTTCTAATTAGACCAATCACATATTATATTTGGGATTTTTAAATCATTGAATATTGATGATTTATTCATTAATTATTCCACATAAGTTATTTAGAATCATCAATTTCATTGTATTCTCCCATCTATGTAGCCTTGGACATTTGTTCAGACCACAAAATTAAGAATTCCTTCTCGACAATTTTATATTACTTAGGCTTCTCATTTTAGTACATTGTAACCATATTAATAATGTATTGTACTTACTTAAATTTATTTTCCCCTATTGTATCATGTGATATTATAGTAGTTAATATAGTCAATAATACTTCTACATGACAATCATCTAGTCTACATTATGTACAAACTATCACAAGATTCGTAAATCTTTTTTGTGTATATTTTTTTCTTGTAGAACTCACATCTGTCTTCATTTTTTTTCATTATCAAATTTTCAAAAAAACCTTCCATTTTATATTTATTCATTCATAGAATGAGAATTGAATACCAAATTTTTTTATGTCTATAGATTTCACAAAAGCATAAAAACCTATAAAAACATTGATCTTTCATGTTAGTTTCACATCGTTATAGATTTTCCTTTCAACCATCTTGTTTTAATGTAATACTATAGTTTTCTAGGAGATATGGTTTTATTGTATTCCATTATTAAATTGATAAAGAAGAGTTTCTATCAACATCTTTCATTTTTCAACCATGCAGATTTTTATTTTTCAGACCTGAATAGATATTAATAACAAATCTATTTTATGATTCAAAAGAACTATATTTCAAATAAATTTTAGAACATTTTTTATAAAAAATTTCACATGATTCACTATAATCCAATATTTTTATAAAAAAATTCATTATCCTTTTTCATCTCTAGATGAACTATCAGATTTATAGACTATCTCAAAAATTTGTTCCTCTTTCTAAGTCAACTTCACATAATGATCAACAACTATAAACTCATGATTGAATAATTTCAATATATCATATCTTATCCCATCAATGTATATTTCTTTCATCTTGAAATTTACCTCATTTTCATCATTAAAATTATCATTTCCCTTCAACCCCTTATTCAACCCATTTATGAGTTGTGTAATCTCTTCAAGAGAGGATTCTTGTTTTCAATTCAATTTTCACTTTTTTCCACCTATATTAATTATAACTAATAATTGTTTATTGTATGTCTTTATTCCCAAATTAATGGAAGATAATTTTATAATACACATAAATAATGATAATTATTTTTTTAAAGAATCCTCAATACATTCTTCTTCTGATATTGTATATTATTTATCTTCTTATAATATTTTTCAGTTTTTATCTAACTAATCATCCTTATATGACCCATATTCGTCAACATACTTATTTTGATTATATTTCAATATATCATAAATACCAAAAAACAATACATCTATGTAATTACATAATACATCATTTCAAATTTTCATTATTTAACAACTTTAAGAAATGAAATATAATTTGGTTGAAATCAACAAGATCCACAACATATGAATCCTAGAATTTTAAATTCTCATCATATATAACATTACAATTTATTTTAGAATCAAAGGATATCTAAAATTTTATTCATTTAATTTTTATTATGTGTATTTACCTAAATAACATTCTAAGAAAATATTTTCATGTTTGTATAATGCAAAAAAATATATAACATACAAATGGGAAACTTTGAGATAAAATATATGTGGAATATTTATCATATTCTATGAAAATATATTGTATTCCTCTATCAACCCTCCAAATACTCAAATTCTGATAACTATCTCATTCACAATAGTGAAATGATAATATTTATTATCATAATCATCAATTTAAATATAAAAAAATATTATCCCCCATAAATGTAATTTCAGTACATACACCTTTATAATTCATTCATAGGTTATTCATAAATTATCCCAAGTCTCATTGTATGTTTTGGGACCAAATAACTATATGGAGAACTTTTATTACTATGTTATCATGAAAAAATTGCGAGCCTCAATATCTAACTCAATATCCCTCTTATCCACAAGTTTCATTATAACATTTATGAATGGTTTGAAATCCTACATAGGAAGCACCACAAATGTCTAGGATGTGTGAAAAGAGATAAGAATATATCCTATTTTTTAATAGTGATAATTTGTACCATAAGTGGAAGGTTTTCCTTGGGTTTTGAAATAATAAATAATATCAACCTATATACTATATAATTGTAGATCATAAAATGGTATATACCTCTAATTTTTTTGTCTTCAATGACCTATTAGGAACCACTAAAAATGGGAGATTTAAATAATTGGTAAAATATTTCTAAAAATACACCCATTTTATTCAACCTCTATAAAATAACAAATATCTCAATAAAATAATTCTAGTCTTCAAGGTAATTCTTCATGTGTAGAAATAAGGAATATAACACATTAATTTATAAGGTTTTGTTTTAAAGAATACTCTTTTATTTATTATTAATTATTGTCAATATGGAATCTCACAATCATTAATTTACATTTTTAAATCATAAAATCAATATTGTAATATAGTATGTGAAGTCCACTAGAAGAAAAGGCTCCCTATAATAGTGATGATCGAATAATTATGTATCTTATTATTCTCCATGGATTATCTTGAACTACTTGAGAATATAATCTTCATCCACTTGAAGATATATCAATATATATAGGTTTATTCCTAATATATATTTAGTTTTATTACTATTCATGACCTATTCTATAAATCATGGAAAATCTGGATATTCCTTGTTTATATAAATACACAATCACATAAGATCTATTTCATCTCTAAATACTCTTATCATTGAATATTTCCTCACACATCACATGTTCTTACCTTTAATCCCATACCACAATCTTTTACAAAAACACTAGAATTATAAAAATTCACATTTTAATTTGAAATTTGTAATTAAAAAATATTCCATAAGAATATACCTTGGATCATTTTCTATTTATTCTTTTCCATCTATTTTAAATTAGTAGTCACACTAGGAATAAATACCCACATAAACTCTCTTATAAATCCATGTCATTATAGAAGTTTAAACATCCCTTAAATCGATACATATGGTCATGGATCCCCATTTATGTGATAGGGTAGTTGTTCAATCAAGTTATTTTTAACTACTTGAAAACTCTGTGACATGATTACCTAATTCGACAGTTATTAATTCCAAATTATAACAATATTAATATATTTCAAGAATTCCATTATTGTATTGTAATCCATTATAGAGAGAATATTATTGAATTTTAATTTCCCACATAATTCTAGACATTTGAAAATATTGTCATGTACACCTCTAATGTAGCATTGTATAGATTACTCTCCACTTGTTGTGGTGTGGATAATTAAAATATTTTCCGGAACTTATTATTTATGGTGATTCGAAAATCAACATTCTCATTTTTATTATGTCGTATTCTAGCTTCCAGGAATAGATTTCCACAACATGGAGTACTTTCAATGTGATAGATCCTTTATAATATGTATGAAGTAAATATTCATGATATTTTTAAAATATAATTGGAATTCATTATAAAATATCCACTTATTATGATGTTGAGTTATAAAATATTCTCAGGCCATGAATAATAATAATTTATTCTACTTTATTTCATAGATACTTTTTATTCTATAAACTGTTATTCATGATCAACTTATACATCACAAAAATAAATTCTATGGAATTATATTTATTCAATTACCATCTCGTTACCTAAAAATTACTGTAATATAGTATACATGCATCCACATACACATTCTATGATTTTATTAATGATTCACATTTTAATTGTCACATTTTTTTCCTATTTATCATTGATTATTTTTCTAATTTAATATATGTGGTGGCCTTAAATTACATTTTCTATTTATCATGGTTGTACTTTATCATCTTATATAAATTCATTGATTCATTATCATGACAAACATCCAATTCATCCTCATGTATCCAAAATAACCATATATGAATTATCACCTCGTTTATTTATTAAATTATATTGACCCATTGAGAAAAAATATAAGTCTTACCTGGGAACATTAATAATCAATGTTTGATGAAAGACATCATTACTAAATCTTGTGGCCCTTATAAAACATTAATAGATAATGGATCAGATTTCTTCTCTTTTTAGTTAATGATGTGTATATCATTTTTATAAAATGTAGTCCATCGTGTCATACCCTAACTTCATGTGAATAAATAATAGATGAAGGATTTCAATAAGACCTTATATACCATAAAAATAAATTTATTGGATAAAGATAAGACTTTTTCTCATGAGATAGATCATGTATTCAATACAAACATCGACCCTAGTAGCACGAATTCGAGCCTTACATTATTAATACGATACTATGAACAAAAAGTTATATCTCATAAGATTTAATATCTTAGTTTCTTTATAAACTCATATACAAATTGAAATTTTAAATTAAAAATTTAAATGAAGTAAAACATAGTAAATCCAATGGAAAAACACATAAACTGCTAGAATATCCCTATAAGTCATTCATAATATCCATCTTCACATATAGGGGTATAATGAAACATAAACATTATGTGAAATAAAAAGGTAAATATGGTTAATAAATACCAATGAATATAAAATAAATAAATATAAACAATATGACAAGGTTAATAACTAAAAATACATTCCATTAAAATGGAATATTCAACATAATTTTCTAGGAATAAAAGATAATTAGGTAATAAAAAATAAATAATCACATATTACTGAAATATAACAATGGATATTATAATAGTATATTAATCACATGTATTATAAATTACTAATATCATAATGGGGGAATAAATAGTTTTGGCCATAATAAACATTTCGTCGCAGATTTTTCCTTGACACCATACATAAATGGTTAAAAAACCCATCTAGTTTGTGAAATTAGACCTATCGATGTATCGAGTGGATATAGAGGTACCCTCTTATAACATACTGAGTCCAATTATTTCTTAATATTAAATGGTTGAATCATAATCATTATATAAATTCATATTTAAATTATAATATTATATTTTAATAACATTCCATAAATAATAAACATAATTATAAACCATCCAGTGTAATATGGTAAATGATATTATGATAGTACATCCCCAGTAAAAATAATAATATACCACTCAATATAATATGATATTTGGTAACATATTTTATTAATTTATATAAATATAGATACTCAACAATGTTATTTTCAATAGTTGAATATATTTCAATAAAATCGTTGACAAATTCATGATAGAAATACTCTTTTACTTTTGGAATGAAGAGTACCTTTGGAAAATTATTTTTTATTTGTCCAAAAATTGGATTATAAAAATTTTAAACCATAAATAAAAATGTCAAGGATAATTTAATTAAGTCTGAGTCATAAATTATCTTTATAAAAAGTTCAAAAAATTTAAAATTATTTTTTCAGAAACATAAGAAACATGCCACATTAGTGTAGTTTAAGATAAAATGTAAATATATTTATAATATACAAAGTATTAATTGATAAAATAAAAAAAAGATATATAAGATATTTTTTTATGATAAAAATATTTAAGTTATAAAAATATTGGTGTTAAATAATATATTATGGAGCGTACTTGAAAATTGGTAAGAAACTGGGAATTACCCTTCACCCGGGCTTGATTATCCAGAAGAATTAAAAAGAGAACCCTATAAAACATGAATTTACCAATAAAATAATGTTTAAAAAACTTATGTATTTGTTTTTGAACCAAATAAAATTATTTCATATTAATTAAAAATAATTAATATTTATATTGAGGTAAGGAGAGAGAAAGTGTAACTCGAATGAAAAATTGATGTTCAGGGAGAAACAATAAAGTTATATATAAATTCATTATGTTTTTGTACTTAATCACACATATAATGATATTATATTCATTACTAAATTAATTAATAACCTATTAAACATGAATTTGATTTATTATAACTTTATAATGTTCATTTATGGTCTTTTTGAAAAGTTATAATACTCTATTTTTTTAGGAATGTTAGTTTCCTTGGTTTCCATGATTGTTTCACTTGTATACATGTATGAAAGATCATATAAAATTGGATTAGTTATCCATAATTTAATTTATTTGTTTTTATTTAAATTTTAGGAGATTTAACAGAATTATATATAATTTTTCAGATATGAGGATGATTAATTAGAAAAAATTTTAAGGATCATAATATAAAATAATTTGGAGTTTTTTTATCACCATGAAATAATTTTTATATATTAATTTATATTATATAAATATACTGGTTCTCGAATATTAAATATGTTTTATAATATATATTAATTTCATTTTTTATCCAAAAAAATTGTTTGATGACCATCCTTGAAGGTATAATTTAACAACAAAATCTCATCGTCCACAAAGATGGTAAATCACAACCCCATTGATGATGTCTTAATTTTTAGAATAAAATTGGGATGAGAAGATAATTGATGGTTGATATACCATTAACATAATAACAGTTTAGTATATATAATATTTTGGGGTTATAATTCATGATGTAACGGAGTAGTTACTGAAAAATATGAAAAGAAGATAAATTGAATGAAAATGAAGAAAACACAAGTGGATTTTAAAACATGAATTCCTCACCTTGAGAACCTTCTTAAGGAAATTTGAAATGCTATTTTTTGAGTTACAATCAGATATGAACATGGGGAGATATTTTTAAGAGTTAATTTGTAGATTTTGGACATGCTTCAAGTATTTATAGCTGTACAGACAATTTGTGGTGAGTGTGGTATGTATAGTAGAGAAGAGTGGTGTTTTTTAATTATTTTATTAATACGTTATTATTTTTCCTTAGGATTATCAATAGATAGATCTTAATCACTAGTATATAAGAATAATGAATTTGAGTTTTAGATTATGGGTTTAAATCATCCATGAAACAAATATGACTCAATAATTCATTTATCTGTTATGTACTATAAATTATTGTATTTCACTATTCACAAAAATTCAACTATTTTAGAAACCAAAACATCATCCTTTCCATCTTGGATTTTTAGAATGAAAAAATTACAACCATTTTATAAAATCACGTTTCTCAATTTGGGAAATTCAATAATTAAATAAATTCTTCATTTTCATGGAAAATAACGAATATAAAATTATAACCTGTTTTATGACACATTCAAGAATTAATTATGGTTTAACCAAATTTATCATTAATTCATATAACATGAAAATATTTATTTATTAATATATTTTGTGAAAATAATTTTTCTTTTACATAACTAAATCAATTATAACATTTTAAATTATAATTTTTGTCACAAAAAATACCTATAATTATTTTTTCATTTATAGAAAAATAATTTACTTACTACGCTATATAAATATTTAATATGTTGATTTTTTATGTACATAATTTTTATTTATACTTTTATAGTTAAGATATAATTAAAACTATAAATATTATTTTAATATAAACAAATTGGCACCTTGGTAAGAATTTATATTTTAAAATATTCAGTAGAAAAAACCTTCTTTCAGAAAAATAATATAATGTCACCCTAAGATAATATTGAAATTATAAATTTAGAAATTATTTTTTTAATAGATTTTATAATATTTTCCAAATTTATCTTTAAAACAAGTGCACTATTAAAAGATGTTAAAACCTCACATAGAAAAATATTACCTTTTAATGCGTAAAATTGGCTTCCTTCCTATATTGTGCCTATGAAAACATTTGAATGGATTTCAAAACATTTGATTAAATATATAACATAAAAATTTTATAATTTGTTTAATACTATTCAGTCCCACAAATTTGACAACTATGTTACAACAGTTTGTCTAAAGTCCTTATATTTTATTGCATATAATATTTCATTTGAGCTTGGTGTTTTGTGAAATGTATCGTATTGAAGAAATTAAATTAAAAAAGGGACATTACATTATATCATGGGGTTATGCATGTGATTTTTCCGATTACTGCACCATAACCCATATTGATATATAGAAGACCCCATTTTTTGTATATTTTATTGCCTTATTCCATCCCATTGAATACAATCTTCTCATTCACTTAATCATTATCTACAACTGGTTTTTATAAAATGAATAGACTCAGATGTCACTAGATGAGTTAGATGAAATCAATGGTTAATTTTTATAATTTCAATAATATGTGATTGTTAATCAAACTCATGTTGGATGACCCCTCAGTAAAAACACATGACCTTATATGGTTCATTTAGGTAGATTAGGTATTGGTTATTAGAACTCTAAGGATATCATGGATAAAGTTTATAAATCATGAATCAAACTGGGAAATATCATATATTATAAAAATATCTTTGTAAAATTGATTACATTACATGAACATAATTCTCACCAATGAAAGGTTTATCTAAAAAATATCATTCATGTCCTTCATATATATTAAAAAACAAGATTTATGATTTTGAACATCATAGCTTAGTCCCATATAATTTATTTTAAACTTGTTAGAATTTTTTCATAGTCATTTTATGTAAACATCAGGAGATATACTTTTAATATGATATTTATCTATATGAAAACATACCTACAAGATATTTTTATTATATCTAGTGTGTCAGAAATTCAATTAATATATTCCCCACTATTGTATGTGTAGTCTTCCAACAATATCATGTTTAACAAAAAATGTATGACATACTTGATATTAGAGGTTTTAGTGTATTTCTTAAAAAATAATACTTAATATTCACCATATCATATGATTGGAAAAACAGTATAGGGTACAAATTTAGTCAATTTACTGGTTCCCATTTCTTTTATCCTGGATCTAGACTTGAATTTAAAACACTATAAAACCCATATTATTACATATGAGTCTAATTCAGAAAAACCTATATTTTTATATTGTATTTACACATCTCTGGGTTTTCACTAAGTAGAAAATTCTTTCACACAATCCTTATAATCACTGAACTCTATTAAATTGTATAGTTCCTGTACAAATAACATGGGGTCAAACATTATGGATTTTATGTCCTTGTCACATGACGTAAAATAATAAGACATATCATCCTTGAAGTATGAGATTAGAACTATGTAATATTTGGTCCCTTTTGTAAGACCCTAAAACGGATAAGGCTTCCTAAACAATATGGGATAACTCCATTTAATGAGATCTAGGTGAATGTTTTTTTGGGTATATAACATAGTAAATCCCATTCCCAAAAAATGAAATTCATCACAATAATAATTCTTATACATAGATCTAGATGAATTGAAACCATGGAATCCAAAATAAATGATCATCGCATATAATTTATAATCAATGTCATTACATTATTAATTATGTCAATATTGTTTTATTTCACTATTTAATATTTGGAGGAAAATATTTTGGCATTATGTCAATGTCGTAAAAGGATATAACGGAAGAATATTTGCTATAAGTTGTCCAAATGTACTCAATGATCTTTAAAACATTGTCATAGATATCCCATGGTTCTTATGTGAATGACTACAATACTTAATTTTTTTTTGTTTATTGATGGATTAATATCTGTATCATAGACTATAAATTTCAATATCCCTCTCAAGACTATGATAGAGAAGGATGATCATTTAATGTTCTTGATATTATATTAGAAGAAAATATTTCCACTTTTTGAGAGGACTATCATAATAATCCATTGATCACATTGATTATAATAAAAGTTACAAGGATATAGAATAACACAATAGTTATTTTAGACCCTGAGTTAGATAACAACAACTTATTATCATAATCCTCAATTAACTCTATGCATAATTATTAATAATAATACTATTATTTTCATAACATGTCCTAATGTCAGGAATAAATTAACACTATATCTTTATTATATAAATTATAATTTAATCAAATAACATTTAATATATTATTTATCATCTGAATGTCAACATGGTCGGTCATTCCACTAAATTATTTACTCAATTTTGTTTAAAAATAGATATATAAACAAAAATATTTAACCAAATTACAAACTAATTAATGGATAAATATAATATTAACTAAAATCGAAAAAAATATTTCATAAATATTCAAATCAAATATATTCTCTGGAACAACTAGTGAAAAAATTTCATTTATCAAATAATCATGAATAATTACTAAATGTTGTAGGGTAATAATATTTCATCCACATGTTAAATTCATATAATATTTGTCAAAGCCTATGAATTAACATATTATGTGACCATCATGGCCTCTACCTCTATGTAATTTTTAATAACACATAATTTCTGAAGTCAAAATCAAGCAACACACTAAAGGAATATATAGAATGAATCTATTGAATAAATGAAAAAAAACGTCATAAAAATGTACAAATCATTACTCAATCATTTTATCTTTATAATTTGAATTATAAATGTTCCATAGTGGTGACATCAACCTACGTACTCAAGGAAGTTTTCTCGAAACTTCAAAAATTCATATTATCAATAGAATTTTATAGGTAGGGATTTAATTAGGAAGATCCATTCAAATTCACGGGACAAATATATTAACATGAATTGAGGAATAAAATTGAAAATAATTTCGCATATAATTTATTTTTTCAATATAATCTTACGAAACAAATCATACCTCATCATGAGGTTATATTAACATAGTTCCTTAACACATAATAGTTTATGGCTCACAATATGCATTAATGAAAATCATAAAGTCTAAGGACCATTACACACATATCAATATTGGAGCATATGTTGTCACATATAAAAATGAAATTTCTACTACTATTTCAAGTTATCATATCCATATTTTTTAGGATATTACCAAGGATTAACTACACTAGAAAAAGTCTCAATGTCTTATAAGAACCAACCCCATATAGATTGTTTGATATGTGTCTTGTTAAATGATATCATCTATCTATAGAAAATATATTTCATATAATTATCATAGAATTTAATGGTTGTCTTCATAGTGGAAAAATTATATGACCATTTATTTTGGGAAGTAACCATAGGGAATTATCATTTAGAATGTCTCTCATATGAACGACCATGTTGTGATAATTAATTTTCAAAATTTAAACCATAAATATATGTAATATTATGGTACATTGATGTTGGTCCTAGGGAACTCTAATAGGTTACGACATTATCAATATTTAATATTTAACAACCATTATTCTTTTATCTCTCACAACATATTCCTTTTTTTACTATGATATGTCTTTAGTGATGAGGTCCCCTACAATCTCTTATATGGAAAATTTTCTCACTCTAACATCACCCCTTTGTGAAAAAATAATCAGTACATCCAAATTATGTTCTTCATCAATTAAAAAGAAATTATACTACTTAACCCCACTATTAAAATATCAAACAATAATTTGAATACATCAATACTGTTTGGAACCACATCATGTTTGAGATTAAGTATTCATTCTAATTCTCTTCCTTATAGATATTATAATATTTGACATGATCATATTCCACTATAGATTTTTTGAAAACTATATTCAGTAAACTATTCTATCTCATATATAATTTATTTATATATAAAACATATATAGACTGTGAGTTAAGATTATTTTGACCTTTTTGAAAATTAGAATCTTTGTAACCCATGATGACTTGATTTTACTATACTCCTTATATTAGGTTCAAATCCTTATTATTCCTCATATAATTAAGGCTACCATTATTAATAATCAAATACCTTTATCATAGATCATATTTTATATTTTGAACATTATCAAGGAGAATTCATCATCAATACAAGTACAACACATGGTATACATGATCTATACCATCAACGAAGACAATGAGATCCTACTCATCCAGTCTCTTTGATATTATGTCTGTGTAGAAATTTACATAGATATATTTTTACCATTTTTCACTATATCCCATCACCTATTATATCATTTGGTATTAAATGTCATTAGTTTCTAGTGAATTAATTATCTCTGACCTAGTCCAATAATACTCTTGGTTCTATCACTAATGATTTTCATCTGATGAATAGAGGCTTCCTAATTTAACTCCTTAATTAAGAATCACTAGGTTAACTCGTCCTTATGATATTATATTATTGTTAATTAATTTCCATTTTTAAATATTTTATCAAAAAATAGTACTAGGAATGTGACTACACACCCATTAAACTACTGTTAACCACATGGATCACATTATTTATTTATCAATACAAATTCTATTAGACCTTTGTTGAACCCAATGTTCAATGTCATGATTTAGTTTTTATGTATATAAATGTATCTCTATAAAATTTAATCAGTGTCAAAATAATTAAATTTTTTAATGAAAATATTATTGTGTTATGTAGACATCTTCTAGTTGTTCCCAATGACAAAGGTTCTCATGAAATTAATATTTCAAATTTTTTATAAATTTAAATATTGTATATAATATACATTCATAGTGAATTTTATCATGATATATTCTAAAAATGTTTTTTTGTAGTCAATTCCAGTACATTTAATGAACACTTTAGCCTCTGGTTTTTTATAGGTACTCACATTACATTATATGTCCCTTTTTAAATTGAAAATACATTTTTACCTAATGGGTTTTGCATCAACTTCTAAATATACCAAAACCCATTATTGGTTCACATATAAGTAATCTGTCATATAATTCATTCCCTCATGCTAGCTTGTAGATTCTAATATCTCTACCACCTACTTGTACGAAGGATGATCACAATTGTAAAAAAAATCACGAGTCACTATATTAGTTACAAATAAATTATATGTTTTTTATTTTTCTATCCTCTCTAGTTATCTTTTATAGTACTTTTGAATTAGGAAAAACCTCTTATATAAGGACCCATGGAATGTGTTACTGCACCAAAATTGGTGTTTCTTGAGCATCATATTTACCAATGAAATTATTTCTCCCACTATCCCTATATGATATGTTCTTCATCAAATTAAATATGACCTATCATAACAATATGACATTATAATCTATGAGTAAATATAGGTAATATATTATTGTTTAATTATTATAACCTATAGAAATGAACTTCATGAATGGACGTGCTAGTTTGATGTCAACATTCTCATATAAAAATTATTACCAACCCAATATATGTGAATACAACAACACAAATTTTTTAAAATTTTAATTAAAATGAGTTCCAATTTCATGCCATAATTCTGAACCAGTTTAGAATAAGAGTTAAAATAATTAAGGAATATCCCTTAGAAGGATAATAAAATATTTTAATGACTCACCATAATCATCATGATATAAATAAATTTACAATTCCTACTTCGACTATCAATATTTCACTGTAGTGTAGAATATTAAGTTTGTAGATAGGGAATCCAGAAATATCATAAATAATCGAGGAACTACTACTTATGATACTCACCACCCTAATCAAGTGGAATCATAATTTTTTTATCGGCATTTATTATATCCTTAATTCTTTAATTAATTAATTTTTTAAAATATTTTAGACATATATCTAAATATGTATACAATTCAACATCTAGAAATGTCATCGTTAAATGTAATGATGTAATAATTTTCACTCTCACTAATACCTTGAAAGATCAAAACAAATTAGTTCTCAGTAATTCTTGAATCCTTATAACAATATCACCCTCACCTTTAGAACGATATTTGTTCAAAAAATCATATAAAAAATTGTCTCAAATTTCTTGTCGATTTAGTTAAAAAGAGAATAAATTTACATCGTTATAGAAAATTTTCAACCATGTTTTATTTATATGAAAACGTAATTTGTTTCAATACTAAAATTAAATGACTTATGTAGAATTGATTTGTTATTAGTTTCCAACTCTTGGGTTTACATTCATGTATATAATGACACTTATGTAAATTCACCAATTAAAATCATATTAATTCATCGTTGAATATATAACTTTTTCATCTAAATTTTTATATAAATACAATTGTATCTAATAGGAAAAAAATATTATTAATTTTAACTAATGAAATATAATAATAATTATTCAAAACCTATACCATCCCCATTGACAACTGATATAGTGGAATAATATATCATGGTATGAAAGAAATTCAATATTGGATTAAAAAGATCTATCTATCCTCTAGAAATATTCTAGAATCATAATGGTTCATATATATGGATAGGTATGTGAGTATCAAAACCAATATTAAATTTAAAACTAGTAGATATAGATTGATTTAAATCGATAATGAATACACCTAAATCTACGACTTTCTTCTTTAACTGAATTGAATTCATCTTACATTACCCTATCATGACGCTACAAAAATTAAATCTTTTCCATTTCATGTATTTGGATTTTCTTTTTTTCGGGAGGATGGATCTTCTGATCCATGAAAATAGTGGTATTATTTTGACCCATTTTCTTATTATTCGTTTTATCCACTTTAATAACCTTAGTTTTTTCACATCACATGTCCTTATAGACATGAATAATCAATATAATGGGTTTTGATAGTGAATGGTAAATATTTTACAAAATAAAATTTATAATGAAATCTGATATTCCCATAGTAATGAGGATATGATAATTTTTTTGGCATAAATTTGCAGGGTTCTTTAAAACCATGATATCCATGAATATTATGCCTAATAATTATCTAAAACATATCTGTTGTTCTCTTTGTGGATTATGTATCTATCACTAAATTCAAGTACTTTCCAATGACCATGTAGTTAACATGGTGTATCAGACCCTTACTATCTTGTGGTTCCCATTTTATATTACAAGGTCAAAGGTGATATTCTGAGATTATTTCTTCAAGAATCATTTCACATATGGATTCCTGGAAAGGGAAAACAATGAATAGTGTGGGGAAAATATGATTGGTTATTTCTGTGGTAACCTTAATACTTTTTTTCCCTTCTGAATTTATTGGTTACGTATATCTCAAATTAAAGAACATGAAAATTTGACTATAATATTTGCTTGGACTGGATCCATTCATGAAAAGAAGTTGGTTACAACGGACTGGAATTAATATATATAACCCATTGATGTGGGAGGCTTGGAAATATTTGATCTCAAACGATTCCATGAGAGGCTTCCCAAAACATTTACATTCATTCTTCATACTACTAATGATTACTTCTAGATTTCCATTACAACATATTTTTTAACATACTATATTATGGATTCCATATTTACATTACCTTATATGGTTTTATATCTATCAAGAATACCTATAATGACATCATGATGTTTTCAATTTGATTTTTTTTGGAAAATAGTAAAATCTGAACTACTCTAGAATTTCAAGGATTTCCATGACTATTATTGATGATTTAATTGCTCCCCATTCTCTAATAGATAAAAAAGTGACAATATTCACTACAATAAAATAAAATTCCTTTATTCCTCCTCATATTAGTACACAGATCCAAAATAATTAATATGTTAATATGTAATCATTTTTCTAGGGTTCAGAGATGACTGGTCATATCATTATTAGGGGGACTTATAGGAACATGTGTGATGGTGTCACACTGATTTCTAAATAGATGATTAATTTTAGAAAGCCTTTCATTATAACATATTAAAAGAGTCTAATATAGAAAATATAATGAATAAGGTTTAACCTTCATAGCCTAATTCAGTGAACATGGGTTCTTATTGAAACATTATGTTACATGAGTCTGAATGTTGAGGAAAATATCAATCACTAATTTTCTTCAATACACATTATGTTAATTTTATGGGATTACGTAATAGATATTTGTGGCATTAGACTAGATAATACCACCATTGATGATTTTATAAACTCAATTACAAAGCTATTTCATTTGGACCCGGAATAGGGTGTCATTTTAAATGAAGATGCTAATGTGTTCTCATATATATAGAAATAAATAAATTACTATTATTTTGAGATTATTAATACCTCCATGAATACACCGATCATGGATATACAAAGAAAGGTGTTTGGTGGATTCATGCTTCAAAAAGGGACAATGAAAAAATATTTTTAATGACACTTTTTTTATAAAAAACATTAATGTTTATAAAAATATCAAGAATAAATTGATTATAAAATAAAATTAGATAGATCCCACAGACCCTATATAGGATTAATGTGACTATGTATGGGGTACAAGTAGGTTCACCTAGGCCTTCAGGTTTTTGTGTAGTATTTCATACCAATTAGGGATTCATGAATGGTTTCTCATACAATTTCATTGGGAACATATTAATGATAAAAGATGATTTTTTGGATATTATCAAGGTGGGAAAATGTTATTTCCATCATGGATAGAAGATTCTTTTTATATAATCTAATTCAATATTTTTATGGGTCATTTCGAAGGCCTTGTGTAGGAATTCCCCATGAAGAAAAAATATTTTTTTGATCGAATGCCTTCGTCTTATTGATCATATCACCTTATAACATCCTTTCACATTATTCAACATTTATTCATGATTTAGTTTGTAATATTACCCTTATTGTAACAAGGATTATCAAGAATTCAAGTTTCATTGGGAATTATTTAAAGTTCATAACAACTTAAATCAATAAATACATTAGAATTATTTAAAAATTACTTAACATAATCATAATATTCCAAGGATTTTAAACCTGCATGATATAACCTGTGGACAATCCTAAGAAATGGGTGAGCTACAAAGCACATTAAGGGAATAAAAATGGAAAAAATTATGTAATTAATACATGTATTAAAATACACATAAATTAATAAATATAATTAAAAAGAACAATGAGGTATAATTTGGAATGATAATAATAATGGTCACAAGGGAAATGAGGACACAACTTAAAACACAACTTCAAAAGAATATATTAAGGATAAACGAAAATAAATTATGATATAAAAAGTCACATAAAGGAATTAGGCTCACTCATCGTATAAACATGGCATCTCATGATACTAAATGTTACCCAATCTATTGGATCACTATATATATTTAAAATCACACCTGTCACATTCATTTGTTCCATTTGTAAGTATTTTTAATATATCATACAACATAGATTAATTAATTGTTATATTTTATTAATAGATTAGAAAGTGTGGAATATATACATATATGTCCAATATAAAATATTCTTATGTGTCTAAAGTTGAACAGCCTTGATAGTAAATTTGTATGTTATTCAATACACCCTTGATTTTGTATGAAAAATTGTGGTGAAATTCCAGTTACATATCAGCGTCACATAATATTCATAAAAATGGATTGATGAGAAAGAAAGGATTATTTCATAATTATAAAATAAAATCATTAGTATTATTAATATTGAAATACATATCCCAAGATAAATAATTGGAAATATTAGGTATAATATAATATGTACACTTGAATAAAGAAGAGAATGTGAGGATCCCTTACAAGAGTGTGTGACTCCAAATACATGGGGAGAGCATATTGAGAGATTAATTATGCCTTGACCGGTCTATATACAGTGTATGGAAGAGTATGGATGCAATTAATGGATATTTAGTGAATATAAAGTGGATTTTAGGTGGGTTTATATAAGATATAAGGGGATTTATCAATTATTTAGGTTTTGGACTCTAAATAAAAAAATAAAAAAAATCATAAACAACACCATGGTTATTGCCCATGGTTTCTAACAAATTTTAATATTTCTAGATATGTTATAATTTTAGTATTGTAACATAATAAATTAATACCTTTTATATTTATAGGTGAATCACACTATTAAAGAAATAGTTGAGAATTAATAAAATATATCAATTATTTTAGAGGATTCATAATTGAATTATCTAATTAATAAAATTAATATAAAATAACATTATATTAATGTGAAATCAAATATTTTTTCATGTTTACCATTTTGTATATTACATCAGTTTGTGGTTATTGTGAAGTCTTAAAATAGAAATTATATTTATACAGTATATAATTATTTGCCTAAAATTCATCTATCTAAGAAAATTATGAAAAATTTGTCTTTGGATAATTTCAAACAAATAATTCCAAAATAATATTTGTTTTATATAAATAATTATTTAAATATGTGATTTTAATTCTATTTTTATCAAGAAGTACTGGGTTTTATAAAAATAACAAATTTTAATCCATTATAATAATTAATTTTTACTTCATAAAATTTATATGATAATTAATATTTATAAACATTATTTAATAATTATATTTTAATGATATGTTTTTTATTTCAAAAATCCATTAATTGAGATAAAATAAGTCATTAATTCGATTTTAATATTACACAAAAATATTAGTTGTGTTATTTTATTACAAAAGAAAAATTATTTATAAACGTATAATAATATGATGAAAAATATCCATTTTTATATAAAATATTTTACATTATAATATCATTAGGTTCTTGATACAAATCCCTTTAATAAACCTCAAACTCTCTTAGGGTAAGGGGTATGAAAGTGAGACTTTAATGGGATGGTTAGGTGAAAATGGTTTGGGGCATGATTTAGATGTGTTGGATATTCTCTAGTAAATGGGTACGATCATTCTTATGTAGGATTATATGAGAATTGGATTGGTTAAAGAAAAATCCCAGTCATGTTACCTCCCTTAAAATATCTAATAAATGTGATTCATAAGTTAAAATCCTACTGTTTAAGGACATCATGTCATTTGTTTGTGTAAATAGGATTCGATAAATCCCTGTGTTTAGAAAATTAATATGATAACTATTCATTTGATATATTATTAATTCTAATTATACATAAAATTATTTTAAATCTGATAGAATATATAAATCCAAATAAGTTAATGTGTTTTCTATATCCACATTACATAATGATATTTTTCATTTAAATATAAAGGGGAATTATATTAATAATAGTTTGGGCCCTTACAATCTTTCCACTTAAGAAATATCAACCTCCAAAATTTTATTTATCAAACTAAAAATGATGAGGGTATTTTTATTTCACAAACTCATCTATTTAACACTTTTATTCCTCAAACATGAGGATTTCTCCATAGTAATTTGACAAGGTGAAGTGTCTTATTTCGTAGAAATTCATCTATATTGTCTAAGATATATGATGGTAGTTCATCATAGGAAATCGCATTCTGCAATGGTACCACCACTAGATTTATTACATTTGAGGGTTCCAGTGTATATATTCTCCAGGTTGATACATGGAATACTTCTTGAAACTGAGATATGGTAGGTTGGAGTCCATGTTGGTAGGCCAATGCTCTGAAGTGATCACAGATTAAAATGGGATGATGTACATTGGACAAAGCTTAACTTCTTCTAAAATCTCATCACATTATTACAAAGAGATATGCAGAGGAAAACCATGTCTCCCACATCATATGTTATGTATCGTCAGTGATTACCTACATATTTATTCCTTAAAATCTAATAATCCTTGATGTGATACTGAATAGTCTTAAAATTTTCCACCATTTCATCAACAATTTGAGGAAATAGAATTTCCCCCCCAACATCACCCATAAATGCATGTGTTCTTAACCCTTTTCCACAATGGGATTCATATGGATCCAATTAGATGGTTTAATGGAAACTATTGTTGTATGATAACTTGACTAGAGGTTGATATTGGTCCCATATACCTGTCAATTCCATATAACATTCACAGAAAATGTCTTCTAGTGTATGAATAGACTTCATTGATTGTCTATCAATTTGAGGATGATTGCCCTTATTGATGTTTATCTTAGTGTTTAGAGGATGTTGGATACTTTTCTAGATAACAAAGGTGAATCATGAATCTGTATCAGATAAAATAAATAGTAGTTCTCTATGTAGCGTAACCACTTCTTTAATTTATATTCGTGTTGGATGATCCTATGAGAATTTCTATCGAATTGTGATAAATATTGATATCATTGTATGTAGATCCCACAAAACAATATATCGTTGTTTCTAGTTGATGTGTTTGGAATTCTACTGAAAATTTCCATGGGTATTCATTCCCATTTCCTTGTTGTTATGGGTAATAGTTTCCCCATCCCCTTAGAATTATATCTTTCATCCTTCACCTTCCGATATACCAGCATCATTAGTGTATATTCAATGATCTACTGATTCATATAGTCCCACCAATATTTCTCTCAAAGATCTCAATATATCTTTGTGCTTCTTTGGTGAATATGGAATGTTGAACTGTTATTATCATTCAAAAATTCATTCTTTAACTTAAGATATTATGGTACTCATATTAATGACACAAATCTCACAAATCATTCATCATTAAAATTGATATTTGAGGATTTCTATTTTTTATAGTGTCCACTTTATTTTTAATTACAACATATTCCCATTAATAATCATTTATATTTTAGAAAAATAGATGGTTGAGTAATCAATTTTGAAATTACTGATGATGTTACTTTTTTATGATTCCCAAGTACATCCACTTCAAGTCTTTGAATATAAGATCCTTCTAAATTATAATTAATGAATAAATTGTTGGAAATTTTTTACATACATATTATAACACTTTATTCACTTTTCTTGGATGGTAGGAATTTGAGTAGTCATTTTCCTTGAATATATCTTACTATATTCATCAGTGCATAATCATCTCTTTCTACGTGAATATACACTTAAGGATTTTTATGATATTTATATATTTCATAGTTCTACCCAAATAGATAATGAAACCATATTTTCACATTTAGAATCATTGAATACAACTATAGATCAATTGTTTGGTAGTTATATTTCTGAACATTCAACCTCCATAATTCATTGGCTACGAATTTTTGATTTTTCATTAACACACATCCCAATCACTTATTCAAATAAATGCTAAATAATATGAAATGTTATCCACTTATTGTTAGTGTTAGCATAATTTTAGTGCTTCAACACTTTGATTCTCTCTTCAAATTCATCATTCAAAGAGAAAATAAATCCATTTATAGTTATCATTGATAAAGGGTTTTATAATGATGAAAAATATCTAACAAATCAATTATAAAACACAAGTAATCTAATGAATCTATGGATATATATCATATATGTTACCCCCGACCAGCCTTCAATTACATCTGTCTATAAAGGGTCCAAATATATCCCATTTTTTGTGATGTTATTCAATATGAATGTGACATACATCAACTGAAAATAATATTTTATGTACATTTCATAAATCATATCCTTTTATAATGTGTTTAGAACATTTCTCAGATGTTCCACATGATTCAACATGGATTTGGAGTATTTTATAAAATCATCCATAATAGCTACCATATCTTTTTTGAGGTAATAACTAAAAAATCCATTCTTCTACACCATAAATATTTCTATACCATGAATGAGTCCCAATGTAATTATTATACACTCATTGTCCATGTACCTTGTATGAAAATATGTTAAAGGGATATCCTCCTTCTTCACCATAACTGAGTAATATCCCAACCACAGTACCTCGTTGGAGACGTATTGTGCTCCTTGTAATTGGTCTAAAAAGTTATAAATATGTAGAATATGATACTTTTTCTTAATTTTGATCTTGTTTATCTGATGATAATCATTGAGAATATGAATTGACCAACCCTTCTTTGGGATGAAGATGACTGGTGTGCCCCTTGGTGAAGCATTTGTGAATATGAACCCCTTATCAATATTCTTCTATAGAAGATTATTTGACTTATCATGTTCCACAATAGAAATTCAACGTGGGGACTATCATAATGGTAACACCCTAAGTATGAGTTTGATTTACAATTCAACCCCTATGCTAAGAGGAAGACAAGGAAATTTCTCCACAAACACATCCACATATTCCCACATAATAGGCATGTCATATATGATGATTAATTTAATAAAATAAATAACATGATCTTGATATGATTATTCATAGTAAAATAATATCTATTCTTGATATGTTGGTTTTAATAATGATTTTTCCTCCTCTATGCACTTTTATATAATCAAAGGAAGATTCTCAATATAGAGAGTTATTTCCTTATCGAGGAAATTTATGTTAAATCTATAATTGTAAAGACAATTAATAACAAAAATTTTATCTAATTAATCCAAATATATTTTGAAAATGTTCATTAAAAAGTTCATCCCAAAAATATTTTATAGGGGAGGAGTTGTATAATTAGGATGCATTAAATGTTTCATTTTTTAGTTTGAATGATAGATCTACTTCATCTTTTTGTGGGGGTGTTTGATTAGGTCAAATAAAATTTGGAGATATGAATTATTTCATTAATATATAATCAATATGTGAATTCACTATTCTTGAATAAATAACTAGAATACATGTATCTAATTTGTTTTTTGGATCCACCTCAGTGGTTGTGATTGAAAAAAATCACCCTTTCTTCATTGGAGGTAGTTGGTTTTCTCTAAAAACCCTTGACTTAGATAATTTATTTTCAAAAATTACCTAGTTCCTTGTAGGGAATGTAATGAATATTTCACCGAGGGTTGACTATAACATTACTTTCCTCCATCACATTATTGGGTATCTCTTGTTGGTAATTTATAGTCATGTTTCATTCCATCCCACACAATGGGAATTTATTTGTCCCTTTTAGGAAATATATTTAAAATTTTCCTCATTTCAATCAATGTCTAAGATCACCAGGGATTTTTATAGACTATGTTTTAGCCCATGAAAAATCGTTCAACCATGAATTTAGTGGTAAAAAAAATATAGAGTCATATCTTCCAAGACTGGTGAAGTTTACCTCAAAAACACTGATATATAATTCACTATTTCTGCTGGAGGGAAATAAAATTCCTTTCCATTTTTAGACGAAGAGTGAACGGTCAATATTTACTGTAAAAAAATTTCTCTAAATCCATCCACCCCATCACATTGATATATTCCTTAGGGTTCAAATTCTTGATCAATGACCACCACCATTCAAGTTATCCATCTATAAAATAATCAATCAGTTGAACCGTCTCTTATTAAGAACAATGCTGGATTGAGAATATCTTCTCAGTAGGTTTGATCCAGTGTTCCATTATTATTGGATCAGAATATCAATGAAACTAGAAATCCATTATCACATAAAGATCTTAGTCATATGTTGTTATCTCATTGGTATTTGGGCACCCCACCTGATCCAGGATTCTATTCATAATCTTATTCATATGATATATTATCATCAAAAATCATTTGATTATGACACCAATCTAGTTGAGGATCTCATTGATGTAGTTATCACATTTATAGTTTCAATGTTTGTTTGTACAATTCCTTTTATTTCTATCAATTGGATAGAATAAATTGACAAATAGAGTCAATTATTTTTAAACTATGAAACACATAAATGTTAATGCAATGAAATTAATTAGATACCTTATAAATTACATGTATTAATTTAGGTAATGAATTTATAGAATTCAATATATGTTATCCACGATATATATCCTAACACATATTTATATAGTTATTATTTCCCTCAATAGTGATTAATAATGTGATTAAAATTATTCTAAAGAATATCCCCTTTGAGTGACAAACCATGTGTGTTGTATGGACCATTGTCTGGTACCATGTTGCGTTGAGTGAGGCCGGAGGCCCCTAGCCAAATTTGTTTCCCCTAGCTCCATCCATGAGATAACCATTCCAACATTTACTATCTAGACAATAATGTAATTAATTTATAAATTTCTTACTCTATACATTTAATAATTTTTTCTTATACTTATTATTGTCTCTAAGGATTTCTTAAGTGTTTTATAATCATCATCTCATAAATAACTACATTTTTCCATTGATTCCAACTGTAACAACCATATTATTTTTTACACAAAAATTAATGATTTATTACAAAAGATTTCGTTTAAAACAAAATATATGATCAATAAATCTAGTTTTTTGGGAAATTAGGTACATTACATATGGACATAAATCTAGAAATACATAATAATTATTGAAAACTAACATAACATGATCACAATATTCGATAAATTTTAAAGTTGTACAAGATAACCCTTGGACATCCATAATAAATGGGTGATCTATAAAACCCAATAAAGAAATAATAATGGAATAAAATGAATAAATTAATTCATGTTTATTTATATTCATACAGGAGTGATAAAAAATAATCATGAACAATGAGGCATGATATAGAAAAATAATCAGAAATTCCACATGTGAAAATAAGAATCAACTTAAAACACTATATCATAATCATTAGACAAGGATAAATGAAAAGGTTTTGTGATATAAAATTTCCCAATAATGAATCAGGTTCACTACCAATACCATCATAAAACCTCATGAGACTAAACATTACCCAATGAATTTTAGAATATATAATTCTAGGTGCACCCTTCACTTTTATTTCATTATCATGCTTATGTTTTTCACACAGATAATAAAACATAGATATATAAATCATCATAATTTATTCAATTCTCAAGGATTATAGAATAAATACATGAATATCCAATTTCAAATAAGTATAATGTATAAAGGTGAAAACACTTGAAAAGAAATGGGTAAGGTATTCAATACACAATTGTTTTAGCATGGAAAATCGTGGTGAAAATTCAAAAACATAACAAAATCACAAAAATATTTAGAAGAATGTTTTGATGAGAGAGAAATGGTTCTCTCATCATATGGAAGTGAAATGGTTAATAGTGGGGAAATGGAGATGCATTTCACAAAAATATGGAAATTTAATTATAATGCATAAGATAACAATGAGACATTAATAAATACTTGACGATGAGGATCACTTTTTGGAGTTGGTGACTCCAAATTCAAGGAATGAGCTTTTTAATTGAATTTTAATATCATGAAAACAATACTATTATTGTTTTATATTATCACAATATTAATCATTGGTGAAGAAAAAATAATAAGATAGAAATATATCCATTATTCTATATAAAATAATGTAAATACTCATATTGTTTTGTTCTTGATACATATCAAATTAATAAACTCTAAATTCACTATGATAATATTGCATTACAGTGTGACTTTCATCGGGCGGTTTTGCATATATGGTTTACGATGTGATGTCTATGAGCATGAAAATATTCTTTTAAATGGTTTTTCTCCTGCTGAAGTTGTTGTATATCATATTTTTTTTGGTCAATCGAAAATTCCATTAATGTTATCTCTATCAGAATCTCTAATAAATGAGCTTGATAGGGTATGATCAATTTGGTTTAGGACATCACTTCCATTTTATGTGTCATTTTTATTTTGAAAAAACTTTTATTTTATCTAGTCAAGTTATCACTATTAAAAATCGATATTACCACTGAAAATTAAAATAAATGGTCTTTTAAATTTGATAGAATATAATAAGACTAAAAAATTTCATGTGTTTTCTGTAACCATATTACATAATGAAACACCTTCTTTAAATACAAATATGTATTTTATTTATTATGTTTTGAGATGTTAAATGCCTAAAGATAACAGATATCTTTATTGAATCCATCTCGGTTGTTGATACTCTATTAAAGTGGGAAAAATCTGAAGGTTAGTTCTAAGTGGTCCTTTATGGGCACATAATTTTGATCCTCTTTTTAGATGGATGCACATGGGGGCATTCATTCTCATAATGGTAAACCCACCTTTTGATGAAAATTTCTATACTTTTGAATAAATATTTCCTAGAACATGGTCACTTTTTTCATGATCCTTTTTATTAATTTGACATTATTTACATTTTTAACCATTACTATATAAAATTTATGGATAGTCCAAATTATATTAATTTCACGTTTCTTGATTGTTAATTCATTTTTTTATCATAATTTGGGATAAAAATAATGAATTACCCAAGGTCCAAAAGAAATAAATTACTAAAAGTGGAGAAACTATGTGGTTATATAATGGTAAAATTATCTATAAGATGATAATATAACCCTTCATGTAGGGGGAAATCCTTGAATCAAAACTCATTTTGTGTGGAAACGGTACACCTAAACTCTATTGTGGCTCCTAAGTCCGTTTCTTCTAAAATCCATTAATTGTCCACCTCTACATTCCGAAGAGGTCCATCCTTCACATGTGCTTTTACTCCCCCATAGGGGTTTGGAATCCAACTGTGTTTGTTATATATAAACTTTGTTTTCATAATTCCTCCAATGTCATTATTCGGTTTTCATCTGAAAATGAATAATATAGATTTTGGGTGAGAAGATTGTGGGTTTTTTGTGGATGCACAATGAAGTTTTTGAAACGGTCTCCTAATTTTAATCCCAACGTTGAATTTCCTATTGTCCTTGTTTGGTTTGGTTTCCCTAGATTACCACTTCACCTCTTTATGCATATTTCCCTATTTCTAATTTCTGGTCTGATTTGATCCCTGCTGAAGTTGGACATGGAAACAAGAACACTTTCATGGCCTTCAGTTTATAGGATTTTTACTGAGATCGATGCTTCTAACCCTCTTACAAAACTAATATGGATTCAAAATGGCTACCATGGATTCTTACAAGAGGTGATTTATGAATGTTTTCTTTATTAATGTTCATATTGATTAAAAATTGTAAATTTCTCTAGTGGATGTGGTAAGACAGTCTGTCCAACTACTCGCTAGAATTGGGTTGCGAAGGGAAAGCTAAAGATGGACATAACAGCTTGCACATGAGAGTATATGAAAGTGATGTTTCATGCAAGACCCTCTGTAACTAAGAACCCCTTTGGTGTGAAAATCAAATATGTTGAAATTCCTACTGAAGATCAGTCTCAAGTCATTGTAAATGTTGAGAGTGGATCAAAACATGGTATCTTCTAGGGTTTTGTCGATGCGGTCCATGGTGTTCATAATTACACCACTAAGGAGGATGATCAGGAGATTCATCTCAATATTACACGAACAATTTCCCAGCCTAGAAAGTATCCTTGCTGGAGGCTGATTTGAAAGCTGGTCAAATTGAAGAGGACTTCTAAAAATCAAGCTCTGGAAAAGGGAAAATAAAGTTGATGCAGATGTATTCATTACTCCCAATCACAAAAAATGAGGAAACGTAAAGACTACTCACAATGGGAACAAAAAATTGTTATGAGGTCACTTGAAACTTATACAAAAAGTAAAATAATGCAACTATAACATCAAATAATTTAGTTGAGTATAGTTCAAACATCTTTGGAACTCCCAGAACTATGGTTACAGATACTCCTTCACAACTTGAGATCGATGCTTCTATTTCACCTTCAGATGATAATCTAAACGAAGACTCCGACCTGGTGGTGAAGATTGCAGACCAAGATATTGATGATGTAAATGATTATTTGTAATCTTGATTGGAAAAACGGGACAAAATGTCTTATCATAGGCTTAGAGATGGTGATTTTTCTTTTGAATCTTATCTTGATATAAAATGCCAACTGTTGAATTAGAATATGGAGTAGGAGTATAGCCAAAGTCCATGATTTTCATTGACAAATGATGCTCTCCTACTATGGCATGACTCACTGATCTTATTTCACAATCATTCACTACAAAAAATGGGTACATTAGGGGAGGTTATTTTTTAAATTATAAGGGGTTATAACCCCTTCTAATTCAATTACCGGTGGTTGTGAGGAACGACCACTAATGTGGCTGCCTACCACCTTTAGTTGCAGTTTTTAGTAAGAGATACTAAAGTCATGTTGACTTTAGCGGCGATTACATTATATGGGATTTATACCCCCTCTAATGTTTAAATAAACTCACTAGTGCAACCACAAACGCCACTAGTTTGAATGTTTTAGGGGTAGTTCAAACTGACCCTAATAATGGGGGTACTTTAGGGGTGGTTGTCAAAACAACCCCTAATGATTTTTAAAAAAATTTAATTCCACCACCCATCGTGGTTCTCTCTTCCTCTAGTTCCCACCCCTCCTCCCTCCTATTCCCACCTCTCTCGTACCATACCCATAGTCGTCCCTGCCTCCCTCATGTTCGCCACCTACCTCTGGTTCCCACCTCCCTCCTCCATTCTTCCCCTTCGTGCCTCCCTCCCGTTACTAATTCCCACCTCAGCACAACACTTCCAACCCCCATCCTCCCGCCGCACCTCCGCACCGATTCCCGGTTCCTACCTTCGCACAGGAAAAGCATCTGGTTCTGCCCCGGCAAAAAAATGGATGTGCCCGGATTTCAACCGGCACCCCTCCATGATGGATTCCGAAAGTATTTCACCTCGCACCACCACAACAAATATTTTTTGATATATATGATACACATTCTGTTATTTATATATATTCGACTATTTATTATAACAAATATTATTAGCATAATATATTTACATACATTTATAAAATAATATATAAAATATTTTCTATATTAATTTGTATATATCACCTAAATATATTACACAAGTATATATATATATATATATTATATTTTATATATATGATAAAAACTATATATTATACATAATAATATATATATGATAACAATTAAATCTATTTTTAAATTATAAAAATTATATGTTGGTTTTTAAAATACTATATATTTATTTTACGATTTATATTAAATTACATTTAAATTAAATACATTTATATTTTATATTTATGTAAATTCATTATATACTTAGATACATATTTAAATTATATATATATAAGTATTTATATAATGTATTTATATAATGTCTTTAAAAATATATTTATATAATGTCTTTCAATACATATATTTATTACGATTTATATTAATAAATATATTCATTTTTAAAAAATGTATAATATTATATAAATTAAATTATTATTATTATTACATGAAATAAAATTTATACAAATATTAATATTATATGTAATTAATATTATATTATATATAATTAATATATATATTATATATAATGAGTATTTTATGAAATAAATTTTTATATCTTATATAATTAATACTTATATTATATATAATAAATATTATATAAAATACCTTTTATAGAAAAATATACTTAATATTATATGAAATACAATTTTATATTATATAAAATTAATATTATATGAAATTCAATTTATAAAAATATGTTTATAGTGTATTTCAATACATAGATTTTTTATTATGTACATTAATATATATTATAATTTCAATAAATATACATTAATATAACATTATTTGTATAAATTCTATTTCATATAATATTAATTATATATAATATAAAGGCATAAACCCATTAGATAAAAATATTTTTATTATTATTGTAATATAATTTATGAAATGTGCAAGCTGGATTTATATGTTATATTTTATAGATAAATTATATTTACGTATATATTTATATAATATTTTTATTAAATTATATTTTAAATAATTAATATTATATAAATTACAACGTATACAAAAAAATATATATTAATTTATATAACATTATACAATTTTATTTATGTATAAAAATAAATACAAAAAAATAAAATCATCTAAATATTTTATATAATATGTTCATATAATGTTTTTAAATACATTTATATATTGTGTTTTAATTAAATATATATAATTATTATAGAAGTTTTTTTTAAATAGTGGGGGTTCACAACCCCTTCATTCTCTTAAATTAGAGGGGATTTTGAACCCCCTCAAAATTAAAGACATTAGAGGGGGATTTGATCTCCTTCTAAATTAATGGCATTAGAGGTGGTTTTTAACCCCCTCCTAATATAAATTCATTATAGGGGGTTATGAACCCCCTCTAATTTAAAAACATTTGAAGGGGTTTTGCACCCCCTCAATTTGAATATCATTAAAGGGTGTTTTGGACGCCCTGTAATATAAGAAATAATCGGGGGTTAAATCCCAAACAATTTAAGACATTAGAGAGGATTTTTTACTCCCTCTAATTTAAGATATTATAGGGGGTTTTGAACCCCCACTAAATTCCAACTAGATATTAATAAAATAATCATAAAAAATTTAGAGGGGGTTCAAAACCGCTTCTAATTAAAGAAATTATGGGTCTCTATAACCCCCTCTAAATTATATAATTAGAGAGGGTTGTACATAATCCATCTCTAATTTTTAATGAAATCGAATTTAGAGGGGGTTCATAACCCCCTCTAATGTTACAAAAAATGAATTTAGAGGTGGTTGTGCATAACCCCCTCTAAATAACACCCTCTAATGTACTGTTTTTATTGTAGTGATTCATACATGTCCCCTACCGTGGAGCTTTCATGGACTAGAAACACTTGTTTCATGATGTGTTTGAGATTATTTGTTATATCTACATGTTCTGCTCTCACGTTTGGGTTGGTGTAAACTCTTTACACCCCGAGTGTATATTGTAATACTTTTGTTTTAATAAATTTATTTGGGGGATGAATTTTGTTTCCAATTCATGTCTCTATTTCAGTTAAAAAACCATCCATAAAAATATTAAGTAAATTAATTTTCATTAAATTTAGCTATAGATAAATCAAATTATCGGATGAAAAATGGAGGGTACCCATTTAAAAATAATTGGCTTGTATTGTAGAATATAATAGTATACTGATAAAACATATAGCATAAATGTTTCTTCATTTAACATATTTTCGATAAATTACACATTGATATATGTTATTTATTATGACTATAATGATTTTAATGCATGTTATGTAGTCAATTTGTTTTTACCATACATAGTTTGTAGTTCTGAATAGTATGAAGAAAATAATTAAGAACCTAATATCTATATATAACTTATCAAAAAATGTTCATTTTTAATAATTTACACATGAACTTTTTTATCATGTTTTAATGGAATAATTCCTTAACATAACACTCTACAAAAGTAAATAAGATACATTGTGAGTAAAAGATTTATTTTATATATTTTCACTAAATATTCACAGCACACTCCTATATATTTGGCATGTATATATGACATATATCATTATGTGGTACTAAACATGTATCAGATATAAATTCTTTGTGAACTCCTAGTTTTATGGGTTTTAGTCAGACATGTAATTTATTAATCGCCTAATGTATATTATAGTGTATATTCTTTAACACAAGAACTCATAGACTACAAAATGTGTAAGAAATATTAATGTACTATAATTCGAGAAGAAATATACTTGGATGGATTAGACATCATAAGTTTTGTATTAATATATTAAGCATTTATTTATACCATATGACTACCTTGATCATTTATTACACACAAAACATAATTTATTACATAAAATATTTACTTAATACAACATGGAATATTGAGTGGTATAGTGTCTTTGGGGCTTAGAAGCATTACATAAAAACTTGAAACATAAAACACAACATCTTTATTGGAAACTTCTTTTGCATGACCATCGTACTTTGCATTGCATGGGATAACCTGAGGACATGCATTAGAAAAGGGTGAGCTATAAATCCCAGTAAGGGAATAAATATGGGATAACATGAGGAATAAAATAAATGTTTGAAAATAGGTATATCAATGGAGAACAATTGAATCGTAAACATAAGTGCATGACAAAGCATGATAATCATAACACAAAAATGTGGAAACAACACTTAACATGAAATTAGCATGATCTAGGGATCATTGCACATGTAACATGACTAAATCCACATTGTACGTGAATAACGAGTAAAAACACGTAGCACATGAATTAAAAAGAGTAAAAACCTATTGTACAAGACGTATCATGATAATATTCTTTACCCAATGCATTGGAGCGCTATAAGGGTGAACCCTACTTAAACATTTCATTTCCTGCATAAGTGTGCCTCGTGGATAATATAACATGGATTCTAAAAACATAATCATTTATTCCATGATAAAGGAAGGTGGAATTCATACATGAAACATTATAATAAATAATTAAATGTGCATAAAGGTGAATTCTCTTGAAATAAAAATTGGAATGGTATTCAGTACACAATGACATTGGATTGGAAAATATGTGCAATTTCGGTAACGTTACGGCGTGATGCAAGATTCCATAAAAATTGTTGATGAGAGATAAAAGGGTGTATCACCATTTTTACATGAAATGGATAGTAATTTTTTCATATAGTTATATGTCCCAACAATTGTAATGGAATTTAGATTCATGATACAAAATAATTTCTTAAATGTAAAAGAGATGATAGAAATTCCTTTCGGAATTTTTGGAATAGAAACAGGTGTACATGGGAGGAATTTAATGTTATATAAAGGGGTATCCCATAACTAAAACATTAAGAGAAAAGTATGGGGGAGGTGTGAAACCATACCCCAACCTTTATAATTGAAATTTATAGGACATGACAATTTAAAGAATATTGGACAAAAATGAGAATGGAAGAAAACACCTTACTTGGAAGTGTGCATTCAAAGGCTTGAGCGATGCTTGAGAGAGGATTATTTGGAGCTTAGGACACCTTGGGAGGATTATAGATAGATTAGGTTAGAGGTTGGACGAACACCAAATGCTTTGAGTGAGGAGGAAGTGGGAGCTTGGGTGGGTTTATATAGGAAAGGTGAGTGAATTCTTTATTATTTAGGTTTGGGACCCTCACATTAAACTAATCCAAACCACAAACTCGCCCATGCTTTTTTCCCATGGTTTTTGGGAAAGATAAGGGAAAAAAACTATTTCATAAGTCCAAAGTCCCATCCTCTTAAAATAATGTGGTTTCTTATATGGAGGTGATTCACACTCCCAAGGAAAACAATTTAAAAGGAACAGATGTTTCATAAGTATTGAAGGGTCCATTAATGATTTGTAAAAGAAATCAAACAAACCCCAAAACACAATATTTTAATTTTAAAACATATATTGGCCAAACATAATGCTTGTATTATTTTATTACATCACTATTGGGTCATTAAGATGTCATAAAACACATTTGATATTTAAACGGTATTTAATATTTATCCAAAAATTTGACCATCTTAGAAAAATATGAAAACCTGACCATTGGATAATTTTGATTTCCTGATACTAGAAATAATATTTATTTTATCTAACTAATTTATTAAATATGTAAATTTTCACTTTTAAATTGGAAACCAATATTTATTGAAAATTCAAGGGGTTTTGACAGAAATGGCTTTCAAACCTTAATAAAAATTTCATTTGTATTCATAAAATAAAAAAATAATTTATATTTAATAAAAAATAATTTAATAATAATAATAATATTTTATTAAAATATTATTTCATTATAAAATAAATTAATTAATAAAATTATATTTCTTAGTTGAACTTTAACTAAAAATAACTTTTGAGCTTTAAAAACTATTTACAAGGTAACAATAATAAATTGAAAGTATATTATTTATTATATAAAAATATAATTTACATAACCATAATGCTAAGGTCTTGTTACATAACTCCTTATAAAACCCGTATAACACTGAAGAGTAAGGTGTGGGGTGGTGATAGACTCTAGGGGTAGCTCATATAACATTGCACTGGTGGTAATCTCTATTAACTTCCATTTCTCTCGTAGGAAGTCCCGCTCGAGCATAACATATTCAAGCTCCACTTGGGCTTGGTCAAGAGATAAGCCCAATGACGCCATCTCCTTTCCAAGATCTAACAAATTGGCATCGTATGCGGAACATCTACTGGATTTTTCCATCGCTTCCATTATCTGAGTAAATTTTATTTGTTAAAGCCCTATATTTATACTAATCATGTGATCACTTTTCAACAACTATATTATAAATGATCAAAATTCATAACACAAAACCAAAGAATTTAACATTTTGTATAAAAATTTTACATAATGATACATTTAATTAGATCAGGAGGTATTCCAATTAATTAATGTTTGGGTCATTACAATTTTCCCCCTTAAAAAATTATTCCCAGGAAATTTTTTTTCCCACACTAAAACAGATGTGGGTAACTCTACTTCATCATTTCCTCTAATTCCAACATTCCTTATCAAACTCGTGGTTTCTCCACAACACGTTGATGAGGGGCATTGTCATATTTCGTATAATAATTTCTCTACGATCTAAGATCTTCACTAGTATCTTCTCATAAGAAAGATCATACTCTAAATATACCCTTTCTGAAGAGAGTACATGTGAAGGGTCTGGTATGTACTTCACTAAGAGGTATACATGAAAGACATCATGTAATTTGGCCATGTTAGGTGGGTGTTCTGGTCGATAGGCCACAACCATGTCACGGTCAGGAATCTAGAAGGGGCCGATGTACCTTGGACCAAACTTCCCTTTATTTCCAAACCTCATGAACTTATTCCAAAGAGATATGCGTCAAAATACCATGTCTCTAACTTTAAACTGATGGTCTCATCGATGGTTATCTGCATCAATCTTCTATTGACTCTGGGCTTCCTTGATATGCTACTGAATGGTTTTCACCTTCTTCAACATTTCTTCGACCATTTCGGGTCCAAGAAGCTTACGCTCACTGACCTCATCTAAACACATTGGTGTTCTACACCATTTCCCATAAAGGTATTTATATTGTGTCATTTGGATGCTCAAGTGGAAAATGATATTATAACAGAACTCAAACAGAGGAAGATGTCGATCACATCATCCTATAAAGTCCATTGAGCACACTCTCAAAATGTAATCGATTTTTTGGATAGCCTGCTTGGATTGGAAATCTATTTGAGGATGATAGGCCGTATTTATGTTGAGTTTAGTATACTGACCAGGTTGAAGACTCTTCCAGAACGTAGAGGTGAATCATGGATCTTGATCGGACACCATAGATAGTGGTACTACCTGAAGCCTTACAACTTCTCTAATATTTATCTCTACCAGTTGATCCAATGATAAATCCTTACGAATAGCAATGAAGTGTGTAGCCTTTATACGACAATCCAAAACAACCAATATTGCACTGTTGCCTTTGGATGTTTTCAGAAGTCCGGTGATAATTTACATGGTGATTTTCACCCATTTCCATTCTGGTATTGTCAATGGTTGCATGATCCCCATGGAATTCTTCCTCTCTGCCTTCACTTGCTGACACTCAAGATACTTTGATGTATATTCAGTGTTCTTATTCTACATATTATCCCACCAATAATTCCCTCAGATATCTCGATACATCTTTGTGTTTCCTGGGTGAATAGATAAATTTAAACTATGTACATCATCCAAAACTTCCTTCTTCAGATTCGGACTTGATAGAACACATATTCTTTTCCCAAATCTCAAAATTCTTTCATCAATAAAATTAATCTCCAAGGATTTATCAATTCAAATAGCTTCCACTTTTTCCTTAATTCCCACATATCATTTTATATCATCTTCTATCCTTTCCAAAAGTGACAGTTGAGCAATACTTTTTAAATGATTTATGATTTTCCTTTCTTTATGATTCCTATGTCCATCTTCATCAAATATAAGAATATTGGATCCTTTTCAATTCTCCTCAATGATAGATTCATTGGGTCCTCTCTACATAGGGCATATGCAACCTTTTTTGCTTTCCTAGGGTGGTAATGGATTGAGTATTCATATTCGTTGATCAGATATAACCATCTTCATTGGTGCATGTTAAACCCTTTCTATGTGAATATATACTTGAGGGTTTTGTGGTCCATATATATTTCACACTTCTCCCCAAAAATATAATGTCTCCAAATTTTAAAACTGATGATCACTGCATAAAACTCGATGTCTCGTGTTGGATAGTTAAGTTCATGATATTTTAATTTCCTTGAAGCATAGGAAATTACTTTGTTATTTTGTATCAACATACATTATAGTCCCTTCTATGAAGCATCACTGAATACTAAAAAAAGTTATCCACTTGTGGATAATGTGAGAACAGTCATAATGATCAGCCTCCTTTTCAAATCCTTGAATATTTCTATACATTCATCACTCCAAGAAAACGTTACTCTCTTTCGTGTTAGCTTGGTAAAAGGGTTGGGCAATTGTGAGAAATTTCTTACAAATCCCGGATAATATCATGCTAACCACAAGAAGCTACGGATATCCGTTACTGATATTGGCCTCAGTTATCCCTCAATTTCATCTGTTTTGGAGGGATCCATAGATATCCCTTTGCTTGTGATGATATAGCCCAAGAATGATACCTCCATCAACTAGAACTCACACTTGCTATACTTTTCAATGGACTTCTCATTCCTCAAGGTCACTAGTACAGTTCTTAGATGCTCCTCATGATCATCCTTGGTTTTGGAGTATATCATAATATCATCTATAAATAATACAAAAAAATTGTTTAGGTAATCCATAAAAACTTTATTCATCATTTTCATGAAGATTTATGGAGCAATATTGAGTCTGAAAGGCATTACTATGAATTCTTAGTGCCCATATCTTATACAAAAATTAGTCTTGGGATATCTTCCGTATTCACCTTTACATGATAATATCCTGACCGAAAATACCCCTTGGAGATGTATTGGGTTCCACACAGCTGATCGAACAAGTAATCAATTCGTGGGAGAGGTTACATCATCTTTATCATTCCTTTGTTGAGCTCATGATAATCGATGAAAAGGTGAATTGACCCATGCTTCGTCATGACGAAGAAGACCGGTGCACCCCATGGTCAAAAACATGGGTGTATAAACCCTTTTTACAGATTCTCCTATAGTTTTTCTTATGATCCTGAAGCTCTAAATCAACCATTCTATATAGTGTCTTGGATATTGGAAATTCCCCAGGTATAAGTTCAATTGAGAGATAATCATATCTTCTAGGAGGACGATGAAACAATTCCTCGGGAAACACTTTAGTGAATTAACTCACAATAGGCATGCCCTCTAAGATGGTTTCCTCCTCAGACTCAATCATCTAAACCAGATACATGTTCTCATAGGGAATTAATATCCATGCTTGAGATGATGGAGGTAAAAAATATTCATCTTCCTCCTTTCACTTGTAATGAATCGGGGGTTGATTCTCCACATGGAGAGTGATTTCCCTCTAATGGAAATTTATATTGTCCCTATATATGGAATGTTAATCCATGCCCAAAATTGCGTCAAATTCCACCAGAAAGAGTATGACAAGGTTCGACAGGAAGTTTAATCCACATATTATGATAGGAAAGGAGTTATATTCCTAGGATGCAATGATTGCCCCATTTTTCGTACTCACCTACATCTTCACTTCCATGATTTGTGGTGGTGCTATGATTGTTTTACTAAATATTTGAGATATAATAGAATTTGTATAACATCAATCAAAAAATATGTTCGCTATTACTGAATGAATAACTAGTGTAGCTGTCACCACTTCGTTTTCGGAGATCAAATCGACAGTAGTGGTGGAAAAATCTCACCCTTGGTACCTTGGAGGATTTTGGTTGACTCTTAAAACTCTTTTCTTATTGCATTGATTTTCAAGGTGCCCTGGTTATTTTCAATTGTAACAATGAACAATGTGTTGAGAGTAGAATGGAGAATTCTTCTCCACTATCACAGCCGCATGTTTTTCTTGCCAACAATTAATAGTTCGATGCCCTTATCTTCTACACCGAAAGCATTTCCTCATACCCTTGAAAAAATTTCTAAGGTTCTTCTTTCCACACATTTGGAAAGTGGGGTACTGTATCTTTTTAGCATCGTTGGATTTATCCATTGGACCACCAGCATTGAATTCCACCTTACGGTTCTTATCCCAATGATACCCCTGAGATACTCTGATCTCCATTTCAACCATGAGGGAACATCAGACAATTTCCTCATTTCTATTTAAGTCATGGATTGCTAGTGCTTTCCATAGTCTAGGTTTCAGCATAACAAAGACGTGGTCAACCTTGTATTCAGAAGTAATGAAACTGTCGGATGCATATCATGCAAGCCTTGTGATGTTTGCCTCATACACTCCAACATATTTTTTTCCGTTTTTATGGAGGGCAAGGAAGTCCATTTCCATTTTAAGATGGAGGGTGCATCTAAAATATTTATCAAAAAAAACCTTCCAGAAGATCATCCATTCCAATCCCTCGATATCCTCCTCATGCTTAGTATTTTTTATCGACATCCAACATTGATCAGCTTCACCCTCCATACGATAAGCAGCCAGGAGAACCTTCTCTTGATAAGATCATTGATGGATTGAGAAGACCTTTTCAATGGAGTTGATCTATGGTTCAGTGATTGAGGGATCATATGATCCATTTAAAGTAGGAGGCCTTTGTATCATAAATCCCTCGATAGAGACTTATTATTTCGTGGGGGGGAGGGGGTTGAACATTCCTCTTAACCCATGTTTTTATTCAAGCATGAGGTAGATATAATATAAGTGTGACAACGTTTTCAATTCCTCCTCTCAGTGGATTGGGCATCTCATTAGTATATTCATCACATTGATCATCACATCTATTGATAGTCCAATTCCTCCTATTACCGGCCATTGAATGGAATAAAAAGAATGTTAGGGGTAAAAAATAAAGTTTAATACAAGGAAAAAACTGTTGACTTATAAATAACAGTTATTTCCTTGACATATGAATATATTTTCATCAGTCTATGTTATCCATGATATAATTTCTACCATATATTCATAGGGAATTTTTTATTCCCTTAACAATGTTTCATACTAAGCTTGTGAATTTACCAAAGCTTATCAACCAATAGTGTCTTAGCCAAGAGTATAGCAAGGCCCGTTGTCATGCACCAATTCCCGTTCGAGTCTAGCTGAAAGTGTATTTTATAGGTTTTACCCCTAGGATACATTTGTTCCAGAGCCGCCTCTGCCTGCTCGTATCCAGATAGGGATGTATTTACATGATAAACTAGTTACTCAATACTCAACAAAACATATTTATGTTTTTATTATACTTGTTTTTTTCTCGATAGAATTACTAGGGTTTTCTAATCTTAATACCAATAATAACTAAACTTCCTTATGATACCAACTATTACAACCCTTATTTTTTGTTACACACATAACGTAATTTAATATATAAAATAATAACATGATACAACATTTAGGATCAAGAGGCCTATTGTATTTGGGTCTTAGGAACATTACATAACAACTTGAAAAATAAACACAACATCTTTATTGGAAACATCTTTTACATGACCTTCATACTTTTCATTGCATGGGATAACCTGAGAGAATGCATATGAAAAGGGTGATCTAAAATGCCTAGTAAGGGAATAAATATTGGATAACATGAAGAATAAAAAAAATGTTAGTAAGTATAAATATCAATTGATCATAATAGAAGAATATTCATAAAGTCATGATAAAGCATGATAATATTAACATGGATTTGTGGAAACAACACATAACAAGGAATTAGCATGAGCAAAATCTCATTGGAAATGCATCATGAGTAAATCATCATTGCACAATAAGCATGAGTAAAACCCATTGAACATGAATTATCATGAGTAAACACCCATTTCAAATGATTTATCACGATATTATACTTTACCCAATGCATTGGAGCACTATAAAGGCGCACGTTCTTAAACATTTCATTTCATGCATAAGTGTGCCACATAGATCATATAACATAAATTCATAAAACATAATAATTTATTCAAGGATAAATGAATGTGGAATTTATACATGAAACATTATAATCAATATGTAAATGTGGATAATGTTGAATACCCTTAATAGAGAAATGGGCATGGTATTAACTACACAATGGCATTGGCTTAGAAAATCGGCGCAATTTCGACAACGTAACGGCGTGATGTAAGAATTCATAAAAATGGTTGATGGGAGGGAAATGGGTTTATAATCACATTTACATGAAATTTATATTAATTGGTTCATATAGATACATGTCATAGCAATGGTAATAGAATTTAGAGCTAGTATACAAAAGAATTGATTGAATGTAAAAGCAGAGAGCGAAATTTCTTTCAAAAGTTCCAGCATATTAACAGTTGTAATTGGGAGGAATTTAATGAAAGAAGAAGGGGTATCCCATTATTCAATCATAAATAATGTAGTATGGGGGAGGTTCAGAAACATAACGCAACATTTATAATTTAAATTTAAATATAATAACAATATAAAAAATATTGGACAAAAATGGGAAAGGAATAAAAACCCTTACCTGGAAGTGTGCTTCTAATGGCTTGAGAGAGGCGTGAGAGAGGATTCTTGGGAGAATGGGGCACCATGAGAGGATTCTAGATAGAGTATGGAAGCGGTTGGATGAACACCAAAGGCTTTTAGTGAGGAGTAAGTTGGATCATGGGTGGTTTTATATAGGAAAGGTGAAAGAATTCTGCATTATTTATGTTTGGGACCCTAACATTTAACTAATCCAAACTACAAACCAGACCATGGTTTTTGCCCATTGTTTTTGGAAAAGGGATGTGAAAAAAAATATTTTATAAGGGTGAAGTCCAAAATTCTTAAAATAGTGGTGTTTCTTATGTGGAGGTGAGTCACACTCCCAAGGAAAACAATTTTAAATGATAAGATGTTTAATAAGTCTTAGGGTCCATTAATGCTTTGTAAATTAAGTCAAACAAAACCAAAACCACATTATTTTAATTTTAAAAAATATATTGGCCGATCATAAAGCTTATATTATTTTATTACATCACTATTTTGTCATTATTATTTCATTAAACACATTATATATTTAAACATTATTTAATTTTTACCTAAAAATTTGACTGTCTCAGAAAATTATGAAAAATTCACCGTTGAATAATTTCGACGTCCTTATTCTAGAAATAATATTTATTTTTTTATAATTAATTTTATACATATACTAATTTTCTCATTTAAAATAAAAACCTACATTTATAAAAAAATCACGGGTTTTAACAAAAATGGCTTTTGAAACATAAGAAAAATTACAGTTTCATTAATAAAATCATACGATCATTTATATTTAATACAAATTAATTTAATAATAATAATATTATTATTTTATTAAAATATTATTTAATTCAAAAATCCATTAATTCATCAAAATATATTTCTTAGTTGAACTTTAACCAAAAAAACTATTTGAGCTTTAAAAACTATTTACAAGGTAGCAACAATAAAATGAAAGTATATTAATAATTATATACAATAATAATGTTCATAACCATAGTTTTATGGTCTTGTTACATAACCCCTTATAACACCCACAGAAGTCCGAATAGTATGTTGTGCGATAGTGACCGACAATTGGGGTGGCACTGATAACATCGCTCGGGTGGTGATCTCTATCAACTTCCATTTGTCTCATAGGCGATCCTGCTCAAGCTTAACATATTCAAGATTGGAATTGGCTTGGTCAAGAGAGAATCCCAATGTTTCCACCTCCATTCCAAGCTCTAAAAAATGGGCTTCATATGGGGAACATCTACTGGATGAGGCCATCACTTCCTTTTTCTGTGTAAATTCGATTTGTTAAAGCCCTATATTTATACTAATCATGTGATCACTGTTCAACGACTATATTAGCAATGGTAATAATACGTAACATAAAACCAAATAAGATGATATTTTGTATAAAAATTTTACATAAATATATATCTAATTAGATCAAGCGGGATCTCCATTAATGAATGTTTGGGTTGTCACATACCAACACACCCCAAACATATCTGGGTTCATCATGTTCCTGTGTACACAAGTACACATCACCTATCATCAACATACACATCATGTAATAATTTTATACCTATTTATAATCCTTTTAACCATTTAATTATTATTAGGATGTTCTAGATATTTAAATAATCTGTTTTTGATTATATCGGAGATAATGAAGCCAAAGTATATTTGATCTCATAATTTCATGTTATTTAATAAATAAAAAATTAAATACTAAAATTAAATTTATATATTAAATGAAGGATTGATATATAATTATTAATTGATATTTGATAAATAGAATATCTCATGAGGGTTCTGGGTAAATATGTAAGCAGCTGGGCCCATTAAAAATTGTTGAAATTCCATAACTTATTCATATTTCTCCTTAGATCTAGATAAATAGATACTCCAGAATCCTAAACACATTATCAAAAAATATAATTAATAATTAATTTATTTAAAATAATAATTACCTAATATTGGAATTATACCTCCATTTTTTATTTGTAAGACCACTCCATTCCATTCTATATTTATTGTGATAAGTTTCATGTGGTAGAATCTATGATGTGGTGATACAAATGTACTCCAAAAACTATTGGATTATTCTATAGAAATATTGGTGTTCTAGTTCAAAAATTATTTCACTTATTTAAAATTACCTTACACCAAATACTGATAGCCATGGTTAAATTATTATATATGTATAAAATACCAGAACTTACATCCCAAAAGAATGAATTCTTTATTAATCTAGGTAAACTAAATAATGAATTGAAATTCGTATTTCATTTCAATATATAAAATAAAACAATTATTTATTTTATAGTTCCATCATCCACCATTTGTGTAACAATTCTTATTAAATCCAAAACAATTCCTTGTATCTAGGGTAAATGCAAATCCTAATAAAGGTGTCAGCTTATGTTCTTAGTATGAGTTTAAATAGATAATAACATTTAATAAATAGGAAAAAAATATTATGGAAAAGAAATTTAAAAAACATTTCATTAAATAAATAACATGAGCATAATTTGGAATGATTAAAATATGATCAAATAATTACTTATAAATAACCACATGAGGAAGAAAATTATCCATGTATACTTTACTTGTGACATAGTCACATGGAATATCAATAACTAATCTCATAATGGTTTAATTCCTAATTCTGAACATTGGAAAATTATTTTCAACACATAGTGCCTAGAATCTAATACAGTTAAGTCTTTGATCCCCAAATCATTCATTATCATGTCATTGTATAAAAAATATACTGAATGGGTATGGCCTTAGAAAAAACATATTATATTATGTCTCGTTAGACATATTGATACATAAAGGGGCCATATAGAGCCACACCGATCACATACTAAGTCCAATGAAATATCATAACAATAGGGTGAAAAAAAACAATATAAAAGTTTATATTAAAAAATATTATTCGAATATTGAATAGTTTAACGATAAACCATGAATGGTATCAAAACATAACATCCACAGTCTAAATTATAATTAAAGATACGATACAATACAGTAAATGATATTATAATATATCAATCTAAATAAAGAATATTATTAAATAATTTGTTTTGACATAGATAAAAAATCTATAATGAAATTATTGAGAAATTATTTATTAAAATACCCCTTTTCACTTTGGAAATCATTTTTTTAAATTCCAAATAAATATAAAAGAAAACATTTTCTTTAAAATTAGTTAATAAGACATTAAAATTATTCTATAAATAATTAAGGCATCATTATAATGGAAAAATGCCAAGAATCCATATATGTTAAAAAATAAATCTATATTTTTTCTAGAAAAGTATCAATGATTTCTTTTTAGAAAATTGAAATTATACCATTTAATGAATTTTATAAATTTAAAAAGTAGTGTAAAAATAAAATTAAATAATTAATGGATAATAATAAAAAAATTATTCATAAACATGTTTAGAAAACATGTACATGTATTAAAATATTCTCTAGTATAGACTTAATCATAAACAATCCTAAATAATAATGATATTATAATATAATCATTTCCTTGAACATTCCATTTATTGAACGATGTTAATCCTTCTATATAACATTTTAAATAATGTTATTAATATATTCTGAAACCATATCTATATTATGTTATAATATATTATCCTATTATATCAATTTGTTAGTAATATTTTGTTATTTTATTTTTTATTTGATAACTGTTTCATTTTCCAAGGCATGTTTTGTCTTGTATGTCTGATTTATTATGCATAGAATATATTGAATTCAAATCTAGAATTGTATTAGGTTTGTTTATATAATATTTAATAATTATATTCATATTTATAATCATTCTCATAATGGATCGAACCTCCCCATTCCCTAACTTTTTGAAAATATAGTGTTTTAGTAGTTTTTTGAGTTTGTGGTTTTTTATACATTCGATTTAATTTATCAACATCAAATGTCTGTCTGTACTATTAACAAATGCATTTAGATGTATTAGAAATGTTAGCAGTATTATGGGGTCGTTGTTTGTTTTTATTTTAAAACCATAGGTTGGGCTCAACTATTTCCTACTATATATGTATACAAGTATTTTAATTGTTTTTTATACGCATCCCACCCAAGTTGAGAACTATATTCTAAACACCACCATTTTCATAGGGGAGGGTGTCTTTCCCAAACATCACAGGGGGTGGATGGATGGACACCCTCTCTTCCCTACTCCAACTTCTAGGAGTTGTTAGTTGAAAATTCTACAAGTAGGTTTTTTTGTGAGGCCCATGTGTGTGCGAGCGAGTTGTACATTCCCAGGTGCTTTCGTGATGAGATGATTTGTGTTTTCAATGGTGTCTTTGGGATGAGATGCATTCTATTTTTTGAAGAATTCTCAGGATGTGAAGTGGTATGTTACCTAGGTGTATATTATTGGGATGTGATGTGATATGTGGCCAAGGTGTCTAGGGGTGGGATGTGGTTCTGAGGCCCATTTGTGTGCAGTCATGATGTGATGAGCTTCATTTTCCCAGGTGATGGGACTATTTTTGAGGCCTAGCTGCATGCGGTCGGGTTGTGAGATGGTTCTCTTGGAAGATGTGGGAGGTCTAAGACATTGTCCATTATTTTGTGAGAGTGTATAATGAATGTGAAGGTTATGTGGTTTACCCTATCATCTTTGTTCATTCTCTAATACCTTACCTGACTTGCATTATTTGGTGAGAATTCCTTGATGTGGTTGGGGTGGCTAGTATTCCTTTTAGGGGATGTTAGTTTATATTGTTTCCTCAAAAGATCATTAGTATTCTTAACTCACTGGTTCATGAGAGACTATGGGGTTTCCTACTGAGTATATGTGTATACTCACACTAGGTTTTTTGGTTGTTATAGGTGTTTTAAGTGTAGTGTGATCCTTTAGAGATATCTCACAGAGTGGTTGTTCAACCCCCTCTTTCTTCTAGGCATGGTTTTGGATTCTTGAGGATGATAATAGTTTCATAGGCATCTGATATAATTTTACGGAACTCCCAGGTCCAGTAATTTATGAATATATGGTGTTTGAGGTGTTCTAGACAGAAATTCTTACTCATTTCAAGAGTATGTAAAAAATCCAATTTTTTCAATAGTAGGTCATCTAATGTTGTGTCGGACCTATGAGTTTCAATGGTGACTCATGTCGGTAGCTCTCTATTGTAGGTCATGATAGTGTGTCACGAAAGTGACTCTCAATGATGAGTCATAATAGTAAATCACATATGTAGGTCACCAGTAGTGAGTTGTAAAAGTTGGTGGTGACGGTAGGTCAGGGTAGTGAGCCGCGATGGTGACTCATCCATTGGTAGAATGAAATGGTGAGCCAACACTGTTGATTTAGAATGTTGACTTGCACTGGTGAATCGTATAGATAGCTCACTAAATAATTAATCATCCACACAGGACTCATTCTCAACTGTTTATTAAAAATTAAAAATTTCTCAAGTTTTACAGTTTACTACAGTTTCACCACTTTAATGTTTTATTTGACATAAAATGATTTAAATACCATATTTAATGGCTTTCGGTCCATTTAAAAGAATATATATTTTTTATACATACCTGACGCTTCCTCTGACTATTAAACAGTGTGGCTATCATTGAGATATCTCTTTAATAGATTTGGAAAACCATTTTCCCACTGATATAGGATTTGGCCTTTCTAAAGCTAAGATCATTTCTCCCTTGTACAGTTTCGTTTTCTTTTGATACCAAATATAATTAGAACCTATCTTCCTGTAGGATTCATGTGTTCGTGGTGTAATATTTTGTTTTCATTACCAATGGGGTTTTGATTGCTGATTGCACACCCTCGTTTTTGTGCAATGAGGATGTGTTTATAGTCTTCTCTTAAAATTAGGGATTACATCATCTTTATTTTAATTTTGTATAATGCATTTTGGGTGTATGAATATCTCCCAAATAAATATAACATAAAACCAAATAAATAAATATAATATAATCTTTTCAAATATCAACATATGATGTTGTGGAAACAAACTTATGCTCTTATTTGTTATCATTTGATATTATAATCTGTATGCGCTCTGTGAATTTTGAAAATCATGGTCATATGTGGTATTCATGTGCGCACCTATCATGTCTTCAAAATAATTATTTTTTTGCCTCTGTTGAATGATCTAATATATGGGAAATTTTTTAACCACATGATTTCTTTTAATTAAATTGATGCCACTATGATCTTATTATATCATCCCTGGTAAATAAAGAATATTACATTTTCATATTTATTAATTTTTGAATTAAATATTAATTTTACTTTAAAAAGGGTTTCTATGTTTGATAGCATACCTGAAACACAACAACGAGTTTCATTGAAATATTACGTGGAATACTAAAAATATAATATTATTATTTTAAACGGTAATTAACTCATAGTCGTTGTATTTGTTGGAATGAATAAAACTAACTGAAATATCATTATACATGATTGTTAAATGTAATTACATTATCCAATAATAATTTATAGGCTTAAAATGTGAATGAATCTAATTTTAAGCATAATGTACATTAAAAGGCCAATTTACCGCCTTTTAATGGAGCACCCTTTTTAAATATAGTTTTGGTAACTTTAATACATTCTATATGACCAAATAAAATCCTTCTTTTCAAAGGGTACATCAAAATTTACTTCGTGTAAATTTTTGGAATTTTTCGGATAAAGTTCATTTTTAATGAATAGTGAAAAATATTGTATTTTAATTCAAAAGTGCCTTTTAATATATTTTATTTATATGGTCAGATTATGTTTTTAATTTGTTTTAAAGTTAAATTAAAATATATCTTTACCATTAAATCCAATGGTGGTCATTGGAATCAATTTCACATTGAAATTGGACATAAACAAGTATCATGATTTTGATAGTTTTTGTTTCTTAAAAACACGCTATTTGTTTTGATAACGAGAATTAATTTTAAAATAAACTAATTTCACATATATTTTTTGAATTTTTCAAAATAGAAATCAATTTTGAATTCAGAATATCAAATATATCATAGGCATAATTTTTTCTATTTTTCTGAAAAACATCAATTTCTGATGAATAGGGAAACAACTTAGTGGTAGTTAAAACACTGACTTATTCATTTAAATGAAATTTTACCACTTCTTTGAATTGAATTTAAAAAATACGACATACATGGTTGTTATCAAGAAGTTAAAAGTGGTTCATTATGATTAATATAATTTTTAGTGAATATTAACTTTTGACTTTTATTTACCGCAGATAAAGGTAAATAGGTTAATTCAAGTTAAAAACAATATTATAATAATTCAAAATTACCTTAAAAATTTTCCAAACCTTATTTGTTGAGTCATTAACGACCATGGGAATCTTTGGGTCGATTTTGGGACCCCATTGAGCAACATGGGAGTGAAAATGACAATCAAAATTAATTAATTTAATGAGAAGACAAAAGTTAGATTAACAAAACTCTTTTAGTATATAATTTTTATATTGTGTTATATAAGTCCTATTTTCGTCTACAAATATTCTTTGGAAATATAAAAAGATACCCTACATCATGGTATTTGTTTTATAATTTTTAGGAATCAAATAAATTAAATTATTTATGACACAATAATGATGCAGTATTTACCTCATTAATAAATGATTTAAATAAATAAGATTATAATGATTAAATTATTAACCAAAACATGTCCAATTTTGATTGGATGATTTTATTTAGAATATGAGTCATATTATATTCGACCTTAATGATTTTTTGATCATTATAAACCTAATATATTTATATAATAAAATATTAGTTTCAAACTTTCCTAAGGAGCCCCTCCTACCCCTCATAAAAGGAGACCACTTCTATCCATTTCCTCACACCTCTCAAGCCATTGGGATCGACCAAAATCTGCCCAATTACACTCCCTACATCCATATACTCCTCCAAGAAGCCTTAACTTAGGTATAAGGCACATCAATAAGTCATTTGTTTCAAACCAAAGAGAGACACCCAAATTAAGGGTAACAGTTTCTCTTAAATTGTTTTCTTTTATTTTAATTCTGCAACCAAAAAAACCTTTTTATTTACATTATTTTGTAACAACACCAGTATACAATATATAATAATATTTTTTCAGGAGAATTATTCTATCTACACTTACACCAACTCCATATAATTGATAAATAACATAATGTTTCTATGGGTGGAAAACTAACGCCTCACGAAACGATGATTGTTCAATTACATATTACCACCTCTCATGGTGGGCATTATAATATAACTGTATTTATATATGATATATATTATGTTTATGTTTTACTTATGCTTCTGTACATCCCAATTATATCAATCCTTTATGGTTCCCAGAGTGGGTAAATACGATAATCTCATTTGAGGAAGTGCGGACTACCACCCCCTTAAAGTGATGTGACTTTTTAATTCCTTATGTGGGAAGTATAAAGGATATATTTAATGATATTATATAATGAAATTATATTATACCTATATATCATTATGTTTTAATTCAATTATAATAATAAATAGAAATGAAAGTATCATTCATGCATACGTACAACTTACCGTCTCCATGAACGGTGCATTTCATTTATTACCTCCAAATATTATGTACTATTGTAAATACATTTATATACTGAATATATATGATATATATTATATTTAAATCATCAATATAATTTTTCATATAATGGACTATTAACCACATGGACAACATGTAAATATAAGGTGTTCATTTTTTACTCAAGTACCAAATATAGACAAAATTAACGTTATTAACATTAAGGATTACATAATGTGTATAACATGGTAATAAGTTATATAAAAGAATAATAAACTTGAAAAGGGTCCTTAAGATATCAGAAATTAACTTTAGTTTATTATTCAATAGATTAAGGAACGATTGAGTCAAGTTGGATGCATGGTAAGGGATCTGACCTCTCTCTTTCTTTCCAAGTACTCTCTTTTATGTCATTTCTTTTATGATCAATGTTCCTATTATGGAGTATGTTATTATATATTCACCCCACTATATTTTTTTTAATATGATTAGAGAACCCATATTAGTCTGATCAATTCATTTTAAGAATCTTTAATTGGCGCCGTTAGGCTGCCCAATTTTGTAAGGGATTTCTTATCTCACTTTTAATTCATTGAGATTTCCATTGTTCGCCACTTATTTATTTCATGTGGGGTATTGTGTACTTACATTGATGTATATTATCATGATTCTAATTATAATCATGGTATTACATGATTCATTTGGTGTTTATTAACTTTTGGTCATACGACTCGATTGATTACAACGTGGTAATGTGTTTTCATCTCACTTTCTATCCCCATGAGATACATGCTATATTTTCCACTACTTTTATTGTGTGGTGTATATACTTCCCATTATTTTACTATTTCTATAATATAAATTAATTTATGAGTATATACCTCTTAATTTTTTGATCCTTCTTTCATGTGGAATATGTTTTGTAATTTCCAAATCTGTAAGGGAACCATTCACCCTCCTCTTTTTAAATGACTTCTTTTTGTTATGTTTTTTAATTTAATACCAATTATTTTGGGATAAATTCTTATATATATATATATATATATATCCATATTTATGTCCACTTTATGTCCAAGTTATGAGATAACATTTTTATCTCATGAACTCATTTTCTTAATTTTAAAGAGACGTCGTTAGACTGTCGAATTTTCACAGGTGAACTTCTTAACCCAATTTTGATTCTTTGGGTTCAACTTGTACTTATTGAATATGTCATCCTACGAATATGTGTGAATTAAAACAGATTGTTTTACACTTAATATCCACTTATATTGGGTATATTTATATTTTTCGCACATAATTCTGAGATTGATTTATCATTAATTTAAGGATACCATGTTTATAAGGGATTTCATCTCAATTTGCATTGCCATTGATAATTCATTAATGTTATTAACCAATTCACTCTTATATGGTTTATATAATGTCATTTTTCATATTATATCATGAATACTTTTATTATGATGATATTATAAAGTTGTGATTAAATTTTATTCCTCAATTATTTGTATTCAATCGTTTCTCATTTTGTTAAAAAAACTCTTTAAATAAAATATCGTTTCAATTTTTTAAAAGATTTATTCTTATAAATCATTAACATTAATGTAAATGTTTTAAAAATTGTTTTAAGGATTTATTTATATGGATATTATTTTATAAAAATGTTAATTACTTTATAATCTTCAATGTGGTATGGGACACATTGATTCAAATAAATATCTTTATTAAATGTTTTGAAAATGGTTTGATAAAGCATTGATTTTGTCAATATCATGAAATTATATATAGTTATTGGAAATGAAATGTTAATAGTGAAATGTATGTATTTTCAATATTTTATGTGCTATGATTTTATAATGGTATTTGGACATTTGACGGGTGGTTACGTGATTAACCAAATGACGGGTGGTGCCGTGAATACTAGGACGGGTGGTTATGTTATAACCAATAATGCATTGGGTATGGAAGTCGGCCGTATGGCTATTCCATTAAGTTATATGTGTGGAAGTCGAGCATATGGTTTTTCCATATAAGTATTTTTATGTCCCAAGTTACCTTTATAAGTTATGTGTTCTTTATATGTTTTTTGTGGTAATCTTTTTGTTGGAAAAGGGTAAGTAATGATCATTTATTCAGTCAGAAGTATTACATATGTTAAAGTATTCATGGTTTACTTGTTGTTTGAAAAAATAACAGTTTTACTTCTTTGTTTGTCCCTAACTGATCTTTTTATGCTGATCCCATGTTTTTTATATGTTTTTCACAGGACATAATGTAGAATAGGGTCAAGGATGGGATCACGGAAAATTCAGTCTGTCTTAAACATGGAACTAGACATGACTTTTTTTTCAAGAGTATATGTTTTGTAACGAAATGGATACTGGGTAGAAGTGTCTACTTTGTAACATTTCGAAATGTAATATTTATGGCCTAACTCTATAAAAATCTAAACATAAAAAGATCCTCAATGTGGATTATTCATTTAATTCATGATTATGTAATGTTTTAGGGATGGATCCTTATAGTTCGTATCAGAGGGTCAGTTTAGACAACTTTAGTGGTTATGAATTTTCATTTCACATATGGTTATACTCTATCTATTATTTCAGTTAAATCCTTGTTTTATAAATTATTCATATCAAGGAAACTCAGTTACAAATGGAAGGAGGAGGATCTCAAATGACATTCCTATCTCTTCCTAATGACATGATTACAATAATTATTGCAAAGTCATGTTCGGATGATTGTGATACCTTTTCTAGCATACAAATCACTTGCAAGCAGTTGTTTGAGATATCAAACACCTCCACTATACCTCATTATCATTGTTGGTCATGAGTTGTATTAATAACAATCTTATTTTCACAATATTCTCATATTTTAAAGAATGTTAAATATTATCAAGGCATTTTCAAATATATTACCTTATCACAAGATTTTAAAGAATATTATTATTTTAAAAAAGGCGTTGAAGAAGGAGACCATTGTGTAACCTATTTATATTTGATTTTAAAATATAGTCTCTCAGCACATACTTATGGTAATTTAAAAGCACCGTTAATTGAATGTTTCAACTCAAATTCGGTTCGACTAATTTATAGAAATAATGTTTTACTATATGTTTTGAAATTATATGTCATACATGATTATTTTACAAAACTGTCTTTCTGTGAACACCCATATGACCCATGTTGTACAAGTTGTATTTGGATGGAGGAAGAAAATTATTTTGAAGGATATCTAGATCATTGTTGCAATGCATGGACCTTCTACCTACATGAACAAGATGATGATTAAACCAAAAGGACACAAAGATCAAGGTATGATGTTCTTCATTTTGGGGATAGTTTTATTTTATCATATGGTGGTGAAATAAGACTTCAAGAATTAAGAAGTTGAGATCATAATAATTTTGTATGAAAATGATAGGTATAAGGAAACCATTGAGGTTAAAACATGTTAGGGTTATTTTTGAGTTTTATAAAAAGGAAAACCCATGGGATGGGTGACAACCCGTCACATCCGGAAAGGCAACAAGAATCACACCCACAACCGAAGGGCGACAAGGGCACATCACCAACCACTAGCCTACTTGAAGTCCCTGGTTAGTATGAATTATTATTTTTTTAAAATTATTTTATAGAATAATAATAATTTGATTTTTTGGAACTTATGTTTTATCAAATGGATATACATAGTATTTAAAAATGATTTAGTGATTATGTGATAATGGTGGTTTTGTAAGACGTTCTTTCTTTTGAGGAAACACTATATGCATAAGGAAGATAGAATACTATGGGATTTCAATTTTGGAATTATTGTTGAAATTTTAGTTGGGAAGAATCTATGTTTTTTTTATGGAAACATGATGATGTTATTTATTTATGAAAATGATTAATCTATCATAGAGAATATGTGATTAGGTTAATTAAATATCAATATGATACTTTATGAGTAATTGGTGTTACATGGAGATAAATGTTACGATGTATCTTGGAAGCCTATGTAATTAAATCCTTATGAGGTTTGGGTTACAATGAATGTTTGGATTACTTTTGAAGAATTTTAGGGTCAAATGTTTATTTAATGGTCATTCTTGAACCTTGTGTTCTTTTTGCTGAATTTTGGAGATTAAGAGTAGTATTTCTTTTTATAAAGTATTATCCTTTTGGTGATTATCTGATCTTGTAATAACAATTTTGGTTTTAGTTGATATCTAAATACAAAGGAAATATATAGTTCGTATTTTGTGAAATATGTGACTCTCTAGAAGATGATTCTTGTGCTTTTTATGTGACCAAGCCTTTTTGAATGTACATCGTTTAGAGAAATGATTTGTTTTGGTAGAAACTTATTAAAAATTAAACTTTACATGAAGGTAAGTATATTCCATTATGTTTATTTTCTATGTAGAAGATGAATTCCTCAAAGTTATGAAAAGGAATGAAAAAAAAACATTGTTGGTTTATGTTTCCTACTGGGTAATCAATGATCGTTTACACACTTCATAAGTTTGTGATTTTCTTATAGTTAACTTTATTATAATCATGTTTCCTATCACTCTCCATCAGAACAAGACCCTTTGTTTTCTCTTCCATATCCATGTATTTATGGTATCTTAGTATGGGTTGACTCCGATGACCATTGTAGTTCTCTTTCTTTCTTTTAAAGTGATAGTTTTATTGACTCTTTTTCCGATATGGGACATTAAATAATGTTTCCGAGCCCAAATTTTAAAATTGTGAGGATGAAATTCCCAAAAGGGGGAAGGATGTTTCATCCTAGGTAAATAAAGAATACGAAATTTTTATATTTATTAATTTTGGAATCAAATATTAATTTTACATTAAAATGAGTTTCTATGTTCGATAGCGTACCTGATACACAACAACGGGTTTCTTTGAAATCATAAGTGGCACACTAATAATATAATTTTATTATTTTAAAAGGTAGTTGACTCCAAGCTGTTGTATTGGCAGGAATAAATGAAACTAACTAAAATATGATTATACATGATTGTTAAATGTATTTACATTATCCAATAAAAAGTTAGAGGCTTAAAATGTGAATGAATCTAATTTTAAGCATAATTTACATTAAAAGGCCGATTTACCACCATTTAATGGAGAACCCTCTTTAAATCTAGTTTTGGTTGCTTTAATACATTCTATATGATCAAATAAAATCCTTATTTATAATGGGGACATCAAAATTTACTTTGTGTAATTTTTTGGAATTTTTCGGATAAAGTACATTTTTTAATGAATAGTGAAAAATATTGTATTTTAATTCAAAAGTGCCTTTAAATATAATATATTTTTATAGTTATATTATCTTTTTAATTGGTTTTAAAGTGAAATTAAAATATATTTTTAACATTTAATCAAAATTTGGTCATTGGAATCAATTTCACTTTGAAATTGGACATAAAAAAGTATCAATCTTTTGATAGTTATTATTTATTAAAAACACTCTATTTGTATTGTTAATGGGAATTAATTTTAAAATTTGTTAATTAAACTTCTATGTTTTTAATTTGGAAAAATAGACATCAATTTCGATTTTAGAATATCAAATATAGCTTAGGCTGAATTTTTGGTATTTTTCTAAAAAACAACAATTTTTTATGAATAGTGAAACCACTTAGTGGTGGTTAAAAAATCGATCTTTTCATTTACTTGAAATTTTACCACATCTATGAATTAAATATCAAAAATCTAACAAACATGATTATTATCAAAAAGAAAAATTTGGTTCATTAATATAAAAATAATTTTTGGTGAATAGTAACTTTTGACTTTTATTTACCACGGTTAAAGGTAAATATGTTAATTAAAGGTAAAACGAATATTATAATAATTAAAAATTACTGTAACACTTGTCAAAACCTTATTGGTTGAGTCAGTAACGACCATGTGTATCATTGGGTAGATTTTGTGACCCCATTGAGCCACATTGGAGTGAAAATGACAATCTAGATTAATTAATTTAATGTGAAGACAAAATTGAAATTAACAAAAATATTTTAGTAATTAGTTTTTATATGGTGTTATATAAGTCCTTTTTTCGACAACATTAATCTTTGGAAATCTAAAAAGATATCCTACATCATGTTATTTTTTTTATAATTTTTAGGCATCAAATAAATTAACTTATTTATAAGACAATAATGATGCAGTATTTGCCTCGTCCATAAATGATTTAAATAAATAAGATTTTAATGATTAAATTATTATCCAAAACATGTCCAATTCTGATTAGATGATTTTTTTTCGAATTCGAGTCATATTATCGTTTACCTTAATGATTTTTGGAAGATTAAAAACCGAATATAATTATATAATAAAATAATAGTTTCACACTTTCCTAAAGAGCCCATCCCCCACCCTTATAAAAGGAGACCACTTCTACGAAATTCGTCACATCTCTAAAGCCATTTTTATCGTACAAAAATGGCTTAATTACACTCCCTACATCCCTCTCCTCTTCCTAGAAACATTTCCTTAGGAAGAAGTCACTTTAAGAAGTCCATTGGTTCAAACCAAAGAGAGTTACAGAAATTAAAGGTAATTATTACTCTTAAATTGTTTTCTTTTATTTTACTTCTCCAACCCCAAAAAACATTTTATTTACTTTATTTTTTAACAACACCAGTATCTTTAATATACTATTATGTTGTTATGAGAATTATTCTAACTAAACGTACACAAAACTCCATCTAATGGATGAATAACATAATGTTTCTTTGGGTGGAAAACTAACGTCTCACGAAACGATGATTGTTCAGTTACATCTTATTGCCTATCATGGTAGCCATTACGATGGAACTTTATTTATATATGATATATATTATGTTTATTATTTAATTATTCTTCTGTACTTCCCAATTATATGAATCCTTTATGGTTTCCATAGTGGGTAAATACGATAATCTCATTTGTGGAAGTGCAGATTACAGCCCCTTAAACTGATGTGACTCATTAATTCCTTATGTGGGATGTATAAAGGATATATTTAATGATATTATATTATGGATTTATAGTATACCTATGTATCATTATTTTTTAATTAAATTAAAATAATAAATATAAATGAATGTAGCATTCATGCATACGTACAGGTTATCATCTCCATGAACGGTGCATTTCATTTCTTACCTCCAAATGTTATTACTATTATAAATACATGTATATATTGAATATATATGATATATATGACATTTAAATAATGAATATCATTCTGGATATAATGGAATATTGACCACATGGATAACTTGTAAATATAAGGTGTTCATTTTTTACTCAAGTACCAAATATCGACAAAATTACCGTTACTAACTTAAATGACTACATAATATTTATAACATGGTAATAAGTTATATAAAACTAATAAAAACATTAAAATTGATCTAAAGAATGTATAAATTAAATTTAGATTATTATTAATGATATTAAAGAACGATCGTGTCAATTTGGAAGCAATGTAAGGGATCCAACCTCTCTCTTTCTTTTTAAGTACTCTCTTTTATGTCATTTCTTTTATGCGCCATGTTCTTATGTTGGAGTATGTTCTTTTATATTCACCATATTGTAATTCATATTATCATATGATGAGATACCCCCTCTTACTATCATCAATTCATTTTATGAGTCTTTAAGTGGCGTCTTTAGCCTGCCATATTTTTGTAAGGAATTTCTTATCTCACTTTTAATTATGTGAGATTTCCATTATTCGGAACTTATTTATTGCATGTGGTGTATTGTTTACTTACATTGATGTATATTATCATGATTATCATTACATACATGGTATTCTGTGATTCATTTGGAGGTTATTAACTTTGCATCATACGACTCGATTGATTAAAACGTGGTGAGGGGTTTTCATCTCACTTTTTATCCCCATGATATACATGCTATATTTGCCACTGCTTTATTTTGTGTGGTCTATGTACTGCCCATGATTGTACTCTTTATGTAATATGTATTCATTTATGAGTATATACATATTCAGTTTATGATCCTTCTTTCATGTGGCATATGTTTTGTATGTTTCCAAATCGGTAAGGGAACCTTTCACCCTCCTCTTTTTAAAAGACTTCTTTTTGTTATGTATGTTAATTTAAATATTATTATGTTGGGATATATTTTTATATATATACTTATTGATGTAAAACTTATTTCCATGTGATGAGATACCCTTATTATCTCATCAACTCATTTTCTTAATTTTAAAGAGACGTTGTTAGGATGTCAAATTTTCATAGGGGATATTCTTGACCCAATTTCGATTCTTTGGGTTCAACTTGTACTTATTGAATATGTCATCCTATGAATATGTGTGAATGAAATATGATTTTTTTATACTTAATATCCACATATATTGGGTTTATTTATATTTTTCACACATAATTATGAGATTGATTTATCATTAATTTAAGGATACGATCTTTATAAGGGATTTCATCTCAATTTAAATTTCCATTGAGAATTCATTGTTGTTGTGAACCAATTCACTCGTATATGGTGTATATAATTTCCTTTTTCATATTATATCATGAATATATTTATTCTCATGATATTATAAAGTTCTGATTAAATGTTACTCTTCAATTCTTTGTATTCAAGCATTTCTCATTTTGTTAAAAAACACAATAACTAAAATATTGTTTTACTTGTTTTAATGATTTATTCTTCTAAATGATTATCATTAATGTAAATGTTTTAAAAATTGTTTTAAGGATTTATTTATATGGATATTATTGTATTACAATGTTAATTTCTTTAAATTATTCAAAGTGGTATGGGACACTTTGATTCAATGAAATAACTTTATTAAATGGTTTTGAAAATGGGTTGAGAAAGCATTGATTTTGTCAATATCATGAAATTATATATTGTTATTGAAAAGGAAATGTTAATAGTTAAATGTTTGTATTTGCAATATTTTATTTTCTATGATTTTATAATGTTACATGGACATTTTACGGGTGGTTACATGATTAACCAAATGACGGGTGGTGCTGTGAATACCAGGACGGGTGGTTACGTTAAACCTCAAATGCATTAGGTATGGAAGTCGGCTGTATGGCTATTCCATTTAGTGATATGTGTGGAAGTCGACATTATGGTTATTCCATTTATATATGTTTATGTCCCAAGTTACCTTTATAAGTTATGTGTTCTTTATATAGGTTTTATGGTAATCATTTTGTTACAAAAGGGTAAGTAATGATATTGTATTCTGTAAAAAGTATTACATATGTTAAAGTATTCATGGTTTACTTGTTGTTTGAAAAAATAACAGTTTTACTTCTTTTTGTATCCCTTACTGAGCTTTTTATGCTCATCCCATGTTTTTGAAATTTTTCACATAGGACATAATGTGGAATAGGGTCAAGGATGGGATCAAGGAAAATCAAAGCTGTCTTAAACATGGAAGTAGAAATGATTTTTTTTTTCAAGAGTTCATGTTTATTAAAAAAATGGATACTGGGTATAAGTGTCTACTTTTTAATATTTTGAAAAGTTATAGTTATGTCCTATCTCTCTAAAAATATAAACCTAAAAAGATCCTCAATGTGAATTATTCATTTAATTCAATATTATATATTGTTTTAAGGCTGGGTCCTTATACATATTGCTCATGTGATCACAGCTGAAATTATATGAAGTGAAATTGAACAGTAGACCCTTGTGAAAAAAATTACCATATGTGTTGATGGGTTTAGTGTTGTTATACAATAGGGTTATAAATAAGGTTTCTGCTCTTTTGTTTTGTTAGATGTGATGGGGGTGATGGGGTTTTATATTGAGGGATGCAATAATTTGTTATGATGAGATGTGTTTCTGGGATCGGCTATGATTTGGGGGGTGTGCTTTGTTGAGAGAATATATTGGGTGGAATCACATTGAAGAATTATATTGGTAGTGGTTGTTATGTGTAATTCATCCAGTTTTTCTCATGAGTAGCATGCCCCAAGAATCACTCCATGTATCGATATCTATTTTATTTTTCCATGAATTGGTGTGAAATACAGAAACAATATGCAATTGTTTAATGTAACATGGGTCTTCATCATTTGAGTGATTTTTTCTATGTGTATTTTCATGTTAGGTACTTAATATATTCCCAAATATTGTTTTAATGAATAAATCATTAGTTAATAAAGAAAACAAATTGGTTTATTTAATTGTTTAGGGGGCACGATTTCAATTTGTGTCTTGTTGTGATGCATCTTTCATTTATCAACTTTGGAAGTGACCATCGCTAATGTTTATAAATGAATTTCGAGGTAGTAGTAATGTTGGTAGTGTTATGGGGTAGTTGGTTGTTTGATTGAGAACCCATAAGTTGGGATTGATTTTTTGATACTATATATTTATACCTATATTTTCCTGGTGTTTTCTATATTCACCCCACCCTAGTTGAAAAAATGTGTTGCAAACACACACATTATCATGGGTGATGGTATCTTTCACAAAACTCATGGTGGAAGGATGTATGGATAGACATATTCTCTTTCCTCCACCTAATCCAGGTAGTGATAACCCAATATTCATTCAATTTGTTTTGGTTATTGAGGCCTAAGTTTATGCAGTTGAGCTTTGTATTCCCAGGTGTTTATGGTGTTGGATCAAAGTAATGATGTAGATGCTTAATATACAAGAGGGGTAAATTGTATCCTTTAAAAATTCCATTGGAACATTTAAAGTTGATTTAAACTTTCTATTGATTAACATAGTTAAACAAAGTAAATTCACAAGACCTCTTAATTCAATAAACATGCTATATTCCATTAATATTGTTCCATAAATGAATCTTAAGAAACTTTTACAAGGAAAAATATTCTATCTTAAAGCATATAGAATCATACTAATCATATTATATAGATACAAGAAATTATATGATAGTTATACATTCCTTATTGATCAAAATGTATCAGAAAACAAACTGGAAACAATACAAGTAACACGAAAGAAATATTTTAACCCAAAGAGTAGGGTATCCATCAACATTGGATAAAGGTCCCTTGATTTACATTTTTTTGAAAGCCTGTCTTACCCACTCTAGGGTAAGCCATCGATAAGTATATCAGAGTTTGTCGTGCTATCCTCACAAGCCCTAGAACTTCAATATAGTTTCCACCTTTGTCTTCCTTATAAAGGAAGTCCTAAAACATTATGGTAGTTGACACCTCGGTCATCCTATCCCCGGAAGCCCTTGATTGTACACAAAAACATTCCGAGTTTTACGAAGAAATATGAACCAAATGATCAGTATGCACAAAACATGAGAGTATATATCTCTAGAAGTCACTTCAACATGTAATCTCTAGAGTTGTAGTACAGTCATTCAATAATGAGCTCGTTCGAATGAGCTCTTATTTATAGGCACATTTCTGACGATCAACTCCCTTCTCCAATGGTCATATTTTTCCTTGAATTTCGGAGTGACCTACACATGCTTCACTCAATCAACGGTTGGTGACAAATAGAATAAACGACATCATTTTATAACTATAAAAAGGGTAAGTAAAATTTGGTTGCACAACCAAATCACTTTTCATATTATATGAAAATAAACATACGGAGTCTATATTATAATGATATTCATATTATTTTTTTTCACGGAATTAGAATCTGAATTCTAAGGAATTTAGAGCTTAAATTAAAAAGAATTCGGATTATGAATTCTATGGAATTGGAAGACTTAATTCTATAGAATTAAGAGTCTGAGTTCTAAGTAATTTAGAGTCTGAATTATAAATAATTCGGAGTATTAATTCTAATGAATTTGGAGTCTGAATTCTATGGAATTTAGAACCTGAATTCTATCGAATTCGGATTTTGAAATTTAGAGAATTCAGATTCTAAATTTCAAAGAATTCAGAAACTGAATTTTTGAGAATTCGGAAGCTAAATTCGGATAAATAAAATAATACTCTATATATATGTATTTATATAATATCTAGGTATTAAATATGAAACTAAAATTTTCACTTTGGAAAAAAGTGTTATATTTAGAGAGACTAAAAACGAAGAATGAAAAATAGGGAAGGAAAATTTTCCTTGGGGAAAATAATATTCATTATTAAGAAAAACATCATGGAAATAAAATTTTCATTTAGATAGAGTGTTTGTGATTTTAAAAACATAGAGGAATGGAATAGTCATAAGGTACCCATATTGAATCAACAATGTCCACCTTTTTTGAAAGCACAAACATACTTACTAAAAAAATATAAGGACTTCAAAATTTTTATGAACATGAAAATAAAACATATTTCCCTTTACTTATGGATCATAATGAATATGACATACTCCCATTTAGGATTTGAAATCTTTATGGATTGTATTATTGATCTATTAAAAGTGATTTTACATTTTCATTCATACAAAAATATTCATTATAAATATTCTCTATGGATGAAATCCCCCTTATATAAGGAATTTTCCACATTACTAAGTATTATTTTTTGACATTCCTTTCTCTGCCTTTTTTATTTTGAAAAAGAAATAGTTGGAATTAAATGAAAAAAATGTTACCTAAAATATTGGTACTGAACAACCACAAAATATAAAGAGCAACTAAAAATATATATTTTTTAAATAATTTGTACAACGATAGAAATAGAACAAATTATTTGATTTGTAAAAGAATATCCTTCTTTCCCTTTTGGAATAAAATTCATTGCTATAGTTTATAAATTATTTAGCTCATTGTGATCCTATTCATCATACTTGAGAAACAGATCCTGATTTTCTATTTTCTCCTCCATGGATTTAATTTTTTCTTCTTGAGCCTTAAGTGATTTTTCTTGGGACTTCAGAACTTCATCTTGGATAGCGTGCTTTTCTCCAATCTCAATTCTAAGATCCCTTTCCCTATTCCAACTCTGATAAAATAAATAAAATTTTCCATTCAAATCTTTCTCTTATTTTTTCTGAGTAGTTTCTTCAATATATATCATTTCATCAAATGTAATAGTAAGATCATAGATCTTCACATCATCGGTGTCAAAACCCTCCATGAAACGATGATAAAATTCATCAAAGATTCTCATTTATTCTATTGTATTCCTTGACCAAATTATCATATTCTTGCCAGATCATTTATTAGCCTGATGACAAATGAGAAACGTCTTAAAGTATACAATGAGATATGCACATTTATCCATAACCATGGATACTGAATCCAATTTTTTATTTAACGTATGATGAAGAACCTGAAATCTTGATTTTATACAAATGAATAAACAAATAGTTCCAAAAAACGTTTTTCAAAGACTACAGTACAAAATCATGTCAATGAGTGGATGATTCTGAATCCGAGAAATTTGTTGGTGAAGATTCTTTATCAATATCAGTAACATCCCTTTTTGATGAAGAACTCACTCATTTAATCTTTTCAATACATATTCACGGTGTTTCCAGAGAAACTTTTTTCCCTTATCATCATTCAGAATGATTTTTTCTTGATTAGGAGATTCATGTTCAATATCTGATAGTTGTTCGATTTTATCTTCATTATCTTCTTCCTTATCGGCACCTGCCTAAAAATCCAATTGGAGAATGAAATCATGATTGAAACATTAATTTTTAGACAACTTATTCAATTTTTCCTCACCATTATCATCTTTTCATGGGGTAGCATGTTTTAAACACTCATCTTTAGACATTCATATTTATATCTTCTCAGAAGGAATATCCTTCTCATGAAAATCAGCTACTTGCTTTATCATATATTCGGTATCACAACTCCCTTCTTCCTCTTCTTATTACACGTCTTCTTATTGCACTATTTCTTCTACTTGATTTTGTTCTGGAATCACTAACTTCTATCCCGGAGACTCTGGTAATGGTTCTATCAAAAAATACTCTAGTACCATTTTTTTCCTAGACTTTTTCAGCATCCTTAAAAGGTATTGTATTATCACATCATCAGACAACTTCTTCTTTATCATTTTATCTTTTTGTTGCTTCTCATGTTCTTTATCATCCTTTATCATCAAAGCTATTTCCCCATCACGATTCAAACCAAAACTAGGCTCCCCTTATTTCTTGTTCTTCTTGTCATTTCTCTATTTAGCAGCCACATCATCAGTATACATCTTTTTCATCTTAGGTATTGGGGGTGCAGATTGAGTTTCCTTCTCCATAGGTGTTTTATCATTTCCTTCTGGTCCTTTCACCTTCCTCTTACTTCCATTCTTTTTATAGTTTTTAGACACCTCTTATTTATCTGTGAGAGCATCAACATCTTTTTCAGATAGATCATATAATACACTGGGTTGTCTATTAAAGACAATCTTTATCCTCCATAGATTATCAACACTAAAAATCTTCACCTTGCAATTTCTCATCTTATAAATGCAAGGAATATTAAAATACTAAAGAAAATGAAAAACAATTTTAGAAATAATTGGTGGATACATGATAAATTGGAACTTCAGAATTCAATTTTTTACATTCTCAATCATAACCAAGATATAATTAACCAGGCTTATTTTTTTATGTTTAACAGAAAATCCTGAATATAAATATCACCTTTTTTCAAGGTATCCTAGTCCCCTTTTCTCAGAATGAGAAAACTGTGAACCCATAGTTGAAGAATCCGAAGATTTTTAGAGAGATGAATAATTTTCAAAGACTTTACCTCTGAATGACCCAAGACTAGATAGAGCCATTTCCTTATCAAAATATCATATTACATCATGTAGATTGTGTGATAAAAACAGTACTTATTCTTCATAATAAATTCTTATCCGATTTACTACAATGTTATATGAAAAAGTGAATGTATTTCCAAATCTCATGAAAGAAAATTAATCTCTTCCTCCTTCATTGAAAAAACTAAATATCTAATATAATTCAACCTACAATTCCGGATACACCAGATCTTGTGCGCATTGTTTGGTTATACATACACTCTTTGAACTATTTTTCTTGATATTCTTTGAAATGATAGAATCATTCTTGGCATAAAACATCGAATTGACTAATCTTTCTCGGTAGATCATCCACTTGGAGATTTCCGTAATAGTTTACATTTTTTTTTCTGAAAATAGGCTTTAGAAGACATTCAAATGTAAGAAAGACCTATGAAATTCAGAATGGTATTAAGTAGGAAGGACAAATCATCAACACTCAAGAGCTTGGGGTTCAATGTGGGATGACCATTGGGGGTTATTTATATAGTTAATTGAAGCATTGGTTCATCTTACCTAATTTATATAATAGTTGAATGCTTCTTCAGAAGATCTGACAGTTGAGATAATAGTTGAATAACAAATTTTATAGATTCTCATCTTTTGAGGTTTTTTAATATAAATTATTCAGATTTAAGGAAAAGTGAAATAAAAACATTTATAACAAAAAAAAAATTAATTCAACAAGTAAAATAAAATTATGAAAATTTAGGAAAGGAAGAAAACCATTCCGATTGCTAGGAAGATTATTCGTAATGAAGTGAAATTTTTTTTAAATAACATTAGATTCTGAATGTTTGATTATGTAATAATTTTTCAACTAGGAAAATTTTGACTACAAAAATGTTCAATACGAAAATTTTACTACGAAAATTTGAATAATAAGAAAATGTACCCCCACCCAATGAAATGGATTTTCTACTATAAGAAGATAGTTTCAAAAAGAAGATAATGTGGAAGATTACCTTATGGTTATAATTCTATACTTTTCTTTTATGTATTCTAATCTATCAAATGGAAAATATATAGTGAAAATATCAGCATGTTGATATTATGTTCCAATAAATTGATGAATGATATCTCCTTCTTGTGTGTGATCCCTAAGAATGTGATGCCCAGTATTTATGTTTTTTTCACGAGAGTGATGTTCCTGGTTATTGCTTAAGGAAATAGAAATAGTATTGTAACACAAAATTTGTGTTCTGGTAAAACTCAAACCATTTTCTATGATTGTGTATTGCATCAAAAATAATTGATCACAACAACATCTGGCTACTACATATTCATCATTAGTAGTGGAATGTTCTACTGAGTTTTGGTTTTTTCATGACCATGAATCTAATGAATCTCTTAAGAAATGAAAGGTTCTGGATATACTTTTCATATCCATTCTACATCCACCATAGTTTTCATCAAAAAAAAATTTTAAATAAAATCATTTCTAGAAGTGGAAAAGGGTCATAGATCCATGTGTCCCATTATGTTGTGAAAAATCCTTTTTCACTTCCTTTAAATGATATTCATTAGGATTGGATTTATATCTTATGCATAAGAATACCAAAAACATTAATTTTGGATGACTAGATGTCAAGTAAAGGTGAATTCCTATCATTCCTCTAAAAAATGTTTGATCTACTGGTTTCACAGCTTCATCAAGATCAAGTGAATTTTATGTACCAATGGGAGTACTTATAATCTTAGTGTTTTCGTATCCGTATTTTTTATGATGATATTTAATATACATAAGTTGGGATATATAGATTCCTTCTTGTTTTGGAGAAATTTGAAAACCAAGGAAAAATGTTAACTCACCCATCATACCCATTTGGAACTCAGATTTCATTAGATCCGCAAAAAAAATCTGTTAGAGATTGCTGAGTTGAACAAGTTATAATGTCATCAACATAAATGTGAACTATATTAAATGTTTCTTATCCTTCGTTAAAAAAAGTGTGGATCATCATTTACCTTGAAATAATTGTTTTGAATCATAAATCATGTACGTCTATCATACCATGTTCTTGGGGTTTTTAAAGTCCATATAATGCATTGTAATGTTTAAAAACATGTTCAAGATGTTTTCTACCATCAAAACCATGAGGTTGTTCAACAAAAATTTCCTCTGGAAAAGAACCATTAAGGAATTAACAATTAACATCCATTTGAAAAAGTTTGAAGTTAATGAATACTATAAAGGATAGTAGAATAAGAATAGATTCAATTATGGTTACTAGAGAATAGGATTCTTCATAGTCTATCCCTTCTTGTTGATTATATCCTTTATCAACCTATCTAGATTTATTTATTACTATGAATCCATTTTCATCACACTTATTTCTAAAGACTCATTTTACTCTAATAACAGATGTTTCTATAGTTCTATCAACCACGGTCCAGACTATATTTCTATTGAATTCATTTAGCTCATCTTGTATAGATTTTACCCAATCATCATCACATAAAGCTTCATCAGTCCGTTTTGGTTCTAATTAGGAATGGAATTCTAGATGTTCAACTTCATTTTTTAAGGAACATCTAGCCCAAGCAGGTTGATTTACATCACCAATGATACTATCACTAGGATGATTTTTAAGAAACAATTGATTTGGGTTTTGTAAAACATGTTCATCAATATAGTGTAGGAAAACATCTGGGGTAAATGATTCAGAAAAATTTTCATTAATATTTTCCTTATCAGAAGGATCTTCTACCAAGGGTTGATAATTATGTTTTGAAGACACATCTGAAGATGTGGGTTGAGGATTTTTAAAAACCAAAGGATCAGTTTCATTGAATTTAACTTTTACTATTTATTCAATAGCACATGTATTTTTATTGAAAAATCTATAAGCCTTAGAAGTTGTTGAGTAGCCCAAGAAAATGTTTTCTTCTTATTTTGGTGAAAATTTTTGTAGTTTTTTTTAATGTTCATAATGAATACCTTGCAACCAATAACCATTAAGTAGGAAGGTCTAGGTTTCCTACCATTCCATAACTCATAAAGAGTTTTATTAAGAAAAGGAATAATCAAAACTATATTTATATTATAGCAATCAGTACCTACTACTTCAACCCAAAAAGGTTTGACAATATAATATTCACTCAATATGGTTCTTGTTATCTCTTGAAGAGCTCTATTTCTTCTTTGAGAAATATGATTTTGTCGAGGAGTTCATTGTGTTGAGAAGATATGAGTAATTCATTTTCTACTAAAAATAGTTTAAAAATCATAATTTTGAAATTCTCTTCCATGATCACTATGGATTGTTATCAATGGAAGGTTTTTATCATTTTTAACTTGGTATCTAAAAAATTTTAAATAAGAAAACGTTTCCTATTTTTTACTAGAAAATAGACACAAATAAATCTAGTGTAATCCTCAACTTGAAAAAATATATATAATATTTTCCTCCAATGCATCCAGTTTGTATTGGACTAAAAAGATCCATATGCACTAACTGTAATTCATCGGTAGTTATGACTTCACTAATTGATTTAAAACATTATTTAGGTTTCTTTCCATATTACAAAGGATAAAAAATCTTTGATGAATCAAATCTGAGATCTGGTAGATACCTAACTACCCCTTTCTTAGGGATTTTACATGTATTCCTAAATTTACTCTGTCCAAACCATCTATACCATAACTAAGAATGATCTTCCATTTCACTAAGACAAGGAAGATCTTGGCTTGTAATGTCTTCTTTGTTTAGTTTGAAAACATTCTCTTGTCTGTGTGTAGAAAAAATAAACTCTTCCTTCTAATTGTGTAATAAACACTTTTAATTCCTAAAATTCCCAAGGTATCCATCGTCACATAATTGGATTATGCTAATAATGTTGTTCTTAAGACCCTTAACAAATAAAACATTTGAATCAAGGTTTTTACAAGAAGAACAATGTTATCTATACCAATAATTCATCCTAGAGGATTATATCCAAAAGTTACATTTACTCTCTTTGTCATGATAATCATTTTAACGATTTTTTTGTAATCAGACATGTGCCAGGAAAATCCACTATACATGTACCATGTATTGTTGATGGTAATATATTTACATTCAAGAAAACAAGAGTGTTACGATTTTAGAACCCAAAATTTCATGGATGTGGAAACATTAGAATTTTTTTTTTGAATCCACATTTTCGTTGAAAAATAATCATTATGAAAACATAACGGCTGAGTTTTGTTTAAGGAATAAAATTTTCCCAATTCCCACCACACTATCATTTAGTGATTAATGGATCACTTTGTGGGGATACATAATTGTTACCAAAAATCGGTTTTGAATGAGTATAACAAAATCCAGAATTAAGCCCTAGAGGTTGAATTTAGGAATACATTTTATCAAATTGTTACATACCTAAGGTAATGTTTGACAAAAACTTACTCAATGAAAATATTTCTGACATTAGCTTAATAACTATGTTGTTACCCAAAAACATATTAATTTTCCCATTAGAGTTAGACTCTAATACATTTTTCATAGAAATTACTTTTTCTATATCCTTAGAATGCGTATCCTTCTCCGAATTAACTTCCTAAAGGTTTTTTGAAATACATTAAAAATTATATATTTTCTTATAAAGATCTTTAGAATGATCTGATATTTACATAGTATGATTAGAAATCCTATAATTTTCCTTATAAATATTTTTCTTCACTTTTGAATTATCATTCTCAAAGACCTTAGCAAACTTGGAAACATCATCAAAAGTACATATAGTATTTTACTCATTATAAGAAGATTATTAATCTGACGATTCATAATATTTACTATCACTATAATTAGAGTTCAAGGATACATTTATTATAGATTCAAAATTCGGTACCTTGCCCATTAAACAATAATTTTCAGTAGGTAACTTGGATAATAAACCAAGATTTTTCTGACCAGAAAATTTGTAATCTAAGGATTCATCAGAAGAGTCGCCATCATTGGCTCTCCAGATGTCATTGGATTTCAAAACATAAATAGATTTATCCATGTATTATGTATTTATATTCCTCTTAGAATGCTTTTCCTTTATATCTTTTCTCTTACTCATAACAAAATATGGCCTTATATACCCTGCTCTCTGGCATTCATAACAAGTTACATTTGTGTATTTCTTATACTTTATTTCTTTCTTCTGGTATCTATACTGTAATTATTTCTTCCCAACTATATTTTTCATCCTTTGAGAAAGATTACCTAGTTCATTCTCAAATTGTTGACTTTCACTTGATTCAGAAAAAATAGTGACCTTATTAGACTTGGATATATTAACCCTTCCAGGGGTCTTGAATTTATTCTGATTTAATGTGCTTGTAAAATGAAAACATCCATTTCCATTCATCTTCTTATTTAGATCCACATCTATTTTCATTCTAGTATCATTCTGATTAAGGGTTACTAAAATCTCGTCAAGAGTAACCCATGAGACTTTCATATTCTCATCAATAGATATTCTGTTCGATTCCCACTCATTAGGCATGATATCTATAATATTTTCCACAAGTTCCTCACTATCTAAAACTTTTTCACCCATGGATTTTTAACTATTAACAATGGTCATAAACCACTTTGTTTCCTTAGAAACTGGTTATCCATAACAAAATAAAGAACAATGAAATTCTACTATGAGCGTAGCTCTTCCAGTTTCAATAACTTTGGAAGTTCCAAAGTGAGTTTCTTCAAGTATACTCCAAATAAAATTTTCAGCTTAACAATAACAAATATGGCTATATATATTCCTGGTCATGGAAAACAACAATGTATTTCATACCATGTAGTTTTGTTGATATTCTAACTTTTCTTGATTAGTAAAAGTTCTTACTTCCTTATCAATAATATCCTAATTTCCAGTAATCATTACAATGTTGTTCACTCTATTGATAATGAAAAAAGTCTTCATAAGATCCCTCAAATATTCATAATAATTTCCATCAAATATAGGTGGTCTAGTATGATTAATATTGTCATTCGAAACAACATTCATTCTTGCTATATACTAAAAATACCTTTCCATAGAAACTTGTTAGTAAAGAATGTTTGTAAAGAAGGATAAAAAACATATGAATGAAAAAAAAATATAGAAAAATGAAAACTAAGAAAGAAAACATATGTGTGAATATAAGTATTTCATATACCTCCTCTAATACAAATTTTTGGGTCAAAATAATGATATAGATGCTCAATATACAATAGTTGGGTGAATTAAATCCTTTAAAAATTCCTTTCAAACAATTAATGTTGTTTAAAAAAATCTATTATTTAGAAAAGTTAAACAAGGTAAATTCACAAGGCCTATTAATTATATTAACATTCTAGATTCTGGTTATATGTTTATAGAAATGTATCTTAAGAAAAGTTTACAAGGAAAAATATTCTACCTTAAAGAATATAGAATATTAATAATCAGAGTATACATGTACAAGAAATTATAAGATTGTTATAAATTTCTTATTAATCAAAATGCAGTGGAAAAAAAACTGAAAACAATACAAGTAACAAGAAAGAAATATTTTACCCCAAAGAGTAGTGTTTCCAACAACCTTTGATAATGATACCTAGATTTATACATTCAAGAATGTATGTCTTACCCACACTAGGGAAATCCCTTGAGAGTAATATCAGAGTCTGTATTTCTATCCCCACAAGACCTCAAACTTCAAGGTAGTCTACACCTTTGTCTTCGTTATCGAGAAATTCTTATTTCCTTAAGGTAGGAGAAACACTTGTCTTCCTATCCTTGGAAGCCCTCGATTGTACATAGAATCAAACAGAGTCACAAAAAGAAATATGTACAAGATTTCAGTATGCACAAATCATGAGAGTATCTCTCTCTTTAAATAAATTCAGCATGTAATCTATGTAGTTGTAGAAAAGTCATTCAGTAATTAGCTCATTCAAATGAGCTTGTATTTGTAGCAACAATTCCAACGGTCGAATCCCTCCTCCAATGGTCATGTTTTTATATGAATTTCGGAGGGACCTGTACATTTTTCACTCAAAAATCAGTTGGTATGAAACATAATTCACGACAACATTTTATAACTATTACAAGAGTAAGTAAAATATGGTTGCTCAACCAAATCACATTTCAGAGTATATGAAAAAAAATCTGAAGTCTATATTATAAAGATATTTAGATTCAGTTTTTCAAGGAATTCAGAATCAATATTCTATGGAATTTAGATTTTGAATTCTATGGAATTCAGAGTCTAAATTCTATGGAATTCAGACTCGGAATTCTAAAGAAATTGGAGTTCGAATTCTAAATAATTCTGAGTCCGAGTTTGAAAGAATTCGGAGTATGGATTTAAAGGAATTTGGATTCGTAATTCTATGGAATTCGGAGTCTAAATTCTAATGAATTTGGAACTTGAATTCTAAGTAATTCAGATTCAAAATTTCAGAGAATTCGAATTCTGAATTTCAGAGAATTCAGAACCTAAATTTTAGAGAATTCAGAACCTGAAAATAGAATACTCTATTTCAAAGTATTTATAGAATTCCATGTTTTTAGGTGTGAAATCAAAATTTTTCAATTAGGAATAAAAAGTGTTATATTTAGAGATACTGAAAAATTAAAAATGAAAAAAAGGTAAGGATAAATTTCCATGGGGAACGAAACTTTATTGTTTATGGAAACACATTAGGGAAATAAAATTTTCCTTAAGATAAAGTGTTTGTGATTTTTAAAACAGAAAGGAATAGAAAATTATTAAGGTTACCTTATTGACTCAACATATGGTAAAACACGATTTTTGTTTTTCTAGGTGTCTTCAGGAAGAGATATGTTGTTTTTTTCAAGGTGTTATCGAGATGTTATGTGTTATGTTGAATAGGTTTCTATATGAGGGATTTTATACAATATGTGACCTAATTGTTTGTGGGTGGGATGTTGTAGTGATGCCTAGGTGTGTGTGCACAAAATGTGATTATCTTCATTTTCATAGCTTATGGGACTAGTTGTGAGGCCCAGGTGTGTGTGGGTGGTTTGTGACGTTGTTTTTTCAAAAGAGGTGGGATCTCCAAGAAATTTTCTATTATGGTGTCAGTGCATATAGTTAGTGGGAAATTGGTTTAGGACACCCTAAAATATATGTTCTTAATATATTACATTAAATTAATTGTTTGGTGGGCGTACCCTGGTTAGGTTGGGGTAGCTACTATACCATTTTTAGGTTCGATTGGTTTCTACTATGTTCTCTCGTGAGAATTAATATGATTATCTCACATTTTCATGAGATACTTTGGATTCCTAAAATGATTATACTTTTATTTTTACCCTACATATATAAAATTTGTTTCAGGTTTCTAGGATGAATTTGTGGAACATGCTGGTCATTACTAGCTCATACTCTGGGACAATCGTTATGTAATAGCATAGCCTTATTTTTGTTACATACATTGGATACTCTTGTTTTGTATTAGTTTTATTTTTAAACATTCATTTGGGATTGATATTGGATTTATGTTATATATATGTCTTGGAGTTTTTTGAGGTTGATTTATCCTATCTGCTGATCTTGTTTTCTTATAGAGGGAAATTGTTCTCTTATTGTGAGATCTTGGTACCATTTGTGTCGGTCACCACCCCAGGGCTTACTAGAGGTGTGACTCGACGAGTCATTATATCTCTTCCATAATTTATAACATATGAGGGGAATCTATTGAGGGAGGGGATCATGAGAATTCTTGAATGGTTAACATGGAAAATGAATCACATCGCGTTGTAGAGATAATATTTCATACATACACACGAGCGTTGGTATCATTTAATTAATAGTTAAAAGGAAAGAAATTTGATTTTTTTAATAATTTTTTAAGAATTAATATCAAGTAATAATTAATATATATGTCCCTTATTTCTATCATTATTACAATTATATTTAAAATGCTAAGGAAAATAGATCACGCCACGGTGCGGAGATGGTAATCCATATGTAGGCAGACATGGTGCTTTTATTGTTCCAAAGATTGAGAATCAGTATAAAATGGATTCTCATAATCATAATAACATATCACAATATATATTAAAATATAATTATTAATTTATAATGTAATTCACACAAGAAGCAGAAGTATAAGAATAAATTAACATAAAGGAGTTTTTAAAAATGATTACCTCTTCATTAGTAGACTTCCTTTTGATATATTCTTAAGAGATCTTTGGTTCATCATGATAGAAGTCAAGGTCCTCCAAAACATGGACATTTTTTTAGGAAATATATATATTTAGGGGTTGGTTGAGCTTTAATGCTCAAAGTGTTTTGAATATTTGATGGAGGTGGTTTCCTATTAAAATTGAAGTGAGATGCACTTTCCAAAATCCAAAAAAATTATTAAAATATAGAAGGACATTCTAGATCCAAAGACTTAGAAATGTACTATAAATGAATCAGTGAAGAAATTTTAGAATATATATTATCCATCTTGTGAATATTTAATATTTTGTGTTTTTTAAATAATTTAATCAAATATTTATTAAATATAATATATTTTTTTCAAATTTGATAATATTTATTTAATTTTTCAAAAAACACATCATGATAAAATATGAATTAAAAAAATGATTTAATAAATATCTAATATATCATATATATATATATATATAATTCATTAATATCAATATTCCATAAAAAATATATCAAAATTATTATATTTAAAATTCGTTATTTCATTTTTCTTTCATTTAAAATAGTATTGTTTAGTATTGATTAAGAATTTATGATAATTAAATAATTTATAGATATTTAAAAAATATCTATATAATTAAAATAATTTCTATAATATAAAAATATAAATGAAGTATCATTTATATATTGATTTTGTTAATATGTGGACATATAAAATTTATAAAATGCAAAGTGACTGACATTTTGTAGCTATATTTGATTTAAATAATTTAAAATGTTTGTTTTTGTAAAAGTGTAAATTAAAATAAAGAAATTATATATTAAGGTGATAATGGTAAAATCATATTCATAAAATAATTTATAGTTTAGTTTAGGAAATAGTTATACTCATATATTTTGGTTTAAAATTTTTTTTATCCTTATTAATTCTTACCACAAATACATAAATTTTTAGGCTAGGATGGTCAATATTATTTCTATAAAATGAAAAAATAACCATAAATGAATATTTTATGATAATTTAAACATTATCCCAATAATTTTGATGAATATTATTTTTTATTAATGATTATATAATTTAATAAAAAATTATATATTTTATTATAATATTAAAGTAAATTTTGAATTTATTAATAAATTTTACATTTAAAAATGAATAAATCAATATAACTTATACCCAACTCCTTGAACATGTCACTAAAATGTAAAATTTATCTATAAAATTCATGTATGCAATTAATTTTCTCAAAATATTTTTATTTTGATATTTTTAACATAATTTATTGTATATTTCCATTAATTAAATAATTATTTCCTCATCATTATGGAAGCATTTAAGGTAATTATTTATTTCCTAAAAATAAAAAATAAAATTCCTTGATGAATAAAAACATTTTATATTTTTAATTACATTTTATATTAAAAATTATATTCTAAACAAAAACCTATTAAAATTTAGTTCTTTTTAAAAAATGAGTATGGTATATTTGAAATTCCTAAAAATTAAATAATATAAAATTATTAAAGTCATCCAAGTAGCTAGAAGAAGAAATAAAATCATTCAAAGGGTGATTTTGGTCGACACCAATACATCCAATAAAATTATAAAAAGTTTTAAGATAATTTTTCAATATTTAAAATATTATTTTCAACCTTAATTAAATGATTTACCATTGACCATAGTGATTAAAATTATTATATTTACTATTCATATTAGAAAAAAATAAAAGTGGCCTATTTAATATATTTTTTAAATATTGTTATATTTATGTAATCGATTTTTAATAATTCATCATAAATAATTTTAAGAAATTATTTTAAAATTTATCATATAGACGTGTTAAAGAAATAATGTTTAATGTAAAAATGTTCCGAAGATTGAAATGTTTTTATATCATAATTGAATGTGAAATTGATGATAATGAATCCCATTGGATTTATTGATGAATAATTGAAATATTTATTCTTCAAAACCAATTTAATATATATTTTATCTATATAAATAAATAAAATAAAATGCAGTTTTAAATTATAATTTGGTATTTTTTATTATTCATTAAAAATTTCAACATATCAGATAAATAACAAAAAATAAACCATAGTAAATTTTGATATTAATATTAAATACTTTTTATTTTTAATTAATACCTATTAAAAATATAATAATTTATTTTTAAAACATGTTCATTATTAAAACATGAAAATTATTTTTATAGAAAAATAAAAATATTATTTGGAAAATTGGATCAATTTACATCTTATGCCTATAATATATATTGATTGAATGTAAAAAAATTATATAGTTAAATTTCATATTTTTGGTAATAATATTTATTACTACAACGTTAACGATTATGTATTAATACAATTTCATTATATGGTTAAGCTAGGCGTTCAGTGCATGTATGTTATTGAAGATATTAAATTTAAAAAGTGAAATACCATAAATCAATGTGGAGTTACATTATCCCCTCCTTCAATAAATTATTTCCATACCATTTGAAAATACCCTTCCATGGACAATGTCTGATACATTAGTATTCCTCTATATGAAATGCACATCCGCAAATCATCTAAATGAACGATCATCTTAATAAGAGGGAAGGGAAAAATTTGAATGTCACCACAAAATTAGGATTTTATATTTTCAAATTATTATTGTAATGTGAAAATATTAAAATGGAATTGAAATATAACTATCATTTTCAGATGGGGAGTGATTTAGAACAAGTTCATTAGAATGATATCCATCAAAAAGTCATGTTATCAGTTAAAATACATTTGATTAATAAGTTATAAAAGTAAACATAAATAGTTTTTCTCAAAAATTATTTTCCAAGATAAAATGGGTTCTTTTAATATATATATATATATATTTATCAATTATGAAATCATACTATAATTCATATCATTCAAAAATATCATCCTTTGGTTCTGATTTGATCTTTTAATACTCCATTTCATAAACTAAGAGATATGTATTCAAAATAATATTAATTCATGAAGAACCTTTATCAAAAGATCCAGAAGTCATTCATTTGACATTAAAATATTAACAAAACCAACATATCGAGAACATGTTATCTGATATATTAAAACATACTTTAACCATGTGTAATAATATCCAATGTTTTTATTAATCTAATCCATATATATTTACCTAAAAAATATTTCAAAATATATCTATCCAAATTCAATGTCCATATTTTTTTGATGCGATGTATGTAAATTTCACAATTAAAATTGAAATTATATTCCGAAAACAACATAATGTATCTCTTATTATCACATACCAAATAATTTGTCACCAAAAAACTATAATTAAAACATGAATTCTTCCAAATCCTTAATGAACAAATACTATATTACAATCCTTATTTATTCCATTATTTGTATAACTAGAAAGGAATTGGAAGAGTACCTGTAAACAAAATTCAATAATACAAACATTGGAATATTTATCATTTCACTTCATCTATGATAGTGTCATAATTATTATTATGATCCATTATCCTCTTTTAGGATATATTCCTTTGATGCATGAGAATTTTTTTTGTTTTTTATCCCATCTCTTTGTTGTTGAAGAATTATATATTGGAAATCGTTTTCTTACCATTAAAATAATAAGAATTGTGGTATTCGTATCTAAAATTATAGAAAAATCCCATTAATTTTAAACAACTACCAGGGAGTTTATTTCAACATTTATATCATTTGTAAAAATACCTTTTTATCTTCTATCGTTTATCATACTTTTCCTTATCATTATTATTTTTCTCATGATTCCCATTGATCCATATTAATTAATGAAATATTTATTTTTCTCATTATAACATGGAATTAGGTCATAAAAATATGATATTTTTTGGAGGCTTGTTCCCTTCAAAATAATGGTGCAAAACCATATATTATTTTTTTATTCGTCCCCTTTAGGTAATGTTCTTTGGTAAGGTTCACATTCCTTCAGTGAGTTGAAATTTATAAATGGCTACATACAATAGACTATATCATATTTTTTTTGAAACCTTATTTATAATCTCAAAACTATTATACATTCTATAATATAAATGGTAAAGACCCCAACCTTATTTTCCCATAGTTGGTTGTCACTTTATTACATTGACATTAGATACAAGAAATCACATCCTAAAGCACTGAATAGTTTAGATGTCTTGGTACTCTTGATACATTATAAAAATTATCATTATATTTCTAATAATAAAATATGAAAATAATTTCAATTAGAGTTCTATTTGTACATCTTTTTAACCCTTTATATAAATCCAAAAAACTTCTTTATAACCTTTGGAACACTGAAACATAATAAAGGGGTGATCTCAGATGGTTAGTAAGGGTATAAATATAGTAGAAGTTATCATAAAAAATTAAAAATTATTCTATAATGGTAATTAACTGAAAAAAATGACATTTAATAAAAAACATGAAATATAATTTCATGAATGAAATATGATCAAACCATTTAATATAAATAAAGTCATGAGAATGAAACATAACGCTGTATATTCTTCTAGATAAATAGAGACATGGAATATCAATATTGAATTTCATGATGATATAATTCATAATTCGAAACATCTAAAATTTAATATCAAAGGATCATACTAAGAATCTAATATAGGCATGGCACATTGCCTTGAATCCAACATTATCATGGCTTCGTACCAAGAATATAATAAATGGGTATGCCCTTGACCGAAACTCAGTATAGTTTTTCCCATGATACCTAATGATGCATCAAGGTAATATATTGGTCCCCTAATACCAATTATAATATCTAATTTATTCATCATATGAGTAGTGTGAACAATAAACAGCATTAACATTCTTATTAAAAACTATCATATGAAATATCAATACATTAACTATAGACCATGAATGGTATCAAAATAGCACATCCACTATCAAAATGGTAATAAAAACTCAACAAAATATGTTAAATGAAATAATTAGAGATAGAATTCAATTAATAGAAATATTATATAGAGGGTGTGAATATAGATGAAAGTATTTTAACAAAAACATTTAAAAATATTTTTGAAAATTACCTTCTTCACTATGGAAATTGCTTATTTTCAAAATTTTCTGCAATTATAAAAGAATTTTTTTCATTCAATTAATAAAGAAAAATACTAAACGAAGTTATAACGTATTAAGGGATCATGAAGTCTAAAAAATATGCTCAAGAGATATAAGTAAAAAAATCTTTCTAATGATTGTCTGGAAAATCTCAAAGAACCTTAAATAGAAAACAAAAAAATATATACCATTTACATTATTTCTTAAAAATTAAATATGATATAAAAATAAAATTAAAAAATAAAATAATAATAGCCACTTTTTTAATTTTTCGTCAAAATATATATGTTGAAGAAAATATCACTAGTATAGACTGAAACATAGACAATCTTTAATAATAAATAGACTGGGAGGTAAATCTTAATTGAACTTTACATTAGTGATACATGATTTAATCTCCTAATAAATGGATTAATGAATGTTATTAATTTATATTATATCCATATCTATATTTTTGATATCTTATATCATTTTGTTAATAAAAATTCATTATTACATTTGTTTTGGTTGTTAACTACTTACATTTCATATTCATGTTTTTTCATTTTAATTCCACTTTCTTATGAATAAGATATATTTAATTCATCACCACAATTATATTATGTTCAAATATATCATTTTTAATCATTATAATAATTTTTATATTCATTCGTGAGTGTTTAACAGTGGAAATGAATCACATCGCATTGTGGAGACGATAGGTCATACGTATGCGCGAGCGATGATATCATTTACTTAATAGTGAAAATTTAAGGAGGTGTATGGTATATTATCTTTATAAAATTAATATGTTTTCATTTTTAATATTTATATCCATTATTTCCATCATTATTATCATCTAAATATAATGGTGATGAAAAATAGATTACACCGCAGCATAGAGACAATAAGTCGTACTTATACATGCGGGATGATTTCATTTCTTGTAATATTGAAATTGGTGGAATATGGTTATCCCATAATAATATTAACACCTCATAATATATATGATACTAAATATATTAATTTAACATGGAAACATCATGTAAATAGAATTTACAAGAAGAAATGAACTTGAATGAGTTGTAAAAATGACTTCCTATTTTTGGGAAAACATCCTTTATATCACCTATTAAGAGATCCATGGTTTGTATTTATAGAATACTAGGACAACCAAAAATTGTATAATGATGTTGGTAATAGACATTGTTTGGGTTCATTGAGATATTAGAATAAAATTTGTGTGAATAAGTTAGGGAGTACGATAACGTTTCTAATTGTGTTGAGGTGATCTTTCGAAAATCCTCAACATATTAAAAAAATGATATTCTGTAGAAAAATAAGTCATATTGGTCCATAAATTAATAGGGTATGGAATTTAGACCAGGTCATTTCCCCATTTATATTATTTATGAATTTTTTAATTTTAAATTTATTTAATAAAAAAAATGAATAAAATATATTTATTATCAAATATGATTGTATTTATTTAATTTGACTTCATATACATCAATAAAAAGTGTAAGATATAATTTATCACTGTAAAAATAATATAATATATACTATAGATATATAAAATTCATTATACATATTAACACATCCAATATATTTCAAAATTAATATTTCCAAAATGATTTATTTTATTTTTATGTCTGTTAAATAAATATTGTTTTAACATTGATGAATAATTTCATGCTATTATATAATTTATAAATCTTAAAAAAATTAAACAATGAAACTAATTTCAATATAGTGAAAATAAAAATTTTTTTTCATTCGTATCATTATTTTTTCTATATCTGGACACATAAAATATATTAAATACACTGAGAGTGACATTTTGGAACTATCATTGATTCAAATAATATATAATTTATGTTCAACGATAAGTGCACACTAAAATTCCAAAAATATAGATTACGGTTATACGTTTATAATATTATTAATTAAATAATAATTATGATTTTTAAGGTTATGGTTATACCCTTATGAATTTGTTTTAAATCCTTTTTAACTCCTTTAACTCTTATGTGACAATATCAATTGTTTCACATTAAGGGTTAATATTGTTACTATAAAATTAAAAATGAACCATAAATGATTCAAGAATTTTATTTTAAACCTTATAAAAAAACTTTTTCTCAATATTAATTTTTTTAAATTTTATATCATTTAATAAAATAATATTTATTTTAATATAAAATTAGTAGCAATTTTGAAACTATTCATAACATTGACTTTTACAAAAATCAATAAAACATGATTTTGTTGACCCAACTCATTTAAATAATAAATAAAATAAAAAATATGTCTTTAAAATTATTTTATGACATTACTTATCTCAATTTATTTTCAATTTATTATTTTTTAGTATCTCTTAGTTGATATTTTAATTATTTAATCTATTTTTTCACCACCATTATTAAATAGATTAATCTAATTATATATTTACATACAATTAAAAATAAATTCCCATTATTAATATAAACATATTAATGTCAAAAAAACTATTTATATTAAAAGATATATTTTTAATAACCATAAATTTTAATCTAATACGTATTAAAAAACATAAGTATGGCATGTTTGATGTTCGATAAAATATTATACTATACTAGAATTGATGTTATCCTACTATCTCCAAGAGGTCTTAAAATATCCCCCATTATGTTTTTTTATGAAAATTACTCATAAAATAAAATTAATACATGTTTCTTGGTATGTTTATTAAATTTGTAATATTATTTTTACACATAACTACCCGATTCTTCGTTAATTTTTGTAATTAAAATTACAAATTTAATATTCATATTGGAAAAAATAAAAGGGTCCTAATTATTTTTTAACTTCTTATTAAAAAATATTAATCCTTTTTTAGTAATTCGATTTATTGATGTTATATAAATTCATTAAAATTAATCCTACAGATAGGATGAAAAAAATGAGTTTTGAAAGAAAAAATGTTCAAAAGATTGAAATATTTGTGTATCAAATTTCATTGAAAAAATGATTCTAATGACCTATATTATATTTATTTATGTATTAATAAATTATTTATAATTGAAACCCACTTTAAAATATAGTTTATTGATATAAATAAATTAGGTAAAAACGAAATTTTCTATCAGAATGCAGTATTTTCTACTATTCATCAAAAAAATGAAATATATCAGATATTTTAAAAAATTAACAAATGTTAATATTGATATTTCTTTTTGTAAAACAAATTTCATTATATCATATGTATTTCATAAATGTTCCAAAATTTAATTTTAAAATAATTACGCTATTAAAAGGAAGAAAACTTATCGTTAGAAAAATATTACTTTTTATGCTTAAAATTGGATTTATTATTATATTATACCCAAAAAATATTTTCATTGAATGTCAAAAAAAATTAACATATATAAATTTAACAATTTGTTTAATAATTTTTAGTCATTCAAATTTAACTTCTAGGTTATAATAATATTTTATAGTACATTTAAGAAGAGTTTTGAATGCAATGTATGATATCGAAAAGATTATCTTTAATAACATACATACCACAAAGTCCTGGGATGATTGGATTTATCAATTCATTTTTTCTTGCCAAATAAATTTCTCATGTTGGTAGTATTATTTTTCGCTCTGGAATCGATAAAGTCGGGATTGTGGATTGCACTCTCTTTAAGAGGGAGTACAATGAAAAGAGATCTCTATGGATCAAGAGGATTAACATTATAATCAATTACCTAAAACCATTATAATGTCTACTGTGGGATTATAAAATGACAAAAAATTATGTTTATATACTAATGATTATAAAACATATAATTAGACATTAGAAATTATTTTCCTTTCAAATCATTGAAAATCCCATAAAAAATAAATATAAAAATATTATTATTTCGATGACATACACAGAGCTCATAGATAAATAAATATTATTTAATAAATAAACAAATTTACATTTATTTCAATAATATTAAATATATTATTCTTCATAATAATAATAAATCATCTCATTATTCCACAATCATACTGACCAAACGTTTAATAATGATAAATTATTTAGATAAATAAACATCAATAAATCATTAACATATAATTAGGTAGATATTTTATTCAATAAATTAGTGAATAAATATGGATAAAATTTTCAAATTAAAAATATTCTCATGAATAATATTTTATATCTTATTTCATAAGAACTAAACATGAATTATTATTTAACCAATTAATACAATAATATTTATTCAACATGATAGATCAATATATAATTCAATTGAGGTTTTGAATACAATTATTGTGCCTCCCTATATTCCCATTTCTTAGTTGAATTATGATATAATTACTAAATTAAAATTATTAGCATGTATAAACATAGAATTACACCGATATAAAAAGAAGTAAATATTACAATTACATAAAACCTCATTTGATTACACACTATCAATTATAGTGATTTTATCTCAATATATATAGTCAACCAAGTTCATACCGGTGTATTAAAACTATTTTCTCGATGTTTCTTTCAATTATTTTTTTTAAAATGAACCTATAGAATGAACACCCTAACCATGTACTTGATCACGTAGTTTTTTTATGATTGGGGATGAAGACTAATATATTATTTAAAGGAAACACCTCTTTCTAACTAATTAAAGGGAGACAGATTAAATAGAATGAATGTCCAAGACCAAGTAGTCTAAATACAAGTCCAAAAACCCCATTTTTTGGCCCAAAGGTCCCTTCAGTGAATAATACTACTATAGTACATAGGATTCTATTGTAACTTCTACAGTACCACCACCACTACAATTGATGTTACATTGCCTCTGTTGCTACACTGGGACCACTACTATAATTCCTCCACTGTTACATTACTATTACAGTAACAATATAAAATATATATAACGTACCTCAGAAATTTATCCCTACCTGGATTTGATCTTGGGTCTTTTGGATTCTGATATTTAGCCTTTAACACTTGGGTATAGGCTCGTTGGCACTTTATCATGTAGTTCCAATCACATAAAATTTCACAGGATGTCAATATCCATTAAATAATTGAACGAAATAATGTAGTCTTCCATTATTCATTAATTAAATATCAATTTTTTGGAAACCAATATATCCTATATCAATGGAATAATATTTTTTCACAGTTTCCTCAAAAGACGACATTGAATAAAACCCACTATATGTGGTAAAGTAATAATCATTAATTACTTGGTCCATTAAACATGTTATATCATAGTAATATCTAGTTAAACAAATGGGGGGGGGGTTATTTGTGGGCCATGTTCTCTAAACCGTATTATCTGACAAATTATCTAGGGTGATCTTTAGTAGAAAATGGTTGAATGAATTATTAGACTATACTAATTACATCCTATATATTTTTGTCCCATAAAAATATATTATGATCCTATAGAAAATAAATATTATAATAATTCATATAACTTATTGGTTCTCACCATTATGATAAACTGTTATAAAATTTTATTAGAATAATTACCCAGTGGATATTATGATGTACAACATCAAGCATGTGAACAATCATGTGGTTATTCAATCATTAATATAAAACAAAACCATGAATATTGTAAATGTTGCAACTGTGGTCTTATATTCATGAATTGGAGTATAGATTGAGTTTGTTGAGAATCCTTAGTGGATTTTCTGAATGTGAACCAACAATTTCATAATACAGTTCATGAAAACAACAGTTTTGAAGGTGGCGTCGTTTCCCAGTGTTTGCCAAATTTTTAGGCCAAAAAATTGACAAATGGAGAAAACTGTTTTTGTAAAAGAGACTTGCGTGCTGGTTACATGAAGGAAAGAAAACTTGCACGCCATATATTTTTCATCATAAGAACATAAATGTATGGAGAAGGAAAGTATGTCATGAAATTATTGGTTGGGTCGCGCAAGTGAGTTGTGTGACAGAGGCAAGGGCGGTTGGAGCTGTGCGCCAGGACTTGCGCGTCGTGAGGACACTTGCGCGCCACCGCGCAGGGGGTCCAGTTTTCCTATTAATAGAGGACCAACCCCCTCATTTTTAATGATGTTCAAGACTTAGATATTTTTCAATCTCCCATAGAGCAAGTGGTTGAGTCGCGCAGGTGGTTGTTGGGTTGCGCAAGTAGAGGCTGCACGCCGGTTGTTGGCTGCACGACCAAGGCGGTAGGGGAGTTAAAGGCACAGCGTCATGCATGTTTGGAGTTGAAGGAGGCAGTGTCATGAAAGTGGTTTGGTGTCACCTACATGCTGAATTTTTACCACGCAAGTGACTTGCGCACTGGGATTGAAACTTGCGTGCCGAGCTTGGAGAAGCACGCCAGGGTTGTTAAAGTACATCTGTCCTTTTGAAGCTACATGAAAGCTCGAAGATTTCCCAGTACCCTCAGCGCAAAGTGAGATTCGCCTACTGGTGAGAGATGTACTTCAACAGAGCATTTACATTCAACAGAGGATTAATTATTATTCAATGATTAAGAGACCTTCACATCTATAAACTTAGTGTGACTTCACCAAGGGCAGTGAGCCAGGGGGAGTCAACGGGAGTGACCCGAGGGAAGCATTGGGCTATCCCTGAATTTTTGTAAAGGCAGTGATCTAGGGACAGAGTGACTGTTCCCAAAAAGTTGTAATCCACAACTAGTGAATATTAGTGTAGTTTGGTATGACTGACAACCATTCGGCATATGCTCCTTGGACGTAGCTCTTAGTGTTTAACCAAGTAAAAAGGGTTGTGTCTTCTCGTTGCATGTGAAAGTTTTCTTTATGATCATATTTATCATACTGGTTCAACAAGTTACAACCAATGTGGGAACAATATACATCACATTAAAAGAGAAAATTGTCACCCTGATTCACCCCTCCCCTCTCAGGGTGTCCCGGGGTCCTTCAGTTGATCATATTGAATACATATGCTTTTTATAGAGCACCAACTCCAATATCATGTCCATAAAATATTTTGCTGTTAAATAGTCCCCTTACATTTAAATTTCCCATCTTAAAGTATCTACACATGGATTTATTCTTGTCTTCACATGATATGTATTAGTAACCATATCACCTATATTTTTTGTCCTTCAAAAAACCTCAATCGTTAAAAATTCTCATTTTACATTACTTTTTGGGACTCCCAATCAACCATTTTTTTTAAATTTCCCCTTAGAAAGGTGAGATAAAATTTTATTGCCGTGATCACTGGTTTGATCTATACAGAAGAATCCTAAAATAGAAATATGTTGATTTATTTATGTTTCCTTAGCATATGGGGTGATTTCCTAATAACACATATTTTTCCAAACAATGAATATAAATCACACTCCCACTCTTTCATTGGATTTCAGAACATTTATTATTTATATAGGTTCAACACTGAGATAAATCAATGTCACATTTTACATTAACAATATTCATGAAAAATATTACATATAAATATCCTATTTATAAATAATTCTACTAGTAATAATCCATTTCATTTTCTAATTATGTGAAACTATATTTATTATAGACCTCTCTAAATGACCATAAATTTTCTGATTAATGCTTGTCATAAAACCCAACTATCCTAAATATGGGATAGATTCATATAAGATAACACAAAATAAACAAGCCCGTGGTAGATGTTATTTTTTCATAAAATTATTGGTTAATATATTAATCACATTAAATTTAGATATAAATTTGTTTATTTCCTAAGATGATACTAATGGGTTCCGTTGGTGTCCAATCATATTCAGGATAATAAATTCTCATCCCGGTCATTTTTTATATATCTGTTCTATGGTTATCTATCATATGAGCATTATATGGGGATTTAGTGATGTTAATAAATGATTCATAGCGACATCTATCTTAATTTAGGTCTATTCCAAGAGTAATTGTTCATTTCATCATGGGAATAGAAAATCTTGGTTCAAAATATCAATACTTCCTTTTCGAAACATATATTCTCTATAAATCATAATTCACACCTCCAATGTCTCGTATTTCCTTTATTAATCCATGTATATTTGTATCAAATGTATTTATATCAAAGGGAGTCATCTATTTGGATATTCATATGTGCCCCAAAAATGTCCTTCCAACAAAAAGAGGTTTTATTCAAATAGATATGGTTATTTGATATTTGTTTCCAATAAAAACATAGTGGAACCCCATATTTGAAAACAATTTATATTCATGCTTTTAATACCATCCCAATACCATCGTTGATGATCCAAAAATAACGAACCACGGTGTATAATGTGATCATTCTCTCTTCTAATGGAACTTGGTTTTTAATGAACAATGATCCGCATTTTGGTTATTTTCACAAAATAGTTTCCAAGAACAGTGACTGAAAACCATGTTCACACACCCCTGGGATAATCTATTTTATAATTTATATCTTTAATATTGAAATTTTTTACCTTTTCATTAATACTCAAGTTATTACAACCTATTATTGGTGTACGCATCATGACCATAAAGTATTTGAACCTTAGTTAATTCAGTAAGACCTTGAACATAATCTATTTACTACATTAGATAACAAGACCATAAAAATCAAAATAAGTATAAATAAAAAATATTAAGAAAAAATTATAAGTGTAAAATTATGAAAAATTCATGTCGCTCCTCACTAACCAACAAGCATTGAATTTATATAATTAATGTAGATAGAAAATTGAAAATATAAAATGACAAATCATTATCACATTCATTACAAATTGGTATTGTACATGAATCTATTATTATATATTTTTATAATTTATTATATTATATCTATTTATGACTTCATTTTATTAGTAATCAAATATATTGGATGAATTCAAATAGGAACAAACAATGTGTCATTGTTATTTACATGGTTCCCTATATAGTATGAATTTATATTTAATTGCATGAATTTGAAATAATAAATGATAATACAAACACTAGAAAAAAATCCATCTTGAGTTTATGGAATGTATTGAATATCAGCCAAATTCTTTTTTGTATTGACATGTGACAATGAATGTTCTTTTATGTATTGAAAAAATGATATTAAAATATTTTGTTACAAAATTAAAAACTATATCAAATAAGTTTCATTATGTTGTAAATATCCAACTAAAATAATACAAACATTCCTTCCAGCATATGTAGCGATGTAACCCTAGTGGTCGAGAGCCAATGTCCACATTGATAAAAAAATCATAATATAAAATGAATCACATCCTGAAGGACCAAAAAGTATAATAGTAGTGATTAAATAGATACATACTTTAAATAAACATTAGATTTTAAAAAATAAAATATACAACATATTGTATTAGTGAATTACATCATTATCATTAGTGTATCCCAACATATACATAACAATACACTTCTTTATATCCGTATGAAAATAAAACAAAAGAAAGGTGTGAGGTAAGATTGTTAGTAATGGTAAGGATATTTAATATTATATTAATAAATATAGAATTATAAATATGGAAAGGAGAATAATTGATTCACATTTCATTTAATAAATTTGTTTATTATAATATAGAAGCAATAAATGATGATCAAATAATTCGCTATAAATATTTACATTAGCAAGAAACTTAACAAACAATATTCTAACTAATTGAATAATCGCATGGAACATAAATAACTATAATCAAAATTTTGGAATTTATTATTATTTACATATATAATATAATGTTTATGCCTTTCCCCAAAACATATAATTCTGTTAGGCTATTATGACAATTAATCAATATAAATGTGTAAGGCCTGACCCAAAACCCAAAAAAGATTTTCTCATGACAGAAACTGATGTATCTAGGGGCTTAGAGGGCCCTAACCATCACATTTTATATCCAATGAATTCCACATATGGAAGGTGTGATACATAATGAACATAAACATTAATATTAAAGCTATCATATGAAATATAAACACTTTCCTAAGTCAATAAAAATAACCATTAATCAGCGATGGTAATTAGAATTTTATCAACATACTACATCCCAAGTAAAACTAATCATAAAATATCCAGAAAAATTAAGGATAATATCATTACAGTATATTTGCACTATAATAAGAGTAATTTTTTTTTCATTGATGAATATAAATACAATAAAAATATTATGAAAATCATTCATTAAAAGAACATCGTATCATTTTGGAAATCACCATATAAAACTTATAATTTATATAAAAAATTCAATTTTTTTTATTAAATCGTACCATTGAAACCTTTAATGGAATATTTTAAACATTTTCTGGTACCAAAGGCTCAAAATTACATTCATTGTGATAAATTTTATAAAAATGTAACTTTAACATTCTTAGTAAATTACAAATGGTACTTGTTATGAAAATGATATGATGATTCCATTAAAAAAAATTATAAAATTGTTAAAATTTGTAATTATTTATAGAATAAATATATTAGAATAAGATAAATATTTCAAAATATTTTCAGAAAACCTTTTTTGGAGAAAAATATATTTCCATATGTAGTGGGAAATGAAGTTCTATTTTTGTAAAACCTAATTCCATTTTATTATAGCTACTAAAGGATGGATGAAATCATAATATTATATTAAAATAAAATCAATAACGAGTGGATATGAAAATTAAAACGATTTTCTATTATATGCTCAAATACTTTTCTTCAACTAAAATTCAATATAAAACCATCTGGATTAGATTGATATTCTGGAATAATGAATTGTTATGATCAAACCATTGAAGAAGGTATTAATTAAAGAAGAGATTATGTGTCTAAACTATAAGTCCACTCAGAAAATATATAAATGAAACACAATATAATCCAAAATAATTTCAGACAAAATCATAGAATATCAAAGAAAATGAAGAAGTAATCTATCCCAATGAAATGAAATTTAGTTACGAAATTTTTTAGAACATGGTAACTCTTCCGTAAAATAAACATGGATGAAAAAAAATCAATTGAATATAATATTCCCTGAATTATTATTTAATAATTATAATACACATAAAAATTATGTTATTGTCCCCATATAAAAGAAATTATGTTCATAACATTACAATATACCGCAATGAAGGGAAATTATGATGAAGCTTCTTACCCCATGCTTCTGTTTAGTTGAACGAGATTTAAATTTTTTTTAGTGATCTAAGTCATTTTATTAAATTATTAATGTACCATATTAATATTTATAAAATCATAATTTATCATTTTATAATATATGTTCACATGTTTGTTAATAATCATTCATTATTTTCATTTTATCTTGTTCTACTTGCATTGTATTATCATGTCTATTTTTGGTAATGAACAATTCAATTATGCTCAAATTATATAGCAACATCAACTATAGAATAATAGTTAAATTATTATTATATTTTTATATCATTTATAGATTTAATATAAATCAGAAAATATGGATATCAAAACAGAATAAATTTTCTATCGTGGAAATGGTATGCCATATGTTTGTGTGAGTAAAATTCCCATTTTGAATGATCATTATTGAAATTTAGTATCTTTTATTTTATCCTTCCAAAATTCCCATAGTCCCATAAATACCATATTATTTAATTATATATATATATATATATCATCCATGTGTTTGGGTGAGGAAAAAGGATTCACATCGATTCGTGAAGGCTTTAGTCCCCACATACATGAACAATGTTATCATCTTTAACATGGTAAAATGGTAAAAATGAAAGTGATATATTATCATTTAATAATGAAAAATAATTCAATCATAACATTATTATTTCATTTATATAACATATACTCATTATCATCATCCTTACTAAATTCCATGTATTGTGTTATTGAATAACGATTCATACCACTTCGCAAGGAGGTAGTCTGTAGTTTACACCAGCAACATTATCATATACACTACAGAATTAATTGTAAAATGTTATATATGATATAATGACTCCATTTTTATAATTATGTCATAAATATCATATATTTACTTTTTTCCATCATCATATCTGTTCATGGGAGGTTTTGATAGAAAATGTGTCACATTAGATCGTGAGGAGGTAGTCCTCCGTACACATGAGTGACATTTTCATTTCTAATTTGAGTGAAGAGGAGACTGATATAGTTCATTCTGTATATATAATAACATATCAGTATATATTATATAATTTTTATCATATTATAATAAATAAATAATATTTTAATGTGGTGGAAGAATAAATTAAACAATAAAATACAGTTAAGAATTTAACCAAATATTCATTTAATGTATTGATGACATAGAAATTAATTCTAGGATTAAGGGATTTATCTTGTGATTTTATTTTTATAGTAAATGGCTTAAAATGGTTTTAATAATCGGACGAAGAGATGATACTTGGTAGTATTTTATAAGTGAGGTGAGTGGCACCCCTGTAGTTTTTGAAAACCAAATGGTGTACCCACGTTTTTCATATTCCAAAAGGAATGTAGGTATCACAAGTATTGGTTTGGTCGCGCAAGTGAGTTGCATGATAGAGCCTAGGGCAGTTGGAGCTACGCGTCGGGACTTGTGCGTCGTGAGGACACATGCTCACCACCGTGCATGGGGTCCACTTTGCCTATAAATAGAGGACCAGCCCCCTCATTTGTAATGAAGTTCAAGACTTAGAGATTTTTCTAGCTCTCATCGTGCATGTGGTTGAGTCGCGCAGGTGGTTGTTGGGTCGCGCAAGTAGAGGCTGTGCGCCAGTTGTTGGTTGCGCGACCAAGGCAGTTGGGGAGTTAAAGGAGCACTGTCACACAAGTTTGGAGTTGAAGGAGGCAGTGTCTCACAAGTGGGTTGGTGTCACCTGCACGCCGAATTTTTAGCATGCAAGTGACTTGCACGCCGGGATTGAAACTTGTGCACCGGGCTTGGAGAAGCGCGCCATGGTTGTTAAAGTACATCTATCCTTTTGAAGCTGCATGAAAGCTGGACAATTTCTTGGTACCCTAAGTGCAAAGTGAGATTCGTCTACTGCTGAGAGTTTTAATTCAACAGAGCATCTACAAGAAATAGAGGACACATTCTTATTCAATGATGAAGAGACCTTCATGTCTATAAACTGAGTGCGACTTCACCTAGGGTAGTGAGCTAGGGGGAGTAAACGGGATTGACCCGAGGGAAGCAGTGAGCTATCCCTGAATATTTGTAAAGGCACTGAGCCTGGGATAGATTGACTGTACCCAAACCATTGTAATACACAACTAGAGAAGATTAGTGGAATTTGGTATGAATGACAACCTGTCAGCGTGTGCTCCTTGGACGTAGCCCTGAGTGGTGAACCAAGTAAAAAAGTGATGTATCTTCTCTATTCATGTGAATGTTTTTTTTCTGATCATCATCATCATACATGTTCAACAAGTTCCTACCAACATGGGAAAAAAATCCATCACATAAAAGAAAAAGTTGTCCCCCTGATTCACCCCTCCCCTCTTAGGGTGTCCTGGGGTCCTTCAACTGGTAAGTGAGGGTAATGGTTGCTAGTGTTGAAACTGTCCTTTGGCGTCATGGAGAACACAGTCAATGTCAGTGTAGTCCCTCAATTTGATGGAATTAATTTCCATATATGCAATAACATAATGAGATCTCATCTAAGATCTCTTGTAATGGAAGTTATATTTTCTATTGTGCAAGGAATAAATGTAACTGATCCAACAGGCCTGGATATGACTGATACAGACAGGAAAATTCTTAATGTAGATTCTAAAGCACAAAATGCACTCACTATAGCCATTTCTGATCAGATCTACCTAAATGTGATGAATTTCACCTTAGAAAAATTGATAGGGGATGAACTCGATAATAATTATGAAGGAGATAACAATGTGAAAGAGGAAAAACTACAAGTGATGCACAATATGTTCGATGATTTGAAGATGCATCCTGATGAGAATGCAGACTCATTCTTTAATCGAATCACTGAATTAGTTGGAGCAATTCAGGTCCTAGGAGAGGAAATCAAAGACATTGACATTGTGAAGAAAATACATAGAATACTTCCACCCCTGTACAATTCAATAGTTTCAGCCCTTGAGGAAAGTGATCTTTCAAAACATTCTCTGGATGACCTTCTAAGAAGATTGGTAGCATATCAAATGAGAATCAATCCAGAATATGCTATGACTCATGGGAGCAAGGAAATGGAATTTAAGGCCACAGATAAACTGAAAATCTAGAAAGATAGTAGTGGGGAAGATAACGAAGAATGATAAATTATTTCTCTCATTTCAATGAAGTTCAAGAAGGGAAATGGGAAATTCATTGGGAAGTTACCTCTCGTGTGTTTTTTTGCGGAAAAGTTGGTCACATTGCCTCTCAGTGATTAAGAAAGATCAATGATTATGATAGTTAAGATGAAAGCTACGAGAAGCCTTGGATAAGGATTTTCAAAAAGGGGGAATTCAAATATGGAAAGAAAATTCAAATAAAGTGTTTTGTCTGTGAAGAGGAAGATGATGATAATGAATTTTGTGATGATGAAGAACCAGAATTAAAAACTGGGAACCATGCTTCCATGATGGCCACTGTTGAAAATTCAGAAGATACTGGTGGAGAAAAATAGTTGAAAACTTGTGCAGATCCAGAGATTCAAATAAGGATGCTGTTAGTAAGCTTAACACTAATATCAGATTTGCAATTAGTGGAAATCAATTATAGAAGAATCAACTGAATATGTTGATCAACATGAAGCTGAAATTGAACGACTAGAATAATTTGTGAAGGTAAAGTCTAAAATAATTTAATGTAATGATGATGTATTAGATCTGAAAATATGAATTGAAGAGAATTCAAAGGTCATCAATGACCTCACCTCCAGAATAGAAGAAAAATCCAAGACTGTAGAGGGTCTTGAGGAGGAAGTTGTTACTCTTAGGAGTAAACTTGAGACTAAATCAATTCTAAAATAATCAAGGAATAAAATACAATTTGGAAGATTCTTATATGAATAATTACTAGAAAAAGCCAAGTGTGGTTTATATGGGGTTGGAAAAATCATGAGTGTTCAAAGAATAGCTTGCATGGGAAGGATTGGAATTGGTTGTAAGGCTGAGACATCAAATTTTGAAATGTAAATGATCAAAAATAAAGATATGATAAAGCTTGAACATGTTGAAACATTGCCTAATGTGATGAAAAATTAACCCTCAATCCAATCTAAAAGGAGAACTAAAAATTATCCTCAAACATTCAGAAATAACAGACCATCATACTATTCTCTCAAGGAAGAAGGTTGGAGGTGAAATTCATGTGAGAATACATTTCCTCTCATGAAGTGTCAGTTCTGTGGCTATTTGGGACATACCATATCTTATTGCGAAGAGTAAAGGAGCTATTTGAATGGGGAAGATCTGGGACATAAACAAAGGATACTAACTTCATATCCTATTTCATATAGAAGAAACAATTTCTATTGATATTGTTTTTTTGGTTCTATCTTTGGTCATAAGGCTGATAATTGCTGGTAGAGAAGGGACATTGACACGTCATACTGACGTTCACGACAAGTCAAGTATCTTCAGCAAGACAATGTTTCTCTTTCAAATAGGTTTTCTCCTCTGAAAGAAGATTTCGACTATGAATAACCTAGGTATGCGAAAGAGATAATTGAAAGGACATCAGTTCTATATACCTAATCCAATGTCTATTGGAAGGAAATGAATAAGATTGAAAAATCCAACCTTGCAGAGGTGGCCCTCAAAGTTACAAAGAACAACAGTACCTGGATTCTAGATATCGGTTTTTCATCTTGTATGACAGGTAAGGTCGGCCTGTTAATATATATCAAAAGTAAGGTTGATGGTACAATACAATTTGGTAATGATAGATCTTTGAAAATCAAAGGGTGTGGTAGTACCGAATTAGCTAATGGAGAACTAAAAAAGACTTAAGTCCTTTACATAGATGGTCAACCTCATAATCTACATATTGTGAGTCAACTCTATGACTCGGGACTTATAGTTTCATTTAATTAGAATGGTTGAACTATAAAGGGAATGACATGAAATTCCCTTATGAAGGGATGCAGAACAGAAGGGAACTTGTGTCAGGTTGATAGTGAAGAGAATGTCTGTTACATGACTATTGAAGAAGAAAACAATTTGTGGCATCAGAGACTGGGACACATCAATCAACACGACATGGAGAAAATATCAAAATAGTGTATTTTCATAGATATTCCCAACCTGAATCGTGAGCGTGAAAAGTTTTGTGATGCTTGCATTCGTGGGAAGCTGGTCTGCAGTTCATATCCGCCAAAGAAGAAAAGGGCATATCACCTTCATGATCTGATTCATACAGATGTATGTGGGCCGAAAAATGTTGCTGGAACTCATGGGTAAGGTTACTTTGTTCTTTTTATAGATTATTACGATATAATGGCATGTGTGATGGTCATTCAAAGGAAAGGAAAAGTCCTTGACTGCATGAAAACATATCAAAAAATCACAGAGAATGATACCGGACAAATAATCAATGTGTTGTGATCTTATAATGGAGGAGAATACACATCCATTGAATTTGAATATTATCTGGAGCAGCATGGTATATATCATGAGTTAGCTGTTGTGAGAACTCCATAAAAAAATGGAGTTGTTGAACGTAGGAATAGACAGTTGAACAACATGGCACAAACTATGCTGATTGAGAGTCGTGTTCCATGGAATTTAAGGAAAAAGGCTGTTCAAGCTGTAGTGTATATTCCGAATCGAACATGACTTTATATGGTTGAAATGAAGACACCATATTAATAGTGGCATGGAAGGAAGAGCTCTTTAAAATACTTCCTTTTCTTTGGTAGTAAATGCTTCATCAGGAACAAAGAAGGAAATCAATTGAAGTATGGTGACAATGATGATGAGCAAATTTTCCTCGGTTACTCAATGAATAGAAAAGCCTCCAAATGTTTCAACAGTGCGGGGAACACAGCGCGAAGCCAGTCTTTCGAGAGGAAGGCAGTGCTACACATGCGGCGGGCAGGGCCACATGGCTCGTGACTGCCCAACCCACCGTGTAGAGGTGCAGCAGACGGTTGAGGGGCCACCCGGGAAGATGCAGTGGGTCGACCGTGGCAGTCCACATGGAGCAGGCGGACGAGGCAGAGGAGTTGGCTAAGAAGCAGGTGGTGGGAGGTGCTTTGAGGCTCTACCACCACCACCACCAGGAGGTCCACCCCGGCCACAGGGAGCTGGTGGGCAGAAACAGGCACAGCTCCAGGCACCGGAGGGCTATGACCACGGCGCACTCGAGATTTTTCGAGGTACTATCTGTGTCTATTCCAACCTTGCTGCTGTTCTTATAGACACAAGAGCGAGTCACTCTTTCATAGCTGCTTCCCTTGATCGGAGCTCGGAGATTCTGACATAGCCGTTGGCTCGATCTTTACTGCTAGAGACTCTTATGGGAGCAGACTCGACGATTACGCACTGGTGCCGGCAGTGTGAGATTACTCTAGGAGGCGAGAGCTTCGGCTGGGATCTTCTTGTAGAGGCATCGAGGCCTTATGACGTCATCTTGGGCATGGATTGGTTATCTATATTCCATGCACAGATAGACAGTAGTAGGCGCCAGGTGCAATGTGTACGCACCGACGTGAGCAGGTTCACCTTCACTGGATAGGAGGGAGCCTTCGCAGCACATGATGGACTTCCGCAGAGAAGAGGATAGCCCATCACTCATCAGTTTTCTAGCCTCAACCTATGAGCAGTTGACGTGAAGAGTCCTAGTTTTCCTGCAGTGGTGGATCAGTATGCAGACGTCTTTCCCAACGACATTCCAGGACTACCTCCTCCCAGAGAGGTAGACTTTTATATTGATTTGTACCCCTAGACAACCCCGATATCCACTCCTGCATATCGGATGGCTCCCGCCGAGCTTCGAGAGCTACAAGTACAGTTGGATGACTTGCAGGGTAAGGGATTCATCTGACCCAGTGTTTCACCCTGGGTCAGGTGATAGTGAGGAACAAGTATCCGCTACCGAGGATTGATGACCTATTCGATCAACTCAAGGGAGAACGATGGTTCTCAAAGATAGACCTCAGGTCAGGCTATCATCAGCTCAGAGTTCGGGACGAGGACGTGCAGAAGACGACCTTCAGATGTCGGTATGGCCACTATGAGTTCTTGGTTATTCCATTCGGAGTAACCAATGCTCCAGTGGTGTTCATGGGCCTCATGAACAGTATATTTCAGCCATACCTCTATAGATTTGTCGTGGTCTTCATCGACGAAATTTTGATATACTCGACGGCTGAGGAGGAGCACACCTACCACTTGCGAGTTGTACTGGACACACTATGAAAGAACTAGCTTTATGGAAAGCTCTCGAAGTGTCAGTTCTGGATACGTGAGGACCACTTCTTGGGAAACATCATCTCTGAGGCGGGAGTTGCAGTGGATCCTGCGAAGATCGAGTCAGTGCTAGCTTTGGATCCACCCAAGAGCGCAACAGAGGTGCATAGTTTCTTGGGACTAGCTGGATACTATCGGTGATTTGTTCTAGACTTCTCCAGAGTTGTGGCACCACTCTCAGCTCTTACAATGAAGGGGAAACCCTTTGTGTGGTCAGAAAGATGTCATCAGAGCTTCCAGGAGCTGAGATAGAGATTGGCCAGCACACCTATCTTGAGGTTGCCTGAGGGGGGTGTAGGGTATGTAGTTTACTGCGATGCATCAGGGCCTGGACTCGGATGTGTCCTGATGCAGGAGCAGGCAGTGATCGCCTATGGATAATGTCAGTTGAGGCCGCATGAGTAGAACTATGGTACCCATGACCTGGAGTTAGAAGTAGTGGTATTCGCTTTGAAGACATGGCGAAACTATCTGATGGGAGAGTGATTTACAGTCTTTTCTAACCATTAGAGTCTCACATACATCTTTTCTCAGAAAGACCTGAACCTGAGACAGCGGCGATGGCTCTAGTTCCTCCAGGACTATGACTTTGAGATAGTCTATACTCCTGGTAAGGGGAACTTGTTAGCCGATTCTCTCAGTAGGAGGATGGGCATTCAGCTACTTGAGGAGGCTACATAGCAGCTAGCCTCTTTGAAGATATCCTTCATGGATAGAGATGGAGCATCCTTCCTTCAGTGTCTCACAGTCTCTCCTCCACTACTACAGCGGGTGAGAGAGGCACAGCGTGGGGACGCTGACTGTGAGACGCGGCGTGAACAGATATCCTCAGGTCAGGTACCTAATGGTTTCTCCCTTGGAGCAGAGCACGATGTAATTTTCAGAGGGCGTACCATGGTACCAGTTGCTTTATGGGAGGAGGTGGTAAGAGAGTTTCACACTTCTCCTTTGGCGGTAAATCCTGTAGTGGTGAAGAATTACCAGTATCTCAGACCAAATAACTGGTGGTCGGGCATGAAGAAGGTTGGGGCAGAGTCTGTTTCTCGATACCTCACCTGCCAGCAGGTGAAGGAGGAACCCCAGGTACCAGCAGGCTTGGTACACCCCTTGGAGGTCCCGGAGTGGAAGTGGGACATGATATATATGGACTTTGTGACTGGACTTCCATGAACTTCTAGAGGTCATGACTCCATTAGGGTGATTGTCGACCAACTCACCAAGTCGGCTCACTTCTTACCCATCAGAGAGTAGGGCTCAGTGGAGAGCATGGGACATCTCTACGTTCAAGAGATTGTATGGATTCACAGTGTGCCATCATCCTTCATCTCCGATCGAGATGCTCTCTTTACTTCCCGGATTTGGAAGGGGTTGCATGAGGCGTTCAGGATGCAGCTATGTCTGAGCACTGCCTTTCACCCTCAAGCCGATGGTCAGATGGAGAGAACCATTCAGACTCTCGAGGACATGCTCCACACATGTGTTCTTGACTTTTATCGCAGCTGGGAGGGCCACCTACCGTCGGTGGAGTTTGCATACAACAAAAGCTACCACTCCATCATCGGGATGGCACCATACGAGGCATTTTACGGCCGACCTTGCAGATCTCCATTGTGTTGGACAAACCCTGGTGAGTGAGCACTTGTTGGACCGGAGATAGTCCGGGCCATGACAGAGAAGGTCCATGTCATCTAGGAGTGGATGAGGACAGCTCAGATCCGGCAGAAGTCTTATGCTGATAGGAGGAGGAGGCTACTAGAGTTCGAGAATGGCGACCACGTCTTCTTGCGTGTCTCACCTCGACGTGGTTTACGGCGATTTGGCCGAGGTGGAAAGTTGTCTCCATGCTTCATCGAACCATTCCAGGTCCTCAACAGGATTGGCGAGGTGGCTTATCACCTGGCTCTACCACCTCAGTTGGATCGAGTGCACGACATATTCCACATATCTAAGCTGAGGAGATATGTGCACGACTCGACTCATATCATTGACCATTGGGAGATAGACGTTGATGATGGGGTGACATTTGTTGAGGTCCTGGTGGATATCAAGGAACGATAGGAGCGGGTCCTACGTGGATGGTTGATTCCTCTAGTGCGCATCAGATGGCTGCAGGGGAACCTCCAGGAGAGCACTTGGGAGCGGGATGCTCAGATGCGTGCTCAGTACCTGCATTTGTTTCCCTAGTTTATGATGTATCTTTACGGGGACGTAAAGCCCTGAGATGAGAGTGATGTAAAGACCAGTAAAATTCAAGGAAATTTTTTTCTTTATTTTATTTGGAATTTTACAAGAATGCAGTTTCTGACGGCACTTGATTCTGAGGCCCGGTGTGCCTGGAATCATTTTCCGAAGTTTGCATCGGGTACGTTCAGTGAACGAACGAGTGAGTTTTTCTAAATTTTGAACCGGTGCTCAGAATCGAATTCAAAGGGCACCGATGGTATCGCAGCGCTGTTATTTTCCTAGAAACGCCTTTTTCTAGAGTTGCGTTTGCTCTGGTGTGGTTTTTAATTTTTGGGGTTAAGTTAAGAAATTAAATAAAGTGGTGCGACAACATTATTTTATTTCACTTAAAGACACTTAAAACCACTTAAAGCCACTCAAGATGAGTTGAAGCGGATTGGGTGGAACCCAAAATATCCTTCCCACTTGGTAGGATATTAGTGAGGTGGGGCCTGCATGAGCCCCACCGTTTCTTTTCCTCTGTGTAACGCATCCGCAAAAACTCCTCTTTAATGAAAGTCAACTGGTGCGTTTTCTAAACTCTTAACGAACCCATTAATTGGACAGTTATGATGTTACCATTAATTAACCGAATAAATGGTTCATTTCATAACTTGTTTTTCAAATTGTTGGCATGGAATAAAATAAGACCAACACATGTTTTTCTTGTTGATGGCTTGTTGAGAGGATTTGGAGAAACTCTAAGTTCTTCATCCTCCTTCGTGAAGAAAGTGAAGAACACAAAGAATGCAAAGAACACGAAGGTGAAGAAGAACGCCGAACCCTCGAAGATCAATGACGTGACGGTGTGTTCCGCGACGCCGACATTTCTACTTCTGCGATGCTTCTTCCGTGACATTTCTTCCCCGCAAAAATCTCTGATCATCAACTGCTTGAGGTAGGGGATTACTGTTCTCTAATTCTTTGTGGATTTATCCTCAACATGGGTTTAAAACGTGAAATTAAATCTGTGTGTTTTCTTTAACCCTCATAGATCGTCGACGTGACGCTGTGTACCGCGACGACGCGACACCCCCTTCCGCGACGCGACGATCGTCTTCTTCCACGACGGTAATGTCCCTGAAGAACTCACGTCTGACAACGACGACGAGGTAGGGGATTGTTTTACTTATATATTTGTGATTTTATACCATCGGCATTTGATTAAAATATTTTTGTTGTGAGACTTTTTAAAACTGCTAACACGGTGGGTGCGGACTAACAAACAAGTCTGAACCCACCGCCCCTTTCGTTATTTGTGTGCGAAACGGTGGACATCGACAAAGCAGGTTGCACGGGCGATGCAGGGTCCTCATAGTGATGGACGGACCCCAAGAGGACCTTTGGCGAAGACGGCGTGAATTTCCGACCACCGGAGCTCGTCCGGTGGTCTACAGAGTGAACCGCTGGTGCGCCACGCCGGCACGGCGGTGCCGGCGGCGGAATGTGGCGTCGCCTGGCGCACTGCCGTGGAGAACCGCCATGACTGAAGCTGCAGTGGCAGCAGAGCGGTCCCGCGACCATTCGAGACTGGAGGAGCACGGGACATGGCAGCCCAGCCACGTCCGTTGGCAAGGGCGGCCCCAAGCGGGGCCGCGGTTCTCTCACGCGGGGGCGGCACGCCCCCCGCTCCACTCGGCCATAACCGGCCGGGCCGGGTCGTGCCCAGGCCGGGCCGGGTCACACCCAGGCCGGGCCGGGCCACCCTCGTTGGGAAGGGCCACGCCGTCCGGGTTGGATCCGGACCCGGGTTGGGTCGACCCGGTGTGGGCCGACCCAGGGCGGTGTTGGGCCGGGTCGGTCTAGGCCCAGACCCCCCGTTTTCGGACCTTTTCGGTCTTTTGTTCATAACATGATCTGCGGGACCCCGATAGACGCACCGTCAGCGGCGATGCAATACTTGGATTCAGACGGTCGTCTCGGAATATCGCACTCAAGGTTTCAGAGTACTTTGAGTTTGGCCGGGTTGGTTCGTAGAAGATACCAACCGGGCTCTTGGAGCGGAAACACTCATATCTTGAGCTACGAACGTCTGATTGACGTGTCGTCAACTTTTTTGGATTCCACTAAGTGAGACGGAACTTTTGTATTACTACGCCCGAGGTTTGGACGTAGGTGGAGTACGGTCGGGTTGGTATTGTCTTAAAAACCAACCGGGCCCCTGGAATGAAAAGGCCAATAACTCTCAGGTCGGGCGTCCGATTGACGCGACGTCTGCGACATTGAGTTCTTGTTGACGATACAGAACTTTTGGATACATCTACTCTGGACTATGTTTCAGTTGATGTATCCGCCCCTCGGCTCGTGGAGTGGACCCTCCCGAGCGAGCTTGCTGTGTGCAGAAACCCTAGAGCTGGCTGCGACTGCGACTATGACGACAACGACTGTAAAGAGATCCTTAGTGGATTTGACGGCGAGTACTACAACACTCAGAGATCCTACGTGTATCAACGCTACAGATCCTTTGTGGGTCCGATCCTGTGTGGGTCCGCACTCAGCGGTCCTGTGTGGGCCAGCACCTACAGATCCTATGTGGGTCTTTGCGGGGGTTAGTTATCTATAGATCCTTTGTGGGTCAGATAATTTGTGGGTCATTGCGGGGGTTAGTTACCTATCGATCCTTTGTGGGTCAGATCCTTTGTGGGTCATTGCCGGGGTTAGTACCTATCGATCCTTTGTGGGTCCAACTGCTTAGATGATTTAGTGGCAAAATCTGATCATCTCTATCGTCATACAAAGAAGTATTCCTGTGTGAGCTGAATCCTGTTTTTCTTTCCTATGTGGATTTTGTTGAGCTATCCTGTGTGGATTTATGTTTTTCTTTCCTGTGTGGACGGGGATGTACTTGGGCTCAGATGTTGGAGCCGAACGAGAATAGATGACTTAGGTATATGTATGGGAATATACCTAAGCAGTGTCGGATGTTACTTCATGATAGTATCTTCCCTTTGTGGATTATCCTTTGTGGATTCTGGGAGACCTTCGGTGGTCTCGAGGTACCTACTGAGTAGCTTATACTCACCTCTGCACAGGCTATGCCCACACTACGTTGTGTTGGTTGTAGACAACGGAAAACACTGATCGTGGTTGAGGGTTGCGGAGCAGGACGGTACCTAGAGGTGGACCATTGGGCGGGACGTACTCAGAGCGTTCGGCTAGACCCGAGGAGCAGTGGAGGCTATCTGTCCCCACCCATCAGGTGGGATTTTCAGTGTACAGCTCGACGTTGCGGCTTTACTTTTCAGTTGCTGTTTTCCCTTCCAGTTGTATTTTACTTTCAGTTTGGGTTTGTATACTAGCACATATTATTTTCTACACTTACTATTGTACTCAGTTTTTACTTAGTGTTTACTTCTGTCTTCTTGCTCTGTGGTATTTGTGGTTTACTTTACAAAGGAAATGATTTCCCTTTTAACCGGGATTTACGCCTTGGTTCTAGTTTCCAGCCCCTGGCCTATGGAAGGCGGGCTTGGTGTAGTCAGGACACGGGCCCCGAGGATGGGTCGTGACATATACCATTACTGGTTTATGGTAAAGTATTGACAATTTTCATTAAGTTTTAATACGAATTTTTATGTTATGTTTCAACCTTTTCATGCGAGGAATGAATGGGACATAAAAAGTGATGGGTAGAGACTGCTATAGTGCATCGGTGCATCGGTATGACCCATGAGAATATTAAACATGGAATTGGATGAGTAATTTCCCAATTTGATATATTGTTTTGGCTGAGGGCTTAATCATTTTTAGACATCTTGGTGAGGCCTTGACAAAATGATTTGAAATTTCCCGCATTATACATTACCTCATTATGAAAATAATATTGATGGTTCATGTATTTATTTGACATGTAGAATACCCTTGAATATGTTATATTATGGCATTGTTTTCTCTACTCATATTCCTACCTTAAAATTTTCCTGTTTATTATTTGTAATGGCATGTGTTTTCAATTATTCACCTTGCCTAATGTTTATGTTATCTTCCACTGTATTGCATACTCTTAATGAGTGTTTGAGCTCACCCCTTTCTTATGATTCATTTTTTGAGGATATGAAAAAGATATTTATGAGTGGATTTTAAGCATAATCATAGAGGCTTGGATGTTTCTAATGGAATAAATTATTGTTATATTTCTTTTTAAGATGAAATGTTGACCCTATGTATGTATCTTGTTTCCAATAATACTAAATTTGTTGGTATTTTTGGACATGTTTCCTTGCATCATGCTAATTTTTTGTCATAATTCACTAATTAAATGTAACTGGGGTTGGGGAATTGCAGTTGTTTTTTGAGGAAGATTAGTACATACCTTTTAAACAAGATTTAGATAAACTCTAATTAGTGAACATTACCCTAAGATAGACATTGACGATTAGTATAGAAAAACATCTGAGAATTTTGGTAATGTAGAGATTTATTGTATTTTCCAATAAATGAATCCATTTCTGGATACGATCATGTAGAATTGGCTCTGTAACATATGTACTTGGGAGTGATAACACTGAAAAGGAGTTTTTGGCTTGACCCATGATATACCGAAACATGAAAACGGGCATTGAAGCACTTTTGGTAACAACACTCTCAGGGGATATCATAGGACAGTTCAAATTTTCAATATAAAAGTTATAAAAGATTTATGAATATGTACATACTCGAATAATACATTTTTATAATTATGGATTATATCCATAAACTATTAAATTTATGAGACAATTTTTACATGTTCGGAATTACGTATTGTCATTCATAAACAAATATTCTGTATGCCATTGTTTATAAATGATGCCTAATAGAAGGAATGTAAACCATATTAGTGCACATAATTCATGTAGGGAAAACCCTTCTACTCAAGATAATTATAGTGGAGCCGGTGATGCAATTAGTATTGATCATCTTATCACAAAATTGGGAAAACTCACTGAGGTTATGAATAATAACCATACGCATATAGAGCACCTTGATCCCCAATGTGGAGGATCAATTTTAGACCACATCATGAGTAAAAAACTACCAAAATTCAATGTGTCTACAAATCGATTTGTTTTTGTGTATTGAAAATTTCCAAAGAAAAAATACATCATGCTTTGGGGAGAAGCGAAAGGGAAAAAGTTTTCATGGTAGTTTATCGCCTCACAGGAGATGCAGATCAATGTTGGCAATTACTATAAAACACATATGGGATAAATAAGTATCATGTATAGAATAGACGGTCTGTAAAGATCTTTTCTAGTAGAAATAATTTCCTCATGACTATCGAGCGGATATGGAAATGCAATTTCTGAGTCTAAGGAAAAAAGATGATGTGAACGTCGCAATGTATGATGATAAATTTACATGGTTAGAAAGGAATGCTGTTGGTTTCATACATAACCCAAGAAGTAATATTGATCATTTTTTATTATATTAAAACCATTTCTCCATCGATAATTAGTCTTGAAATCATTCTTATTAAAAGATGATATTGTCTTGTGTGCTATCATGACAGAAAATGAATTCTCTATGTCTTAATACTATAAAGAAAAGAAAAAGAAGGAGATTTTTCATGAACACTATAGTAGAAGAAATTGGGAAACATGGAAGAAGGGAATAGTTGAATTTACACCCTATGATAAATGTGGAAGGAAGCACCCTGGTGAATGTCTAAAAATAAACAGGAGTATGCTACAAATGTGGAATGATATTCCATCATAACGTTGATTGTAAATGCAAGAATAAAGCTACCAATGTTAAATGATAAAATTGAAAACATATGGGACATTATTGGCATGAATTTCCTATGTGCGAAGGAAACATACCTCATAATAGTCCAATGGAGAAAGTCCAAGATTATGCGATCACTAATTCTGAGGCTGATGCTTCGGAAGAATTTATGGCAGGTAATTTAATAGTTTCCTCAAATTTAGCCAATGATTTATTTGATTATAGATCATCTCATTGTTTTATATCTTCCCAGTTTTCTTGGGTAATTAGATATTCCAATTTGATTTATCAAAGGACTTGTTAGTATAAACTTCTAAGGGAATTATTATCTCAAACATGTTTTCTGAATCTGTTCCCATTAGGGAATATAAATGTTCATTATCCACTGTCCTCTTTATCATACCCATGATTGAATTTGATATAATCCTCAGTATGGATTTTCTTTTGGACCATGATGCAAAAAATTATTGTAATAAAATGGGGTTACAATTTTTGATAATGATAAGGAATACCTTTTCTATAGAGAAAAAATTTCACCATTTGATTCTTATCTAGATCATCCCCCAGTAGCTCTAAAAAATTAAATTATTAGGGAGGAAGAGAGTGAAATCACTATGGTTGAGGAATATATTGTTCAAATACAAGATGTACCTATTTTACAAAACTATGCTGATGTATTTTTAGAGGATTTACCTGGACATCCTCTAGAATGAGAAATTGAGTCTTATTTTGATTTAATTCTTGGTTCAAGGCCAATATCGATGACCCCTTATAAAATGGCCACTGTGGAATTATTAGAGCTAAATAAACAACTAGAGGATTTTAGTAATAAAGGATATATTCTCCCGAGTGTTTCTTAATGGGGAGTCCCTATTATTTTGGTAAAGAAGAAATATGGATGTATGCGGCGTGCTTTGACTTCATAGAGATCAATGCTATAAAAATAATGAAAAATTATCTCATACCTCGCATTAATGATTTATTTGATCAACTTCCTCGAGATAAATATTTTTCATTGATTGACCTTCTATATGGATTTCATTAGTTGTTTGTAAAGAAGGAATACAATCTAATGACAACATTTAAAACCAGGTACGGGCATTACGAGTTTACAGTAATACCTTTTGGACTAACTAATGCACCCTTTGTCATCATGGTTATAATGAACTATGTCTTACTGGAATATATGAATTAATTTATCATGGTATTTATTGATGACATATTGGTATACTCTGAAAGCTACAAAGATCCTGAAAATCACATCCTCACCATTCTGAAAACACTTAGAAGAAATGAATTATATGGGAAGATTAGCATGTGTGAATTCATGCTTCATGATATTTTGTTTCTTGGAAATGTTAACTCTATGGATGGAATATCTGTTGATCATTCAAATATAAGAGCAATCTATGAATGGCCGGAACTGACGATTATAACAGAGGTATGTAGTTTTATTGGTTTAGCGGGTTATTATCATCTTATGTCCAGAATTTTGCCCAATTGGATAACCCATTAATGAAGATCACATGTAACGGGGCTATATTTGTTTGAAAAAAAGTGTGTGAGGAATGTTTTGAGGAAATAAACAGAATATTAGTCGATGCTCCTATCTCGACTCCACAATTAGGGAATGATGAGATTTTAATTTATAGTGATGTTTCAAAGAATGGACGTGGTTGTGTGCTTATGTAGAATGATATATTTATTTCCTATACATCACGACAGCTAAAAATTAATGAACAAAACTATCCAACTCATGATGTTGAGTTAGAAAATGTAATATTTTCTTTGATGATATGGAGACACTATCGGTATGGTATAAAAATGTGAGATATATATTGATCACACGGGTTTGATGAATATTTTCAAATAGAAAGAACTAAATATGAGAAAAAGGAGATGGATTGAACTATTCAAAGATTATGATAGCACTATACACTAACACCTGGGGAAGGAAAATATGGTGGAAGATGCTTTGACGAAAAAAAACATAGTGTTCTTAACATAATGAGAGTCGAAAGGGATCATATGTTCATTGATCTAGTAAATATGGATATTGGACTAATCATGGAAGGTTAAACATATATACCTTTTCAAAATTTTGACAATGCATCTTTACTAGAAGGGATAGACATTTCTCAAATCGATGATGAGGTGTTTCAAAAAATAATTAACGCTTTGAATGATGGGAGATTGATTGAAATCATATTTTAAGATGGAATTATGAAATTTGGGAAGAGAAATTGTGTTCCTGATATACATGATCTAAAAAGGGAATTGTTGGATGATTCTCATTCATCCATTTTCTCTATACACCTTTGTATCACTAAGATGTATAGAGAATTGAAGGAAAATTTCTTGTGAGACAATATGAAGAGGGAAATTGCAGATTTTGTATCAAGATTTATGGTTTTTCAACAAGTGAATCCTCGAAGGAAACCTCTTAAAAGATTCATACCACCTATTCTCATACATGAGTGAAAATGGGATGATATTATGATGTAATTTTTCATGGTACTACCAAGGAATCCTTTATGGAATGATTCAATATGGTTCATTACTTATCATCATACTAATTCATCAAATTTTCTTTCTATAAAAGAAGATTTACCACATGAATGATTAGCATGAATATATATTAATCAAGTTGTAAGACTTCATATATAACCTATATTGATAATTTATTATCATGATCTCCTTTTTAGATCAAGATACTAGAAAAGTATTCAGAAGGATATTGATATTGTTCTTCATTTGAGGACATCCTTCCACCTTCAAACTGATGGACAATCAAAAGGTACTATTCTAACCTTAGAAGAAATGTTTTGATCTTTCTCACATGACTTTAAATGTATGTGGGATTAGTATTTACCTCTAGTATAATTTTCCTATAACAATAGATTCCATTCAAGTATTCATATGGAACCATAAAAAGCGTTATATGGAAAGAGATGCCACACACCAACATGTTGGGATGATGTTGGTGAAGGAAAACTAATAGGCCCAAAACCTATTGATGAAAAAATAGAAAAGGTGAAGGTTATCCAAATCTACTTTAATGAATCTCAATGTAGGAAAAAAAATCTATGACAATAATATAAGTAATGATTTGGAATTTCAAGTAGCAGATCATGTTTTCTTGAAGGTATCTCCTTGGAAGGGTGGCATACAATTCACTAAGAATGGTATATTCTGTCCAATGTAAATCAGAGCTTTGGAATTCTAGAACAAATTTTGGATGTAGATTACCATTTGGAAATGCCCCAATGTCTCTCTAATGTTAATGATGTGGTTCATTTATCATTGTTGAGAAAATACAGGCCTGACCCAATGCATGTACTCACATATGGAAAAATAGAAATGGATCCTGATTTGTCTTATTACGAAGATCATATTAGATATGTTGATACAAGAGAACAAGTGTTCAGAAACTAGACGACTTGTCTTCTGAAAATACTATGGAGAAATCATATGAATGAAGATGCAACTTGGGAAACCGAGGAACTTATGATGAAGAAGCACTCGAGTCTTTTTATGTAGTAGTATTATAGAAATTTTGATGAGGAAAATATTTGAATGAGACATGAATGTAACACCCTAAGTATCCATGGTATATTTCTCTTTGAATAACGCAACATCTTGTGATGTACCCAACTTCAAGATTCTAACACACCACAACCCATAAAACTAGTCGTTATGAATAATAATACCATATTTTTAAAATTTTATAAATATTATATTTCAATGTGGAATTAATTTATGGATTTGGAATATCAAAATTAGCTTAGGGTGAATTTTTGGTACTTTTCAGGAAACATTCATTTTTTGAAGAATAGTTAAAAAAATAACATTTAATTAAAAACAACATTTTTAATAAAAATAATTTATAGTGTTAAATTATAAATTTTAAAGTTTTAATGTATAATTAGATTATATTTTTTCTTTTAATATATTTTAGGTCATTGGATTTAATTTCACATTTAATGTGGACTTAAACATGTGCCAATTTTTTGATTGTTATTATTTCATAAAAACAAGTTTTTTTGTTTTGACAACGAGAAGTAATTTAAAATTTATTTATTCCATTTATATGTTTTGAATTTAGAAAAATGGATTCCATATTTAGTATCAATAGAGGTAAATTGTACAAATAGGTAACTTTTATTTTTTGACATTATGAATATTACTTCAGTAAATATTTTATTTACCATGGTTAAAGTGGTAAATCCTCTAAATAAGAGTAAAAAATAATATTATAATAATATTTAATTACCTTAACATGAGTCTTATTCCAAAGCTTTGATACATGTCTTGAAATGTGAATCCTTGGTTCGATTTTGGGACCCCATGGATCAACTTGAGAGTGATAATGACACTTTATGTTAATTAATTTAAAGTAAAGTCAAAAATTACATAAACATATATCTTTCAATAAAATAATTTTTACAATAGGTTATATAAGATATAATTTAGACTATTAAAATAAATTTGAAATATAAAATGATTTCCTAAATCATGGTGTTTTTTATAATTTTTATACATCATATTAATAAAATTATTTATGACACAATAATGATGCATTGTTTACCTAATAAATAAATGATTTATATAAATGAGATTCAACAAATAAAAATAATATCCAATACCTATACAATTTTTATTGGATTTTTTTTATTTCTAACATTATTCATTTTATCATTTATTTTAACTAGTTTTGGACATTTAGAAATTGATAATACTTATATAATAAAACAATATTTTAAAACATTCCTAAAGATCCCCTCAACCCCTTTATAAAAACCCCTCAACTCAAAAACATTTTTCACAACTCTAATGACCCTTGGCACATCACACCTTTACCTAATTAATCTCCCTACATCCATTTCATCCTCATATAATCCTTTCTTTAGGTAGATGTCACTTCAATGAAGCATTTTAGTTCAAACCAAAGGGAGTTACCCGATTTAAAGGTAACATCTTCTCTTAAGTTGTTATCATTTATTTTACTTCCCCATCATCATAAAATATTTTAATTCATTTATTATATAAAAAAAATCATCCTAAATATTATAGTTTGTTTTTATGAGAATTATTTCAACTAAACATACAAGAACCTCCATCTAATGGTTATAGAATATAATGTAACTGTGGACGGTGAACTACTGACTCACGAAACGATGATTGTTCAATCTTCTACTACCACCATTGTTCAATATTCTACTACAACCACTTATGGTGGAAATTATAATGACATAATAATTATATATATGATATTTATGATAATTAATTCATATATATGCTTCTTTAACTCTCTTTTATACCACTCCTTGATTCTTTTCATTTTGTATATATACGATAATTTCATTTGAGGATGTGAGGAATATCGCCCCCTCAAAGTCATATGACTCGTTCAAACCTTCCATGGAATGTATAAAGGATTGTGTTAATGAACATAAGTAACATATATAAAATATTAAATTATACTTTAATAATAACATATATATTTATCATTGGGTATTCTTTCCTTTTAAAATAAAAAAATGGAAGTAGCATTCGTGCTTACGTACGGATTACCATCTACATGAACGTGATAAGATTCATTCTCCATCGTAACCATTACAGAACAAATTTCAGTTGATTATTAAAAATAATATTTAATAACATTATATCATTATGCATATGAATCAAATACATCATATCCATAACTAAAACGACTTACGTAACAAAACATAAAAAGTAAAATGGATCAGTTAACACCCAAAAAAATGATACTACTAAAATATTATTATCAAAAACAATTATAATATAATATATGATATCATATATAAGTATGTAGTTCATGTAAATTTAGAAAAAATGATATATATTTTATATAATAGGTTAATGTACACTTGACCAAGGAACAGTAGATAGTAATAATTAATTACCCAATCTCGTTACAATCTGAGGTTGTTTTTACGTAAGTATCTACTAGGACCTATGTATCATCCACATCCATGTTTCTTAGAAATGTATTTTAAAACATTTTTAATATTTACTAGACTATGTGTTAAACTCATTTACACCATTTTTTTACATTTTATAAAATGTATTTAAAGTAATACTTCAATCATTTTCCAAACAATGTTCTTTATGACCATTTCCAAAAATAAAGGTAATAATGTTTTTAACATATATGGAAGGTGTGGCTATTCTCCTCTGTTATAACACCTTTGAAGCTCCCTCGCAATAAAATAATAATATTTTTAAAATAAATGATTTCTTTTATAATTATGTGACTCTTAAATTAATTTAAAATAGAAAGATACATTTCTCTCAAATAGTTTTGATTTCATCTTTGTCAACATCCTTAGATAAATTTTACACATATTTGATGTTTATTAATTATAATAAAAATCTTCCATATTCTATTTATAGTTTTTAATATGTTTGACTATAGATACGTTATTTTTTAACCATTAATGGTTTATGGTTAATGTATTGATATTTCGTTTGATTTTTTTATTACGAATGATTATGTTATGTTTAAACCTTTTCATATGAAGAATTTATTGGACTTATAAAGTTATGGGTGGCTCCTGCTATAGATCCGCGATGAATCGGTAGGTATGATGAGGGATTTATATATGGAATTGGATTAGGCCTTTCTAAATTTGAGATATGGTTTTGGCTGAGGCCTTAATCATTTTTAGACATCTTGGCTGAGGCCTTGACAAAATGCTTCCTAATGTCCCACATTATACATTACCTCATTATAAAAATAATATTTAATGTTATTCTGGTTATTTGACTAGAAAAACACCCATGATAATGTTTTTTATGGCATTATTTACTCAGCTCATATTTTTCCCATAAAGTGTTCATGTTTTTTATATGTAAAGACATGTGTTTTCAATTATTCACCATGACTAATGTCTATGTTATCTTCCGTAGTGTTGCATACTCTTACTGAGAATTTGAGATCAACCCTTTCTTATGCTTCATTTTACTCTGATATGACGAAGTTAGTTATGAGTAACTTGTAGGAAAAGTCTAGCTGTCCTAGATGTTTCTATGGGAATAAACTAGTGTTGTATTTCGTTTTAAGATGTAATTTTGATCCTATGTATGTATCTTGTATCCGATAATGCTAAAATGATCGGTCTTTCGGGGAATGATTTCTTGTATCATGCTAATGTTATGTAATAAGTCACCTGCTCTCGATAACTGGGGTCATGGCGTTACATTACACCTCAAAATGGGAAACAAAATTTTGAGGCCATAGTGGACCACCTTAGACTAACACTCCCTATTTCCCTCATTGACCGAGTATCAGTAACCTATATGTATTTCCTATAGACATGTGTCACATCCATGCCTATAATATATCAAACTATAATAAATAAAATTCTTATTTGTATTTAAATAAGTTGTATCATTATGTATTATGGCTATATAAAACACATTAATTTCTTTGGTTTTAAAATATTCCATCAGATTTAAAAGATAATTTATTATAAATATTTTTGGTAATAAACCATTGAAAAATTATTACATGACTATATTAATTTTACGGTTTTAAAAAATATAATTGGCATAAAAATTGGAATTAATGGACTTAACAAGTTAGATAATACCCTATGAATCCCATTAATTTGATCTTATGAGGGATATAACATCATTTATCTTTTCACATGACAAATACCAAGATGATATCCAAAAACATAAGCATGAGAGAAACCATTTATGGGAGAATTTCAAGCTTCTTGATATCACCTCATAAGCCATTTATGTTAATCCACCCCATGAAAGTCTCACTGTCGTGAAACATACTATTAATGAATTGTTGAGTGTATTATAGGGATATGTATAAAGAACCTAATCATATCAGTATTTGTATTATTATTTATTGAAAATTTAATATATTTCCATCCTATTTTTTTTAACTTCATAAATGATTTTTATTTCGATACAATAAAACACTCATATAAATATTTGGTGATATTTAAATTAAATTATGATGCTTATCCCAAGCATTTGGAGTCATACACTCAATAATGGGATCCTTTACTTCTCTTATTTATTAATTATTACTTATTATCATATTACTTATATTTCTAATTCTTTATTTTGGGAAATGTATCTCCATGTCCATATTATTGGCCATTTGATTTCCAAATGATGATATGCTCAATTATCTCTCATCATCACATTCTTATGAAATTTTAAGTGATGTTGTTATGTTTTGGAATTTTCACCATGATTTTCCATGAGGGAAAAATAGTGTATTGAATACCTTACCCATTTATTTTTATGTGTTTTTTGATTTATTCACTTATACATATTTGAAATGGGACATACATGTATTTATTCCACAATCCATGATCATAGAATAAGATATGATGATGTCTATATCCAAGTTGTATGATCTCTGTGACCCACATAATCATTAGAATGAAATGAAATTTATAGGTTCACCTTGAAATATATATCACTATAATAAATATGGTAATGTTTAGTCTCATTCGGTGTCATGTTTGTATTGTTAATGAACCAGATTCAATTCTGGGAAATTTTCCATCATGATGCCTTTTTATTTTTCCTTGACTAATAATTATGGAGTAGTGTTTTTAGTAGCTTCCACATATCACATGTTTTCTTTATTATTATCATTCTATATCATGAATCATTATTCATATTTATTTTTCTCACTCCTATTTAAAATCTTTCTTACATTAATTAATTTATTCATTTAATTCCATATTTATTCTCTAATTTGGCTTCATATCTCACCCATTATTTACGGATGTCCTCAGGATATCTAGTGAAATATTAGAATCCAGCAAATATTTTGATAATGATTAGGTTGTTTTCAATAATTTATATGCATTTACTGATATATTTAGTTATTTAATGTACATAATTCCCAAAAAAACCAAGAATTATCAATCATAGAGGTCTTTATTAAATTAAATCTTATGAAATAAATCATTAATTGATGTTTAATAAAGTGAAGGGTTGTTATGGTTGGTATCAAAGAAACAATTTAGTTATTTATTATATTATGATTTTAAAACGCTAGAGAAATATTTAGGATAATAATAAGTATAAGAAAACAACGCAATAAATGGTAAGTGTAGAGTAAGTGATTTATCAAGAAAATACATCTTTGTTTGTATACTACAAGTGGGCATGGTTCTCGTATAGATATACCAAGGCATATCAAATCACACAAGGTGTCATGATACAGACATATCATTACATGGTATATGCCTATATGCCTTAATTTTTACCTGGATTGATGCTCCCAGGAGATATTATTTGGTAAATTCATAATCTTACTATGAATCATCATAAAGGAGAAAATACACATATTAATACAAGTTAGGATATAGATCATGGATAACATATATTAAAGCCTATGAATTCATAAGTTCAATAAATACATGTAATTTATAAGGTATATTTATAATGTAATTGTATTCCATTATACATTTTTAATAGTTTAAAAATAATCATCCATAGTTTTAAATTTATTTTAGACAATGGCTACAAATTTGATTAATTGGATAAAAAATCAATGCAATGGTAAATGTGATGACTGCTCTAATCAGATGCCCGACCATATAGGATTGTTAATGGTAATATTATTATAATAATCTGTTAGCTGAATCTGGTTATGAGTAGAAACCTGGAATAAGAGGAGAACCCAAATTCCTCTACAATATAAAAGGTCATGGTTGATATCATAATTTGATAATGGTCTCTTATTTTTATTAGATCTTCTGATCTAGTAATCTGGGAACAATAGATAAAATTATTTGAGAATATATTCATCATCTTTCAGTGTTCTGAAAAAGATAAGGTTCAACTATTTATTTTTTATATAGAGGGCTAATATGATTAGTGGTGGTCATTGATCAAGAATACAAGCATGAGGAAGGATCTAGAATTTTTCTGGTGTAACATGAGAAGAAAAATTAACTATTATTCAAGGATCTAGATAATTGATTCATATGCCCATGTTCTTCACCATGGGATGTATCGATCCTCTCCATCATGAATAAGGATTGGTCAATGCATATTTTCAATGATTAGTATGAGCAGAAAAATATCACTATATTGAAAAATTATCCTCTTCAACCTATTCGGGAATTGTTAAATAAGTTACATGGATCACAACACTTATCAATGGTGGATATGTGGTTGGGATATTACCATGTAAGGCTGAAGGAGAATATCTATAAGAAAACATTTCATACAATGTATGGGGACTATAAGCTCATAGTAATGCCATTCGAACTAACTAATGCACTATAATTCCTCATGGTGTTGATGAATAGAGTCATTATATATTACCTCTAAAAATGTTTTGGTAGTCATTACTAATGACATTCTAACATACTCCAAAACCATGTACGAGGATTTTGATCATATGAGAACTATTCTAAAGACCATGTGAAAAGAGTAGATTTATGAAAGGTGCATCAAATGTGTGTTACAGCTGAAGTATGTCTCATTCATAGGGAATACCATCACAAGAAATGGGATATATTTGGACCTTTAAAAGATATAAGTAATTGACAGATGGTCAAGTGTGACATCTATGAATAATATCCATATTTTCCATAGATTATATAGGTGTTATCATTTATTTGTGAGATATTTATCATGATTATCAAACACTCTAGACCAGATAACTCTAAAGGAGTCATGTTTCCATAGAATGATTAATGTGTTGGGAGCTTAAAAATATATGAAAAGGATAAGTTTTACTATACCTATTCTAAAAGTACCAAAAAGTAGAGAAATTTTCATATTATTCAGTTATTCTTTGAATAAGGGATTTGACTGTGCGTTACTGTAAATTAATAATTTCATATACTGTACGTCAAGAAAATTCAAAGTTCACAAATAGAACTACCCAAAACATGTTCTATAGTTCGTTGTGGTGATAATTAATTTTAAAATATGTTTTCATTAAATCATTGTATATAATTAAAAAATATATAAGGATCATAAAAGCCTGAAGTGAATATTCAAAATTAAAGATATAAATATGAGATAATGAAGATTGTTAGATCTAATCAGGGATCATGACGACTCAATTCACTACCATCAAAGAAAATAGAAAAAAGAGTAATAAAATATATGTAAAAGAATCTTACAATTTATTCATTGATTATAATTGAGAAGGACCTTATATTTCTAGATATTTTGTTAATGGGAAATGAAATAATAAAATAGTAACATCATTAATCATTTCACAAATGATTACACTACTGTCAGTATTTGGATAATATAAATCATACTGAAATGGATAATTTGTGAATTATGAAGAATTTGGAAAAAATATTAAAATGGAAATATTATAAGTCCAACATTAATGAATAATGATTTGTCAGAATTTGTACATGACTATGTGTACCATAAAATCCAATGTAATTGAATGAACTATTGGATGATGGACATTTCTCAACATAATTTGGTTGGCCAATAAGAATAAAGATATATTTAGAGCTCTGAGAGAAATATTTGTGGGAGTATATAAATAAGGTGACTATTGAATATACATGAATGTTGAGGAATGTTGGCAGGTGCCTGTTGAAAGGTATCAGTCTAAGGGGATCAGGGAACCATTAACCATACCGACATGGAAATGGGAAAACATACCCAAGGACATTGTCACATGAATTCCAGACACATCAAGGAGAAATAATGCTATATGGGTTTTTTTGGATCTTATTACAAGGATATATCACTTTATAGAATTTTTATTGGACCTCTCACTAGATCAACATACATGCATATACATCAAATAATTGGTAAGGCTGTATAGAGAACCACTATTGATTTTATCCGATTGAGATCTGAGATCCACCTCCGTGATCATGAAGCATATACAAAATCCTATAAACACAATAATGATATTAAGTATGTTATCTCATCCTCAAAATGATGTCCAATCTATGAAGAATATTCAGTCACACGAGGAAATGTTGTGATCATGTCGTATTGAATTTAAAGGTTGATGGGTCCAATATAAATGTCATGTAATGTTATCTTCAATAATATTTTCCACTAATGCATCCAATTGAATCCCAATAAAACCCTATATGGGAAGTGATTAATAAAACATGCTTGTAGGGATGATGCTGTGGAATAGAAAATTATAGGTCCTAAAATGGTAGAAGAAATAGTGGAAAGGGTGGAGACTATTCTTCATCACATTAAGTATTATTAGACTTGATGGAATAGATATGTATACAATCATCGATGATACCTGATGTATGATATTGGATACATGAGATTAATTTTCATATATCTTAGGAATAATGTGATGTGATTTTGGAATAAGGTAAATTCTAGTTCATGGTACATCATCCGTTTTTAAATTCATGATCACATTAGAGTGTTGTCCTAACAACATAGAATCCCACCTAACATATATAATGCTCATGATGTATTCCGTGTATCTATCATGATAATTTACATACTAGAATCCTCACATGTTCTAAATCTAGTGGTGGTACCATTTTAAAATTAACATTACTATGAAGAACAATGAATGAAGATCATAGATCATAGATACGAATTTATAACAAATAAGATTCTTCATCTTGTCAAAGTGCTGCAGAGAAAGAAAATGTTCGATGAAGCAATGTGGGAAACATAGGTTTTTTTGAAATAAAGATAGAATGTTTTTTATTAGTGCGGTAAAGGAATATTTTGAGGGATAAAATTCATATGGGGGAATGATTATAATGCCCCAAACTATTATAAATAAAATTTTCTTTTTGATTAAAATTAAACATTTTGTTATGTAATTTGGTTACAGAAAAAACATGAACATATTTGAATTTAATATATTATATTGGATATAAAATATTTTTAAATGTCAATTACCCTTGATAAAATATTCATTAAACTATGATCATAAAACATTTTAAATATTGGATTTTATAAAATAAAATTGTCAGAGAAAAACGAACTGTAGTGCTCAACCAGTAGGATCATAAAATATTTATAAGGACCCATCTTGAAACAAAACATAATAATGAATTAGGTAAATAAATAACATTTAGGGTCTTTTCAGGATTATAATTTTAGAGAAATAGGCCATAACAAATACATTACATCTCAAATATTACAAATTAGATGCTTCTACTAGGTAACCAATTTTTTCATTAAATATAAATTCTAAAAATAGAGACATGTCGTGTTCTATGTTTTAGACATCATTACTCTTACATGATCCCATCAATGACATTGTTTATCATTAAGTCCAACGAAATACATTTTGAAAAACATGGGATGACCATAAATATCTCATTTAGAATTATAATATAATGAATTTAGACATTAGTATATCAATACATACAAGTCAATGAAATCCTACTTGTCAAACTTTAACATACCACACTAGATCATTAGAATTATAAATAAAAAATAGAAATAATATTTCATAAATGTAACATTGGGCATCCATAACAGACTTAAATTATAGCTTTCACTACAATGTAGGGAGTTACTTTTGTAATACCCATCACCATATATTCCATAAATCTCATTCGAGAAACATTAATGTTTTCCTACATCAAGTTACCCAATGAATTGGAGAGCTATCTTAATATCACCCACACTATGTTTATCATAGAACCACGCATATATGAATAAAATATACCAAGAACTATAACAAAATCATAACGCATGAACATATATAAAAGGGAAAAATAAAATTTCCACATTCCATTCACAATATATCATTTCAATATATTGACACAATCAATCCGTTCATAAATCCATTTTAAACACAAAAATACATAAAAATATATATGGTAGTTATTATAATTTTAATAACATTTCGTCTGGTTATGGAATCCAGATATCAAATAATGTTTTCAGCATCGAAAAGGTCATTGTTACCGCGTTTGTTAAAAAGAAACATTTGTTTTGTGTTTTAGTTAAAAAATTTGTGGAGAAAAGATTCCATTTGAATGAAATTAAAAGTAAAAGTTCCCTATACATTATATAAAATAAATTTTCTTATAAATCAATGTATTCATCAATAAAAAGAGATTGAGATGAATTCCCTTAGCTCGTGTCCGACCTGACTCATTCGTTATTTAATCTCACTTTAATCGGGTAACTCACATTACATTGAACCAAAAGGCTTCCTTGAAGTGATTTCTGCCTAATGAAAGGATTATTTTGAAGAATAGAGGGTTCTTTAGAGATTATTTGGGGAGATGTTGAATTATCCATTGTGGATTGAGAGGTGTGTGTAAGGGTTAGAGGTGATGTATTTTTATAAGGGGGAGGAGGGGATCTTTAGGAATGTTTCAATTTATTATTTTATTATATAATATTTTTCCATTTATAAATTTCAAAAACATATTTAATTAGAATATAAGGTTTATATAAAGTGAAATAATATCATCCATTAAGAATTTTACATGTTTTTCAAATTTTTAAATCCTTATATTCTTTAGTTAACCCTTTGTTACATGTCGTCTAATATATTCATAATATATGGTAAATAAATTTACTATAAAATTCCACGTAACCAACAATTGATCACTAATGACATTTATAACAAAATATATGTCATTAGGACGAATCTTATCTTTTTAGGACTATTTTATCATTTAATAAAATATATATTGATTTAAAAACTCTTTTATGTCAATTTTAATACTATTCATATCATGAAATTTTAAAATTAAAAACCATATTTATTATTTAAAAAAAATTACTAATTTAAATATAACAAGTAATCATAATCTAAATAATTATTGTATGGAAAAAAGGTTAAAATTAAATTTATGTTAATATTTATAATATTATTTATTTTAATTATTTATTAATAAAGTAATTATTGCATCACCATTGTCTCATAATTAAATTAGTTTATATAATTTATAAAAATTATAAAAAAAATATCATGATATAGGAAATAGTATTATCTTTCCAAAAAATATTTATAGTAAAGGAGATAACATATATAAACCCATATAATAGTTGTTTTTGTAAACATATTTATATTTATGTTATTTTTGTCCTTGTTTTACCTTAAATAATATAACGTGTCATTATCACTCAAAAGTGGCTCCATGGGGTACCCAAATCAACCCAAGGATACCCATGGTCAGAAATGTATCATCAAATAAGGTTATTACAAGTGTAAGAGTAATTTAATATTATTATAATATTATTTTTCACCTTTATTTACAATATTTACCCTTTAACCATAATGAATAAAATATTTAATAAAGTAAATATTCATAATTTGTAAAAATAAAATAAAATAATTTACACAATTTGACCCTCCTGATACCAAATATAGAATTCATTTTTCCAATTTGAAACATATAAGTGAGAGAAAAAATTTAAAATTGATTCCCGTAGTCGAAACAAAAAGTCTATTTTTAAGAAATAATAACTATCAAAATATTTACCTTTTTTATGTTCAAATTAAGAGTGAAATTACATTAAATGACCAATATTGGATTAAATGGTAAAAATATAATCCAAATAAAGTTATAAATAAATCAAAAGGACAATATATATATATAAATATATTCGATTCAAACGCATTTTAGAATTAAAATGAAGTATATTTTACTGTTCATTAAAAAAGTAACATTATCAAAAAAATACCAAAATATCATCCAAAGTAGATATTGATGACCCCACTATAATGAAGAATATTATTTTGTCAAATAGAATGTATAAACGTGACAAAAACTTGATTTAAAATGGATTTTCTATTAAAAGGGTGTAAATCGTCCTTTTAAAGAATATTATTGTGTTTATGCTTAAAATTGGATTCAATCACATTTTATATTTCTAAATACAATTAGATAAATGTAAAAACATTTAACAAACATGAATAATCATATTTGAATTCTTTCTATTCATTTTCACCAATACAATAACTATGAGTTTACTACCACTTAAAATAATAATTTGGATATATTATTTTTCATTATAACTCAACGTTGTATAAAACGTATGATGTCAAATAAACACATGGTTGCATGTCAGGTACGCCATCAAACCTAGCTTCCCCTTTAAAGTAAAATTAATATTTAATTAAAAATATTAATAAATATAAAAATTTCATATTCTTTATTTACCTGGAATGTAACATCCTTCCCCCCTTTTGAAAATTGCATCCACGCAATTTTATTAAATTATCAAATAAATGGGAGTATTTATCCCCCATAGAATTCCCAGATTCACATGTTTCTACTTCAACCATATGGTTTTTCCAAAAAAACATTACCATATTAATCACCTTATTTCACAACACTTGCTCACTTCGGTCAAGAATCTGGACTGTTTGTTCCTCCTAAGGAACATTGTCTCCCAACTAAACATCATATGGACCCAAAATATGAGATGAATATAGAATACACATTCTGAACATTAAAACATGAAAATCATTATGTACCTGGGGTAAACATGGAGTTAAATCCACTATATAGGCAACAAATCGCACATCTTAATGGATTTCATAGGGTCCAAGGAATCTCCAACATAGATTTCTCTTCATGCCAAAACGTATCACACATTTCCCTAGAGAAAAATTGAGAAAGACATGATAACCAACCTCAAATGAATGATCCTTCCTCTGGTTATCCGAATAACCTTTCTTCTTACTCTAAAGTATTCTTATTTTCTTCCAAATTAAAAAAACTTTTTATGCCATCTCTTCTACCAATTCTAGTCCGATCAGTTTCCATTCACTCACTTCATCCCAAAACACAGGAGTTCGACATCTCATTTTATAAAATACTTCAAATGGTGACATCTATACAAAGGAATGAAACCATTTACTATATGGAAATTCAATGAAAGAATTATGTCGGTCCAAAATTACATGGTATCCCATTGATCAAGCACGTAGCATATATTATAATGTATGAATTTTTTGTTCTAATAGTCCATCTGATTGAGGATGAATAGTTTTACTAAAATTTAATTTAGTGCCCAATGACTCATAAAGGAAATTCCAAAAGATAGATGTATAACATGGCTCAAGATCAGATACAATGGAGAGGGGAACTCCATGCAACCTGACTACCTATTTAACATACAATCGAGAATGTTGATCTGCAGACAATGTATCTTGAATAGGAATGAAATGAGAAGGTTTAGTTAATCAATAAATAATAACCTATATTTCATTGTAACCTCATGTTGAATTTGGTAATCCTATAATGAAGATCATAGATATAATTTCCCATTTCTACACCGGAATTGGTAATTGCTGAAGCATCCCCTTTGGTAACTGAACTATTCATTAAGCTATTGACAAGTCAAAAACTTCACATTAAAGTCTACATTATCACTTTTCATTTCATCCCTGTAATAATACTCTTGAAGAACCCCATACATATTAGTAATTCCAGGTTGAACTAAAAACAAAAATCCTTGAGCATTATATAATATCTCTTTCATCAACTGGGATTTATAGGAAACACATAATATATCCTGAATCCTCAAAACACAATCATTATCAATATTAAATTCTTGTAACCTAAGATTATGAATAAACTCTACCATTTTCATCAACTCACTATCTTCCTTCTCCTCTTTCTTAATTTTATGTAATAGATTTTATTTCACTAACACCTGAAACAAAAAGTTGAAATGTTTTGCACCAAAAACATCTATGGAAAAGTTTATAAAATCATTAATCAAAGGGTCTTCCTACAAACTCATCATGGTTAATGTTACATTACTCTTTCGAACCAAAGAATCATCGAATTTATTTTCCTTTCTTAGATGGTAATGTATCGTTTAATCATAATCATTGATTAATTAAATCCATATCCTCTATTTCATGTTCAATTCGTTCTCAAAAAATATATACCTAAAACTTTTGTGGTTAGTATATATATCACATTTTTCTCCATAAATATGATGCCTCCATATTTTTAATAAAAAAGAATAGAAGTTAATTCCAAATCATGTGTAGGTTAATTTAACCCATAAGGTTTAAACTACCATGAAGCATAAGCAGTTACCTGATCATTCTACATTAGGACACGACCATGTACTTTCAGTTATGCATCACTGTAGATAACAATGTCAATATTTATGGAATGAAGTTCCAAAACTAGAGAATTCACCAATATTATTTTAAATTTTTAAAAACAATTATCACATTCTTTTTTCCAAATTAACATATCACCTTTTTGAGTTAACTAAGTCATGGAGCTATATAATTGTGATCAATTTTCAATAAAAGTCTGGTAATAACCATATAAAATAAGAAAACTATGGATATCTGTGATATTGATTGGTATTGACCAATATTCAAAAACATTTTATTAGAAGGATCAACAATTATTCCATTTTTTTAAACAATGATACAAAGGAATTAAATTTTGTTGTAACCAAAAATCACACCTGATGAATTTATAATACATTTTCTTTTCTTTTAAGGTTTGCAAGACAAACCTTAAAATGAAATTCATGTTTTAATTTAATTTTGGAATAAAAAATTATCACCAATGAACAAAACCACAAATATATCATGGAAATCATTGAAAATTCTATTTATAAGATCCATGAATACTATAGGAGTATTGGTAAGCCCAAAATATAAGCACTAATAATTCATAATGGCCATATCTATTATGCAACATAGTCTTTATAATGTCTTATTCCATTACATTCAACTGATGGTACCCTGACTCAATTCAATAGTCAAAAAATACTAAGCTCCATGGAGCTGATCAAACAAATCAACGATATAAGGAAAATGATACTTGTTAATAAAAGTGACTTTATTCAATTATCTATAATCAATGAAAAGTCTCATTTATCCATATTTATATTGAACAAACAAAAAATATAACCCCATGGTGACGTTCTACGTCGAATGAAACCTTTATCTAAAAAATGCTTCAATTGCTTCATTAACTCTTAATGTTAAATTTGATCAATTATATAAGGGGGATTTTAAATTAGCTTAGAATCAGGGACCATGTCAACAATAAATTCAACTTTTCAATTGGGTATTATACTAAGAAACTAATCAAGAAAATCAACAAGATACTCACTTACTACTAACACATAATTAATGTAAATAGTTCTTTGTTTTCAACAATATGTGAAAGTTAGAATTCATTTCGATCTTTTACTATTTTCTTATCTTCCTAATATGTTCTGAAAAATAAGGGTTCATTCTTCCACACATACTGAAATTGTTTCTGAAAAGAAACATCTTTATCTTGGTAGTCAATCTTATCTTGGAAAATAGAAATCCAATCTATACCCAAAATAACAAAAAAATATAATTGAGGAAAAACATTAATTTTTTCAGTTAGATTATTTTTGAAATAAAGTACATAAAGGTTCTTATAATTTCTTTTTGACTCAAAATTTCCTCTTGGTGTTATTACCAAAATATTGTGATTCATATCATGATTGCTAATTCACACTTTAATATAAATATTCTCATAAATGAACGAGTGTGTAGAACCTGACTCAAAGAACACAGTAGAATAAACTAAATAAACAAACAGTGAATCTAATGCTACTTCATTCGATGGACCAACATATACTGAAGTATTTAAAAGGGATTTCACCACCCCTTTCTGCTTATAGTCTGGCTGCTTTCCCTCATTTGAGTTCTTCATAGGACACTAATTTACATAATGACCCATTTTATTGCACTTAAACATTTTAATAACTGAAAATGATATTTTTTCTTACAATTACCTTGATCATTTTCAGTACAATTATGAGCCTTATGCCACATTTAACCACATCAGTAGCACTTAATAGAATTCAAAATACAATCACCAGCGTGCGTTTTAGCACAATTTTCACAAACTATAAACTTATGTTTCTAACCATCGAACAGTTTTTAAGATTTCTTCCCGTTAGTCTGCCACCTCAACCTCTTATTCTATTGTTTTACAAAGAATAACTTATCATTGACAAACTCCATTTCCACCTTCTCCGTACATCGAAAAAAAAATTCATAAATTTTTAACTCATGAGATGTTAATGACATTCGAATATTTGGCTTTAATCCTGAATAAAAGCAATTTATTTTATTTCAATATCTTGAATGAAATTTGGAGCATACATTTTTAGTCGAGTGAATTGTTTTTCATAAGTATCCACTAAGTCATCTTCTTTCCTCAATTCCATGAATTGTTTTTACATCCTAATAAAAACCACCTTAAGAAAATATTTCTCAAAAATATACCTTTGAATTCATACCAATCAAGAGTATCAATCTCCTCACTATCCAGATTATTTACCACAATTTACCACAACTGATCGACTTCACCTTCAATATTATAAACAAAAAGACTATCCTTATGATGTTCAGAACACCCCATGACATCAAAGGTCGTATCCTGTGTCTTCAGCCACCCTTCACATAGCACAAGGTCAGATGTTCGTCTGAATAATGGGGGATGTTGCCTTATGAAATGCTCTACTACTGATGTGTTCCTTTGTAGTTGATTTGGATTATCTCATTCATTGATACCACCACAATTTATAGTCAGATTAATTGTTCCATTACTACAACAAACTATTCAGTTTTGATCTTGTCCATCTCAGGTGGCTGATTTAAAAGGATGTCTTCCTCTTGATATCATCTCATCATTGCTGCCATGTTTTCTATGCGGAAATCCATTTTGAATACCGAAATATCATGGGTAACGAAACATGGTAATCCGTAAATGAAATATCATATCAATATTAACATAAATAAGTTTATGGATATTAATTTAAAAATACCATAACTCCTAATGATTCCTAAACTGACCTCTGATACCAACTATAAGGATCCAACATTAAACAATACATAATCATAAATTATGTAAATAATTAAAATTGAGGATATTTTCAGTTTATGAATTTTAGATAATTAGATCATAACTATAACATTACATCTCAAATTTTATATTGTAGACACTTATACTCAGTATCTATTTTTTTCATAAAATATAAATTTTTAAAAACGAGTCATGTCTAGTTCCATGTTTTAGACAACATTACTTTTCCATGATCACATCCTTGACCCAATTCATCATTATGTCCTATGAAAAAACATTTTCAAATTCATTGTATGAGCATAAAAATATCCTTAAAATATTTAATATAAACAATGAAAACATTAGACAATCAATGAAAACAATTCAACGAAGTCATACTTTTTAATCATTAACATGCCACACTAAATCATATGATTTATGAATAACAATTGGAAATCATAAATTAAAAAGGTAACATATGGCATCCATTTCATACTAATGTTGTATCTTTCACATCTACATTGGGAGTTTATTTTTGGAATAACCATCATAGTATATTGCCAAAACCACTTGGACAAACATTAACGTTTACCTCCATCACATTACTCAATGAATTGGATAGATATCTCGGGATCACCCATCCTAGGATTATCATGCAACCACTTGTATATGAAAATCTATTCCTATGAACCATAACATTCTCATAACACACGAACATGTATAAAATAAAATTAAAATTTCCACATTACAATCACAGTATACCATTTCAATATATTTTCACATTGAATCCATTATTAAAACAATTTAAAAAAATACTTGAAAAATTATGTTGTATTTTTTTCCTTTTAAAAGAATTATGGATTATTATGTAATCCAATTATCAAATAATTCTCATTGTGGTGGAATGGTCATTTTCACCACATATGTTAAAAAGAAACATTATTTTTGTCCGTTAATAAAATGATTCGTAGAGAAAAGTTTCCATCTGAATGAAATTAAAAGTAAAAGAGGTTTATACACCATATAAAATAACTTTTTTTATAAATAATTGTATGACTCAATAAAAGGAGATTGAGATGAATTCCTTTACCTCATGTCTGACTTGGGAAATTTGTTATTTAAACTCCTTTAAATCATGTAATTCCATTTTGATTGAACCAAAAAGATTATTGAAATAAATTCATACATATGGTAATGCATTTTTTAGGAATATTGGGACGTTGAGATTATATTTAAGAAGAGTTTTGATGATCCAAGGGGAATTGAGAGGTGTGTGTACGGGATAGAGGTTGTGGCTTCTTATAAGGTGGAAGATGGGCTCTTTAGAAATATTTGAAAATATTATTTTATTATATAATGATTTTTTGTTTATAAAGGTTCAAATCTTATTTAATTCTAGGATACAGTTTATATAAATGGTAATAAAATCATCCAATAAAAATTGGAAGGGTTTGGTGTATTTTTTAATTCTTATATTTTATTAACCCTTTTTAAAATTATTTAACATTTATCGCGTCCTCTTATATATTCAAATTATATGGTTAATATATAGACAATAAAATTAAAATTGAACCAAAATGGATCATTAATGACATTTTTCGCATCATATATTTCATTTGGCCAAATTTTATATGTTTAAGACTATTATTTCCATTAATAACATATTGATTGATTTAAAAACTCTTCTATGACTATTTTAATACTATTCATATCGTGACTTTTTTTTTGAAAATCCAATCCAACATAATTCTTTCGAAAAACATTAATTAATTCAAATATAAAAATTCATTATAATATTTAAAATTAGTGGATGGCTTATAAAATATCAAAAAATATTTATTTTAATATTGATAATATCATTTATTTGAATCCTTTATTAATGAAGCAATTACTGTATTTCCATTGTGTCATAATTAAAGTAGTCTCTTTAATCCCTAAAAATTATAAATAAAATACCATGATGTAGAAGATCATTTTATAGTTCCAAATAATTTTTATAGTCGAAGAGATATCTTATACAACTGCATATAAAAATAGATTTAGTAAAAAGATTCATGTTTATGTTATTTTTTCCTTGCTTTAAATTAATTAATATAAAGTGACATTATCACTTCAAAGTGGCTCAATGGGGTCCCAAAATCAACCAATGGATTCCCATGGTCGGATATGTATCTTAAAATAGTGTTAGGACAAGTGTAATGGTAATTTAATATTATTATAATATTATTTTTCACACTTATTTACCATATTTACCTATTGACAATGGAAAATAAAATATGTATTGAAGAAACTATTCATAATCTCTAAATAATTACCTATTTATACAATTTACAGCTCTTAATTCCAAATAGGGAATCAATTTTTCCAAATTATAAACACAGAATTGGTAGAAATTAATTTAAAAATAATTATCATTGTCAAAAAATTCATTTTCTTAAGAAAAAAAACTACCAAAAGATTTACCTACATTTATGTCCATCTTTAGAGTGAAATTAATTCCAATGACCAACATTGTATTAAATTGTAAAAATATAATAAAAATACACTTTAAAATCTATTAGAATAACAATTTAACTATATAAATATATTAGATTAAAAGGTATTTTTGAATTAAAATGTAGTATTTTTCACTAATCAATGTAAATAAACATTATCAGAAAATACCAAAATATCAACAAAAGTAAATTTTGATGTCCTGATTCTAAATAAGTATATTATATTGTTAAATAGAACATATTAATGTGAAAAAGTATATTTATAAATGGATCACGATTAAAAGGCGGTAAATTGACCTTTTAAAGAATATTTGAGTGTATATTTTTAAAATGGGATTCATTCACATTTTAATTCTCTAACTAATATTGGATAAATATAAAAACAATTAAAAAAATTGTATAATAATATTTTAGATAGTTCTTTTCATTCCCACAAATATAATGATTATGAGTTAACTACAATTAAAATTAATAATAATAATATATTATTTTTAGGTATAACTCAATGTTTTGTTCAACGTATGATTTCAAAGAAACCTGTTATTGTGTTTCAGGTACACCATAACACATAACACCCCCTTTAAAGTAAAATTAATATTTAATTCACAAATATTTATAAGTTTGAATATGTCATATTATTTATTTATAAGGGATGTTACAATATAACTCCGATTTATTATATATTTAGAGGGTGATAACATCCCTAGGATTTTCCCTTTACAAATCTTAATATAAAATCCCTCTACTTAAGCATAACTAAACCCATTTATAGGGGATGTTCCATCTCATCGTGATCATGGACCAAACCATGTGCACTGAACCATTGCATGAATATATCACTGTTGCCCACCATACTCATAGGGAGTTTGAGGTGTAATAAAGGGATATGTATCAATAAACTAATTATATGAGTATGTACACTATTTTTTACGGAAAAGTGGTTGTATTTTCATCCAATTTTTATCACTTTATAAATGATTTTTATTTTTTAATAATAAAAGACAAAAAATATATTTCGGTAATATTCAAATTATATTAAACAATTTATTTCGATAAATTATGGGACTTTTGAAACATATAATATTCCATTAAAATATTATTATTAAATAATTTTTATAAATATAAATAATCATTTATTTTTTGGGATGTCAAATGTAATTTTTTATGGGTTTAAAATGGATATTTTCAAAAAAAAGCATTTATTAATAAATTTGTATTTTCTTTTAAAAATAAAATTCATATATTTAGAAAATTATTTAATTAATATTAAATTTATTTTGTAATCAGATTGTCAAAATTATCCATTGTCATGTTTTTTAATATTTTATAAGATAATAGACTTTTAGAGTAAAAATTAAATACCATATAAATAAACGTTGATTATTATGAAATCATAACGATCGAATAATTAGGTAATAAATAATATAAATGGTATGTAAGATCAAATATATGTTTTATTTTAAAAATAATTTGATTTTATGTTTGTTATTCTATTTTATAAAGACATTATGAATCCTCCAAAACAATTAATATATTTTATGATTTAAAAAAATTCTTACAGAGTGTGACTCACCTATAAAAAAGGAAAACATTATTTTATTATGTTATGACCATGACCATTTAAAATGACTATAAATGCTCCAAACTGTTATAAAAAAGGAAATAACAATGGAATTTTATTTTTGTTTTTGTTATTTAATTATTTAGATTTCAAAACCTAAATAATAATGAAATAATATCATATCATATATAAACCCACACAATCTACCATTTACATTCACTAAAACTATATAGATCACATCCATACTTTTCCATACACTCTCTAGAGTCCTCCAAAGGCTCCCTTTCTCTCTCAATATGATCGTCCCATTTATTTGGTGTCACACACTCAAGTAAGGAATCCTCTCTTCAGTTTTTTATTCATGTTTCATTATCTTACACCGACTATATCCAATTATTTATGTGGGGATATGTATTTTTATATCCGTAATACTTCCTATTTTATGTTCAAATTATGAGAAACTACTTTATCTTTCATCAATTCATTTTGATGAATTTTTTTGTGATGCTGTTATGATACTAATATAAACCATTATTTTTCATGCCAAAACAATTCGGCAGTGAATAATATAAATATTATCTATCAAGGGTGTTCACCTTTATTCAATTTCACATCATTTAATTATGACAATCATGTATTTATTCTTTAATCATTGATGTTGGAATAAAATATAATTATGAATAAATCCATGTTGTATGATCTATGTGGATCACTTTATAATGTAAATGAAATGAAAGTGATGGGTGCACCCAGAATTATATAGTGATCTAATGGACTGGTTAATATTTAGTCTCATGAGATGTCATGTTGGGACAAGGAGTAAAACTAATTCTTTTATTGGACTTTTTCCTCTATTATTTCATTGCATTTATCTCTATCATATAAATTTGACTATGTGTTTTACGTTGTGGCCACATTTCCCATGCATACTTTATTATTATCATGTTATATCACGGCTCATTGTTCATGTCCATTATTTGTAACTCCTTAATTTTTATTTTCTAACATGTATTAATTTCTTCATTCTCATTTATATTCACTTTATGTGCTTTATAGATCAACAATTTCTTATTTATTTCCCCATGTTATACTGTGTAGTTTTAATATCTGTTGAATATTACGATCATGTTGAGGATGTTTTTAGTAAAGCTGATGTATTTACCGATTCAAGTTGTTATGAAATGTAACTAATTACAAAAGAAACTATACTTATCGATAATCCACATTGTAATAAGTGTAATATTATTTTCTAAATAAAAAATAAATGTGCAAAAAATAGAAAGGTTTTTATAAGGTTGGAATGATCAACATGACGAAGGCATTCGATCCAAAAAGAAAGCATTTTTCATGGTGTATTTCGGCAGATGGCCTTAAAATTACCAATAAAAATATTTAATTAGATTATATTAAAAGGTACCTCAATACATGATGATAATTATTTTTTCATTCCTTGATCATATCCCACAATTATACTTTATTCGCAGATATATTCTCAATGACATATTAGAAGCAACTTTTAATGAATTCCTTATGGGTACAAAAGACACCACCAAAACCTGAAGGACTAGGTGAACCTGCTACTACACTATCGATTATCACATTCATCAAAATTTGGGTAAGTGGGATATACCTAATGTCATTTACCATAAATGGTTTTTTTATCATTCTTGTAACAACTATGTTTCTTTGAAAATCAAGGCCATCAAATTGAATTTCCATTGTCCATTTTTAAAACCTGAAGGCAACAACGAACTCACTTTGTATTTCCATGATCTATGAATTCAAGTAGGTAGTGGGATTCTCCAAAGGTAATATTATTTATTTATTTCTATAATTATGAGATAACAGTTTCATTTATAGTTAGCGTCACTACCTATTCTTTGTCCCTACAACCCATCATTGGAATGGAGTTCATCAAATCATCAATTATGGAATAATCCTACCTACTACCACCCATATCTAGTATTTAATCGCATAACCTTAATGTAATATTTAATTAAAAAATTAGGGATTTATATTCTCATATGTATTATTTCAATGGTAACATATAGTTTGAAAATGATGCCATGTTTCTTGAATTCGACTATGAAGTGGTAGCCTTATTCTTTATATTTACCATTAAAGATACATGTAATAAGTTTTAATGAAAGGAATTATAAAATTCATCATCCATTTGGAAAACATTGTCATAACATCACATATCTTCATATAACACCCCCTAGTAGTGAGATGAACAACCATGTATGGACCCTAGATAAAGTTGTCCAAGTCAATATATTCATTATTTTGGACCTCTCCTCTAGTAAAAGGAGGAAGAATGGAATTTTCAGCCGTGTTGTAGTGATGATCATTAGTATATCAATCGATCAGAGCCTAAAGAACAATGGTATCTTTAATAATAGCATTGGACAACCAAAAAATTCTATATCTATTCATATTTGACTGCTTTCAAAAAATTCAAATTGAACATTTCATGAGGGCATGATAGGTATTCTTGAATGATGGGAAAACAAATGTGGGAATGTAATGTGTGTACCCATAATGTAGTATGTTAATTAATACGTTGGAATGAAATTATAGAATAACTCCTTAGTAATTAGATGATTTAATGTAATATTTTTGATAATTCCTTCATTGAATAGTTTGAGATAAAAAATTCCCATGTATCTAATAACAATGGGTTATATACATTAATTCCAGTGCATGGTAACGAAATTCCCCTCAGGAATAGAACCTCTCCTAAAAATGTTTCTAATCAAAATTTCATATTAATAATCAAGAGATATAGGAATCTTATACATTGAGGAATGATAAAAATGTTTTGATGTTACCCTAAAAAGTAACAGATATATTCTCCCCAAATGAGTCATTGTTTTCCCTTTCTAGATTTCAATATGAGCAATGATTCTAGTAGTAATAATCTCAAAACATAACCTTTTTTATTATTAAATGGGTACCCCATGATAGTTAAAGTTTTGATACACCATGTTAAATACAAGGCCATTGGACAAATTTTTACCTAGTGATAGATATTCCATCCACTATGAGAATAATATATTTTTTCAGATAATTATCATGATGCATACTCTTGAATATCATGATATTCATGAACTCGGATAATTTAAGAACATATCTTATTTTATCCTCATTACTATTTGATTATATAGTTTCAAAAAATATTTTAATAATTGAAATATTTTTCATTCACTCTTAAAACCAAATATATTAAATCTCATTGTCTATAAAGACATGGGATGATAAATCCCTATGGTTATGAAGGTTAATTAAAGGAAGAATAAGACAAATGGACATAATAATCTCTCTATTTTCAAATTCTCTATGCACCATCCTCCCAAGAAAAATAAAATCCATAGACATGAAATGTAAAATGATGTAGTTTTTTGTGTTAAGATAGGGCAGTCGAAGATGAATTTCTTTCAATTAAATAAGAATGTGGGAGATATAGGTGTATTCATTTTAAAGAGAAATCAATCTATATCTACTAGCTTTACATTTGATATAGCTTGTGATACTCACATCCCTATCCACATATTGTAACTATGATGTTTCTATAATATTTCTAGAGGATGGATGGATATTTCTAAAAACAATAGGGCATGGCTTTCTTAACATGATATAAAATAATACAGTTTTAGTTTGTAATGGGGATGGTCATGGTTTTGAATAATTATTATATACCCTTAGTTAAAAATTTAATTTCTTATCCAACCAACATACCTATTTATTTATTTAAAAAATTATGAGAAGTTTTTAAATATTTAACAATTAAATTATATGATTTTATTTGGTGAATTCACAAAATATTCATTATATATTTTAATTTTAAACTAAGAGTTGGAAATTAATAATGAATCAATTTTAAAAAAATTATTACATTGAAGCTATGGATTCAAAATTTTACATAAAAACAAAACATGGTGAAAATTATCTATCAAGATGTCTATTTATAAATTTTAAAACTAAATTGATGAGAAATATGGATCAATTTTTTACAATATAGGATGAGATAATAGAATTCTTATGGTAAGGGTGAATGGGTCACAAGGATTCTATAATTACATAGAACCTAGTTTTTTTGCATTTCACATATATGTTAGTGTGGAAATTGTTACTTTGTTACCTTTTTTGATGACTTATCTAGATGTTGAATTATATACTAATTGAGGTATACGAATGAAATATTTATAAAATTAAATTAATTAATGAATTAAGTAGATAGTAATAATTTATAGAAAATAATGATGATTTGATTTAATTAGGTTGGTGAGTATCATAACTACTAGTTCATCAATTATTTATGGGAATTTCGGATTCTATCTCAACACACTTCATATTATACACTATAATGAAACAATGATAGTTGAAGGAGGATTTTTACATTTATAATATGGTGAGGATTACGATAAGTCTTGAAAATATTCCATTATTATTTTTAGGGATAGGTATTAATTATTTTAACTCATATTCTAAACCGAGTCCCAATTATTGTAATAAATAGAAACCCACATGATTAACTATATTGAAATACAATTGTGTGGTTGTATACTCATATAAAAGGGTGATATTAATTTTAAAATCAGAATGTCATCATAAAAAATGAACCTCTATTAGTGAAATGTATTATTATAGGATATCATAACGAAACAATAATATATTACCTATATTCGCCCATTGAATATAATTTCATTATGGTATGATAGGACATATTTCCCTAAATGAAGAACACATCATAAATATATAATGGGAGAAATACTGTCTACGATGATGTTTATGCTCAAGAAACACCAATGTTAGGGTAGAAACACATCCTATAGGTCATCATATAAGAGGTTGTTCCTATGTCATATGAACAATAATTGCGAAATTGAAAGGATAGAAAAAAAGATATAATTTGTTGGTCACAAATGATGGTGACTCATTGTTTGTTTTGAAATTATTGTCATCATTTGTACAAGGAGGTGTTAGAGATCTTAGAGGCTACAACATGGAATTGATCCATGAATTATAAAATTTATTACTTATATCATAACCAATAATGGGTTTTGGTTTATCCATAAGTTTATTTAAACCCTATTGGTAGAAAATGGGTATTCAAGAAAAATTTGGACATATAATGTAAATTGAGTACCAATAAAGAAAAATCAAAGGATAAAGGGTCTAAAAAATGTCATAGAATTGACTATAAAAACAATTTTAGAATTTATCATGTTTAAATCCACATTAAATGTGTAATATATACTATATTTCAATAAATATGATATTTGATAGATAAATGTTATTAAAACCTTTCTCAATGGGAACCATCAAGAAGTTGTCTACAAGAAACAATAATATTATTATGTCAAATAAATGGATGTTAACAATGTATTAGTTTTATAGAGATCCATTTATATACATAAACAAAAAAACATGTCATGGAACATTTCATTCGATGAATACATAATTTAATTTTTATTCGTAAATAATAAATGTGATCCATGTGTTTACATGTAATTTAATGGGAGTGAGGTTATATTACCGGTATTATATGTTGTCAAAAAATTAATTACTGGAGATTAATTCATTGTAATATAATCATGTAAGGACTAGTTACCCAAGTGATTCTGTATGATGTTCTTCAATGAAGAATCATATATTTGATTAGATAAAGAACATTTGTTATAGAAAAAAAGTTTTGTTTAACTAGGTAAAATATAATTCATTAACAAGACAATAATGTGATTTAATATTGAAAGATATAAGAGGCAATTTAATCTATTGAAAAAATGGTATACATATATCAATGTCAGTTCTTCCACATACCCAATATGAAAGAGACTAGATGACTAGGATCACATATTATTTTTAGATGAGATCTATCATGTATGTCATGTTATGAACTTCTATTGATGTATAATTCCACTAGACAATTGTCAGAATATAAAATATGATATTGGAGAAGGGAATTTTATTAAAATTATGGTTAAAAATTATTATATGAAGAATAAAAATGATATGAACCTAATATAAAGAGTATATTTAGATCAAGTCATCTCAGGTTACATAGATTCTAATTTTCAAAAAGAACAAAATGATATGATGTCATAGTCCGAATATTTATTTTTATTAGTGTTTTATATATGAGATAGAATATTTCAAATAATATATTTATCAACAAAAATATAGAGATGAATTTGAACACATCAGAACATTTAATATGGATAAGGAAGAAAAACTGGAATAAATATTTATTCTTGACCATGATGTGGTTCTAAATAGTAATGATTTTTTAAAAATTTATGGTGATAATGTTGTGGTGTTATTAAAGGATTTAATGTAACATTAATGGATGAAGAACATAATTTGGAATTACTAATGATTTTTTCTCAAAGGGTTTATTACAAAGTGATAAAAATTTCCATATAGAAGAATGTGGTGGACCTCTTCACAAAAAATATTATCTTAGTCAATGTAGGAATATAATGTTAGAGATTGAAGAATAATGTTTCTTAACTATTACATCAATATAATGTAGGATCCTATTGGAGTTACCTAGGACCAAATATAATGTACCTTAATATTAAGAATATTTATAGTTTAAAATTATAATAAATTAATTATGATAACAAGAGTGTTCATATGTGTGACATTTTATATGATAATTTCATATGGGTTGTTATATCACTGAAAGGTCATATAAACCATCCGCTACAATGAGAGCCTCATATTTATATGATAATATTATGAAATATATGTTCTATAGATATATGATACCATTTAACATGAAATAGACTAAATAATATATTAGGGACAGGGGCTTATAATACATTGATACTTCTTCTCATGAGGTTCATCCTTGGAAATCTTCAATTGAATAAGGTTTTGATAAGTTGACCTAGTAAAATGAATTACATTTTTATATGTGTCATTATAAGATCCAATATACATATGTCTGTAATGATCCTTAGAAATCAGTATTTTTATTAATGCATATTGTGAGTCATGCACTATTATTACTAAAGGAAAATGACAATATAACCTCACATTGAGGTAGGGTGTGTTAGGTCAGAACATATTTCAAAAAATAATTATATGAGAAATTACTTTTCATTTTTTCATTAATTGAATATAATATTTCAGTACCATTGATGGGAATTGATCATCTTGATAAAATCTTTAACTATAGTGTTCTATTGTTTATATCATTTTTAGAATGTCTGAGAATTTTCATCGATTGCATAGGTTGATGAATCACTATGTAACATACATGATTAACATTTTCAAGATAAAAGTATTATGTTACGATATGTATATTCATATGATGATTTTCATTTTTTCAATAAATTCATTCTATATGTTTTTCTAGTTTTTTGATTTATTTTATCTTTGGAAATTATGTTCTATTACAAATAAGATGGATGAAGAGACCATGATGTTCATACAATATATTTATTAATATGATATGTCAAATTTTATATTAATTTAACATGTGGAAGAAATATTATTCCCTCACACGGATTAATAATTATTAATGATTAGTTAATGAATGATATTTAGTCACTAGTTATTCCAAAGAATACATTTGAGTTAAATATTTATGAAATATTTATTCTATATTTTAGTTAATATAGTATTTACCCATGTATTAGTGTGTAATTTTGTTATATGTTTTTGTTAAAATAAATATTATTTAATTAAAATTCAGTAAATAATTTAGTGGAATAATGGAACATGTTAGCATTATGATTGGATATAATATCTTATATGTTAATTGAATGAATAATAATTTATATAATCAAGAAAAAATATTAATTTATTAATTACATTATAACATGATAAGGAAACATTATTATTATTATTATTATTATTATTTATACATGTATTTACCTGAGGATTAATATAACAAGATGTTATTATCTTTCCCATGTTCTATATATAACCGTCGATGTTATTCTCTCACCACAGAATTTGCAATATAATAAATGTGATCAATGGATTATAAATGCAATCCCCTAAAAATAATGAAATATTTTTATTCTACTACAATTTCATGAATGAATAATGATCCTACTCCTCCATCATAGTATTTAAAGGGATATTGAAATTGATTGTTCATAATAAAGAGATTCATAAATCAATCAACAATAAAAATATTTATGTGCTATAGTATAACAACTCTTCTCTTTATTTCACACATAAACATAATTTATTTCTAATAAATAGTCACTTGATACAACATAGAATATATGTAGGTTTAGTGTCTTTGGGTCTTAATAACATTACATAACAACTTAAAACATGAAATACAGATCATTATTGTAAAATTATTTTATAAGACCATACACATTCATTGGTACTTAGTATTGTATGGGATAAATTGAGGGAATGCATAACAGAAAGTTTAACTATAACGTCCAGTATGGGACTAAAACACCATAATTGATGAATGAATTACAGGATTTGAAATAGGAATATCCGTGGAGTAGAAGATAAACATGAACATAAAATCATGATATAGCATGATTATCATAACATGGAAATGTGTCATACAATATTTAACATGATATTAGTATGATCCAAGGCTCATTGCACATGAACAATGAGTAAAACATTATTGAACATGAATTATAATTATTAAACCCTCATTTCAGTTGATGCATCATGATACTAATATTTACCCAATTCATTGGAGAAGTTTCATGATGTAGCCTTCTTAATCATTTCATTTCATGGATAATTGTAATGCATGGATCATATAACATGGATTCATTAAACATAATCATTTATTCAATGTTAAAGGAATATTGATTGAATAAATTAAAATCTATAATAAATTAGTAAATGTGAATAATGGTGAATACCTTTGATAGATAAATAGGCAGGGTATTCACTACACAATGACTTCAGCCATTGGTGCAATATCTGCAGCATAATGGTGTGACCTAAGAATATGAAAAAATAATTGATGAGAATGAACGGTGTGTCTCATAATATGTACATGAAATTTATATTTAGTGGATATATATATATATATACATGTCCCCATATATTCAATGGAATTTTGATTCTTAATACAAAAAAATTTCTTGAATAAAATGAGGAGAGAGAAATCCATTACTAAATTTCGGCACATTAACAGGTGTACATAAGGGGAATTAATGATAGAGAAAGGAGTATCTCATAATTCAAACATAAGGAGGGAATTGTTGGTGATATGAGACATTTTTCGCCAAAATTTTTAAATAGAAATTCATAGTTATATAAATATAAATAAATTAAGAAAAAAAGAGAAAGGAAGAAATCCCTTACTTGGAAGTGTGATCCCAGTGGCATGGGAGGGACTTGAGAGATTTTTATTGGGAGAATGTGGTTCCTGGGGAGGATTATAGATATATGTGGGTAGAGGATGGTCAAGATACAAAATTTTTTAGTGAAGATGAAGAGGGATCTTGGTTGTATTTATATATTAAAATAGAGGGAATTCATTATTATTTAGTTTATGGACACTACATATAAAATTAATCAAAACCACAAAACAACCCATAGTATTTTGCCACAGTTTTTTGAAACCTGATAGTAGAAAACAATATTTTATAAGTCCAATGGCCTATATTTTTAAAATATTATAATTCCTTATGCGGATGTGGGTCACACTCTCAAGGAAATAAATTTAAAAAGATAAAATGTTTTTTAAGTCTTGAAGGGTACACTAAGAAACCATAAAATTAATCAATAAAATCGATAATCAAATTATTTTAAAGATAAAAAAAATATTGGATGAAAAATAATTTATAATATTTTATTACATCACTATTGTGTAAATGTAATTTCTTAAAACACAATATATATTTAAACGGTATTTAATTTTTGCCCAAAAATTTGACTATCTTAGAAAATTATTAAAAATTCACCGTTAGATAATTTCAATGTCCTGATTCTAAAAATGGTATTCATTTTATATAAAAAATTATAAATATGTGAATTTTTTATTTTAAAATAAAAACTGACATTTATATAGAATTCATATGTTTTGACAAAAACAGCTTTCAAACCATAATAAAAAATTCAATTATATTCATAAAAATTATATGATCATTTATATTTAATAAAAACTAATTTATTAATAATATTTCATTATAATAATATTTAGTTCAAAAATCCAATAATTCATCAAAATAGGGTTCTTAATTTAATATTATCTAAATATACTCTTTTTTTTAAAAAAAATATTTTCAAAGTATCTATAATAAAATGAATGTATAATCTCTATACAAAAATAATGTACATACTCATAGTTTTATGGGATTGTTAAAAAACCCCTTATGACACCCACATAAGACCGAAGGGTAATGTGTGTGATGGTGACAAACTCTTGGGAAGGTTCTGATAACATCGATCAGGTGGTAATCACTGTTAACATCCACTTCTCTTGTATGAGGTTCTGCTAAAGCTTAACATGTTGAAGATCTTCTTGGTATTCGTCAAGAGCGAAACCTATTGACACAAACCCTTCTCTTAGATTTGACAAATTTTCTTTGCAACGAGAAATTCTAATAAATGTGGCCATCACATTATTTTTTGGGTAAATTGGATTTATTAATGCCCTATATTTATACTAATCATGTGATCACTATTTAACAACTATATTAGAAAAATATCAATTCATAATGGAATTTTAAAATCCAAAAACTGAAAACCATTGAAGTTAAAATGTTTTATATAACAATTTTACATAAAAAGATATTATAATAGATCCAGAGGAAATTTCATTAATAACATTTTGGGTCATTAAAATCTTCCCCCAATAATTAATTTCACCCTAAAAGTTTTCTTTTTCCCACAGTAAAATATATGTGGGTAACTTCGTATCATTACTTTCTCTTATTCCCACATTGCATCATCAAACTTTTGGTTTTGGCAAAACACCTTGAAGAGGGGCATTGTCTTATTTTGTAGAATTTTTTCCCTGAAAACTAAAATTTTCACCGAATTATCTTCATAGGAGATTTCACTCTCCAATGGTTCCATCTATAGATTGAGTGCATGCAATGGGTCAGGTATGCATTTTATCAAGAGTGATACATGTAATAAATCATATACTTGAGATAGGTTCAATGTGTGTGCTAGTTGATAGGCCACTTCTCCAATGAGATCAAGGATATCAAAAGGGTCGATGTACCTTGGGATACGATTTCTCTTCTCCAAAAATCCCATAATTCACTACCACAATGATATGTAGAGGAATAAAATTTCTCTGACACCAATATGTAGGTCTCGTCGACTATTATCTTCATAGATCTTTTTTCAACTCTATGAATCTTTAATGCGTTGTCAGATTGTCTGATCCTTCTCCATCATTTAAACAACCATTTGTAGACCTAGGAGTCTCTTCTCCCGAACATCATCCCAAACTGTCGATGTTTTGCACATTTTCCCATGTATGGATTCATAAAAAGACATTTGGATGCTTGAGTGATAACTGTTAGTGCAAGAGAAGTCAAAAATAGGAATATGTTGATCCCAAAATATTTTGTAGTTCATTGAGAATGATCTCAACATGTCCTCATGTTTTTGTATACTCTGCTCAGATGGTCCATCAGTTTGAGGATGATAAGTCGTACTGATGTCCATCCCAGTATTGAAAACATGATGAAGTCTCTTCCTAAACATATAAGTGAATCTTAAATCTCGATAAAAAACAATAGATAGTGGATATACATGTAGCCATACCACATCTCTAATTTATACCCATTATAGTTTTTCAAATGATAAATCATATCAAATTTTAATGAATTGTGCAGTAATAGTAAGACGATCTACCAAAACCAAAAAATCATTGTTTCTTTTGGATATCTTCAGAAGTCCAGTGACAAAGTCCATTGTGATGTTCTCCCATTTCCATACTGGTATGGGTAATGGTTGAATCATCTCCTAAGACTTCATTCTCTCTGCCCTCACTTGCTGACATACTAAGCACATTTGATATATACCTAGTGATCTACTTCTTCATGTTATCCCACCAATAATTCTCACATAGATCTCAATACATCTTTGAGTTTCCACAATGAATGGATAATTTCGAACTATTTGAATAATACAAATGTTCTTTCTCAAAATCCGCATTTTATGGAACACATAGTCTTGTCCCAAATCACAAAATTCCTTTTTATTTAACATTTTACTCTAACTATTTTATTTTTATGATATTTCCAAATTCTTCGGAATTCCCTAATAATCCTTTTGAGCATATTTTAACCATTCTAAAAGAGACGGTTGAGAAATAATTAGTGAACAGATTGATGGTGTAACATTAATTATGATTCCCAAGTAAATATACATAAAATATAGAATATTAGGTCCTTTTTAATTATCATTAATGATTTAATTGATGGCTACCTTCTACTTAGATCATCATCCACCTTGTTCGCTTTCCCATGGTGGATATAGATTGAGTAGTTGTAGTCATTAATCGGCTCTAACCATATTTGTGGGAGAATGTTAAACTCTTTTTTTATGAATATATACCTAATGATTTTTTGATTAATGTATATTTCACATTTGTCCTCAAAGTTGTAAGATCACGAAATTTTCAAAGTAAAGATTACTGTAGGTATCTCCAGATCATGTGTTGGATTGATTTTTTTGGGAAAATTCCAATTTCATGAATCATAGCAATTTACTTTGTTAACTTTCATCGACACACATCCCAAGAACTTTTTCAAAGAATCACTAAATACCACAAAAGTCTTCTACTTGTGGGTAATGTGAGCACGAGCATAGTGATATGCCTCTTTTTCAACTCCATGAAGCTCTCTTCACATTCATCTCTTAAAGAAAACTTGACTCCCATCCATGTTAGCTTTATAAGATGATTTTAAAATCATGACAAATTTCTCACAAATTTGTGATAATATCCAGCTAACCTTAGGAAGCCATGGATATCCATAACTGTTGTTGGCCTTGAGAATCCCTCAATTGAAGTTATCATGGATGGATCCACATATATAACTTTTCATGAGATGATATGACCCAATAATGATAATTACATCAACCTGAACTCACATTTTTTGAACTTTGCAAAGAGCTTCTTCTTTCGCATGGTCTCTAGTACAATGCTTAGATTCCCCTCATGCTCTTATTTTTTTGGATTATATTATAATATTGTCTATAAAGACAACCTCAAATTTGTCTAGGTAATATCCAAATACACAATTCATCACATCCAGGATGATTTATGTAGAATTAATGAGTCTAAAATTGATTAATATGAATTATTAGTGCCCGTATCTTTTATGAAAAGATGTCTGGGGGATATCCTCTTTCTTCACCCTTACTTGGTAAAATTTTAACCCCAAATCCACCTTGGAGAATTATTGTTCTCCACATAGCTCATCAAAACATTCATCATTTTGTTGCAGAGGATACATGTTCTTTATCATGATTCTGTTGTGATCAAGATAATCAATGCAAAGGTGCATTGAACCATCCTTCTTCTTGATGAATAGGACTGGTGCACCCCATGCTGAAGAACTTGGGCATATAAACACTTTCTACAAAATAACCTATAGTTTTTTCTTAAGCTCCTCGAGATTCACAAAAACCATTCTATATGGAGTCTTGGATATTTTAAATTCCCGAGGTATAATATCAATTGATAATTCAACATATCTTCTAAGAGGAAGTCCATATAATTCCTTATGAAACACATTACTGAATTCCCTCAAAATAGGCATGTCTTCATGGATGAGTGATTCCTTAATGTAAATAATGTAATTATGATATGAATGATTATAGTTAAATAATATCCATCATTAAGATGATGGTGATAAAGAATATTCCTTCTCCTCCTTGTACTTGTATAGAATTGAGGGTCAATTCTCCATATAGAGAGTGATTTCCCCCTCATGGCAATTTATTTTTTCTCTATATGTGAAAATATAATACATTCCATCAATTGAGTCAAATTCTTCCAGTGGAAGTATGACATGGTTCACCAGGAAGTTGAATAAAAAAATTATTTAATTGTAGGAGTTATATTCCTAGGATTAAATGATTTCCCCATTTTTTGATCTCGCTGATATCTTTACATAAATGATTTGTGGTGTCGTTGGGATTTTTCTACAAAACATTTAAGATATAAAAGAATGAGTATATCCAAATCGAATAGTAATTTTTCTATTAATTACTGAATAACAATAATACCTATCAAAACTTCTTTCATTGGGTTCATGTTGGGGGTACTGATGTAAAAAGATCTACTTTGCTTCCTTAGAGGTTGTTGGCTGCCAGAAAACTCCTTTTCTTATTGAATTGTTTGGTAAAGTGCCATGGGTCTTTGAAGATGAAGCAATGAACAACATGATGGGGGTCCAAAATAACATTATTCTCCTCTATCACATCTGTGGGATTTTATGGTTGGAAATTAATTCAGGTGGCCTTTTTTTCAACACCTAAAACATTTAATTGTCCTCTTTAGAAGTTTTCTGGTATACCTTTTTTTACACATTTGGATAGTGGGGTGTTGGATTTTCATAGAACCATTGGATTTATCCATCAGACCACCAGAATTATAGTCCACCTTATGGATATTATTCTCATGATACCATTTCAATTCATTGATCTCTAATTTGACATTGAGGGAACATAAAAAATTTCCTCATTTCTCACAAAGACACAAATCACTATGTTTTTTGTGAGGCTATGTTTTATCCCACCAAAGAAGATTTCAACTTTGCATTCAGGAGTAAGAAAAATCTGGATTCATATTTCGCAAACCTTGTGATATTTTCCTCGTATGCTCTTATGTATTTTTAGAATTTTTTCATGAGGGTAAAAAAGTCACATTCTATATTAAATCATAGGGTGTTAGGATAATATTTATCAAAAAAATTCCATAAATCCTTCTATTCCACCTCGTCGATATCCTCCTAAGGCATTGTATTTTTTATCAATGTCCATCATTGATGAGCTCCATCCTCCATACTATATGCTGTCAGAAAAATCTTCTCTTGTTTGGAAAAATAACGGATGTTGAGGATATTATCAAAAGAGTTGATCAATTTTTCGTCAATTGAGGGATCATATGATCCATTTAAAAAAGGATGGATTTGTCTCATTAACATCTCAATTGTGACTTGTTCTTTCTTAAGGGGGTTGAAAGTTCCCCTTGACCCATGATTCTATTCAAAAAATTATTTAACTATTATAGTATCATGAAAAATATTGTGGTTCGTGCTCTAATCGGATTGGAAATCTCATTAGAACAGTTGTCACATTGATCTTCACATCAGTTGTTAGCCTGAGTCTTCTTATTACCGGACATTGGATGGAATAAAATAAATTTTATTGGTAACACATAAAGGGTAGTCCAATGTCAAAATGGATGACTTATAAATTACTTTTATTTCCTTAACATATGAAATTTTAGGATTCAATCTATGTTATCCATGATATAATTCCCAACATATATTCTTAGGGGGATTATTTATTTCCTTAATAATGGTTCTTACTATGCTTATAAATTATCCTAATCATATCCCTTTGGAGTGTTGTAACCATGATTGAAACAAGGCATGTTGTCGTGCACTAGTTCTTATTTGATTCTAGACTAAAGCGGTGTTTTCATGGTTTGCCGTTAGATACATTTGTGTCTGAGCCACCTCAAAATGATCATATCCAAACATGGATGTATTTTATTTATATAACACTTCCTCATTACTCAAAAAAATTTATGGATGAATTTATAATACTTAGTATTATCACTATGGATTTCACTGGGGGTTTCTAATCTTAATATCAAAAATAAATAAACTTATCATGTGATACCATCTATAGTAACACTTATCTTTATTTCACACTTAATGATAATTTATTATATAAAATATTCACTTGATACAACATAAAATATCGAGATTTATACTATCATCGGTGCCTTCAAATGATATATAACAACTGAAAATAAGTTAAAATACACATATTCATTGAAAACTTCTTTTACATGACCACAAAAATTGCTTCGTACTTATCATTCAATGTAATATTTAAGGACATGCATAAGAAAAGGGTGAGCTATAAATCCTAATAAGTGAGTAAACAAGTAATAACATGAAGAACACAGTACATGTTATGCAATAGGAATATATATGGATCCTAAAATAAATATGAACACAAATTCATGATATATCATGATTTTCATAACATGGAAATGTGGAATCAACATTTAACATGATATTAACATGTGAAACGACTCATTGAATATGGAGAATGAGTAAACCCACCATAATTTTGAATTATAATTATTAAACCCTACTAGAACATGAATTATTATGATACTAATATTTACCAAATGCAATGGAGGACTATCAGGGCACACACTTCTTAATAATTTCATATCGTGAATACGTGTGCCACAAGGATCATATAACATGGCTTCATTAAAAATCATCATTTATTCAACAATAAAATAACATGGAATTAATTTCTGAAACTATATTATAATTAGTTAATGTGAAAAAATGTGAATACCCTTGATAGAGAAGTGGTCATGGTATTCAATACACAATCAATTTTGATGGGAAAATCATAGTGCAATTTCAGAAGCATAATAGTGTGACATAAAAATTCATAAAAACTGTTGATGAGAAAGAAATGGGTGTATCATCGTATTTACATGAAATGGACTATAAGGATTTATTGTAGATACATTTCCCAATATATTTATTTGAATTTAGAATAATTGTACAAAATATATTCTTGAATTTAAATGAAGAGAGATAAATCCTTCACTTAATTTCGGCATGGTAACATGTGTAAATGGGAGGCATTAATAAGAGATAAATGGATAAATCATCATTAAAACATAATTAAGGATGTATAGGAAAGGTTATACATAAACCCCCAACATTTTTCATTATAAATAAAAAGGCTTAAAAATATAACGTAACATGGACCAAAATGAGAATGGATGAAATCCCTTACTTGGAAGTGTGATTCCAAAGGCTTGGTAGGTTATTGAAAGAGGCATACTGAGGGATTGGGGCAACTTGGACAAATTATAATGAGAATAGTGCAATAGTTACTAGAGCTCGAAAAGTTTTGAGTTAAGTGTTTGTGGGAGCATGGGTGGGATTATATAGGAAAATAGACAGAATTCGTTTTTATTTTGGTTTTGAACACTACAAATTATACTAATAAACCAAAAAACAACTCATTGATTTTGACCATGGTTTTTGAAAAAGGGGGGTGGGAGAAATAATTTTATATAGACGATGCTCGACCTTTCTAAAATATGTGGCTTGCTTATTTGGAGGTTGGCCACACTCTCATGGAAATCAATTTAAATAGTTAAAATGTTTTATAACTCTAGAAGGGTCCACTAAGGCACCAAAAAATTTATCAAAAAAATTAAAAAATTACATTTTATTAAATATAATTAATATATTGGCCGAAAATATCATATATAATATTTTATTACATCACTATTGTGTCATTATTATGTCATAAAACACATTATATATTTAAGCAGTATTTCTTTTCTACCCAAAAATTTGATTATGTCTTAAAATTATGAAACATTCACCATTACATAATTTCATTGACCTGAATAAAAAAATGAATCTCATTTTATCTAAATAATTTTCTAAATATGTGATATTTTACTTTTAAAATAAAAACTAACATTTATAGAAAATTCATGTGTTTTGAAAAAAAAAATTTCAAAACATAATAAAAATAACAATTGTATTGATAAAAAATATACGATCATTTATATTTAATAAAAATTAATTTAGTAATAATATTGAATAAAAATTATATTTAATTGAAAAATTAATTGATCTATAAAAATATAATTTGAAATTTAATATTAACTAAAAATACATTTTTTCCTTTAAAAACTATTTATAATGTAAAAATAATAAAATGAATGTATATTCTAAATAAAAAAATACTATACACAATCATATTGCTAGGTTCTTGTTACATAACCCCTTATAACACCCAAATAAGACAGAAGGATAAGGAGAATGATGGTGATGAAGTCTTGGGGTGGATTAGATAACATCCCTCAGGTGGTAATCTCTATTAACTTCCACTCCACTCATAGCTTCTTACAGTCATGATTAACATGTCAATGTTCATCTCGAGATTTTTCATGAGTGATGCCTTGTGATGTCACCTCCTTTATGTGCTGTATAAAATGGTCTTCATATAGAGAAATTATACCGGATGATGCCATCGTTTCCTTTGTCTGAGTTTATTGGATTTATTAAAACCCTTTATTTATAATAATCAAGTGATCACTATTCAATGTCTATATTAACAATAGTAAAAATTCATAGTGGTATTTTAAAAAAAATAAAACTTAGAAGATCATATGTTTTATATAACCATTTTACATAAAAAGATATTTAAATAGATCAAGAGGAATTATCATTAATAAATGTAAGGGTCGTTAGATATAGTCATTCACCCAAAAATCGATGGATATCTATTAAACCGTTCGAAGGATCATAGAGTACTTTTGGACCACTTATATTAGTATTATACAGTTAAATCCTTTTACTACATTTAAATATTTCCAAAATATTTTCTACAAAATATAAAATAATGAAATAAAACAAACAAGAGATATTTAATAATGCAATGAAATTAATTATAAACAATATTTGATGATCATGTCTTATGGATTTTATGCTTTATATTCATCTACATAAAAGTATAAATTTGATGAATTTAGATTTTTGGGAATGGGATTTACTCTTTTATCTATAGAAAAAAAATGTCACGTAGCATACACCCAAAGGACTTGTGTCATATAGTGTAGGAAGCCTTATCATGTTTAAGGTCATACAAAAAATGACTAAATGTTACATTTCATTGATCCCAATATTCAAAGACGATTGATAGTATTGTTTAACATTTTGTGACAAGGACATGAATTCCATGAAGTCTAACATTATGTTATATGGAATTGATATATTAAATTTAATAAAGTGCAGTGAAGATTGAAATTATGTGAGGTAATTCTCTACTTAGTGAAAACCCATAGATATTGAAATACTGTATAGTACAATGTTTTTTCCTATATTTGAATCATATATATGAACATGGGGTTAAAAGAGTTTTAAATTCATCTATAGGTCTTGGATATGAGATCTAGGAATCCCTAAATTGAAAAAAATTAATATAGTCAAACCATATTTTTTTTCTTATATTTGATTCCTATACATAGTCTAGTTTTACAAAGGATTGTATACATTTTTATCATTGGTCCTTATAGAAAAATGAATGTTTTCTAAATAATCTAACAAATATCCACCTTACAAGTGAGTGAGTCAAATCCAAAATACTTAACCTCTCTATGTAGCTTGAGTTCATGTTGGTTGGACATTTTATAATTTATTTCTATATCTTGGGACATGTACAATGATTCCTACAATATGATATGTTGAATAATAAATATTATAATTTAAGAAATTGACTATAAGTTATAAGGTCATGTTAGTTATAATTTTTTTGGAAACATGATGTTGTTTTAATACTACTAATACTATAATGCATAATGTATTAATAGAATTTCTAACACACCATATAGAATAAAAAAATCATTCATGTATTTTTTCAAATAAATAAATACCATGTTACTAGTTTATTTTAGGACTTTTAACACAAAATTACTATGAAAAACATGTTAACCAGTTTAAAATCCATTACAATGGACTAATATATGAAGATTAAAAGCTTACATCTAGTAAATTTTGAATCTATATGATGGACATGCAATGTATTTTGTAGATAAACCTCTTAATGTTGAGAATCATGATGCTCTCAAAATATATGGTGTTCATGTAATGTGATCCATTGTAAAAGTAATTGTTTATAAAATACAATCCTTCCTATTTTGATTCATGATTTAGAGACTTTTTCACTCATATCATCAGAGTTCTAATTACCAATACCTACTCTCCCAAAATGGACCATATAAGGTTAGGTGGTTTTACTGATGGGTCATCCAGCTTAAGATTGATTGACATATATATAATTTAGGGTCAATAATAATTATTCAGTAAGTTTATCCAACTCATCGTGTAGATTTTGAGGCTATTCATTCTAGATAAACTAGTTATAAATTGCGATTTAGCAAATGAGAACTTCAAATTTTTTTGAATGGACTAGGGTTGTAGTATATATAAAACATGATGTCTTCTATAAATCCATCTGGGTTATGATGAGGTAATATAAAAAATAATATGCATAAACCCAATATTTATTGTTTTTTATCTTTTTAAATATAATTTCTTCAACAATTTACATTTCACACAACAACAATCTTAAACGAACAATGGTACACAATAAAATATCATTTTTAAAGACTTTTAGAACCTTATTGTTAAATTTCCATGACTGAATAGAATTTACCAAATTATGTAATATATATTATATATTTAATCAAATGTTTTGAAATTTGTTCAAATGAATTTATAAGAATAAGATATGAATGAATCCAATCTTATGTATTAAATAGAAAAAACAATTTAATGGAAGTTTTACCACATTTTAATTGTGTAATTGTTTTAAAAATTTATTTGGACACTTTTATGAAGTCTATTGAACAAAATATTATTCATTATTAAAATTATAATTTCAAAATTATCCTAGGGTTAAATTATTTTATTTTAAAAAAAATATGTATTTTATTTTTAATAGTGATAAATTATAGAGTTATTAAACTATGAATTTTTTCATATTAAATTTCTATTTATAATTTGAATAATATCTCAAATATAAAATTACAAATATAATTTAGGTATATCATAAATGATAATATAATATATTTATATAATGGAATAAGTAAATAATTCTTTCAAAAATGATAAATAATGTATTGGTATTTTTGTGGGACATAATTTTTTTTCTATTTTATATTTAATATAATTATTTGAATAATTTTTATTTTAAAAATATATAATAATAAATAATTTTATTATTATTATTATTAGAAAATTTTAGTGATACCTTAATTAATTATTCAATGTCCCATAGAATGATTTAAAATATTCAAATATTTATTATACAAGTAAATGATGACTTTATTTAATAATTAAATTTATGATATTGAGAAAATTAATTTTATAAAATCATTCTCATATTTAAATTCTAATAGTTAATAAATTTATAGGGTTATGTTTCTTTATTTTTTTGAAATAGTTGAATTTTTGGTGAATAGTAAAATACACTAATTTATAGTATTTATCAAACACATGAATTATTGAGTAATTGATGATGCATGGCTGATTTATTGAAATAATCTAGAATTATAAATAATTATATTAATATATTTTGTGATAAGGTTCTAATTATTTATAACCATGAGGAAAAATAATAAAATAATAATAATATACCACTTTTTCTTCCACTATACATACCACCCTCGCCACATCTTCTCCTCACACCTCTAAATCCTTAAAGCATTCCCAATTTTGACCCAATACCTCTCCAGAACCTCTCCCCCATGTTTTGGTCTTGGTTTTCTAACCAAAATACCAATTTAAAGTTCCTTATGAAGTTTCTCAAGGTGAGGAAATCAATAGGTAAAATATACTTTTTCGTCTGAATTTTTGTTCAATTTCATTTCCATTCATATAATTTCATTAACTGATACCAAAACAAATAAATAATAACTAAAATATCTTATATATAATGGAATTTTATTATGTTCATATTATATCAACCATAAATACTTTTATGTTCCCCATTTTATTTTAAAAATTAAAACTTCGTCAATGGGGTGCCAATTTACCACCTTTGTGGATGACGAGTTTTAGTTTTTCAATTACACCTTCAAGAATATTCATAAAACCAATATTATAGTTAAAAAAATTAATATATAATATAAAAATTATTTAATATTATGTAACCTAGATATATAAATAATATTAATTAATATAAAAAATTATTTCATGGTGATACAAAACTACAAATTATTCCAAATTACTATCCTTAACATTTTATCTAATAAATCATTCTTATAACTGAAAAATTATATATAAGACCATTTAATCTACAATAATTTCATTAAAAACATATAACTTCAATTTGGAAAACTATTACCTTTTTACATGATCTTTTTTACATGTTTACAAGTGAACAAATCATGGAATCCAAGGAAACTAACACTCCCAAAAGTTGAAATTGGATATTATAACACATAAAAAAGAACACAAAATGATCATAATAAAATTTTTGTAAATGGAAGTAATTTTTAATAGGTTATGAATTAATTTATTACTGAATCTAATATCTTTATATATTTCATTATCTGTAATAACATTACACTTCCATATCAAAGGTACGAGATTCTCCCCGAACATTGATTTTTAATTCATGTTAGACATTCTCTCCTATTAACAAAGTATCAATATTCATTATATTTATATAATATAAATTATGTGTATATGTTCAAAACACACACAAAAACACACACACAAACACACACACATATATATATATTTTATAAACATTATTTTATTGGTATATACATGTTTTATAGGGTTCTCTTTTCAATTCAACATTATAATCAATACCAATTAAAGGGTAATTCACAATTTATTTCCCAATTTCATGTACAATTAATAATATATTTTTAGAACCAATATTTCCTTATAATCACTAGTTTAATCTTAATAATCTATACTTTATCTTTTCTTGTTTTATGTAAACAATTAAACATTTGTCTATTGTAAATACTATTACGTTTTCTCTTATACTTCACTAAAGTGGTTCATTTCTAATGATCCTTAAAAACTATTTTTACATATTTTCACTTTAGTTTGAGATAATTTATTAATCAAAAATAATTTCATGGTCCTTAAATTCTATTTTTAATGATATAAATGTATATAATTCAATTTTTTTTCAAGTACACTCTTTTTTTCCAAAAGAAGACTTCATTTCAAAAGTAAAAGTGCATTTCACTCAGGAATTCATCAAAAATTTCCATAGTGTATTTTCATATATTACAAATACCATTGTTTAATATTAATATTTTTTGAAATTGATATACAATGTTACCATATAAAATATTATATTTAAAGGATTATGAATATTTTTTTGGGTATGTACAATCATAATATAATTCACAATTGTACACTGGATTGTTTATGATTATGTTTATTATTTAGGGAAAGGTATTAAAATTTAATATTATAGTTTCAATACGACATTATATGATTATTATTTTTCAACCCATTCATATAAAGAATTAATTGGACTTAGTATGTGATAGGAGGGGCTTGTTATATCCCCTCAATGCATCGGTAGGTCTAATGTCACAATTTATACTTCTTTGTTACTGATTTATGTATGATGTCAAAGATGAAGACATGACAGTTTGTTTTATATGAAGATAATAAAAAATTCCATCTTTATGATATTAGTGATTGATAATCCATGTGAATATTCGTATAGTAATATAGATCATTATTTTTCTTTATCATGTGATTATTTATTTGATATTATTTATTATTCTATTATTACTAGAAAATGATGCTCAATATTATGTTTTAATGGAACGTGTTTTTAGATACTAAAATTTTATTATTGTTTATGTTTATTTATTCTGTATTCCATGGTATTTCTGACCCTATCTGGGCATCTAATTTCACCAATTTATTATGATATATTATTCCCCATGATTCAAATGTGTATATTATGAGTGACTTTTTTGGATTATATGGCAGTATATGTGGTTTTAAATTGGAAATACTATTTTTTATTTCATTTAAAAATTTAGTGTAAAACATATGTTTGTATTTGGTTTTATAAACATAATAAACTATTCGGTACGTTGGGATGTGAACACTTTTTAATAGTACAATTATAATAATGTAAGGTTTCAAATTCATGTTTCTGGGGTCTAGGAATTTACCCATACATGATATTTCTCATGAAAAATAATATTGTATTTATCCAAATAAATTATTATTATGTTATATTTGGTCTTATTAAAATAAAAAAGCTATATATTTTTAACTAGAAGGTAGGTTATTAGTTAATGGAATACATTTTATATAAACTATATTCACATTGTCAACCGAGAAGAGAAGAAAGTGGATCTATTATCCATTAATATTGTATAAGTTCCACCAGATCTAGTAATGATGTGTGTCTCCAAAAAATGATTTTTGAAGTTCCCATGTAAGAGTTATATCAATTTTTAATGGGTTAATATATGTCTATAAATAAACGAGGTTATAATTCAAATAGGGATTTTTTTTGATACATTAGGATGAAATTGATGCTAGTCTTAAAAAATAATCCATGAATTTCTATAAGATAATAATGTGAAAACATGATACATAAAAAATGATGTCTGAGGCCACCATGTATATAAATAATAAAAATAAACAATGATAAATTGGAAAAAATGTGACAATTAATGTGTGAATATTCATGGAAATCATTAAATGTGTAAGTGGATGCATGTATACTTTACTACAACAAGTTGTAGGTAAATATATTATAATTGATGAAACATAATTCCAAAGATTTTATTTATGTGATGAATATGTTGATCAAGAATTAAGGGTTCTAGCATGATCATTTGCAATGAAATTAATGATAATATATAAGACCTATTTGTGGCCCATCAAAATTTCAGAACACCAAACCATAATAATTGGATATTCTTTAATTAATTCCAATTTTATTTCCCAAATATTATGAATATTATGGCCATATATACTACATATTATTCAATGCATTTTAATGATTCCATGATGAGGGTATCATTTAATTGAAGGGGGAATACATCCTAATGAAAAGAAGCATGCGGATTTCAGAATCCCAATATATCTAATGGTTACGAAAATATAATCATTATCCATACCACAACAGGTGGAGAGTAAGGTATTAAATTCTAAAAGATATATGTACATGATAATATTTTCATTTGACTATAATTATGAGGGACATTAAAATTCAATAACTTCATGATATATTGGGATACAATATTGTAAAGGGAACTTGGTAATATATTCATATTGATATAATTTTGAATAAATATCTATCGCTTTAGGAAATAATTTCACAGTGATTTCAAATAGTTAAAAAATAACTAGTTTGAAAAAATATCATATAAAATAATGGTGGATTTCATACCATAAGTATGCATTAATGGGAAGTATAAACATCTATGATTACATGGATTTATCTGAGAGTTTATGTGGTTATTTATGCTAACAATGACTACCAATTTTAAATATATTGTCAAGAATAAATGTAAAATGAATCAAGGTATATTGTTAAAGAATAGTCTATTATTTTGAATTTCAAGTTAAAAAATAAAGTTTAATAATTTTAGTGTTTCTATTAAATATTGTGGTATGTGAAAAAAGTATTATATTGTTATATGAGATGAGGTACTAAAATATATGTGTATTTATATATGAATAAGATCTTATGTGATTGATTATTTCTATAATGCAGAAATATCTATATCACTCATTAATTAGAGTATGGTTCAATAATATTAAAACAACTAATGCTCTAGTAGGAATACACATGTCGATTTATCGATCCATATTCTAGTTGATGAAGATTATATTCTCAAGAGCTGAAAGAGAGTCTTTGGAGAATAAAAAGATACTTCAATATTTTATCAACATTATTTTAGAGGGTTTTTTATTCCAATGGACTGCACATACTGTATAGCAGATTGGGTTTCATGATTTAATTTTTTTTAAAGATAGTGAGATACCATTTAGACTATAATTACAAAAAAATAAATGACTAGTATATGATTCCAAACCATCCAAATTCAATCATTTTTATCCTAATAACTAAACATTAAGGTGTAGCTGGGAGAAAATATTTATTTTATAGAGATATTTATTAGGATTTAGAGGTTGATTAGAAATTGGAGTATTTGTAGATACATTTTACCAGGGAATCACCACTCCCAATATTTGTGGTGCCTAATAGGTCATTGACCTCTACGAAGTATTTTTCCTCTAATCATCTAAAATAATATAATTTAGACATTGAAATTACTAATTATATTCAAAACCAATGAATCCCAACCAATTATAGTATAAATTACCTCTATTGGAGAAATATGATATATTCTTTTCTTCTTCCACTCATTCTAGACATTTATGGCTCTTCCAATGTAGTTTTCCAACCTATTTACAAATTTCTTTTTATGAAACAACGTGGATAAAAATGATATGGATTTAGATATTGAGGCTCAAAATGTTTTCCTGATATCACAACATGATAATTTCTACATATAGTTTATGGGTCCCCAAACATAAAATTATAAATGGGATAATTTATGAATAACATAGGACTAAAATATAAATGTGTAAGTAGTAAAATTACATGTATAGATTATAATATTTGTATGTATTTAAATTGTTGATGATGCTAATAAATATTATTATTTCACTATATTGAATGATATAATTATCAATATTTGAGTATTTAGAGGGTTTATAGATTAATACCTAATCTTTTAAAATAATATGCTTAATATTCCTCATAGATTTGTTCCTAAAGTTTTATATATTGATGTAATTAAAATTTTAAATTATATTAACATTAAAATGTTGTTATATAAAATCAAATTTGAAAATACACGTAGTTCAAATTAAATGAATAAAATTTCAGATGACATATGATTCCATAAAAATGGAAATGTAAAAGATGAGTAGTTTATATAACTCCATGATTCATATGTTGTTGTATATAATGATTTCAATCAAATTATATTTCATTCATTAAAGTGGTTAAATTATTAAAATTATAAATGATGAATTATGAAATTACATAGTTTTGTTGATTTTTTTGATATTTATGATATTTTTAATATTATCGAAAGAAGTAGGTTAAAGAATCGATATTATATATGGATGATTATTTGGATAAAAAACTAAAACACAGTAACAATGAGATGAAAAAAAACCATAAAAAAGAATATGAATTAAAAAGGAATCTGGAAAGAAATTCATTATCGAGTAGTTATTTGGATGATGAAATTATATTACATTCACATTGTAATAAAGATATATATTAATCAATTAGTTTTGATAATGAAGATATGAGGAAAAAAATGAGAAAAATTTGAATGGAAAATATTAATCTAGCCATGATTAGAATACACAACAAATGAATGGATAAAATAATGTTATAAAGAGAAATGTTAATGTTACTGATGAAAATTAATAGATTTTCAAGAAAAAAGAAATCATAATTGGTGGGATAAGATTTTATATATTGAAATTATTTGAACATGAGATGATAGTGGTTTATCAGGATATTAAGTTGTCTTAGAAGGAGGAACAATTATCTGAGACATAGACCATAAATATGAAAGATGATTTAGAGTTGAAAAAATATAATTAATTTTATATTTTTAAAAAAAATAAGATTATAGTTAATCATCTAATGTTTGGGAAATAAAATGTTATAATAATTAGTTAAAATATAGTTCTTATGAATCGTGATAAATATTGTTTGTTACTTTCGGTTCTGGTCCCAAAAATAATATAACGCATGGTTGGAAAATGAATAATGTTGATAGAATCTATACCTTATCAAAGTAATATTGGAAGACATGAAAACTATATCCCATGGAAAAATAATCTTTCATTGAAACATGAAATTAGAAACAAAAATATATACTTATGTGAAACTAATAATAAAGATTAAATGTTTATTGGTTTTGATGGATTTGGGAAATATGTAGACAAAATACAATATTTTTTTGGTATTAATGGCCTCTACTATGGATATGTAAGGATATAGGGGATTTTTTTTGAACAATTGTGATCATGAACTCAATATGAAGAAATATATGAGTTCTATAAAAATATATATATTCCAAATAGATTTATGTCATTAAAATATGTTTATACATTGTGTGAACTATAAGATCAACTGTATAAGGACCCTACCTTAAACAATACATAATCATGAATTAACTAAATAATTCACATTGAGGATCTATTCAGGATTAGAGTTTTAGAGAATTAGGAAATATCTATTAAAATACATATCAACAATTACAAAGTAGACACTTATACTCTGTATCCATTTTATTCATAAAATATAAATTCATAAAAATTGGGCATCTCTAGTGCCATGTTTTTGACATCATGACATTAACATAATCCCATCATTGACCCTATTCATTTTTATGTCATGTAAAAAATATTTCAAAAAAACATGGGATGAGCATAAAAATCTCATAATGGATTATAAAATAAATAAATAAAACATTAGTCCATCAATACAAAAAATTCAATGAAATCATACTTTTCAATCAATAACATACCACACTAGATCATATGATTTATTAATAAAAAATGAGGGTTATAAATCATAAATGTAACTTGTGGAATCCATAATATACATACGTTTTATCTTTCATAGCTATTTAGGGTGTTACTTCTGGAATACCGTTCAATATATATTCCCTAAATCACTTATGAAAAACATTTACATTTACCTATGTCACATTACCCAATGCATTGGATAGCAATATCAAGCTCACCCACCCTAGGTTTATCACAAAACCACTCATATACATAAACAATTCCCCTGAACAATAACATATTCATAACACATAAAACAAACATAAAAGAAAGATTACATTTCCAAATTTCAATCATAATATATAATTTCTACAAATTTATATAATAAATGATTTGTTAAAAACATTTTCATTTCCAAAAAATGTAAAAAGAGTATATGTTATTTATTTTCCTTCTAATAAACACTAAATCATGTTAAGGAATCCAAATAGTAAATAATAGTCATGGCAGAAAAAATGTCATTGTAACCACATACATTTAAAAGAAACATTCCTTTTTTTCATTTAGTAAAACACATCATATAAAAAAGAATCCCTTTTAATTTAATGATAAGTCAAAGCTGTTTATAAAAAATATAAAATTAAGTCGTGTATAAATCACATTTACCCTCAATGAAAGGATATTGAGATGAAGTCCCTTACCTCATGTCCAACATGACTCGTTCATTCTTTAATCTCAAGAATAATGAACTAAAGTTAATTTAATCATTCTTAAGAACATTTTACATTTTTATTATTCCTTTTATATTACTTATTACAAAGTTATAAACATTACAAAATCATTTAAGATAATAATTGTTTTCTTGTCGATATTTGGTACTTAAATCCAAAATTAACTTCCTATATGAGTGTTTGTAATAGTATATATCATTAGGAGATAAGAAATGAAATGTACTATTCATGGGGATGGTAAGCCATACATACGCATGAATGATACTTTAATTTCTATTTCATATTTAATGGAATGAAAAATTAATGACTCATAAGTATATTATAATTCCATTACAATATCATATCTAATTTCCAGAACCTTATTGTTTACCTGTTCCACATATGGAATGAACGAGTCATATCATTTTATGTAGGCAGTAGTCAACACTTCCTAAAATGAAATTATCACATTAATAAATTATTGAAACCATAGAGATATGATAAGAATTTAAAAAAACCAAATAATTGAAAAAATAATAATATAATATATATCACCCAAAAATCTAGTGCCGCCCTAATGGCCACCATGTGTGGCGGTAGGAGATTATCAAACTATTATCATTTCACGAGGCAACTGTTCACTATACAGAGAAACAATATGTTTGTATCCATTAGATATAGGTGTGTGTTAGGTTAGTTTGAATAAATCTCCTAAAAACAACCTATTATATTGAGGATAGTGGTTTTTATGTAAAATTATAATAATAATATAATAGGGAGCAAATAAGTAATATATAATAACAGAACTTGAGGAAAGACGTTACATTTAAATCAGGTAACTCCCTTTGGTTTGAACCAAAAGGGTTTCCTGAGTTCCTTCTGCCTAAGTTAATGATTCTAGGAGGAATAGAGGGATCTTGAGAGCTTATTTTGGAAGGGGTAGATGATCCACATGTGTCTTGAAATGTGTGAATAAGGGTTAGATGTGATGGATTTTTATAAGGGGGAGGAGGGGCTCTTTAAGAATATTTTGAAATATTATTTTATTATATAATGATTTTAGTTTTCTAAAGACCCAAAACTTATATAATTCTAATATAAAGTGTATATAAGTCAAAAATAAAATCATCCTGTAATAATTAGAGACGTTTGGGATATTTTTTATCCTTATATTTTTTATTTATCCCTTTGTAATCTTATTTAACTTTTACCATGTCATTTTATATATTCATACTATATTGATAATATATTTACAATAAAATGACAAGCAACCCAAAATGGATCATTAATGAAATTTATAACATCATATATGTAATTTTTCTGAATCATATATTTTTAGGTTTATTTTATCATTTAATAAAATATTGATTGATCTAAAAACTCGATTATGCCATTTTTAATACTATTCAAATCATGACATTTTGAAAAAATCAAACCAACCTGAATAATTGGAAAAAACATCAATAATTAAAATATAACAAGACATTATAATCTATAAAATTATTTTATTTCATTAAAAAGGTCAAAATAAATAAATTTTAATATTTATAAATTCATTTATTTGAATAGATTATTAATGAAACAATTACTGCATAACCATTGTGTCCTAATTAATTTTTTTATATAATGTCATAAAATTATAATTAAAATACCATTATGTTGGAAATATTTATATATTTCTAAATAATATTTATAGTCAACGATATAACTTTTATAACCCCATATATAATTATTTTAGTAAAATGATTCATGTTTATGTTATTTTTGTCCTTACATTAAATTAATTAATATAATGTGTCATTATCACACCCAAGTGGATCCATGGGGTCCCCAAATAAACTCAAGGATTACCATTATCAGAAACATATCAAAAAATAGGGTTAGGACATGTTTACAGTTAATTTTATATTATTTTAATATTATTTTTCACCATTAATGTAACACCCCAAGTAAATAAAGAATATGACAGTTTTATATTTATCCCTATTTTTGAATAAAATGTTAATATTAATTTATAGGGAACACTATTCCTGATGGCTTACCCAATACACAACAACAAGTTTCTTTGAAATCTTACGTTGCACTCTAATAATAAAATTATTTTATTTTAAATGGTAGTCAACACCTAGCCGTTGTAATGACAAAAAGGGACATAACTAACTACAAATTTATTATATATGTTTTTCAAATATTTTTACTTTTTACAATAAATTTTAGAGGATTAAAAATTCGAATGAATCCAATTTTAAGTGTAAACATTCTAATATTCTTTAAAAGATCGATTAACCGCCTTTTGATGGCGAAACTCTTTAAAATATACATCATGAAAATTTTATGTGTTATATTTGACAAAATAGAATTCTTCTTCTGAATTGGGACATCAAAATTTACTTTGTCTAAATTTTTTTTATTTTTCCGATAAAGTTCATTTTTTTAATGAATAGTGAAAATTGTTGTATTTTAATTCAAAACCTCTTTTTAATATAATTTATTTATATGATTATATTATCTTTTGAATTGGTTTTCATGTAAAATTAGAATATATTTTTACCATTTAATCCAATGGTGGTCATTGGAATTAATTTCACTTTGAAATTGGACTTAATCTAGTGTCAGTATTTTAATAGATATTGTTTCATTAAAAACATGCTATTTGATTTGACACAGGGAATTAGTTATTAAATTAATTAATGAAACATATATGTTTTTAATTTTTTAAAATATAAATCATTTTTGAATTCGGAATATCAAATATATCTTAGGTTCAATTTTTGGTATTTTTCTGAAAAAAACATCATTTTTTGATGAATAGTTAAACCACTATGTGGTAGTTTAAAAACTGATTTTTTTCGTTTAAATGAAACATTACCACTTATGTGATTTTAATTTCAAAAATCTGACATACATGGTTTTCATTAGGATTTAAAATGTGGTTCAATGAGATTAAAATAATTTTTTGGTGAATAGTATCTTTTCATTTTTATTAATCGCGATTGGAGGTAATTAGTGTAATTTAAGGTAAAAATGATGATTTAATAATATTAAATGACCTTGAAAAATGTCCTACCCTTATTGAAAGTATCATGGAAGACCATTAAAATCCATGGGTCAACTTGGGGACCCCATGGAGCTACTTTGGTAGGAAAATGACATTAATAACTTTTTATTTAATCATAAAATAAAAATGTCACTAACATGAGTTGTTTTAATAAAAAACATTTAAATGGGGTTATACAAGCCATATTTTTGACTATAAATATTCATTAGAATGATAAAACGATTTACTACATCAAGATATTTTTTTTATAATTTTTAGACATTTAATAAATTAAATTATTTTTGACATCATGATGATGCAGCGATTACCTCATTATTTAAAGATTTAAATAAAATGAAAAGATAATGTAAACTCTAAGATCTACACTTGTAAAAAACCTATTGTATGGGTGTATATAGAACTCTTATCACCTTATCCTCGAAATATATAATTTTGGGACCTTTAAAATCCGAAAATAATTTTATAATAATGTAAAAGTTTATAACTTTCCAAGAGTGCCACTCCTCTCTTCTTATAAAAGGTCCCCACCTCTACCACCTTACCCAAACCTCTGAAGCCTTTGGCTCGGAAAACCACTTCCAATTTCATCTCTACACATCCCTATATTTATCATTGAAGCCTCACATTTGAGAATAATCTCTTCCAAGGAAGCCATTGAGCTCAAATCAATAAGAGTTACCTGATTTAATGGTAATGTCTTCCCTTGTGTTCTTTTGTTTTATTTTTCTTCTCCAACCATATAAACTATTTTTATTCCTTTATTTTGTAACAACACTAGTATCATAAATTTACTAGGATTTTTTATGTGAAGTATTTGAGCTACACTTACACACACCTTCGTCTAATGGTAAAAGATCATACTGTTTCTTTGGATGGCGAATTTCTGCCTCACGAAATGATGATTGTTCAATCTTCGCTTAACACCTTTCATGGTGTATATTATGATGTGACTATATTTTATATATGATATATATGGTATTTATGTTTGAAATATGTTTCTGAAATTTATATTTAAAACATGCCTTTATGCCTTTCATGTTGTGCAAATGCGATAATTTCAAACGAGGAAGTGTGGACTACCGCCCCCTCAAGTGATGCGACTCGTTCATGCAATACACGGAATGTATACAGAATGAAATTTATGAACTTATGTGATATATATAACATATATATTATACTTAAATTATAATATATATATATATCTCATCTATTTTTAATTCCATTAATGTGCCAATGAAATGAAAGTAGCGTTCATGCGTACGTACGGCTTACCGTCTCCATGAACGGTACATTTCATTTCTTATCTCCAAATGTTATGTACTATTATAAGTACATATATATAATGGAAATATATTTCATATATTACATCTAAATGATGGATATAATTCTGGATTTATAATATATATATCTCTTTTAACTTTAATTCCATTTATATGACAAAAAATGAATGTAGTGTTCATACGTACGTACGACCTACTGTCTCCATGAACGATGCTTTTAATTTTTTATCTCCAAATGTTATGGAATAGTAAAAAATGAATATATACTGGATATATATGATATTTAAAACATAAATACTATTCTGTAAATGATGTACCTATAACTACATGGAAAATTCTTTTCCAATAAGTTCAGTTTTTACTCATGTAGTGAACATTGACAAAAACATCTGATATGAACTCACATTACTAACCAATTATTATAACATTATAATATGAGATATGAATTGAATTATAATATTTAAACGAAGTCCTTATGAAATTATAAATTGACCAAATTTTATTATTCAGGAGATTAAAGAATGATCGAGTTATGTCAGACATGAGGTAAGGGATCCAACCTCTCGCTTTCTTTTTAAGTAATCTATTTTATATCATTTCATTTAATATCATATTTCTTATGTTTGGCGATGTTATTTTATATTCCTCATTATGTAATTTTTTTCATATTATGAGAGACCCTATTTGATCTCATAAATCCATTATTTGGAAATTTTAAGTGGCGTCGTTAGGCTGCTGAGTTTTCGTAAGGGAATTTTCATCTCACATTTATTCCCGAGAGATTCATGATACATTGGCCACTACTTCATTTTGTTTGGTGTATGTACTGTCCATTATTTTAATATCTGTATAATATAATATCATTTATGTGTATTTACATCTTCATTGTACAACCCTTCTTTCCTAGGTTGCGCGATTCAAAAGTTGCCCAAATTTGTAAGGGAACCTTTCACACTCCTCTTTTTAAAAGACTTATTTTGATATGCCTTCTAATTTCCTAATTTTTATGTTGGGATATGTTATTATATATCCTTATTGATTTAAATTTCATGTCCAAGTTATGAGATACCATTTTCTCATCTCATCAAATAATTTTATGAATTTTAAAGTGACATTATTAGGCAGTCGAATTATACCAAGGGAACTTCTTAACCCAATTTCAATTTCATTGGGTTCAACATGTGGTTATTGAATATGTCATCCTTTGAATATGATTGAATCACCATTGATTGTTTTATACATAATATAAACTTATTGGGTGTATTTATATTTCTCACACATAATAATGTGGTAGATTTATCCTTAACGTAAGGAAACCATCATTATAATGGATTTCATCTCAACTTACATTTCCACTGAGAGTTCACTAGTTTTATGCACCAATTCACTCTTATATGTTGTGTATACTATCATTTGACATATTATATAATGAATCCCTTTATTCTCATGATATTATATGCTTAGATTAATTGTTTTTCCTCAATTATTTGTATTCCAAAGTCTCTCATCTTGTTAAAAACTCTTTAACAAAAATATCTTTTTAAAGGAATTAAAGATTCATTATTCTAAATATTTAACATTAATTTCAATGTTTTAAAAATGGTTATCATTATTTATTTATATGGACATTAATGTTTTAAACTTATAATTCCATTAAAATCTACAAAGTGGTATGAAACACTTTGATAAAAAAATCTCATTTAAATGTTTTTCAAAATGGATTGATTAATTCAATATATTGGAATTACTTATTGTGATTGATAATGAAATTTATTTATTGAAATGATTATATTTTCAATATTTTATGTGTAATTATGGTACTTGTACATTTTATGGGTGGTTACGTGATAAACCATATGACGGGTGGTTCCGTGAATACCAGGACGGGTGGTTACGTTATAACCTTAAATGCATTGGGTATGGAAGTTGTCTGTATGGCTATTCCATTAAGTGATATGTGTGGAAGTCAACTGTATGGTTATTACATTTAATTATGTTTATGTCCCAAGATACCTTTATATGTTAGGTGTTCTTTATATGGGTTTTATGGTAATACATTTGTTACAAAAGGGTAAGTAATGATATTTTATTCAATGGAGAGTATTTTATTCTTCATAATGGTGAAAAGTATTACCTTGATAAAGTATTCTTGGTTTATTGGTTGTTTTGAAAAACTAACAGTTTTCCTTCTTTGTGAATCCCTTACTGAGATTATTATGCTCACACCATGTTTTTGAAATGTTTTTTACAGGACATAATGTTGATTAGGGTCAAGGATTGGATCATGGAAATGTGAGGCTATCTAAACCCAGGAACTAGACATGTTTCTTTTTAAGGGTTTTTATTTTATGAAAACTTAATAGAAGTGCCAACATTGTAATTTTTTGAGATGTAATAGTTATGCCCTAATTATCTAAAACTCTAAACCTGAAAAGATCCTCAATGTGAATTATTAATATAATTCAATAATAAGTAATGTTTAAGGACGGGGCCTTATAGTTGGTACCAAATGCCGGTTTAGATAACTTTAGAGGATAGGGTATTCTATAAGCATAAGTGTAATTATGATAATGGATAGGATTTCAGAAAGAGTCATAGTTTTTAGATAAAGTGAATGATTAAGTATATCTTATTTTTTTATCTTCCTCATTATTACATAATGATTTTGTTGATATACTCACACTGACATTTCTGGTTTTAGTAAATGGATGGATCTAGCAGGCACAAAAGTGACAATGGGTTTGATGGAAACTGTGGTGGTTCTCTGACTAAGAGACTGGAAGAAATGGGGGATTCAATGAGAAATCTCGTGGTTATTCTAAACCAAGTATCATGAGTCATGATCAACCACTTGAACCTTGGTGAGTTCTATAATGCATCATGTACGAGAGACGCAACTCGACGTGGAAGTTCAGGTAATAATTATAAAGGTAACCATTAGGGTATATATGATCCTTACTTCTAGGTATTTATGGGTTACTCTATGATATTATGGAAAATGAAAGGAATGAGATAAAATTTAGGTTAAAATATGTTATGGTCATTTTTGAATATTTTATCTCGTTTTGGGGAATGTTGTATGAATTATGTAGTTTTGGAAAAAGGACAACACACAGACCGTGTGACAACCCGTCACGTCGAACAAAGCTGTGGGAATCGAACCCACAACCAAAGTGTGACTGGTATTTATCGCCTACCACTGTACTACATGAATTCCCTGGTTAGTTTGACTAATTCTTTTTAGTTAGATGATTTTATGAATCAAGAGTTTTTTTATTTTGGGTTATCTATGTAAATTATTAACCTATCATGGAGGATGTGTGATTAGGTTAATTACTTTTCAATATGATACTTTAAGAGCAACAAATGTTATTTGGAGATAAATATTAATTTGTATCTTGGAAGATTATGTCATTAAATCCTTCAAATATTTGGGATTCAATCTTAGTTTAGTTTACTTTGAATAATTTTATGGACAATTTGTTTTTCAAATGGTCTTCATTGAACATTGGGTTTTGTTAGACAAATTTTGGAGATTAAGGATAGATTTTCTTTTTTATAAAGGATTATTCATTTTTGGATCTTGTTCTAACTATTTTGGTTTTTTTCTAAGTACATGGGAAATATATAGTTCTATTTTGTGTATTAGGTGATTCTCTAGAAGATGATTATAATACTCTTAATGTGAACATGTCTTCCTAAATACTCATCATTTGGGGAAATTATGAGTTTGTGTAATAAATTTAGAAAAACTTGAAAGTCAACATGACAAGTAAGTATGTTTCCTTAAGATCAAAAATAAATTCCCCAATGAAATGTATCTTAAAACAAAAATGTTGTCTTTTACCTTTTCCTATTGGGGAATCAAATGTCGTTTAACCGACCACAAGTTTGTGATTTTCTCGTGGTTAATGTTCTCCTAAACATGTTTATTATCACTCTCCATCAAAACATAACCCTTTTTTTTCCTCCATATCCATATTTTCATACTTGGAATCCTAGTATGGGTTAAATCGGGTGACCTTTGTACTTATCTCCCATTCTTTTAAAGTGATAGTTTTAATGACTCTTGTTTCGATGTGGGGCTTTCAATGAAGTATCTGAGCCCAATTTTAAAATTGCAAGGACGCAATTCCCAAAAGGGGGGAAGGATGTAACACCCTAGGTAAATAAAAAATATTACATTTTTATATTTATCCGTATTTTTGAATAAAATTTTAATAATTATTTATAGGGACCGCTATGCTCGATGGCTTACCCAATACGCAACAACGAGTTTCTTTAAAATCTTAAGTTGCACTCTACTAATAAAATACTTTTATTTTAAATGGTAGTCAACACCTAGCCCTTGTAATGACAGGAATGAACCAAACTAACTACAAAATTATTATATATGTTTGTCAAATATTTTTACTTTTTACAATAAATGTTAGAGTATTAAAAATTCGAATGAATCCAATTTTAAGCGTAAACATTCTAATATTCTTTAAAAGGTCGATTAACCGCCTTTTGATGGAGAACCTCTTTTAAATGGACTTTCTGAAAATTTTATGTGTTATATTTGACAAAATATAATTTTCTTTAGAATCGGGACATCAAAATTTACTTTGTGTAAATTATTGGTATTTTTCTGATAAAGTTCATCTTTTAAATTAATAGTGAAAAATGTTGTATTTTAATTCAAACCCTCTTTTTAATCTAATTTATTTATATGATTAGATTATATTTTTAATTTATTTTAAAGTAAAATTAGAATATATTTTTACCATTTAATCCAATGGTGGTCATTGGAATAAATTTCACATTGAAATTGGACTTAAACTAGTGTCAATCTTTTAATAAATATTGTTTCTTAAAAAACACGTTATTTGTTTTGACAGCAGGAATTTATTATTAAATTAATTGATAATACTTATATGTTTTGAATTTTTTAAAATATAAATCATTTTTTAATTCAGAATATCAAATATAGCTTAGGGTGAATTTTTGGTATTTTTCTAAAAAACATCAATTTTTGATGAATAGGGAAACCACTATGAGGTAGTTTAAAAAATGATTTTTTTGTTTCAATAAAACCTTACCACTTATATGATTGGAATTTCAAAAATCCGACATACATGGTTGTAATTAAGATATAAAATGTGGTTCAATGAGATTAAAATAATTTTTTGGTGAATACATACTTTCATGTTTTATTAATCGCGATTAAATGTAATTAGTGTAATTTAAGGTAAAAACAATGTTTTAATAATATTGAATGACCTTGAAAAATGTCCTACCCTTATTGGATGTGTCATAGCCGACCAAGAAAATACATGGGTCATCTTGGGGACCCCATGGATCCACTTTGGTAGGAAAATGACATTAATAACTTTTTATTTAATGTTAAAATAAAAATGTCCCCAACATGTGTTGTTTTACTAAATCAATTTTTAAATGCGGTTATACAAGTCATATTTTTGACTATAAATAATCATTAGAAAGATAAAAATATTTAATACATCATGATATTTTTTTATAATTTTTAGACATTAAATAAATAATATTAGTTATGACACCATGATGATGCAGCGATTACCTCATTATTTAACGATTTAAAAAAATGAAAACATAATTAAAATATAAGTCCTACACTTGTAAAAAACATATTGAATGGGTGTATTTAGAACTATTATCACCTTATCATAGAAATAGATAATTTTTTGACCTTTAAAATCCAAAATGTATATTATAATAAAGTAAAAGTTTATAAATATCCAAGAGTGCCCATCCTCTCCTCTTATAAAAGGCCCCCACCTCTACCACCTTACCCACACCTATCAAGCCATTGTCTCGGCCAAACCCTGCCCATTTCATCTCTCCAAATCCCTATATTAATCATTTAAGCCTCACCATTGGTCATAATCCTTTCCAAGGAAGCCATTGAGCTCAAATCAAAAAGAGTTACCCGATTTAAAGGTAATGTCTTCCCTTGTGTTCTTTTGTTTTATTTTTCTTCTCCAACCCTCTAAATTCTTTTTATTCCTTTATTTTGTAACAACAAAAGTATCTTAAATATACTAGGATGTTTTTATGTGAAGTATTCGAGCTACACTTACATACAACTTCGTCTAATGGTTAATGAACATACTGTTTCTATGGATGGCGAATTTCTGCCTCACGAAATGATGATTGTTCAATATTCTCTTAACACCTTTCATGGTGGCCATTATGATGTCACTATATTATATATATGATATATATGGTATTTATGTTTTCCATATGTTTCTGAATTTTATATTTAAATCATTCCTTTATGCGTTTCATGTTGTTCAAATGCAATAATTTCATACGAGGAAGTGTGGACTACCGCCCCCTCAAGTGATGTAACTCGTTCATGCAATACATGGAATGTATAAAGAATGAAATATATGAACTTATGTGATCTATATAACATATATATTATACTGTAATTATAATATATATTTATATATATCTCTCATCTGTTTTTATTCGATTAATGTGCCAAAGAAATTTGAAAGTAGTGTTCATGTGTACGTACGGCTTACCGTCTCTATTAACGGTACATTTCATTTTGTATCTCCAAATGTTATGTACTATTATAAGTACATATATATAGTGGATATATATGTTATATATTACATCTTAATGATTGATATAATTCTTGAATTATAATATATATATCTCTCTTTTAACTTTAATTCAATTAATATGACAAAAAATGAAAGTAGCATTCATGCATACGTACGGCCTACCGTCTCCCTGAATGGTGCTTTTAATTTTTTTATCTCCAAATGATATGTAATAGTACAATATGAATATATACTGGATATATATGATATTTAAAACATTAATACAATTCTGGAGATTATGTACCTATAACTACATGGAAAATTCTTTTCCAAAAAGATCAATTTTTACTCATGTATCGAAAATCGAAAAAAACATCTGATATGAACTCACTTTATTTACCAATTATTAAAACACTATAATATGTGATATTAGTTGAATAATAATAATTAATGTAGCTCCTTATGAAATTATAAACTGACCAAATTTTATTATTCAGGATATTAAAGAACGATCGAGTCATGTCGGACACAAGGTAGGGGATCCAACCTCTCTCTTTCATTTTAAGTACTCTCTTTTAGGTCATTTCTTTTAAGATCATATATCTTATGTTTGGGGATGTTATTTTATATTAATCATTATTTACCGTTTATGTTAATATTATGAGATAACCTATTTTTTCTCTTAAATCCATTTTTTGATGTTTTAAGTGGCGCTGTTAGGCTGCCATGTTTTCGTAAGGGATTTTTCGTCTCACATTTATTCCTGAGAGATTCATGCTACATTGGCCACTATTTCATTTTGTGTGGTGTATGTACTGCTCATTATTTTACTATATTTATAATATACTTTCATTTATGGGTATTTACATCTTCATTGTATGACCCTTCTTTCATGGGGTGTGCGTTTCGAAAGATTCCCAAATTTGTATGGGAACCTTTCACACTCCCCTTTTTAGAAAGACTTATTTTGTTATGTCTTTTAATTTACATATTTTTATGTTGGGATATGTTGTTATATATCCGTATTGATGTAAATTTTATGTCCAATTGATTAGATACCATTTTCTCATCTCATCAACTAATTTTATGATTTTTAAATTGACTCCCTTAGGCTGTTGAATTTTACCAAGGGAACTTCTTAACCAAATTTCAATTTATTTGGGTTCAACAAGTGGTTATTGAAAATGTCATACTTTGAATATGTGTGAATGAACTTTGATTGTTTTACACATAAAATCCACTTATATTGGCTTTATTTATATTTCTCACACATAATTATGTGATTGATTTATCCTTAACTTAAGGATACCATCTTTATAATGGATTTCATCTCAACTTACATTTCCATTGAGACTTCATTGTTGCTATGCACCAATTCACTCTTATATGGTGTGTATACTATCCATTGACATATTATATCATGAATACCTTTATTCTCATGATATTATAATGCTCGTATTAAATGTTATTCCACAATTATTTGTATTCAAGAGTCTCTCATCTTGTTAACAAATCATTAAAAAAAATATAATTTTAAATGTTTTAAAGATTCATTATTATAAATCTTTATCTTTAATGTCCATGTTTTCAAAATGGTTTTCAGTAATTATTTATATGAAAATTAATGTTTTAAAATTATAATTCCATTCAAATCTTCAATGTGGTATGGGACACTATGATTCAAAAATCTCTTTGAAATGGTTTTTGAAAATGGATTGATTAATTCAATATCTTGGAATTACTTATTGTGATTTCAAATGATATGTTGTTGTTGAAATGTTTATATCTTCAATATTTTATGTGTAATGATGGTTCTTGGAAATTTTACGTGTGGTTATGTGATAAATTTTATGACGGGTGGTGTCGTGAATACTAGGACGAGTGGTTACGTTATAACCTCCAGTGCATTGGGTATGGAAGTCAGCCGTATGGCTATTCCATTAAGTGATATGTGTGGAAGTCGACCGTATGGTTATTCCATTTAAGTATGTTTATGTCCCAAGATACCTTTAAATGATATGTGTTCTTTATAGGGGTTTTATGTTAATTATTTGGTTACAAAACGGTATGTAATGATCTTTTATTAAATGAAGAGTATTTTCTTCTTAATAAAGGTTAAAAGTATTACTTTGATAAAGTATTTTTAGTTTACTGGTTGTTTTGAAAAACTAACAGTTTTCCTTCTTTGTGTATCCCTTAATGATCTTTTAATGCTCACCCTATGTTTTTGAATTGTTTTTCACAAGACATAAAGATGAATATGGTCAAGGATGGGATCATGGAAATGATAGGTTATCTAAAACATGAAACTAGACAAGATTCTTTTTAAGAGTTTTTATTTTATGAAAACATAGTAGAAGTGTTTACATTGTAATCTTTTGAGATGTAATAGTTATGTCCTAATTCCCTAAAACCCTAAACCTGAAAAGATCCTCAATGTGAATTATTTATATTATTCAATAATAAGTAATGTATAAGGTCAGGGCCTTATAATTATTCACCAGATTAACCGTTTAACAGTGGTAAATAAAATATTTACTTAAGTCAATATTGATAATTTATAAAAAATAAATTTACCTATTTATACAATTTGAAACTCCTAATTACAAAAATGGAATAATATTTTCTAAATTGAAGACATATAAGTGGTAGAAATTAATTTAAAAATAATTCCCATTGTCAAGAAAGAGAGTTTTTAAGAAATAATAACTACAAAAAGATTTACCTTTGATTATGTCCAAATTAACAGTGAAATTACATACAATGAAAATAAATTAAATTAAATGGTAAAAATATATTACAAAAACACTTTACAACAAATTAATATAACAATATAACTATATAAATATATTATATTAAAATGCAGTATTTTTTATTATTCATTAAAAAATGAACATTATCAGAAAAATACCAAAATTTCATCCAATATAAATTTTGATGTCCCTATTCTAAAAATGAATATTATTTTTTCAAATATATCATATAAATGTGAAAAAACTATATTAAAAAAGGGTTCTCCACCAAATGGTGGTAAATCAACCTTTTAAAGAATATTAGAGTGTTTATGCTTAATATTGGATTCATTCAAAATTTAAGCTTCTAAAATTTATTAGATAAAGGAAAAAATATATAACAAACATGTATAATAATATTTTAGTTATTTTTTTATTCCTACTAATACTACAACAATGAATTAAATACCTTTTAAAATAATAATAATATTATATTTTTTTCGGTATAAGTCAACGTTGTGTGCAACGTAAGAATTCAAAAAAACCTGTTGATGTGTGTCGAGTATGCCATAAAACATAAAATTCCCTTTTAACATAAAATTAATATTTAATTATTAAATATTAATAAATATAGAAATATCGTATTATTTTATTACCTTGGATGTTACATCCTTCCCCCATTTTGGAAATTGTGTCCTAACAATTATGTGAACATATCAAATAAGTGGGGGTTTTATCCTTTATAACTTTCTCAGATTCCCACATTGCCTCTTCAATCATATGGTTTTTCTAATAAACATTTACCTAATAAATTATCTTATTCTAGAACACTTTATCTTTTCGTTCAAAAATCTAGACAGGTTGTTCCTCACAAGAAGGATTGTCTTCCAACTGAACTACCACTGGACTCAAAACATGAGATTAATCTAGCATATACATTCTCAACATTGAAACAAGAAAACAATTATGTACCTGAGAAAAACTAAGAGGTAAAGCCACTCTATAAGAAACTGATACAATATTATCTAGGATTTTATAAGGTCCAATTAACCTCAGACTCAACTTTCCCTTCTTGCCAAAATATATCACACTTTTCAATAAAGAAACTTTGGGAAAGACATCATCACCTACCTCAAATAAAAGATCATTCCGTTAGTTATCTACATAAATTTTTTGTGTAATCTGATCTATTCTCATGTTCATAAAAATAAATTGAACTTTTTCTAAAATCTATTTGACTGATTCTAGTCCCATCGGTGTCCTTTCACATACTTCATCCAAAAAAGCTGATTTTAGACATCTCTTTCATTACAATGCCTATAATGGGTCCATCTATATAGTAGAATAACGAACTGTTATTTTATGAATATTCAACCAAAGAATGATGTTGGTCCCAACATCCCAGGTAATCTATTGAGAAGGAACATAGTATATCTTCCCATATCTACATTGTTCATTCTGACTTCCCATATGATTGAGGATTAATCTTCATACTAAAATTTAATTCAGTACCCATTGAATTCTAAAAGCCTTTCCAAAAGTTAGAAGTAATCTTGGGATCACTTTCAGATTCAATTAAGAGATTACCTCCTTGAAAATCGACTATCTCTTCAATATACAACTAAGCAAGTTGATCTAGAGACAAAGTGTATCGAATAACATATAAATGAGAGGATATTGTCAATTGATCAAAAATAACACGAATTTCCACTCTGGAACTGGTAAAGGCTGAAACATCCCTTTCGGTATCTTCCACTATACTTTAACATGTCGACAAGTAAGACCCATCACTATAATGTCAATAATATCTCTTTTCATTCCATCCCACAAGTAATACTCCCAATAATCTCTGTACATCTTAGCACTGCCCGGATAAACTGAAAACATAGAACTAGAAACTTCACATAATATCACTTTATTCAATGGTGATTGACATGGAACACATAATCACATCCCAAACCTCTAAACACATTCATTATCAATATTAACTTCAGGTAGCATGCCCTTTTGAACCAACTGTACATTTTTCTACAACTCATTGTATTCATTCTTTGCTTTCTCAATTCGTTCTAATAGAGATTATAGCACTAACACATGAAACAAAACTATGGAATTTCCTAAACCAACAACTTATATACCAAATTCATCAAATCATTAATCAAATGATCTTGTTTTAAAAGTAACATGGTTAATGTAGAATTACTCCTTCGACGGAATGCATCATCCACTTTATTTTTCATTTTGGATGGTAATGGATCATGAAATCATAGTCCTTGATTAATTAAATCCATCTCCTCTATCTCATATTAAATTCAATCAGATTAAATATATAATTGAAAATTTTTTGTTCAGTAGATATTTCAGATTTTACTCCATAAAGATGAAACCTCCAAATTTTTAAAGAAAAAAACAAGAGATAATTCCAAATCATGTATAGTGTAACTTATCTAATGAGGATTCAACTAACGTGAAGTATACACAATTAACTGATCATTAAACATTAGGAAATAACCAAGTCCTTTCAACGAGGCATAACTATTGTTAAAAAATTCACTATTTACTGACAGTAGTCAAAAAACAAGATCATTCACCAATATTACTCTCAATTCATGAAATAAAATGACACATTGTTTTTTCCAAGTGAAATTAACACCTTTTCGAGTTAAATTAGTCATTGGTATAGATAACCATGAAATTTTATCATCAATCATATGGTAATAACAGGGTAAACCAAGAAAGCTGGAGAACTATGTGATATTGGTTGGTCATGGTCATTCTTAAACCACTTTTGTTTTATTAGGATCAATAGTTATGCCATTTTTTAAAATATTGTGACCAAGGAATGCAATTTGTTTTAACTAAAACTCACACTCTCTAAATTTCACATACAGTTTATTTTTTTAAGGTTTGTAAAAAAACCCTTAAATTTCATTCATGTGTCTCTTTAATTTTGGAAAAAACCAAAATATCATCGATGAACACAACCATAAACATAACGAGGATCCAATGGAAAATTATATTGATAATAACCATGAATACAATACATGCATTAGTTAACCCAAAATTCATAACTAAAAAATCATAATAACCATATCTATTACCAAACAGAATATTTGGAATGTCTATTTTCATTACTTTCAACTGATGGTACCCTAACCTAATTTCAATCTTCTAAAAATACTCACCTCCCTAGAGCTAATATAACAAATTATCGATATGTGGAAAAGGATACTTGTTCTTAATAGTGATGTTATTAAATGCTATAAAATCAATGCAAAGCCTCATTGAACCATTGTTCTTTTTAACAAACAATATAGGAGAACCCCATGGTTATGTGATAGGTTGAAGGAAACCTTTATCTAATAACTCATGCAATTGCTTCTATATATCTAAATGTTTAATTTGAGACATTCAATAAGGGGGTTTTGAAATTCGCTTAGCATAATGAAATAAGTCGACCGTAAATTTAACTTCTCAATCAGTTATTATACCAAGAAAATAATCAAGATAAACATCAGGATAATCATTTACAATTGGAACATCATTAATCTAAATAGTTCTGTTTTTTTGTTCAATTTTTTCTATGTAGCATTCATTTCGATATTTTTACTAGTTTCTCATCATACTGATATGTTAACAAAAGTAAGGGTAAATTCATATACACAAATTCAAGTTCATTCTAAAAAGATACATTTTTACCACTGTATTAAATCTTAACATGGTAAACATAATTCTAATTCATACCCAAAATAACATCAAACTCCACTAGAGGAAAAAAAATAAGTTTTTAGTTAGATTATTTCCGCAAAGAAGTACATAAGGGTTCATATAATTTCTTTTTGTCTCAACATTTCTTGCTAGTTTTTTTACCATATGTTCAGTAATCGTATTATTATATGTAATTTCTATTATACTAGAAAACATGTCAAAAATGAATGGGTTTTTAGACTGATAATCAAACAACACATTGGAAAATTCTGAATAAATAAATAGTGTACCTGATACTACTTCATTACATAGCCCTAAATCCACGGAAGTAGTTGCAAAGGATTTTACCACACCATTCTACATATAGTCTGACTGCTTTCCCTTCGTAGAGTTATTTGTTAGACACTCATATTTATAATTACTCATTTCATTGCACTTAAAAAATTATACTGATTGAAAATAAAAATTTGTCATTCCATTACCCTGATATTTTTTAGTGCAATTACGATCCTTATGCCACATTTATCCATATCAAAATCACTTACAAAAATTCAAAATACATTCCTCAATGTATTCTTTACCACAATTTTCAAAAACAATAAACTTATGTTTCTTAACATACGACTTATTTGAAGAGTTCTACAATTCCGCTACCAACTCAACCTTTTATTCTGTTGTTTTTCAAAGAACACTTGATCATCATAAAACTATATTTCCACATTATCCAAAAATCTAAAATGTTTCTGATAACCTTTAAACTTATGATAAGCTAATTCCATTGGATACATTGACATTAATATTGAGTAAAAATGATTGATTTTACTATCAAATTCTCGTATGAAATTTGGATAACACTATTCCAGTCGAGTGATTTTTTCTTCCAAGGTAGCCATTGAGTCATCTTCCAACCTCAATTCCAAAAATTGTTTTCCCATATTATGATGAAACACCTTTGGAATAAATTTCATATGATACATACCTTTTAATTACTTCCAATAAAGATCATCAATATATCCACTATCCCTGATATTTTTCACCATTGACCACCACTGATCAACTTCACCTTCAAAATATTAAATAGCAAGACTGTCCTTTTGATGTTCTGAACACCATATGACATAAAAAATCATTTATATTGAGTTTATATAGCCTACATCTGGAATAGGGTCATATGATCCTATGAATGATGGGGTATATTGCCCCATTAAATGCTCCACTACTGACATGTTCTTTTATAGTTGATCAGGCTGATCTTGGGCATGGATACCAAAACCATTTATAGAATGAGTCAAAGGTTACATCCCTACAATAACCAATTTTGTTCTGATTCTGACCATATAAGGTTACTGATTTAGAAGGTTGTCTTTATTCTTATGTTTTCCCATCATAGCTTCCCTGTTTTCTCTATAGAAAACCATTCTGGACATAGAAATATCATTGGAAAAGTAACATGGTAATCTGTAAATAATATATCATTTCAATATTAACCTAAATTAATTTATAGATATTAATTTAACAATAACCAAACTCCTCAAGTTGTCTAAACCGACATCTAATACCAACTATATGAATAATCCCTAAATAATAAATATTCATGAATTCTGTTAATAAATAATATTGTGGATCTTTTCAGGATTTGTGTTTTAGAAAATTAGTCCATAACTGTTACATTAAATATAAATTTCATAAATTTAAATTCCTAATAAATATCCATTTTTTAAAAAAAATATAATTTTTTTTTAAAATAGTCATTTCTAGTTCCATGTTTTAGATATCATGACTTTTCCACGATCCTATCCTTGACCCCATTCATATTTATGTCATGTGATAAAAATTTCAGAAATCCTTGGATGAGCATTAAAATTTCAGTAAGGATTATGAACTAAAGAATGAAATCATTAGTCCATCAATACATATTAGTCAATGAAATCATACATCTCAATATATAAAATACCACAATCGATGATAAGATTTATAAATAACAAATTGAAATATAAAATCAGAAAGGCTACTTATGGCATTTATTACATACTTTTTTTGTATCTTTCACAGCTACGTAGGGATTAACTTTTGGTATACCCATCACAGTATATTACTTAAATATCATAGAAGAAACATTAACATTTACCTCTATCACATTATCTAATGAATTATAGAGCAATCTCAGGCTCACCTGACCTTGGAATATCACAGAACCACCCATATACATAAATAATTCCCAATAACCACAACATTTTCATAACACAGAAACCAAGTATAAAATAAATGTAACATTTCTACATTTCAACCACAATAAATAATTTCATGATATTGAAATAATAAATTCTTTCTGACAACCATTTTCAATACCAAAATACATAAAAGAAATATATGGTATTTAATTTCTATTAAATACACTACAACATGTTAATGATGAAAAATATTAAATAATACTCGTTGCGGTGGAAAGGTCGTTATCACAACGTACATTAAAAAGAAACATTAATTTTTTTTGTTTTGGAAGATTCATCATATAATAAATACCCCCCTTGAATGATATTTAATGTAAAATGGGTTTATATACCATTTAAAATAAAGTCGTGTATAAATCAAAATATGCCTTAATGAAAGGAGATTGAGAGAAAGTCCCTTACCTCGTGTCCGACTTGACACGTTCGTTCTTCAATCTAATGAATAATTAACTGATGTAAATTTATACTTTATTAAGAACCTTTATTAATTTTTATTATTCATTTTATATTACTTATTAAAATTTTATAAACATTACATAATAATTTATGTTAATAATGGTCGTTTTGTCAATATTTGGTACTTGGGTCAAAAATTTACATCATATAATTAAAAGTTGTGCCTGTGGCCAAAATTCCATTATCTCCAGAATGATAATCATGATTTAGATATCATTTATATTATATATATCCAGTATGTATATATATATATATATGTATTTATAATAGTACATAATATTTAGATATAAGTAATTATAGTCATCGTTCATGGAGAGGGTAAGCCGAACGTATGCAAGAACGATACATTAATTTCTATTTCGTATTTAATGGAATTAAAACATAATGATAAATAGGTATATTATAATTCTAGTATAATATCATTTATAATTTCAGTAACTCCATCCTTTACACATTCCACGTATCTCATGAACGAGTCATGTCACTTTATGGGGGCGGTAGGCCAAACCTCCTCAAATGAAATTATCGTATTTAAAATTTTTTGAAACCACAAAGGTATGATATAAATTAAAAATATAGATTCATAAAGACAATATAAATATAATATATATTACACATATATAAAATTCCATTATAATTTCCAACATGAGAGGTGGTAGTAGATAATTGAACAATCATTGCTTCGTGAGGTAGTAGTTCGACGTACACAGAAATAGTTTGTTCGTATACGTTAGATAGATGTGTCTATAAGTGTAGTTTGAATAAATATCATAAAAAAACCTAGAATATTGAGTATACTGGAGTTGTTTTGTAAACAATGAATAAAATGTGCATAGGATGTTCAAAAGTAGAAATATACAAAGAGAACTTGAGGGAAGATGTTGCCTTAAAATCAGGTAAGTCTCTTTGGTTTGAGACAGAAGGCTTCCTTGATGTACATTATGCCTAAGGTAAGGATTATAAGAAGAATAGAGGGATCTTGAGAGCTTATTTTGGGAGTGTTTGAATGAGCCATGGGGTCATGGGAGGTTTGAGTTTAGAGGTGATGTTTTTTTATAAGGGGGGAGGGGCTAATTAGGAATGTTTTAAAATATTATTTTAGTTTATTAAAAATTTCAGTTTGTAAAGGACCAAAACATATTTAATTCTAATATAAGGTGTATTTAAGTGGAAATAAAATTATTCAATATGTATTGAGCAGGTTTTGGATATTTTTTATTCCATATATTCTATATTATACCCTTTGTGAACTTATTTAACATTTACCATGTAATCTTATATATTCATACTATATGGTTAATATATTTAGAATAAAATACAAAGAGACCCATAATCGATCATTAATGAAATATTTAACATCATATATGTCATTTTTCAGTATCATATATTTTAATGACTATTTATTCATTTAAAAAAATATTGATTTATTTATAAACTCTTTTATGTCAATTTTATTAATATAAATATCATGATTAAAAAAAAAATCCAAACAAGCTTGATCTATTCACAAAAAATTCATTAATTATAATATTAAAAGTAATCCTAATCTATATAATTAATGGATATAATAAAATGGTTCAATATAAATATATTTTAATATATATAATATCATTTATTTTAATCCTTTATTAATGAAGCAACTAATCTATCACCATTGTTTCATAATTAAAAATGTATTTTAATGTCTAAAATTTATAAATAAAATATAATGATGTAGAAAATAGATTTATATTTCCAAATAATATTTATATTCTAATTGTAAACTTATATAACCCCATATAAAAATAGTTTTAGTAAAAATATTCATGTTTATGTAATTTGTGTCCATAAATTAAATTAATTAATATAAAGTATCATTATCACTTCCAAGTGGCTCAATGTGGTACCAAAATATACCGAATGATTCCCTGGGTCGTACATGTGTCATAAAATAGGATTAAGTCAAGTGTAAGTGTAATTTAATATTATTATAATATTATTTTTCACCATTATTTACACGATTTACCCTTTAACTTTGGTAAATAAAATATTTACTGAAATAAATATTCATAATGCGTAAAAATAAAATATTCCTATTAACACAATTGGGACCTTCTGATTCCAAATATGGAATCCTATTCTCCAAATTCAAATCATAGATGTGACAGAAATTAATTTAATATTAAATCCCATTGCAAAACCAAAAACATTTTTTAAGAAATAATATTAATCGAAATATTTACCTTTATTTATGTCTAAATAAAGAGTGAAATTACACCAACATACCAAATATGGATTAAATTGTAATATTATAATACAAATACACTAGAAACCCAATTAAAATAACCATCTATCAATACGAATAATTTAGATAAAAATTCAGTTTTGATTTAAAATGTAGTATTTTTCATTACTCACTAAAAATGAACATTATCATAAAAATACCAATATTTAACCCAAAGTAAAATTGGATGTCCTAATTCTGAATAAAAATATGATTTTTTCAAATAGAACTTATAAAAGCGATGATAATATATTTAAAAATGTGTTTCCTTCAAAGTATGGTAAATCGACATTTTATACAATATTATACTGCTTATGCATATAATTTGATTTATCCACATTTCAAGATTCTATCATTTATTGGAGTAATTTTAAAAAATTTAATAAAAATTTATAATCATATTTTTTCACATCTAATCATTCCCTATAATAAAATGGATATGAGTTATCGACCATTAAAAATAATAATAATCTATTATTATTTTTGGGTTTAACTCAACATTGTGTGAAACATAAGAGTTCAAAGAAACTCAATGTTGAATGTCTGGTACACCATAAAAATAACATCCCCTTTAAACAGAAATTAATATTTAGCACACACATATTGATATATATAAATATATTATATTCTTAATTTATTTGGGATGTTACATTCAAGTAGAAGTATCCTTCATTATACTACCTCTTATAATTTCATATGATACAATTTGAAAAAAATGAGAAATTTTAATAAGTACAACCCATTAATAATTTTGTTTAAAAGTACTAAAATTAGAATCGAATGTAATGTAATAATTTCAAGAATGAATTATTAATTTTTTTATTGAAGAAATTTACAAGAATATATAAACGAGAGAATACTAAGTAATTAACAATTATAAAGAACTTATTTTGATGAAGGTATTAATAAATCATAAATATTCGATTATTTAAAACACAAAATAGAATATGTGAAGTATGTGAGAATACAAAGCATGATATAATTAATTTATAGACATTTCTTCTTAGTCAAATGGAATTGATGCAATTATACATGAAATCATAATCTGATGAGATTTTATTATTTTATAGGGAATCATATATAGTTTGTAAAATAAATACAAATAACATAAAGAAAATTGGTATCACAATATGTTGTGAACTATGATATGGATAGAAGTTTTGATGTTAGAAGAAGATAGTGGTTGAGGTTGAAAGGAAACATAGAACCTGAGTGTTACATCTCCTGAATCATGTAGGACCCTCCTTATCAAATATAATTTTATTAATTTTTATGTTACATAAAAAAAATTAAGGAGTGTGTTGAGGTTTGGAAATCTAGATAAAAAATAAAATTAGTTATATAAATGTGTAAATTAGAAACAGAATTCCCCATGATGAAGTGAAAAGAGGTGAAACCCATTAGACTGTGTAAGACTGAAAAGGAATCAATTGTAATTTTTTCCCAAAAATATATAACCTAGAAAACAATAGTAATGAATAGATAAAATCAATAATATACCATTTTTATGGTTATATTAAATATTTATCATAGGGTGGGGAGTATATTTAAAAATATATGTGAAATGAGGTGGAGTATTATCACATTCACATGAACTTTTTTTATTTAAGTCTTGGTTGGACTCAATGTTTCATGATTAATATATTTTGAGAAACCCCTATTGGTGAAAATGGAAAATTCAGGGCATGAACTAACAAATATGATAGTTTGGGGATATCATACACCACTTAAGATATATCACTCATCCATTACACTCTAGTAAAAACATATATAATCATCATATTCCACCTAAAGGATAATTACTCGGAGAAGCAGTTGTTATCACCCTTATAACATAAGAAGGTGGAAGATAATCATTGTTCCATAAAAATAAAAAAGTAGAGATGGTAGAATCATATATTTAACAAATTAATAGGTTTAAAATATGTGGGAAAAAAATTAATTCATCCAATCAAACATATTAATATTTATTATCAATTGTATTTTAATCAAATTAATAGAAGATATTGATGTTATTAGGTATGTGTTTGTTTTTTTATTAATTGAGTAATATGTTTTAATAATAAAATGTTATAATGGGTATTGGATGGTTTCTTTGTATTCATGTGAAGAAATTAAATTAAATTCATTAAAAATAATATTTTTATGTCTATCATATTATCTAGGTACATCAATTTTATATAGAAATGTAAAATTTTAATTTAAAACATGTAGATATCCAGAAAAGATATTGATGGTAAAGTTGATAATAATGCTACTATTTATATTATGATCATCAAGGGAATAATGATAAGTTTTTGTTGATTATGGTAGAGTATTTTTCAAAACTATATATTTAATGATAAATTAATTGAATTTTCTTTGCAACACCTCAATATTAAATTATATATATGGTAATAAAAAAATTTATTTTTTTATATAGCTTATGATACATGAAACCCTAAATCTAAAGGAACTATAATAATGTATTTTATTATATTTTTTCAACTAATGTTCTAAAAGGTATAGAAATAAATATATTTTAATGACGATAATTAAAAAAAATAGTCATAGAAACTATATTTTTAGTAATTTCATTATAGGATTTAAAAATAAATTTTCCCATAAAATGGGTATTGATTTTAATTTTTGATAAAAAAATATAATTTGTATTTTAAAAAATTTACAAAATATATCTTCAAAAATGACCTCTATTTTTGATATCATCGTTATGATATAATTATAGAGTGAATTTTTATAATTTTCCTGAAATATGTATTTTTTTAAGAAAAGATAAAATATAAAATTTTATGAAAAATAATATTTCTGTTTTAGGAATTAAAAAATTAAATTTTCATTCAATGATTTATTGTATGAAAAATTATATTAACTATGTTAATAATAATAAATGTTATTTCATTAAAATTGTCATTTGTATAATTTTGGAAAAAAATCAATATATACATCAAATTACACTTTTTATAGGAAAACAGTTTTTCCTTAAGTTTAACATATTTATAAAACATATAATTTATGATAAATTATGAAATTTAATATATATATATATATATAAATACCATATTTGGTATCAGTTTGATCAAATTTAATGAACATATCATTTACATTTACTGTTATTGTAGATAATAGTGGTTGTAAATATTTTTCACTTCTATTAGTGTAAAATGTGTAAAACAAGGTTAAAAAATGAAACAAATTAACAAAATCAACACAAAACATTTATTTATTTCATTTAATGGGAAAATTAGAAACTATATATTCAAAATTTAAATATATATCAATTTTTTCAATCTCATCTAATTATTATATTTATATTATTTTTCCTATAAGAAATTCCAAAATGTAACTGATATGATTTTAATATGGAAAAAAATGTATACATATGGATAAAAGACCATAATTATGGCCAAAAATGTATATTTGAATGTTTGACTATTTTATTTATCAGTGTAAATTTTTTAAAAATATTTAATGACTAAATAATAACGTGAAATACAAAAACAACATTTACACAATACTTATTCAATGTGATGAAAATCATGTAAATTTTTTCAAAAGCAATAAATTTAATATTGTATAGGTGATTTATATCTCCTCAAAAATATTAGAGTAGAATAAATTACATTAGTTATGTTTGAAGGTTTTATATTTTAATCACATTACTATCTTGATATCATTATGGTTAAATTAATTAAAACGTTTCAAAAATGACATTAATGATATTTTATGACAAATAATATTTTATTAAATTATTTTAAATTAATAAAGATCTTAAAATGATACATGTATGATAATAAATTATTGAAAATGTCACTCGTTTTCTATTTTGATGAACTAATTGATACTTTTTAGGGTAAATTATAACACATTGATATTGAAAAAGAAATTACCACATTTATTGATTATATTAGATAATTATTTGCAAAAAAAAAGGATTAAAAGACAAAAAAAAATAAATATATTTGTATGATAAAATTAGACTCTATTTATTCCATTTCATGGATATTTAGAATAAATATATATTATAAAAACATTAATTATATATAAATTTTCTATGTTTTTTCATATATGTCATTTCCATCACTTATAAAATGACACCCATTCCCTCTTTTCCAAACGCTACCTTGAGACTTCATGCTCTACCAAGCCATTCCAATTTATTATATGAACTCCCATAGCCATGAATTAGTATTATTTCCCCTTAAATTTGAATTATAAACATCCATTATATTGATTCTAATAGATGAATAGAGAAGAAGAGGTAGTCATCATAACCAAATCCTTCATGTAATATCATCTTCTACCATAGGTAAATGTTTTATATTCATCATAAAATACTATCATAAGTTTAAATATATATGAAAATGTTATAATTATTATTTAATGATAGTTATCTACCTTATATACCTTCAAATTTCAGGTGATAGTATCACTCATTGTACAAGTCGGTTGTGCCTCCAAAGAGAGATACAATCCATATTCCATAAGAAAAATGAATCGTAATTATTAAGGGTTTAAATTTTATAAATATTATTTATCATATATTTATTCTTCTAGATATGTAATATAGTATCATACTTATTTCATTTTAATATGTATGAAAATCATAACATCTCTCATTGGTAACTATGGACAACAAACTCTACGAACCTTTTATGCGCATCAGTCCTCATATCTTCTCAAAGTCTTCAACCATACAGAATGTGGTTGGAAACTTCTAATATAAAGGCATCTCAGACCCCTGCGCACAATACCCCCTGTGGTGTGAAAAACCTCTCATTTGGTGCTTAATATTTCACGTAGGTACAGTTTTTCATGCACATATCTAGATTTTTCACGTGGCCCATGCTTTTCCATTTTTCAACGTTCTGATTCTGAAACACTATTTCTGCAAAATACCTCGATCCACTATTTTGCGCACCATGATTATTTTCGTGAAAAACTAAAATAATTTTCACACACCCCTCCTTTTTCTATAACCACTTACTTTTTGCGTGCACCTACATTTACCAAAAATCCATGTATTGGTATTTTGATTTTGAGACCCAAATTTTTTTAGCAAAAACAGGGAAATGGCGCCACCTTCAATACTATAGTCTACTTGAACTGTATGATCACTTTACTTGAACACATTCTGAATTTCAACTAAGGATTGACACCAAACACAAACCATAATGCAATTCATGCATAAGATAGCCATGGTTCCAAAAATTACCACCTTTGGTTCTGTTGGCAATCTATAAATATATTCAATAGATCACCATGCAAATGAAAACCAAAAACACAAGAATCAACTCATCCAACACTCTAAATATATGTGAGAAATGATCAGTGTAGAAAAAAATATAGGAATCTTGAATTTGGTTCCAGTGTTTTGGAATTCTCTATGACGCCCAAGTATAGCTTGTATAGTGTCACAGAAGCATTACATGTCCATGATAAACCTTAATTTATTCTTGAATTAACAATGACGCCCAAGTAAATCTCGTGCAGTGTCACAGAAGCATTACATGTCCAGGAAAATCCTAAATTTATTCCTGAATTTCTTTCTTTCTCCCCCATTGACAATAACCCAATGACCGGTGATTATTTATTGTTCAGCTCAAAACACACTCCCCTAGGATAGTGTCTCCCCCACTAACCTGTATCACATCCATAAACAGATTAAAATCAGTTAACATAACTGAGGAGAGGGGTATTGTGTAACCTCTTTATGAACTAGGAGGTGGCTGAACACCGAGTTTCAATTGATGCTTCTCAAACATAGCTGCTGACAGTGGCTTATTCAATATATCAACCACTTTCTCATCAGTTCCCACATGATCCATTCTAATCACACCTTGCTCAACTTTTTCCTTGATAAATTGATACCTGATTTCAATATGTTTTGTACAAGAATTCTAGGCATTATTATTCATAAGATCAATTATGCTCTTGTTATCATAGTAAATTACCATTGGTTGCTTCACCTTATCACCAATATCTGGTTTTTGATGCTTCATCTATAACAGTTGAGTTCATGCCTTTGTAGCGGATAATTACTCAGCTTCAGCAGTACTAAAAGAAGTACATTATTGTTTCTTGTTCAACCAGCAAATACATGTATTCCCAGTATGGAATTATCCACCACTTGTGGAATTTCTGTCAACTACATCTCCAGCCCAGTCAGCATCAATAAATGCTAATCCTTCACTGTCCCTGCCTACAACAATGTATAACCCAAATTTATGAGTACCTTTTATGTACCTCATGATTTTTTACTACCAACATATGTTCCTCCTTTGGATTACTCTGAAAAATGGCCACTAGTCATTTTGCAAAGACAAAATATGGTCGTGTCACTGTCATGTATTGTAGGATCCAAATGATCACCCTATACATGGTGGGATCTACATAGGTCTCATCCTCATGCTTTCCAAGTTTGGTTCCAACTGCAATCGGAGTTGACATTGGTTGGGAGTCATTCATATTAATTTTTTTTCGTAAAAAGATCTTGAATACTTTTATTAAGAAATGAAAGAATGATCTTTATTTTGATTCACCTGCTGCTCCAAGATAATGTGAACTCCCCAATCCTAGAAATTTGAAATTATGATTTCATGTGATAGGAAAATTCATCCACTAATTTCACCCGCTGCCACCAAATATAATGTCATCAATGTAGACTAGAACCAGGAATTGATATTATGGAGAATTCTTCACATATTGATTATGATCTACGCATCCTCTTTGGAATTCCAGCTTCTTCAGATAAGAGTCCAGCTGGTAATACCATGTTCGTAGAGCCTACATTAAACCATATAGAGCATTCATTAGTTTGAAAACCTTGTTTCATCTGTACAAAGATGAAAACCCACTGGTTATTCAATATAGACTTCTTCTTCAAGTACATCATTAATGAATTCTGTCTTGACATCCATTTGATATACTTTGTATCCTTTTTGGACTTCCATGGCAATAAAAAGCCTGATTGACTCCAGTCTAGCCAATAGACCAAAGGTTTATTCAACCTCAACACCGTCAATTTGGGAGTATCCTTTACATACCTATCATGCCTTGTTTCTAATAACACTTCCATGATCATAAAAAATATCTTTGATGATCCATTTCTTTCTAATCAAATTTTGATCTTCAGGTCTCTGGACAAGATCACATGTCTGATTCTTTTCAATATGATCTAACTCTTCATTCATGGATTTCACCCATGATTCATCCTTTGTAGCGTCTTCAAATGAGGATGACTCCAGAACAGATAAAAATGAAGATTTTGTGTTATTCCTCATCCTCCATGTTTGGGTCGGTGCAATCTTTTCCCCAATTATGTTTTATGGATCAATCTCACCTCTTCAATTTCTCATGTGAGGCTTAGTTTTATTATCTCCATCCAAGTATTCCTCTTCAGTTTCCTATTCTATGTCAACATCATGATGTGACGGCTAAGTGTTTTATACACATTTATCTATTTCTATATTTTTATTTTCTCCACGTTCACTTTCATACTCACATTATATCACATCATCATATGGAATACTTCAAGCATTTTTGGTTTTCTCTAAAATGATAATAACACCACAGCTTTCCACAATCCTTCTTAATTTATTATTGAAACACTTTTAGACATATATTTTCATTGAGTATCCAAGGAAAATTCATTTACCTTAATTGTCACCATACTACCCATGATTTCCATATTTATTCTTGATGAAGAACATACTTCAAAAAACATGAATGTATTTCAAAGAGGTCTTTCTTCTATGCCACAATTCATAAGGTGTCTTCATCTCAACCATTTAAAGTCTTGTTAAATTTTGAATATACACTGCCGCTTTAACGACCTCTTTCTAGTAATGTCGTGGAATACGACTCTCAATTAGCATAGTTATTTCCATGTTGTTCACTTGTCGATTTATGTACTCAACAACCCCATTTTTTGGTGGAGTTCTCACGGTAGCTACCTCATGTTGTATCCCATGCTTTTCCACGCAGTTTTTAAATTAAATGGACATGTATTCCCCTCCATTGGCTGATTGAAACACTTTTATTTTTATTCCAGTATCATTCTTTGTGATTCGATGATACATTTTCATGCAATCATGCACTTTTTGTTTCATATGTATAACCATTACAAATTCCATTCTATTATAATAATTTATGAAAAGGACGATGTTCCCTTCTCCATGAGTTCCAGAAACATTTTTCTGGCCACATGTGTCTGTATGAATGAGATCAAAAAGATGTGCTACCCTTTTCATCTTTGGCCAATATGAACTACAGACAACCTTCCCACAAATGCATGAATCACAATACATTTCCTATTAACCTTTCATGAATGGGTATATCCATGACTCTCTTCATAATAGATATCTTTTTCATGTCTTGTTGGTTAATTTTCCTATCCTTTGATACCAAATATTGTTTTCTTCATCTAAAGGAAAATACCAAGAGATCACTTTCCTGACAACCTGATATAAGTATCGATATGTTCTACATCCTTTCAAAAGAGAATTCCATGTTTTTCCCTTTATAGTACAACCTTTTTGATTGAAAGCTACTATGAGTGCTGAGTCACAAAGTTGACTCACACTGAGGAGATTGTGATGTAGATTGGCCACATAAAGAAATTAGGCTTCTTTACCTCTCCATTGGTGAGAGAAGTATTCCTGCTGCCTTTAATCTTCAAGTAACTCTCATTATCAAAACTCATTATTCCATCAACCTTCTATTTAATGTTCTTCAAAATGCCACCATTTCCCGTCATACGGGAACAACATTCACTATCCAAAAACCATATGCTTCTACTGTTTGTAGTAGTTAGGGATACTTATGAAAGATTGGATTTCTCCATCTTATTATTTTATTTCCATGAGATATTTGATTGAGTATAAGATTTTGATTTCCTTCTAATACTTTCCTCAAAATAATCAAATTTTTCATACCCATAATCTTCTTCTATAATAGAAAAACTTTTTGTGATAAGAAGACCACCAGGTGGGTAAAAACTAACTTGTCTTTAAGAGTTGTATGAATTTCAGCTATCGTACCTCTACCAGAAGTACATAGCTTTATGGACAATGTTAGAACAATGAAAACAGTAACCATAGAAACTATATATTATATAATATGTAGGATATGAAATTTTTCTCCATTGTTGAATTCCCAGATCTTCCCCATTCAAGTAGCTCTTTGCCTCTTCGTAATTTGAAATGGTATGACCCAAATAGCCATAGAACTGAAACATCATGAGTGGAAGTGACATATATCTAAACTTTATCCTCATTCCTTCTTCCTTGGAAGAATGGTTATACAGCCTGTAATTTATGATGTTTTGAGGATAGTCTTCAGTTCTTCTTTTAGTTTGGAATGAGGGTTTCTTTTTCCGGACTTCAAGAAACAGTTCAACTTTTCCATCTTTCATCGTGTCTTTCTTTTGGCTCTCTTCACTTCCTTCAGTTGATGGCCCATCATCATGGCCAATTCCACTCTTTCCCATGAATGGGGGTATTTGATCACTTAATATTTTTCCAAACCCATCAGATCCACACTTGTTTCTTTCCAGTATCTATGCACTTGAGAATCTTCAAAAAATAATTTTCAACTTAAAGTAATTTGTGGTTGATCGACACTCAAGTTTACTCCATAGAGTAACAACTTCTTCCTCATGAACCTCAATGGTCTTGGATTTCTATTCACGTATAGATTTAAGGTCATTTATTTCATTTCCTTGTTCTTTTATTCTATGTTTCAATTCCACAATGTCATCTAGGATTTCAAAAGATTGATGATTAAACTCTTATTAGTTCTTCTAGTCGTTCAATTTCAGCTTCAATCACATCAACATATTCTGATGATTATTGCACCATTTCGTTCCACTTACTACATCTCTTGCATTTATTTTCTTTCTTTGAAAAGGAATATTTAATTTCTAACATGGGATCACCATTATGAGTCATATGATTGTCTCTCTATTTATCGATCGATGGTTTTATCTTTTTAATGTTATCCATCTTGGAAGCATGGTTTCCACTTTTCAATTCAGGTTCTTCTTCATCACAGAAATAAATATCATCTTCTTACTCCTCAATGAAAAAACTCTTCTTCTTTACCTTCTTTCTAGATTTGAAGTCTCCCTTTTTGAAAAACCATTTCTGAGGCTTCTCAATGTCTTCTGCTTCACATTATATATTATCGAACTGTCTTTCGCACTGAGAGGAAATGTTCCCAACTCTTCCACAACAAAATCATGCCAGATGTAATATACCTTTAAATTTACCTTTTCCCTTCTTCAACTTCTTGGAAATGAGAGAAATAATTTCTTTTTCATCATCATCTTCACCACCACCATCTTCTGAAATTTTCAGTTTGTCCATTGATTTAAATTCCATTTCCTTCCTAACACGAGTCATAGCTTCTTCGGGTTTTACTCTCATCTAAAATTCCACTATACTACATAAAAGATCATCCAGAGATAGTTTAGATAGATCACTTTCATCAACTGTTGACACCTTTGCATTGTACAGTGGAGGAAGTCTTCGCAAGGTTTTATTTAGGATATCAATGTCTTTGATTTCCACACTAAGACATCGAATTTCTCCAACTTCTTCAGTGATTGGATTGAATAACGAATCATCATTATCATCTGAATGCATCTATAGGTCATCAAACTTGTTGTGGAGGACTTGAAGTTTTTCCTCCTTTACAATGTTGTCTCCTTCATAGATATTTTCATTTTTATCCCACGTAGACTTTACTAAGGTGAAACTCATCACTTTTAGATAGATCTGATCCAATAGAACCGTAGTGATAGCATCTTGAGATTTAGCATCTTCATCCATAACATTCTTGTATGTATCAGTTATAACAAGACCCTTTGGATCAGTAACATGTATTCCATGCACATTAGAAAAGAGGAATTCCATTCCTAGAAATCTTAAATTTGATCTCATTCTGTTATTCCAAATATAAAAATTACTTGCATCAGAGAGATGGATTTCCCTATAATTGACATCATTCTCCATGCTGAAAAAGTACTGATCGAACACTATTAACATGTCTCTAATACCACGTGTAGGACACCGGGATACCCTGAGATAAGAGGGGTGAATCAGGGTGTCAAATTTTCCTTTTAAACTGATGGATCATGTTCCCACATTGTTAGGAACCAGTTTAACATGTATGATGGATATGTGAGGCAATAAAACATTCAGATACAAGGATAAAACACATCAATTTTTACTTGGTTCACCACTATGGGATACATCCAATGATCATACACCGATAGATAGTCATTCGTACCAAAATCAAATATTCTTCACCAGTTGTGGATTACAAAGGATCAGGAACAGACACTCTATCCTAGACTAACATCCTTTAAAACTATTCAGTGATATCCCACTGCGTCCCTCAGGTCACTCCCATTAACTCCCCATGGCTCACTACCTTTGGTGAAGTCCCAATCAGTTTATATACATGAAGGTCTCTTCCATAGATTCGCATTGAAGTCATTGTATCTACTTATCATGAGACTAGGCTTGCATCGAAATCCAAAAATGATGCACTTGTACACACTGAACCACTAAACCAGATAAAAAATACATGCAAACAAGTTTCGTTGACAATTGCGCGCAACATCGACCATTTGTGCGCAATACCTTATTATTGCACACAATATTTCCTTTTCGCGCGGGAAAATATTTCACGCAACAAAACCCTTTTTCAAGCAACTGAACCTTTTACGCACCACCTCAATTTTTATGCGCAGATCTCCCTTTTTAATGTACCTAGTAATTTATCACATAAATTGGATTTTTTGCGTTAACTGCAATATTTCGCACAGCGCAATAATTTTTCACGAAAAATGGAATTTTTCCTGCACCTTGGAATTTTTCGCACAGGCCTCTTTACATGGACTTTTTTCACGCATCAGACCACATATCTTCTCTAATTCAACAACTATTTGGAATAAGGTGGGGTAACCTCTAAATTATAGTTGTCTCAGACCCCCGCACGCCAAACCCCATGTGGTGCAAAAAAACCTCTCATTTGGCATGTAAAATTTCGTATAGGTATCATTTTACGTGCACATCTCTAGATTTTCCGCGCAGCTAACGCCATTTTCTTTTTTCGACGTTCTGATTCTGAAAATCTATTTGTGAAAAAAACCTCGATCTTCTATTTCACGCACCACACTTTTTTACGCGACCAACTCAAATATTTCATGCACACCCCTCTTTTTTGCATTCCACTTCTTTTTGCGTGCACCTCCTTTTACCAAAAATTCATGTATATGTTTTCGGATTTTTTGGCCGAATTTTTTTTTTCAACACTACGAAATGGTGCCTCCTTTAATTGTAGAGACCTGAAGCTTGATGTACAAGGACATTAGATTACTTTTGTAGAATACTTATTACATAACAAAAACACACACACAAGGACCGTAATAGTTTAGTGTCTTTGGAAACTCAGAACGTAATCTTATAATCATGGTGAAAGATCTTCAACATCTCCCATAAAGATATTCCCTTTTTTTATTACCTAAAACCATTCTTTATATCCTGGGGAAAATAAAACATAAAAGGGTGAGCTCAAATGCTCAGTAAGGGGAAACAAAAGAAAAATCAATCACATCATATTCATAAGAACAAAACATTTTAGAAATCTTAACCTGCAAAAGAGATCATAATATCATAACATGGGATAAATCGTAGTAGTGAAATGAAATCCCAATAATCATAACATAAAACATGAAACTTTGTGGAATACACACATAATCATAGAGAATCATTTCTTATTAGTCAAGACTCGTTTCCAAGACTATCTTAGTGGACAATGTCCATTTCTGAACCGAGTTCACTCCTCATTTCAGTCCTGTTTCACTGAACCGGTATAACCTACCGTTCCAGCCATGTCTATATCATGAGATATAAAATCTTTACCCAATGAATTGGAGGGAGATATATGTCCCTCCCATCTCATAATGATACCATTCTTATGTGTGCCACAAAATCATAAATCATACATCATTACATAACCCATGTAATAAAAATGGGATTCTTAAACACCATGACATCATAAAAAAATTCATATAAGATAAACGAAAATAATTCCATCACAACATAATAAAATCAATGTACTAATAGGGATAGAAATAGAACCCTTTATTATCTTAGATGGAAAATAATTTTGATGAAACTCTTGAACTCCATTCTTGAGGAAAATATCCTTTCAACTTCAAAAATATTTTCCTTTCTTAACATGTCATTAAATTTTAAACTAAAGAAGTTTATTAAAAATAAACATGAAAACTTTTAAAGTAGTATTCTTGGACATAATTTTTTTTAAAATCCATTCATTCCGTAAAAGTTAAAAAAAACATTCTTCCCGTACTTTTGTCGGAAAAGTCAAAAAGTACCTCGTACGAAAAACATCAAAAGATTCCATTCATATCTTTTACTAAAAACTCACCTAAGGATAAAATTGGATTTAAACAATTGTAGGTGGATAGAAACAATATTACATATTGTGGAAACATGGATGTGGATGATAAAATACACCCCAGTAAATACCAAAGTATAAACAATCTTGGATAAAAATGAGATAGTGATATTTCCCTTACCTTAGGTCCGATTTTCTTTGTAAGTGTCCGAACCTCCTGTATAATGATTTAAATAATGTCATTGACTTATTCAAGAATCATAATCATTGTTATGATATCATATATGGTTCACTTATGATTTATATTACCCGTTCTTTTGTAAATTCCATGTTAAAGAGCATTTTGGGTAAAATTGTTTCATTTGTCGTCCGTGTTTTGACTTGTAATTATTCATATGATTACTTAGATAATAATTACATAATTCCAGAATATAAAAAATGTTTTATATATAATATATATTCATAATATACATATATATAATAAATCATTAAATGGAATGAAATACACCGTTCATGGAGACGGTAGGCCGTACGTACGCATGAACGCTGTTTTCGTTTCCTTATTGAGTTGAATGGAATTAATTAGATGACATACATATATATAAACATAAATCCAGTATCATTATTATGTCATATATTTCATGATTACATATTATATATACTTTATAATCATTCATGAATGGTTAACGTGGAGAATGAATATCATCGCGTCGTGGAGACGGTAGTACGTACGTACGCACGAGCGATTATATCGTTCTAATGATCGTGGAATTCTATTGAAGTTTATGTATACAATTTCAGAATCAATATCACTTTACAATAATCATATATAGTTATCATTTACACCATTATACCCATCCAAGTAAGGTGGTGGTGGAAAATAGATTACACCACGGCGTGGAGACGGTATTCCGTACGTACGCACACGTGGTGATTTCATTTTCCGTAGGATGGATAGATGGTGAAATATGGTTGTTTCATACATATAATAAAATATTATTATATGAGTGATACTGATGTTATTACTTCATAATGAAACAACCTAAGAAGAATAAGTGGTAGAAGAAATAAAGTTGAAAGAATCGTTGACGGACAGTACCTCTTCTTTGAAGCACCTATTTGAGATCTTATTTTAGGGCACTAAAATGGGTCTTTGAGGAAGACCAGAACCTCTAGGTTGTTTCTATGGAAGTGTAGAATAGAATTTGGCAGTGTTTGGCCGATATTTAAGGCTCAAAGTGGTGTGAGGAAGAGGGGGAGGAGGTGCCCTTTTATAAGGGAGGAGAGGGGTACCTTTGGAATAACAAAAACTATTATTTTATTATAAAGTCAAATTCTGTTTTAAATAGCTCCAAATTGATTTATTTCGAATATAAGATGTGTATGGGTCGACATTCTCTAATCCAATATAATTTAGACATGTTTAGGTTCCTATTTTAACCTTATCATTTAGATTTAACATTAAGTTAAATAATTTTACTTTTACCGTGTCTTCTTGTGTTCTTATACTATAAGGTTAATAAACATACTATAACAAGCCAAAAGAACCCCAAGTTTTTTATTATTAATATATATAACCTTATCTAAGTAATTTGGCTGATCCTTAGATTTTTAGAAATAAAATAAAAATTAATAATATAAAATGTGTTTTAAAAACTATTTTATGTCAATTTTGATACTATTTAGTAATTGATTTTTGTGAAAATCATAACAGAATTATTAGTTCGCACCAAGTTACTTAAATCAATAATAACATGTCATATTAACCTGTAAAATTAGTTTAATTCATAAAAATTCTCAAATTACATTTATTTTGGTGTTTATAACATTAATTATGTCAATATTTCATTAATAAGATAATTACTGCATCATATATGTGTCATAAATATATTAAATTATTTAATGTCTAAAATTTACAAATAAAACACCATTATGTAGGAAATCTTTTTATCTTTATAATTATTATTTCTAGTCGAATTTATCTTATGTATAACCCCATATTAAAAATTATTTACTTATTAAACTTTGATTTTAACTATTTTAACCCTTCTTTAAATAAATTAATAATAAATGTTCTAATCTAATCCAAGTGGGAATAAATGGTCATATTTTATTTATAAGTTTGTTTTTAGTCGAATTAGACTTATCCAATAGAATTAGGACATGTGTTATGGTAATAATAATATCATCTTTACCCTTAATTACCCTATTTACTTTTAACCGTGGTAAAAAAATGTAATAAGTTACTATTCACCAAAAAATTATTTTCATCTCATTGAACCACATTTTACATACTGACATCAACCGTGTCTCTCATATTTTTGAAATTCCACTCACAGAAGTGGTAAAATTAAGTTTTATGAAAAATTCAGTTTTTTAACTTCTACTTAGTGGTTTCACTATTCATCAAAAATTGAAAGCTTTCAGAAAAATACCAAAATTTCACCCTAGGCTAATTTCGATATTCTGAATCCAAAAATGAAGTCCATTTTGAAAAGTAAAATTTATAAAATTTCAAAAAGTGGTTATTACTATTCAAAACGGTTACTTTTAATAATATTTTAATAGTATATCAATGTTCAGTGAAACTCGGTATTGCGTACGACGCAAGCTATCGAGGAAGGCCGCAATTGCGTGTAATGCAAGGAAAGTCAAGGATACGTGTTGTGTAAGCTCCTTTTGGTGTAGCGTACAACACAAGACATTAATGAAGTTAAAAAGAATATTTTTCATAAAATCATTGGGTGTTACATTAATACTGTTGTCTGCTTTAACTGTATGATCATTTTACTGGCACACATTCTGAACATCCATTGAGGATTGAAAACAAACACAAACCATACTCCAATTCAGGCATAGAATATCCATGGTTCCAGAAATCTCCCCCTTAGGGTTTTTTATAAATTACTAAATAAATTCGATAGAACACCATCCACATGAAAACCAAAAATACTAGAATCAACTCGGCCAACACTCTATGTATACGTGAGAAATGCTCAGTGTAGAAAACAAGTGATGAATCTTGAATTGGGTTACCATGTTTTGGAATTCTCAATGATTCCCAAGAATAGCTCAGATAGTTTCATGGATGCATTACATGTCCATGAAAGGCCTAAATTTATTCATGAGTTTACAATAACGCCCATGTAAATCTCATACAGTGTTACAGAAGCATTACATGTCCAGGAGAAGTCGGAATTTATTCTGAAATTTATTCATTTCTCTCACATTGACAATAACCCAAAGACCAAATAATTTTTTACTGTTCACCTCAAAACACACTCCGACAGGATAGTGTCTCCCCCACAAACCTGCATCACATCCATAAACAAATTAAAATCAGTTAACATAACTGGGGAGAGGTGTATTGCATAACCTTGTTATGCACTGGGAGGTGGATGAACACCGTGGTTCCGCTAATGCTTATCAAACATAGCCGCTGACAGTGGCTTGGTCAAGATATCTGCCACTTTCTCATCACATCCCACAAGATCCATTCTTATCATGCCTTGGTCAAATTTTTCGATGATAAAGTGATACCTAATTTCAATATTTTTTATACGAGAATGCTGAACATGATTCTTCATAAGATCAATAGAGCTCTTATTATCACTGTAAATTACCATTGATTTCTTCACCTTATCACCAATATTTGTTATTTGTTTCTTCATCCATAGAAATTGAGGGTATTCCTTTGTAGCAAATATATACATAGCTTCATCAGTACTAAGAGAAGTACATTATTGTTTCTTGCTCAACCAGCCAACACATTTATTCCCAATATTGAATGCTCCACCACTGGTGGACATTCTGTCAACTACATCTCCAGCCCAGTCAGTATCAGAAAACAATGATAATTCACTATCCCTACGTGGAGCAATGTATAACCCAAAGTTATGAGTACTGTGACTGTATATAATTATTTTTTTACTACAGTCATATGTTCCTCCTTTGGATTACTCTGAAAGAGGGCCACTAGACATTTTCCAAAGACAATATCTGGTCGTGTCACTGTCTGGTAGATTAGGATCCAAATGATCCTCCTATACATGGTGGTATCAACAATGGTCCCATCTTCATGCTTTCCATGTTTGGTTCCAACTGAAATTGGAGTTGAAATTGGTTTGGAGTCATTCATATTATATTTTTTCAGCAACTCTCTTGCATACTGTTTTTGTGAAACGAAACTGTGATCTTTCATTTGAGTCACCTGCAGCCCCATGGAAAATGTGAACTCTCCAATCATAGACATTTCATATTCTAATTTTATGTTATTAGAAAATTCATCCACTGATTTTTCCTGCTGTCACAAAATATAATGTCATCAATGTAGTATATAACAATTAAATAATCTTTTGGTGAATTCATCGCATATAGATTGTTATCTACTCCTACTCTTTGGAATTCCAGCTTCATCAGATAAGATTCTAGCTGGGAATACCATGCTCGTGGAGCCTACTTCAAACCATATAGAGCCTTCTTATGTTTGGAAACCATGTTTCATCAATACCAAGATGAAAACCCACTGGTTGTTCAATGTAGAATTTTTCTTCAAGAACACTATTCAAGAATGTTTTCTTCACATTCATTTGATATACATTATATCCTTTTTTATGCACCATGGAAATTAAAGGCCCGATTTACTCCAGTATAGCCAATGGAGAGAAGGTTTCTTCAACATCAACACATTCAATTTAGGAGTATCCTTTACATACCAGACATTCCATGTTTCTAATAACACTTCTATGCTCATCAAAATTGTTCTTGAAGATCTATTTTGTACTAATCACATTGTGACCTTCAGGGCTCTAGAAAAGATACCATGTCTGATTCTTTTCAATCTGATCTAACTCTTTATTCATGCCTTTCACCAAAGATACATCCTTTTCTTCTTCTTCAAATGAGTATGGCTCCACAACTGACAGAAATGATGATTTTGTGTTATTCCTCATCCTCTTTGCTTGTGTGGGTGAATTATTATCCCTAATTTTGTTTTATGGATCATTAATAGCTCTTTGATTTCTCATGTGAGGTTCAGTTTCATTCTCTCCAGCTAGGGTTTCCTCTTCAGATTCCTCTTCTATGTCAACATAATGATGTGACAGCTGGGTGTTTTGTACACATTCCCCTATTTCTGTATTTCTATTTTCTCCACGTTCACTTTCTTACCCACTTTTGATCACATCATCATATGGAATCTTTGAAGCATTTGTGGTTTTTCTATAATTATCATAACACCAAAGCATTCCACAGTCCTTCATAATCACTTATTGAAACACTTGTAGGATTTTTTATTCATTAAGTATCAATGGAAAATTATTTTATATGCATTGTCACCATACTTACCTTGATTTCATTCCTGTTTCCTGATGAAGCACCTACTTCCAAAAACACGCAAGTATTTCAAATAGGTATTCTTCTATTCCACAATTCATAATGTGTCTTCATCTCTCCCATAAAAAGTCTTGTTAGATTTTGAATATACACTTCATCTTGAACAACCTCTTTCTAGTAATGTCGTGGAATACGACTCTCAATCAAAATAGTTCTTTCCATGTTCTTCACCTATCGATTTATATACTCAAAAGTTCTATTTTTCTATGGGGTTCTCATGGTCTCTTCCTCATGATGTATCATATGATTTTGAAGATAGTTTTTAAATTCAATGGACATGTATTCCCATCCATTGGCTGATTGCAAAACTTTGATTGTTCGTCCAGTATCATTCTCCGCCATTAGACGATACCTTTTCATAAATTCAAGAACTTTTTGTATCCTATGTATAAAAATTAAACATTACATTATATTATAATCATCAATGAAAAGGATGAAGTACCCTTCTCACCATGTTTCGACAATTTTTATCAGCCCATATACGTCTATATGAATGAGATCAAGAAGATGCAATACCCTTTTTTTCTTTGGCTGATATGAGATACAGACCATCATCCCACGAATACAAGAATCACAAGACATTTCCCGTTCACCTGTCAAAATGGGTATATCAAAGACTATCATTAGCTTAGAAATCATTTCCATGTCTTTTTGGTTAATGTGCCCCAGCCTTCGATGCCACAGATTGTTTTCTTCTTCAAAAAAAATAGCAGGAGATCACATTTCCGTCAACCAGATATAAGTTTCCATATGTTCTACAGCCTTTCATAAGACAATTCCTTGTTTTACCCATTATTGTGCCGCCTTTTTTGATTGAAAGTTACTATGAGCCCTGAGTCACAGAGTTGACTCATGGTGAGGAGATTGTGATGTAGACCGTCCACATAAAAATTGTTAGTCTTATTTACCTCACAATTGAGAAAGAGATATATTCCCATTGCCTTTAATCTGCAAAGCACTATCATTACCAAACCTCATTGTTCCATGAACCTTCTTTTTAATGTTCTTCAAAAGGCCACCATTTCCAATCATATGGGAAGAGAATCCACTATCAAGAATCCAGTTGCTACAGCTCTTTGTATCTGTGAGGGATACTTCTGAATGATTGGATTTCTCAATCTTCATATTTTCATTCAATGAGATATTGGATTTAGTATAAGATACTGATGTCCTTCTAATACTTTACACCACATAATAAGATTCTACATACCCATAATAGTCTTCTAGAGTTGAAAATTGTTTTATGATAAAAACACCATCATGAGGGTGAAAACTAACCCATCTCTGAGAGTTGTATGAATTTCTTCTGTCATACCTCTGCCTGTAGTACATAGATTTATGACCAATGTTAGAAAAATGAAAACAGTAACCATATAAAATATTTATTCTATAATATAGAGGATATGAAATCGGTCTCCTTTATTGAATTTCCAGATCTTCCACATTCAAGTAGCTCCTTTCCTCTTCGTAATATGACATGGTATGACCCAGATCGCCAGAAAATTGATACATCATGAGGGGAAATGTATTGTCACTAAAATTTATCCTCATGACATCTTCTTTGGGATAATGGTTAGACTTCCTATCATTTCTGAAATTTTAAGGATAATGTTCAGTTCTTCTTTTAGTTTGGAATCGGGTTTTCTTTTTCGGTAAGTCATGCAATATTTCAACATGTCTAAATTTCATCTAGTCTTTCTTTTGGCTTTCTTCACATCCAGTAGTTGATGGCCCAGATTCACAGCCAATTCCACAATTTCCCATTCAAGGGGGTCTTTGATCACTCAAGATTCTTCCAACCCCATATGAACAACACATGGATCTTTCCATTAAATCTGCATCTGAGAATCTTCACAAATTAATTTTCTTTTTACCTTCATTTGTGGTTGATCGGCATTCATGTTTACTCCTTAGAGTGACAAATTCTACCTCATGGCCCTCAACAGTCATGGAATTCTCTTATAGTCTAGATGTAAGGTCATTTATGTCCATTCCTTCTTCTTTAATTCTAAGATTCAATTCCACAATTTAGTCTATGATTTCAAGGATTGAAGATTGACCTCTTACTAGTTCTTCTAGTCGTTCAATTACATCTTCATGATCATCAACATATTCTGATGATTCTATCACCATTTCATTCTACTTACTACATCTATTGCATTTATTCTCAATCTTTGAAAAGTCATACTTAATTTTTAACATGGGATAACCATTATGAGTTATATGATTGTCTCTCTCTTTATCGATCGATGGTTCTAACATTTCAATGGTAGCCATCATGGAAGCATGGTTTATAGTTTTAAATTCAGGTTCTTCTTCTTCAAAAGAATTCATTATAATCCTCTTACTCTTCACAGACAAAACCCTTCTTCTGTAACTTCTTTCTAGTTTATAATTCTCCCTTTTTGAAAGAACTTTTTTGAGGATTATAAATGTCTTCTGCTTTACTTTCTTTATCATCAAACGTTTATTGGAACTGAGAGGCAATGTACCAAACTCTTCCACAGAAAAAAGCATGACACTGGTAAATTACCTTTCAATTTACCATTTCCCTTATTCAGCTTCTTGGAAACGAGATAAAGAATTTCTTTTTCCTCATCATCATCACCACCACTATCTTCTGAAATTTTCAGTTTTTCCATGGCTTTGAATCCCCTTTCCTTGCTAACACGATCCATAGCTTCTTCGGGTATGACTATCATCTCATATGCCACTAGACTACATAAAAGAACATCCAAGGATAGTTTAGATAGATCTCTTTCTTCAAGGTCTGATACATTCTCATTTTACATAGGAGGAATTATTCACAATATTTTATTTAAGATATCAATGTCTTTGATTTCCACTCCAAGACCTCGAATTTCTCCCACTAAATCAGTGATTTGATTGAAGAATGAATATGCTTTCTCATCAGAATGAATCTTTAGATCGTATAACTTGTTTTGCAGGACTGGATGTTTTTCCTCCATCACACTATTCTCTCTTTCATAGTTATTTTCATGTTTATAACACATAGACATTGCTAAGGTGCAACTCATAACCATTAGATAGATCTGATCAGAATGATCTGTAATGATAGAAACATGAGATTTAGAATCTTCATCAAGATCATTCCTGTTTGTATCAGTCATATCAAGACCGACTAGATCAGTAACATGTATTCATTTCACAGTAGCAATGAGAACATCGATTGCTAGAGATCTTAAATGAGATCTCATTCTGTTATTCCAAATCTGAAAATTACTTCCATCGAATAGAGGGATTCCTCTATCAATAAAATCATTCTACGTGATGAAAAAGTATAGATTAAACCCCAGTAAACTATCTCTAATACCACTTGTAGGAGACTGGGACACCATGAGAGGGGAGGGGTGAATCAGGGTGTCAAAGTTTTCTTTTAAACTACTGGATCTTGTTCTTACGTTGGTAGGAACTAGTTTAACCTTTTTGATTGATATGGGAGGAAAAAAACATTCACATGAAAAGGGAAAACACATCACTTTTTTACATGGTTCACCACTAAGGGCTACGTCCATGGAGCATACACTGATAGGTAGTTGGTCGTACCAAATTCCAATATTCTTCACTAGTTGTGGATTAAAAATGTTTGAGAATAATCAATATGTCACAGGATCACTACTTTTACAACTGTTCATGGATATCCCATTGCGTCCCTCGGGTCACTCCCATTGACTCCCCTTAGCTCACTACATTTCTTGAAGTCCCAATCAGTTTATAGACATGAAGGAATATATAATAGATTCACATTGAAGTCATTGCCTCTACTTACCATGAGACATGGCTTGCATCAAAGTCTGGAAATGATTCACATGTACGCACCGAACCACTGAACCGGATAACTAGAACATGAAAAAAGGTTCACTGATAATTGAACGGAACATCAACCATTTGCGCGCAAGACCTTACTATTGTGTGCAATATTTACTTTTCTCGCGGACAAATATTTCGTGCAACAACACCCTTTTTTGAAAAACTGAACCTTTTACGCGCCACCTCATTTTTTACGTGCAGCTCTGCCTTTTTGTGTTGCCTTGAATTTTTCATGCAACTTGGAATTTTCACGTAAACCATAATATTTCACGCAGCACAAGATTTTTCGCAAAACCCAGAATATTTTGCGCAGCTTGGAATTTACGTGAACCTTTTACATGCATGAGATCATGGATCTTCTCTATGTCTTCAACCTTATGGAAAGAGGTGGGTCACCTCTAATTTATAGGCGTCTCAGACCCCCGCTCGCAAAACCCTCTATGGAGCAAAAAACCTCTCATTTGGCGCATAATATTTCGCACATGTATCGTTTTTTCATGCATAACTCTAGTTTTTTCACGCTGCCCATGCATTTTCCATTTTTCGACGTTCAAATTCCGAAACACTATTTGTGCGAAAAACCATGATCCACTATTTCATGCACAATGCTGTTTTTTGCGACCAACTAAAATATTTTTGCGCACACCCATGCTTTTTCATGCACCACTTCCTTTTTTCACGCACCTCCTTTTACTAGAAATCCATGTCTCCATTTTCTGATTTTTAGGCCCAAGAATTTTTCAATCACTGGGCAATGGCACCACCTCCAATACTGTAGTCTCCTTGAACTATATGATCACTTTACTAGCACACATTTTGATCTTCCACAGAGGATTGACAACAAACAAAAACAATACTCCAATTCATGCATAGAATAACCATGGTTCGAATATTTTTATTCCATTTTTTATATCGAAATGGAAATAGGAACAATAATAATGGATTTCATAGTCTGAAACTATAAAATATCCATTGTTCACAATTCTATTTGGGTTGTTTTCGATCACCTGATGAAGTCAATATTTCTAAATATATCATCTTTGATTTCTCTATTGATAAGTATGAAAGAATATATATTAAAAATATATGAATATTTTATGTAGTACCTTATTATATTATATCTTATCGAGATATAAATATTATGTAGATGATTGGGAAAATTACTCACTAGGATATTGAAAAAATGATGGTTTTTAGTACTACATATCATCATTAGATATATGATCAGCCTGAGGGGGCTATTGAAACTCTAGAACTTATATTGATAGATTATTATTTAGATTTCAATGTTGGTTGTGATCAACAACATCTATTGGTATAATTTTCCTAAAATAATATAATTCACCCAAGAATTCATATGAAAGATTACATTCTCTATTTGGTAGAATGTTAAAAAACCCAAAATAATTTGATGATATTGATAAATGATATATATTGTGATCTAATCCATTTAAAGACATTTCTATATATAGTAAAATCCTTTCAGCAGTAGATAACTACAACTAATATTTTACATGAATGATTTGTTAACTATAATTTATAAGATCTAGAGTGAAATGTTTTTGATATCGTATTCATATAAAGTCCCCCAACAAATATGGTTATAGAATTTGAAATTAATGGAATTCTATTCCATAAATATACTAGTCCATTCGATATTCTGGATAATGTTGGTATGTATGCTTTCTATTTCACACTTATAATGAATATATCTGAAGTTCAAGTTATGCTTCATGTATCTCAGTGGAGGATGTACACACATTTCCTTCACATGTACTGAGGTAAAAGGTCATACTAATAAATTATGATCTCTCATATTAGGAATAACTGATTGAAAATATGGATCATAGTATGAATTTTCATCAAAAAAAAGACCACTAACTAGGTAAAAGATTTTTGGTGAAATCATAAATTTTAGGAAGCTATGAAGGAACAATAGGATGTATGGAAAAAAATTATCCTTTATTGCCTTTATCATAATGATTAAATTTCAAGGAATAAATTCTTTTAAGTTGGATTAATGTAACACCCAACAAATTTATGATATAGTTCCCAATAAAAAATTGATTTCACTATTGGAATTTGATACATGCAACTCAATGTCAAAATAAATTGTAAAATAATATAATACTATGACATAATAATTAAATAGATGAAGGTAATTTTAAACACCTTTATTTAAAAAAATATATGACTAATGGTTTCAAATTAATAAAGGTTACTTTTAATGATGTTATTATATGATTTTGAAATAAATTATTTTCTCATTAATAGGTTTTATTTTAATTTTGTGATAAAATAATATAATTAATTTCACCCACATAATGAAAATTAATTAGAAGATTTAAATATATGGTTGAATTCATTATCTTAAAAAAATATTATAGTTATTTTTTGAATATTTTCTGTAGAGATTGATTGTTTGATGAATAGGTAAAAATAATAAAATTTATTTTAAAATAATATTAAAGTATTTTTAAATATCTATATTGTTTTAAAATTTGTTTAATTTGGGAATTATATTATTTATACTCTGAATGATTCAATTGAGTTCAATTAATGTAATTTTTAAATGGATTTTGGTATAGAAATATTATATACTTCTAAAAATAATTATGTATAATATTATTTTTTCATTATTTTTTTTGTATTTATATAAAACATTATTTCAACCACATCTATATATTTAACCATGAAAAATAGATAGCATATTTGGAATCAATGGGATAAATTTGGATGATATTTAACCTTTATTTTTTATCTTCATGATTTGTAATCATGGAAAATATATGTGACCTTTGTAGGGATAAAATGTGTAAAATAGGGTTAAGGCCATGGTACATGGTCTCCAAATAAACGGGAAAAATATACATTACTTCAATGGATGCGATAAAGTCTTCCATAAACTTCCCAAATTCTAATATATGGAATTTTAGTGAATGTTTCACTAGATAATTTTATTTATATTATTTAATGAAAAAAATAAAAATGTAACACTTTTGTTGTTAATGTATCAAAAAATATTACATAATGATAAACATTTTATATGATAAATTATAAATGATCATTTAAAATTTCAATATTTTTTATCATGTTAATTTATGTTTGTTTTTAGTTATTAAATATTTATCTTATATAATAACACAAAACTCACATAGAGCCTTTTATTGTAGTGGAAAAAATCATGTAAATGTTTTCAAAAAAAATGAAGGATTATTATTTGAGTGATTTATATTTATAATTGAATTTTATATTTTAATAAAACATATTTTGGATATTTTTAAGGTTTTTATTAAATTTTTTTTTGTCATTATGTCTTTAAACTCAAATTAGGTGAATAGTTTAAAAATGACATTCATAATTTACAAAAAAATGTATTATTGAGTATTTAAAAATCATAAGAATATTGAAATATGATAATTATATCATGAAATATTATAAAATGTCTTACATGTTGCATTTATGATCCATTGTGTAACTTATATTTAAAATTACCAACCATTAGAAAATAAAAACATGTTAGATTAGTTAATTATAAAATTTCCTAATGATAGGGTTAAAAAAAGATGAGGTTTCAAATAAAAAACAATATAAATTTCATTTCATGATTATATTAGGAAAATTCAACTTTTTTTTGAATTTTTGGATCATTATAAGAATAATAAGTCAAAAACACATTAATTATATTTAAATTATTTAAGTAATTCGATGTGTGTATTTCCCACCAACCACTAACTCACACATCTCAAGACCCTTGGATCATCCAACATATGCTCAAATATGCTCCCAAAATCCCTCTATTAACCTTAGAATCCTTAAAATGTACAGAATGAAAAGTAAGAAATCATTTTTTCTCAAATCAAAAGAAGTTAACAGATTTAGAGTTAGGGTCTTCTCTCAAGTATCTTTCTTTTATTATCCTTCACCACTAAGTATTATCTTCTTATTAATTGATTACATAACATAAATAGTTTTATAAATATTTTGGGATGTTTTTATGAGAATTATTTTAAATATAATTACACAGAAATACATCTAATGGATACAAACATATTGATTCTGTGTTTGATAAACTAATGCCTCTTGAAATGCCAGTTGTTCTATTATACCCTACCACCCTTAATGTTGGCCATTATAATGACTCTATATTTATATATGATATATATTATATATATATTGTCTCTAAGATTCTATAATTTTTATTTACAACATTCTTATATGAATTCCATGATATGTAAATATGATAATTTCATTTGAAGAATTATGGACTACCACCCTCTCAAAGCAATATGACTCGTTCATGCTAAACATGGAACTTCTAAATAATGGTTTTATCAAATCTAAGAGAAATATAGGAAATAAATATAATATATGTATTATTATATAAATTTATATCATTTTATTACTATTATTTTAATTTTTCAATGAAATGGAAGTAACGTTCATGCATATGTACGACCTGACGTCTCCATGAACTGTGCATTTATTTTCATATCTCCAAATATTATGGAAATTATAAATACATATATAATGTATATATATGATATTTAAATCATGATTAATATTCCAGAATGATGTAATTTTGACCACATGGAGAATTTACATTAATCATGTTCATTTTCGTCTCATGTACCAAATATCGACAAACCAAATGATATGAACTTAAATAATTATGTAATTTTCTTACATGAAGATAAGTAATTGAAAATGAATAAATAAATAGAAAATGGTTTTGTAGAATATAGAAATTATCCTATGTTTTGTCCTTAGGAATATAAAAAATGAACTGGTCAAGTCAACCTCAATGTAACGGAACTTCTTAACTCAATTTCAATTCTTTTGGTTAATCTTCTACTTCTTGATTATGTGTTTATATGATTATGTGAGAAATAAATTTTAATATCATTTGTTGTATTTATACTTTATGTAAATTTATTTAGTATGAATACACATAATAGATCTATATTATTAACAAAATGATCATAATGAGGTAAATCATAACTCAATCTCATTTCATTGAGTTAAATATCCCAAACTTTAGTTTTGTATTTCCAAGAGTATGTTTAAATGAACTCTGACTATTTTACAATCAATATCCACTTATATTTGGTGTATTTATATTTGTCACACATAATTACACCATTTATTTATCCTTAATCTAATGATACAATCATTGTAAGGTATTTCATCTCAAATTACATTCCATATAGACTTATCAATTATTATACACCAATTAACATTCATATGGTGTACATACCACCCTATGACATATTATATCATGAATATCTTTATTCTCATGAAATTATTGGTTTTGTTTAATGTTATTCTTTAATTATTATAATTCAAGTATTTTCTAATGTGGTAAGTGACTCTTTAACCAAAACATCATTTAAAATGTTTTAACGATATAATCCTCTAAATCATTCACATTAATGACCATTTTTCAAAATGGTATTAGAGATTTGTTTATATTGACATATATGTTTAAAAATATAAATTCCTTATCTATTTTAAAAAATTAAATTTTGTATGGATCACTTTGATTCAATATTCCCTTTATTAAATGTTTTAAATGGTTTTGGGAATGGATTGAAAATTTCAATATATTGAATTTATTTATTTTGATTAATGACTTGAATCTTGATAAATCCAATAATTTTTTTGTTATGATATTGTAATGGTGCGTGGATAGTTAATGGGTGGTAACGAGATAAACTAAATACAGCTAGTTCCAGGATAATTCTAGGGTGATTGAACCTGAAATATCTCTCTAATGCATTGGGTAATGTGACTGAGGTAAACAATAATGTGTCTTCAAAGAGATTTAAGGAATATAATCTGATTGGTATTCCAAATGTAACCATGCAGTTTACTCGCTATATAACTCTAAATACTACAATGTAAGTATCGTATAGATTCCACAAGTTACCTTTATGTTTTTTGATTTCTATAAAGTTTTATAATATTCTAAAGAGTACACAATGTAAGCTAATAGTTGTTGTTTTATGGGTGAAAAGTACGATTTTGTGACAATGTTTTCATGGGTTTTAAATATTCTTGGACTAACTATTTTATTCCTTACTAAGCTTTTTAATACTCATCCCATTTTATAGAAATGTTTTTCAAAGGGTATAATGAAGGATAATTGAAATAAGAAATCAAAGATGATTTTTATAATGAAAATATTTCTTGTATTATTTAAGAAGTTTAATTATCTTCAAAAAATTTTGTCAGAGTAAGAGTGTCTACTTTGTAATATTTGAGATGTATTATAGTTGTTATGGCCTAATTATGTAAAAATATAAACCTAAAAAGATCCCCAATGTGAAAGAAATCGAATACTCATCAAAAATAATGATTATGTAATGTTTTAGGTAGGGGCCTTATCCGTTTCGCCTCTCGTTCAACTAATTTCTATAATCTTCTCTCCCTTTCTACTTAAATTTTCTCTCTTAAAAATGTTTTACATCAAAAAATTTAAAATAGTGCACTATTCGCGACTTAAATCCTCTAAATGATTAATTTTTAAGGTATTTATATATTTATTTTATTTTTAGTTAATTCATTTTATTTGATATTAGTTATAAATATTGTTAATTACAAGTAATTAAATGAAATAAGAAGTAGATTATTTTCCTTATTCATTATTTTGTCACAAATATGTGTGATTATTAATAATTATAACTAAATAAAAAATTAATAATACTCAATAATAATTAGTCAAAATTACTAATAATTAGTGATAATAAGTATCAATTAGCCTAAATAAGTAGTTAATTGTAATAAATATTTATAAAAAAATAATAATTATTCATAATTAGTTATAATTGTTAATAATGAATCATGATTAAAAATAATGAGTAAAAATCAGTTATAGTTAGTGATAATTAGTAATAGTTCGTAATAATTTGTAATAAATATGATTATTTGGTGATAATTACGAATAATTACTAATAATTTTGAAAAAATTAGAAATAATGTGGAATAAGTAATAATAATTTGGAATAATAACAAATAATTATGACTAATTAGAAGTTATTTGGAATAATTATTAATAATTAAGAATAATTATTAATAATTAGCAATAATTAGTAATAATTAGACATAATGAAGAGTAATTAGTAATAAGTAGGGATAATTAAGAATAAATAGAAATAAAAAATAATAAAAAATAATAATTATAATAACGAGGAATAATTGTTATTAACAAGGAATAATTGGTAATAAATAGTAATAATTAGTAATAATTAGGGATAATATGTAATTGATTGGATGAATTCGGATTAATTATTAATAATTAGGATTACTTTGTTAAAATTAGTAATAATTAGTAAAAATTAGGAATAATTAGTAATAATTTCCAATAATTAAGAATAATTAGAAATAATTAGCAATAACTAGTAATATTTAGTAATATTCAGATATAAATACTAATAATTTGGCTTAATTACTAATAATTAGTAATTATTAGTAATTATTATTAATAATTAGAATTAATTAGTAATAGTTTGGATTAATTAGTAATAAATAAGACTTGTTAGTAACAATTGGTAATAATTAGTAATAATTAGTAATAATTAGTAATAATTAGTAATAATTACTAATAATTACTAATAATTTGGATTAATCAGTACTAATTACTATTCATTAGTAATAATTTGTAATATTTAGTAATAATTAGGATGAATTATTAATAAATATGATAAATAAGTTATAAATTGTAACAATTAGTTTTAATTTGGAATAATTAGTAATAACTAGAAATAATTAGTAATAAATAGTAGTAATTTTTAATATTTTGTAATAATTAGTAATAAATAGTTATATTTAGTTATATTTAGTAATTATTAGTAATTATTCGAAATACATAGTAATGATTAAAAATAAATAGATCTGATTAGTATTTATTTGGATTCACTGTTAATTATTAGGATTAATTAGTAATATTTACGATTAATTAAGAATAATTAGTAATAATTAGTAATAATTACGAATAATAAAGAATAATTAAGAATTTTTTGGAATAATTAGGAATAATTAGGAATAATTATGATTAAATAGTAGAAATTATGAATAATAATGAATAAATAGAAATAATTAATATTTATTAGTAATATTTTGAAGTAATTGATAATAAATAGTAATAATTATAAAAAATTAGTAAAAATTTGTTCGAATTAGTAACAAATACTATGTAATGGTAATAATTAGAAATAAATACTATTAAATAGTAGTAAAGATTATTTACTAGTAATAATGAGTAATAATTAGTAGTAATTATTAATAATTAGTAATAATTTGTAATAATTACTAATTATTAGTAATAATTGATAATAATTAGTAAGAATCAGTAATAAATTGTAATAAATAATAATAATTATTAATAAAAAGTTCTAAATATTAATAATTAGTAATAAATAGAACGGATTATAAATAATTTGGGTTCATTGGTAATAATTACGATTAACTAGTAATAATCAGTAATAATTAGTAATAATTAAAAATAATTAGTAATAATAAGGAATAATTAGTAACAAATACTAATAAGGCGTAATAATTAAAAATAATTATGATTAATTAGTAAGAATTAGTAAAAAAAATTAATAGTTTGGTTTAATTTGTAATAATTAGTAATAATTAGTAATGATTATGATTAATTAGTTATAATTAGTAATAGTCTGTAACATTTATGATTAATTATTAATAATTCGTAATAAATATTATTAATAAGTAATATTTAGGAATAATTAGGATTATTTTTTTATAATTAGTAATAATTTGTAATAAAAATAGCAATAATTGCCAATAATTACCAATAATTAGAAATAATAAAAAATAATTAAATTTAATTATTAATAATTGGAAATAATTAGAAATAATTTTCAATAATTAGCCATAATTTACAATAATTTTAATAAATTGGTAAAATTTCCAACAGATTGGCGGCATTCCTTTTCCTCAACTTCTTATCTCCTTTCAACTTTCTCACACTAAAATCAATCTGAAACATCTATCCAACATATGAATAAACTTTTCTTGTATTTATAAAAATAGGTATGCATACATCAGAGTAGGTTTTATATACTGGTTTTAGGGAGATAATGTTGCAAGGAGATGAGCGGTAGGGAAAATGAGGCTCTTTTTCATGACATTTCATCTTATTGTGACATTGTGTGACTAAAGTCACTATACAATATCTGCTCTGATTTATGAATATCCATTTTGGAATGCCCACGAATGTAAAGAACCACGACGAGGCATCCCTCCTCTCCATTCTCGTCCATATGAAAATAGATATTCATATATTGTAGCCTATTTTTTATAGTTATTTTAGTCGAATAAGGTTGTTATTAGAGGATCTGTCATGAAAATGGACTTCTGCCCATCTACTAGAAATTGTGACACTCGTAATTAGCATTTGTTAGTATGAATTATCTTTAATTACTAATAATTATGTGTAATTAATATAAATTATTATAAATTAGTGTAGAGTTTTATAAATTTTAAAAATACACTATATATAACTATGAAATAATAGAAATTATAATAATTTTCTAAAATAGTGATGTTAAATTTCGATTATTTTTTGTGTATTGTTTGAATTATATGAAATTATTTAATAAAAGTAATTATTTTATTTTTATAAGATAAATAAAGAACAAGGTTGTCGTCAGAATTCATTTTTAAATGACCATGCTTGGAAATATCATCGCAGGAATACCAATGATTGTTGTTTAGATCATATATATATTGATGGTTTTTAGATTTCATATAATTTTCATAAAAAAATAATTTGTTTCAGAAAAGATACTAAATTGTGATTGTATAATATGTGATCTGGGGGAATTTTAAAAATTTAACAATGTTGGAGGTCATCTATTGTGTTTCAGTAATAAAATAGAATATGTCTTTTAGAATCAACATGGTGAATATAGTTCTAGAGAATATACTAATAATGTGGTTTCAGATCCATCACAGTTTCAAAATTTAGTATATGATGTGGGAGGTCTATCATTTTAACAAAGTGAAACTATGGATGATATTGATTAAACTATAGGCTTTTAACCATATATATTTTATGTGTTTTTGAGGTCTTCTAAAAAATCCTTGTATCATGGATTCAAGATAAGGAAAATATGAAGTGGTTAAAAAATTTATGGCTTTTAAATCAGACAATGTAATTTAAAATATCAAATTTAATAAAATATTATCATTGTTTAAGACAATGTCACATGAAGGGAATATGTTGCCTAGAAATTTCTATGAGAGAAAGAGGCTAGACATTATCTAGGGCTTGGTTATAAGAAGATTCATTCAAGTTAAAAATTTGCATCTAATATTATGGTAAAAACGAGTCATTTGACAGTTTTCCCACATATTGACAATCCTGGTATAATGGGATTCAACAAGGGAACCCCGTATTGGTTCATCAACAACAGTTGAGATATTTCTATCATACATTTATATTGCAACATTTATTTATGTCTACGAACACAATGAAAATGATGTCATGGAACAACACCAATAATTCAATTTGAAAATGATTAAATCATCCCTATGATTGTGATTAATGGGAACATTTTGAAAAGTGCTTCTATATTTTGATTTAGAATACCAAAATGCATGATTGGGTCTTTCTACTGATATATTCTATCCATTTGGATTGTATGGTACAAAGTATTTATGTTGGCATGTCATTATAACTTCTTAAAATATACTTCCGATGATGAAGATGATGGGGTATTATATATTATTTATCGTATAAATTCGAAGAAAATGAAAAATGAGTATTTAATTTTTATTTTAACCCATTAATTGATGAGTTAAATTCATTATGGAGTAATGTTCTCAGCACATATTTTGTTTCTATCAAACCAAATTTCTGAATGAAATATTCATTAATTATAAAAATTATTGACTTCCCAACATATGAAATGTTATGAGTCTACAATATACATGTTCCAAAATCATATTTGTATTGTATGATATATTGGAAATCAATTATGCCCATAAATGGAAAACCCTTATTTTTTACTGTTCTTATATATTCCTTCCAACCGATCATCATTTTCAGAGAAAAAAATATCATTTCAGAAAAGGTATTGAAAAATATGAACCTACAACAATGATATCTAGTAATGAGGGAAAATCAATTGTGTCATTCTTACCTCCATTCATATTTAGTGAAATAATAATACGACAAAAAAATCATGTATTTGGGAAAGAAAAAAATAGATAAAAGAGAGAATTCTTTGCGATCAAACATATCAGTATGATTTGTTGGTAAATCATATGTTGGTTTTAATGTATATTAAGAAAAAATATTTTGATAATTTATTTTATAAAAAATTTGGTACACCATTTAATACTAAAGATAATATAAAGGAACGATTATATATTTCCCTAATTTACAGGCGACCAAAACTTGAACTATTTGAAAATGTTAGATCACAAAACTTATGGAATCCAAAAGAGAATTGCACATTGTACAAAGAAACTAGATTATTATTTTACTAGTGGCTTTCATATTTGATACTATCATATTGTTATTCTACAAATTTGGGATGATCTATTAGGAATGGTCATATTTCTTGATTAAAAAGTAATGACTGTCATGTTATAATGGATAGAATTATGTCTATTGAATTAATAAGATTGTTTAATTATATGAATATAGAAGTGATAATATATATATAAATTTTTTTATGAGATATTTGTTAGAAGACAGCAGACCACAATTCACTAAGAAGACTGCAATAATATGTTCATTTAATTTTATATAATCTAGAAAAAATCATCTTACCAGCTTTTGATGACTCAATAGACCATTTGATATTACATTTTATCTATGAAGTAGAATATGGACGTCTGATATGGGTGTTATTTATTTAACCATTGATGAGATGCATCCAGAAATTGATAAAAAAAGTATGCAATGAAGCATTAGTTTATGGCTTAATTGCATAACCATATTTGGGAGAAATTTGTTTTCTTCTCTCATTATTTGGAATTTGAATATCTCTAAAAACCAAACCTCATGTGATTTAATAAGGGTAATTTTGATGATGAAAATGAGAAATATATTATTTTTTTATAATCATCCTGAACATGGCTTTGATGGAGTTCATCAATGATGAATTTCAGATTATGAACATCACAGAGATCATACATATATTCTACACAACTGTGAAGAAATTGCACTAATTATTATATGAGTGATCCAATAACTTATTCTATAATTTTATTAATAGTAAATTAATAATATTTTATTTGTAGGATATATGTTAATCATATCAAAAAATTTCTTCGAAAATTATAGAAACTTCTCTTGTAGACCGTCGGATAAATATTTTTCACTACAGTGATCAAAATATAGTCACAAAAAATTATTTTTTGATTAATATATAAAATCAATTTATTAATTGTTATATTGATAATTGTTTAAAAGAATTATGTTTCTTAATATGATGATCAAATTGATATTTTATTATGTGTCTTGAGTTAACTGCCATCCAAAATGGTTAAATCTCATCCTGCATATCATGTGAATGGTTTTCTATTTCATAGAAGATCATATAGGGAAAAAAATAGAGGTTCCCTCTTGAGAGGATCCCTTCATAGAGAAATTGACATTGAATTTAATATCATAAAGGATGATATTATTGAATTGTGTGGTATAGGATAGAATTACAAAATGATGATTAAATGTCGGTGGTTGGATACTAATAGAGGCTTGCATGTTCATCCAACACATGGAATCATTGATATTAAGTTTATAATTATTCTTCTAGTAAATTAACCATTTTTATTGGATCATTAGGCACATCAAATTTATTATTAAAATTATTGTTATACTTTAAAATACTAAGGTGATTGTTGGAGGATAATAAAAATTTAATACTGAGAAAATAAGTTTACTCAATGTTAATGTGATTCCGATGAAGTGAAATGAATTGATATTTTTCCTTCGAATGGTCCAAATACATCTTTTCCATGAAGAGACTCAAATATAGATGATGATTCCAATATATATAATCTTTTATTCCAACTATGATGTTAATGATGTTAGAAATTAATTATAAATGACAATAATTAATGAAGAAAAAACTCATAAGGAAATTGTTAATGCTGAGGAGGAATATGAAAACATTTACATCATTAGAGTGAATATGAGGATAAAGATGAAAAATGACATAGTTTAATTTTGATAATAATTGTATATAACATATATCTATATATAATAGTTGTTTTGAACTATTTACTAACAATAGTCATTTTGTGTTTCAGATTGAAGATTATCTCTTTCGCTAGTTGTAGGTGGTTGTTATACCTTTAAACAAGAAGGATGTTGGATCATATAACCCTCAAACTACAGCCAGCCTAGGGAGTACTCTCTGGGGGTGTGTTCTTACGTTATTGATGATTCTTAACCCTATTCAAATGTGATGTCCACATCATGGATTACATCCACCTATGAAGAGCTTTGATCACCTGTGTATTTAGTTATCTTTCATTAATTTATTTATATTATAATATTTTAATAAATATTATTTTTTTCATATCTTTGAATATATATATGTTGTAAAGGAGAGTGCTATATTGGAAAATTATTTTTCTGAATCATAGGTTACATGGGAGTATATTCCCATAGATATCCAGCATTGTATGTTTGATCATCGACTAGTACACGAATAAAAAATATTTATTTTTAAATTTAAATAATTATAAATTTTATATAAAAAATTATTTTTATGGTTAATGGTATCTGATCGATGAGAGAATCTGTGACACTACTTTAAAGAAATGACATGGGTATATGAGTGAGCCTTGCCATTATTTCTTTCACAATAGGGGATAAAATGTAATTAAAAAACCAGGAGTTGTAGAGTTTGATGTGTTTTGTCATTCCCACAAAACTTGTTACATTTCAGATCAGGATTGGGAGGGATTATGGTCAAACTAGTTGGGTGGAAATTTTTAGAGGAGATCATATGTAGGCTGAAAAACCCACAGGAGACAGGAGGTGACACATCGATCCGGTATTCGTTCATTCCGCACACACAAAGAACATATGGTATATACATTTTTAAAATAGATTGTATAATTTTAAATATGAAGGATTATTTTTTATTCAAATAGGAATTTGAATAGCTATAAGTTATATATTTCAATGTTTATAGGAGGATTCACAATGATCCGGTCACTAGATAGATTAGAGGTGATCATCATCATCAAATTGCGGTTAGTGTAATTTATTTTTGGTTTTTTTAAATTTAATAGAAAATAATATTTTATATATTTTAATATTAAATAGAAATTGAAGGTGTGATATAAGGCTGTGACGTCCCAGACAAAGACTGAGAGTCAGACTGAGACAGAGCTTGGGACCAGTGCCCATCAATTTTAAGAGGCATCATGGATGTAAGCGACCTAGTATGCCTTTGAAAAAGGCCTAGTTGTTCGTATCAACTATAGATTTAATCTTAAGTGTTATTATGGTACCAATGTGATGTCAATACCCACAATGGGACGAGCTCATGGAGAGTAAACATCATCTATTGCGCAGTATAATGAGAATTTGGGAGCTCAAATTGATCTTATATAGAGTATGCATTGGGAGCACGATGAGATGCATAAATGGACGTAGTAGGAGATGTGAAAATAGTAGAAGCAATGGCATGAATAACTCTGAAGATATCATCATCAACTCGAAGATATGCATCAATGGAAGAAAAAATAGCACACACATATCGATTATATACGACATCTCACTCATGGATTTGGGATGATGTTTATTCCACCATCTTCTCTAGGTCCAATAGAGGACCCCTAATGAAATATTTTTTATGTGATAAAACATTTGAATGAAAATATTATTTTAATATTAACTCTTCACGGTTCTATATAGTGTATGTTTTATATTGTTTCCTATATTACATTTTTATTCATCATTTAATTATAATTTTTTTTATTTAATTCTTATTATTTATATACTTCAATAATTTTTATTATTTTATTATTTTTTTAATTAATATTTTTTAATATTTATATTATTTATTTATGAACATTAAATTTTTTATTTTTTATAATTTTTTATTATTTCGCTAATAAATAGAATATTAATTATAATAATTTTTTATTATTATATAATTTTTTATTTCAATAATAATATTATTATAATTTCTTTAATATTAATAATATTAATAATATTTTATTTTTTTATTTTTTTATTATACTAATATTAATATTATTTTTTCATTAATAATAATAATAATAATATTTTTTAATTTTCTTATTTTTATATTAATATTTTCTATAAAATTAATAATTTTATTATTATTATCATTTGTTAATATAATTTTAGTGTTTATTCTAATAATTTTTTTTTTCAGATTTTCATTTTATTAAAAAATTTACGATATTTACGAGAGGGCCTTTTATGAAGGCCTATCACAAATACTATTTTATAAATAATCTTGGGGAAACTATTTTTGACGGGACCCCTTCGCGAATGACCCATCACAAATAGTCTACTTTCTAGATGTTTTCAATTTGGAAATGTTATGAAACCCATTTTCCTTGCATAGATTATTTATAAAATTTTGAAATATTGCTCTTGTGGGGAGAATATATGAATGGATGGTTATTTTTTATAGTTGGGGTCTATATGACCTTCCAATGCATTAGGTAAAGCATTAAATCTTTTTGGATTATAATTTTAAATGATTAATGATTCTCAACCAATACTGGGAAACAAGTTACAACTCTGTGTTCACTATGGGAATACGTTTTGACACCTCATCATGTTTAGTAAATAAGATATGATTCTAGTTCCATTTAGTGAAATATAATGTGTTTAGTTATCCATTATGTTATAATATTAATTATTATTATTTTACCAAATTTCTACGTTATAGTCCAATTTTTTACTCCTTAAATCAGTTTTAAATTCATGTGATTTTGAAATCTAATGCATTGTTATCTTCTTACTAATTTTAGAATTAATGTTTTCTTATCAGGTCTTGTAAACAAATATGATCATTATAAGTTTTTTAAAATATTTATCTTCCATTTTAATATATTCTCATATAGTATGTATCTAACTATTAATGACATGTAATGTGTAATTTTTCTATCTCATTTTGTCACATTAATTTTGTGGAATAAATTGTGATTTTGAAGAGAAATTATGACTAAAATGATACTTTTTTAATAAATGGTCAATTATTATTGAAACTAAGATTCTACTAACATCATATTTAAAAGGATTGTTTTATATATTATTTTTTTTATAATCCCCTATAAGTATTCTCTATTTTCAAATATTAAATAAAATTTTATGTTATTTTTAAACTTTGAATTTTCAAATTTAATTATTTCTTTATTATATTATGAAATTCTCAATATCAATTTTTGGAATTAATTTTCCTAAAAAAATATGGATGTAGATTTTCTAGATGAACTATAACTGAATTTATATTAGATTTTATTTAGTGATTTCGATTATCAAAATAAATCATTATTATTAACAATTCAATGACATATATATTGGTGGATTTTATTATTTTATGGAATTAAGGAATCTAATTTTTTAAAAAATTTTAGATTCATTTCGAATTAAAATCAATAAATTTTAGGGTTTTTAACACTATATTTTTATGGTATTATATGCCCTGATACTATCTTGAGGAATTTTATTGCTTGTACATTCTTCATCAGATTTCTTTAGGGTAAAATCCAATATTTATTTTTCTATTTATGGGAATTTACATAATACCATTAGAATATAGGTTTTTACGATCACTAATTATTTTCTATAACAATGCTTATTAATATAACAACAATCTACTACTACAACCCATTCTCTCTACTACCACCATTTATTCTTTATTTTTTATACCACTACTATTAATTTTCTACATCTACCTTCACACCAATTTTCTAACACAATCAATACTTATTCGACTTCCATGGATCATCCCCAGATTTGACCAAGCATACCTATAAATCTATTGAAGAATTAAAATTCTAAATATTATGGAGTAGAATAAGTGACATTCCGAATTATGGTGGATTAAATAGGTGACTGTAATGGAAAATTACCCACTAAAACAATAAACTACATGTCACTGAATGAGTTGCGCTTTGACACACTCGTAGAGGGTTTATATTGAGAAATTGTAGGAGAACCTGGGACCTATGAAGTCGGAGTGATTGATTTGAGGATCCAAAAATACACAACATAATGATGTAATTGAGTCTGCCGATTGAAAAATATGACCTAATTCATTTATGAAAGAAACAAAAAAAGTATTTGACACCGTTGATGAAGAAGATGATGAAAGACACACTAGTCTCAATGCAAGAGTCGACATTGGTGGATATGAATTATTTAACCAATAAAACCTTGAAGGAAGCCAATTTTTTTATAATAAAATATATATTTTTTCTATCATTGATGTTATTAAATGATCTAATAATCTTGTTTCTCATTTATCATGATAAGGGAACTTAAGGGATCTAATTTTCTTTCCCCAAAATCTCAAATGCTTGAAAATGATATTTATTATGTATTTCCTAAATGGTAGAACATAACATGACACCAAGCCTCGCAAATATAAGGTAAATCCAACAATTTCTACCTCTGAATGATGACCACAATCCCCAACCAGGGATTGTAGATAACCGAAAACAATTTAAAACATATAATTAAAGTTGATACCGTGGTTGGAGAATGAGTAAATTATGTTTTGTTGAAACCAAGAATATTAACGTTGGAGGAGAACTTATGTTATGGTATTCTAAATAATGTTTGTTCTATATTCACATAATGGTTGTTTTAGACTGTGGAATGCTAGATATTATTGTGTAAGTATCAACACATGAAAAATAAGGACATAATGGGAGGACATGATAATTTTTTTTGGAAATATTTAACAGTATATATGAATTTTTTTAGAAGGTTCTTATATTTTTATGATTTTTCATTGAGAAATGGAATCTGTATGGACCATGTGACTGTAAATGGTGTCGTGATATGGGGAGAATTTGATGTTTAGAGATTAATAAAAGTCACATTGTAAATAATATGTTCAGTGATATAATCACCACATATAGGCCATCCAGGATTGAAAAAATAATATTACTTTTATATTCCAATGATTACATGAGGAAAAGATCCATTAATGCTTATAATTCGTGGTAGATAAAGTATTCTAAATAGGTATATAGAAATAAAAAGTAACCACACATATCTATTTAATCCCAACACCACCATTCTATATTGGATCACTATTTAATTCAACAAATCATCGGTCATCAAAACAACCTTAAATGGTAGCTAGAAGATGAATGATAGGACGGAGCACACTCGAAGTAGGATGTTAGAGGATTTTGAGTTGGAGGATGAAGAAAATCATAGAATATGATATTTTTCTCCACTTTTTTATTTATTGTTTCACTATAATGTGATTAATATAGTGAATTATAATGATTTTTAATATTTATACAATGTTAGGATAAATATTTTAGTAGTTTCAATGAGATGGAATAAACAAAATTTCATTTTTTTATATTTTTAATATCATTTTGATTATAGAGGGTTGATGTGTTCCATATAAGGACCCCATTTTCTCATCCTCATGAGTATCATTCCACCGTACCTTTAGTTCTTGTTGACAAAGGGTAGCGTATATTTTTACAAGGTTACCACAACCATTGATCATTAATGAAATAGTTTTGGTATGATCTTATCCATAAATAATCACTAAATTATTGGGTTCTTTTAGTAATAATAGTTTATAAGAGACATCTCTTCTAATAGTGACTAATCTAACTGCTATTAAATATTTAAATATTGTGACCACAAATATAGTTCATCTACGAGTAATTCCCTTTAATGGTGGTGATATTTCAATCAGTATCATCAAAACCAGTTACCATAACTAAATTAATTTTTTCTTTCTCTTTTAATTTTTTTACATCAACCTCTCCCCACAAATTCATTTATATCTCCATTTTCATTTCAAAACATATCCTCCCTCTCATTTTGTTCCATTTTTCCAAATTGTTTTTAAATTTTATAATTTATATTTGGTTTTTATACTGACATTTTGTTAGTGATTAAAACCTTGTAGAAAAATGAATTGTCTATGTTGTCCTATAAATAATTTTTTTACATATTGTAGTTAAAAACCATGGTTCTGGATCCTAATATTTTAGCATTATTACTTGTGATATCACATTAAAACTAGTTTATATATATATATATACATAGAAAATAAAACATGAATATCATGAAATCATAAAATACATAATAAATGTTAAATAAATTATAAATATGTTACAATTATTTATAAAATAATGAATCTGATTATCTATGACGTTCAAAAATAATATATATATTTGAATACACCACAACCTCAATACAAAGTCTAAATAATTTCTCAACATAGGGATTTTTTTACATTTAATGTCTTGTAATATTTCATCAATATATCACACAACTAGGTCTATGAGCCCAAAAAACAAATTGTATCATATTTCATTACATCATTCATTCACTACTCATCCTAATAAGGATTTACATGAGTTTCAGAATGATTTATAAAGTGTTATGAAAAAATTACCTCACCATGGGTTGAGTGAGGAGAAGAACATATTGAGGATGATCACATTAATTATTAGTGGAATGGATAGGATATGGTTTCAATCAGTGTATTATTAGATTTCTAGTACATTGGAATAACTCTTCAAATAATTAATTTCTAAATTTTATCCCAAAAATATTTCCATATAAATTATACTCAAAATTAGCGGATTTTTATTGGATGAGGGAGGAATATTACTTGAATCATGGGATATTCTTAGATTCCTACATATGATATTTCTGAATCACCAAATAGCTCCTCATCAATAGATGTTTAATTTTAATAATATTCTCCCACCATATAAATACATTCTCACGGGTCAATTTTGTGGAGGGAATAATATTTATATGAATTCCCAATAAATTAGTGTTTTTATTGAAATTTCTCCAAACTCTACATTTATATAATATATTAAAAGATTGAATCATAGGGATGAATGAAACTATAATTAATAAAACACTCATACATAATATTTTATTTTTGAATGAATAAATTCCATATACTTTAATCTACTTATAGAAAATAGAGGCAAAATGTTATTGATTTTGGAAATTTTTTTATTTTGTATTGAAAGGGATATTAATAATTATAACCATTAATAATATAATATTTGTACTATGAAAATTAATATTAGTATATACGTAGTTATAATAAAGTTTATTTGATACGGATGGGAGAAGTGATGGGCATAACTAGTAGAATTTTACACTCTAAAGCCCATTTTTGATCTTACTAAGGAGACAGAATCAATGGTATTTTACCTTGACCAGTACTAATCTAATATTAATAAACTAAAGAATGGAAGAAACCATTTTTAGGATATGTTCATTCTCATTACGGTCATGACCTATACCATGTTCTGTGATCCCCCATAAAAATTTCACCATCGCACACCATACCCTTAATCCAGTTGCTTGTGTAAGAAAGGGATATATATCTAGACAGTAATATAATGAATTTTTTATATTTTATTTTAAATAAATAAATTATTTGATTGATCCATTAGTAAAATTAATTTAGAAATAAATAAATACATAATTTTATAAAAAATGGATTTTGATATGATTAAATACAAATTTATTTTTTGAACTCATATTGAGCCAAACAAGGTTAATTTTTGTTATGAGGAATTTTATTGTATTTAAATTAACTAATTTTTTAAAATAATTTTATTATGAAATAATATTTAATAAATATATATAATTTTATAATTGTTTAATGTCAAATTTAATTTTTCTAAGTATTATAAAACTATTATAAAAACCATATTTTTCTATAAATGGAGAATTTTTACGTAAAATTGTATATTAAATTAATAAGAAAAATAATTTTGATTATATAAATATTATTTTTGAAATAAATATTTTGAAATTATCAAAAAGTGGTTTTCTCATAATTTTCTAAGAGAAAATAATTTTTATTTAAAAATTTAATGTGGTATAAATACATATTTTTCACTATGACCTCATATTGACACTAATGTGATATATTATATGCCCCAAATTGTTATCCATTATCAAAATACAGTTTAACAAAGAATATAAAAATTTTTCACGTTTTTTTATTAATATTATAAAAATTTAATAAATATTCAAAATCATATATTATTCTAGAATGTTTGAAAATCAATTCGTTATTAATAAAACTCGCATCGATATAAAAAGGGTATTATTTTAATGATTTTTGTTCATATAATATAAAATAATGAATACCACTCAAAAATTCTATTAAACACAAGATAACCCCATTGGATGATTTACGATTTATATTTCTTTATTGTATAGATTCAAAATCATATATTTTAAAATTAATATATAATTATTTCCTATATTAATGTATAAACCCACACAACCTCTCATTTATCTTTATGCAAATCCCCATGAAGATTTTCTAATATTCTATTCCCTCTATATTGACCTCCCATGGTCCCCATATGCACTTAAGATTCTTATATGATGATTTTAGAAGCATCTTGTCAAGTTAAGGGATCCTCTGTTTATCCTCTTTATTAATGAACCATATTTTTTATTCTTTTGTAACAAATTTTAAAATTTGGGATATTATTTATATAACCATATAACTGTACATATGATTACCAAGTAGTTAGAGACCCATTTCACATACATTCACCCCTTCTATAAACCATTATATACAATACAAATTCCACTTAAATAATCCTATTATTTTTCCAGACAAACAATTATCTATTGAATAAGTGTCTCTATTTCCACTAATGGTTATTTAAATAGTTTCCATTATCCTTCATTTATTAGGTATTTATTTGCAATAATATCTAACTCTATCATATATTCAATAAAATTTATGAATTAAATATTTATGTTCTATGATCTATCTGGAATAGTTATACCTATACAAGATATGAAATAAAAAAGTAGGAAAAAAATTATATATCATTCAAATGATTTGACTATGGTTTTAACACATGAGATTCCAAGTAAGGTCCATGAGATTATAACCTATATATTCTGTGTTATATTTTCATTGATGTTATCATTGAATTCTGTATAAGATGTTAATTTTTTTGGTTTCCATATTATTTTATTTCCATTATTTTATACATTAATATGATTCATTATTGTTCAGTGTTATTATTATCACCCCAATTATGTTACCTTGATATATATATTTTCTCCAAAGTACTTCATTACCTTATGTAGTACCTAGTTTATTCCAACACTGTGATTCAGATCTCTCCACTGTCTTATATTTGTCCCCAAAACATCCAATGTTGTTTTATAAGATCTAACGAAAATACATGAATGATTTGGTGTTATAAATCATTTATGTTGTATTTATTTATATGTTTTATTTTGAAAAACATTTTTCTCAACAATAATAGAAATCCTGATCTTATGGGATTATGTAATGTGTTTCATTATATAATAAATATTTAATTAATGTGTATTAAAATATTGGATTCCATACCAACCATCATGTTTCTTCTACTTAAAATGAAAAAAATAGGAAGAAACACACTCATTGTGGGATGTAAGGTCTTTTTGAAAATTTGTCTACCCATTTTCAATTTCTATCTTAGCCAATGAGTATAATCATTTTGTTTATTTTAAGGGTAGGGGTTATGAACACTAGTACACATTTTCAAATTAATTTATATATGGATAAAAAATCAACAAAATGTGACATGGAAATAGAAAAATATCAACAAGCATCCTACTATATCCCATGGACACCTAAATCAACCATAGTGTCATGATCAATCTTTGGCAGGTCATTAAAATTGAACATCATATTTATATAAACTTTTTATGAATCTTATAAAAAAATTGGAGTCATAGTAGAAAATCATTGAAAACAGATATAATTAACTGAAAAAAATGGTTTGGGATTTAAGTAAGAGTTTTAAGGGTAAGATTCTATATAGATGTTTTTTGACTCCCAAATATAATGTAATGGTTGTCACCAAAAGAATTTGTCTCATAATTAAATAACTTATCAAGGGGTAACTTGCTGAAAAATATTCTTATGATTTCTATAAGTATTTGAACCCCATCCTATAAAATTAAAAGTATTAAAATTTTGATAACAAGTTCTAGCTTGAAGAAGACATAATCCCAAACCTGAATAGTATAAAGAACCAAATAAATTAAATATTCAATTGATCTAGAAAATAAAAAATAATTTTGTTTTAAGGAGAAGGTTAAAAGTAAAATAGTTTTAGAATAATATTCCCTTGTAATTACATATCTATAAATATTGACAAAGAATGATAAAGATGACAATATTATGTTTTTAAAATTATTAAATACCTTTAAATTTATAGGTATGTTTTGGAAGACATAGATTAAATTCAATTATATAATAAAATCACCAAAATTATTATTAAAAACGATTCAATGAAATTGGGTACTATAAATGTTAATGAGGAGTGAATAAAAGTTATTTTATGTAAGTTAGTTCCAATGTTTAAAGAACCTTCCATTTATTTACTCGTGGGTAAATAAGAGGAATTCAAAAACTAGTCTACTTTGAGTGATTTTAGAGTGCTTGTAATTTTATTTGATAATCCTGGTTTATAATTCTATGTCATAAAAATTTATAACCAACTTTTTTTCTATATTCAACATTATGAATGTTCACTTAGTCATCCCCATAGAACGGTGGATGGATTATTAGTCATGGAGGAGAAAGAATAATTTTCTTAAATATATTGTAATTATTGAAGTTCATTATGATGAAAATGGTATAGTTATCTTAGGTATAATATCACTGGATATTGAAGATTATGCTAATGATGTGGTCAAATGAAAACGTACCCTCCAGGATGGAGATGATTATAAAGATATTATGGTTTTTAAATACACATATATTAGGATAGTTGTAATGTAATTAATTTTTCTGATAACAAATGATACAAAATCATGGTTATGTATGAGTATTGGCCTTTCCCTCTTGAGGTTATAGATAATATATTTTACCAATCTATTAACATTATTAATGAAGATACTATTTCACCCCTATTCAATATTGATTTACTATAAATTACACCCATTGATCCAAATATTGAGTCAAATCTACAAATACATTTCCTAAGCTATCTAAACACATTTATGATATTTTACAACCAATTATTGAGAGTCTATAAGTCTTCACCACTCGGGGATTTTAGGATTACAACCATCTAGAAAAACGAAATTATTTTCAATTTGAAAAAATATATTTTTTTCATGAATACATCTCATATTATTTTAATAATATGAATCCTTCTAAAAAATATTATTTCAAATATGAATAGGCTATGTTCATAATGATACACTCACCATCGATGATAAACTATATTATTTGTGATTAGAACCCATTTTTGAAAAATTTACCTCTTTTAGTCATGTGAGGAGTATGATATGCATTATATAGGCGGTGAATTTCTTTCCATAATATGGGAATTACCTGATTTACATTATTTATATAATGTTTTATAATTAATTTCTATGGTTTATAATTATTTGGAATGTGTTTTGGAGCTGATAAATCCCACATCTGGGGGGGGGGTAGAACATGGATAATATATTTTTTTTATCATGATGAACTTTCCATGTTGTTTTCATTAATATTTTTCTTACTTACTAAGACTCTTAAAATACTTACAACTATTTATTAAAATATCAGTCTGGGAATATTTGAAGAATTTAGGATCACATTAATACAATCAATATTTTTTGAAATTGTACTAGAACATGTTTGGAGGACTTCCTCTCAAATGATTGAAATGTAAATCATCAATAATATATACCTATTTATTGATCGTGTAAATAATTTAAAGGTGGTATGTCTAGATGAAATAATTAAATTCATCAAAGAAGTTGTATGAACAAAATGTTTTTAGTTTTTATGTTTTATTTTCAATTAAAATAAATTCCTATAAACTTGTTTTATTCTTCCATTTTCATTAATATGTTTTTTGGTTGGATTAGATTCAATAAATTTCAACCATTCATAATAAAAATAAGAGTTATAAGATTGAAACGTAGTATTCAAAACATGTATTTCTAAAACCATTTTAAATTTTCAATTTATACATTATTTGATGAAATCCACTGTTAATTTATTTACATTTTATAGAAATATAAACCGAACATACATTAATTATTCACAATGAAATTTTTTTGACTTCTATACCTGAATTATAATATTAAAATGATCTTTTATACCGGGGTGTTTTTTATTTTATGATATTTATTATTCTCACACAATTATTTTTAATGTATACTTCAAATTATTATGTTTCTGGGAAAAACCTTTTTGAAAATTTAATTGTAAAAATATGTTTCCTTATTTTTGTTTGAGTCTTGTTGATAAATAATTTGATTAAAACTATGTTGAACCATAATTTTAAACTAGGTAAGTGCCATAAAATTTCATTAAATAAACATGTTAGCCTGAATGTACCGACAAAATTCTTTTTAATTTATTATAGATTATAAAATTTTTATGGATTGAAGGGGAACACTTACATGACCCGTAGGCCCATGGAAAAAGGCCTGACACAACCCCAAGTCCAATCAATGACATGTAGGCCAAGAGGCACACTATGCTCATCCCATGAACTATAACCCCAACCCACAAGAACATCACATCCCAATATTCTGCATCATTGATCGCCTAGCTCCCCACGTAGCATTGCTGATTGACTAGCATTGCTAGGTTCAAAGATGTACAGTGTCTGGTCCTAATGGGGGTTTCCATACCCTCTCATTCTTCCAATCCGATTAGCTATACTTCTGATGACTGATACTCTTTTCTGATTGATCCCTTTTTCTGTCCATTTCATGAGAATTGTGGTACTCTATGGGATCTGTGGCCTGAAGACATTATGACCCGATGGCCTTTGATGTCTTGAAGGCCCTAGAGACTGATAGGCCCAAATCGGTGGCCCATTGACCCAAATCATGTGCATTGTTCCATCTACTATAGTACTGAACAATATTGCTATATTACTACTCTAGTATCCCAAAAATTATCAATCACCCGATTTTGAACCCAAGTCTCTTGGATTCCAAACAAGTGCCCTTAACACATGTACACAAGCTCATTGAAACCTTGAATAAATCTAATTATATACTGATATTTCATTAATCAACATTACTTAACTTGATCAATTATTTAAATCTTTTATTTATTTTTAGCATATAAAAAATAGAAATTCTAAAAATTTAAATTTAAAAAAATCTTAGTATTGTTTGTAATATTTTTTTATTGATAATTTCTATAAAACACATTAATATATTTGAACTGGGGAATTAAAAAACAATTTCAAATGGAAATGTTCTCCCACCTTTGGATACAACATAGGGACAATATTGAATTTTATAAATGTGGGTGCAGGTATTTGAAATATTTCACAACCCGTCAACGATTCTATATACATCAAAAAAGAAATTTTCTTCCAAATAAACCATTATTTTAGTACAATTTAATTATATCCTCCTCATTAGTAAATAAAATTATTTTGGATTTTAGTGAGTCTGACCTAATTTATATTTTAATAAATAACAAGGTAATTTAATTGGATTAATAAAATAAATTTAAAATAATTTTTGAGTGAATGGAATCCATTGATTTTATAATAATTATTCATGGAACATAAAATAAGAGTCAGGTTGGATAGAATCATATGGAATTTGTTATCTTAATTAAATGAAAATAAATATTTTAACAAGAACCTAGGGGAACCCCTTGTTTTTAAAATAATTACATTGGGTATCCAAACAAATAAGAATCCTTAATGTAATTTGAATCTAGAGTAATCTGGGTTGTATGGTTCCTATTGTGATTTTTTGTGATACAAGAATCGGGTAATTGTGTGAAAATTTAAAATCCATTTTAATTAAAATTTGTTCTCTTTATTTTTATTTTAAAAAATACATGATTGTGAAAAAGTAAATAAAGATCCATTGTAAAAAAAATTCATTAATGAGAGGGGAATATTGAACCCAAAATAAGTAGGTGATAATTGACTTATTAAATAATCATTTGAGTTGAATCAATGAATTTAAAAATGGAACATTAATTTTTATTACCTTGGAGTGTGATAATTTTTAGTTCATGTGGTTATGGTTTTAATTACTCAATTATCTGATATGTTTTTATTATGAAATTTGGACCTAATAATGTTATTAAATATGATGGTGAGTGATTTCAAGAATGAAGAATTAAATTTATTAGAACGGTGTTTTTCAAGTATATTCCTAAATAATAGTTTGTTTTGGAACATCGTAAAATTATCCATATAATGTAAGGAATATTTTTATATATATTCAAAAAATAAAGTGTTTTTGTTGAGAATATAATTGATTAAATTTTGTGGGAATTTGATGTGGAACTTTTCCAACATATTTTTCCACATCTATTTCATTGGTTAAAATTTTATCTTGATGATAAAGTGTACATAAAATGAATTTTATTTATTATTTTATAATTAAATTTTTTATATGAAATTATTTTAAAAATCTTATTTATTTTTTTTCATTTCAATTCCATAGTTTCCCTTAACATGTAATTTAATTTTTTTAGAGATTAGAAATATTCAGGAATATTTGATCATTGTGACTTTGTTGAAATGATTCATTCATTATTTGATATATAATTTATCAATATTTTTTATCAGAATACATTATCTTACATTAAATATGGAATTTAATATTTCAGATGAATTGTAATTGAAGTATAATAGGGACTATCTTATATGTTCTTATTATGTTCGAACTAATTCATTAATTTAGCTATTTTTATCATATATATATAGAATCTAAGATTTGTGGGATGTTAGAAGTCTTATTTGATTAATTTAATATAAAATAATTGTTATGATCCATGAATTTTAGGAATACTAGCATAGGATTATTCTTTTACTACCTGCCCTAATACCGTTCAGAGGAAATTGAGTTCTACCTCCACTAGCAACTGCTTGTTTTTATACTACCATCCATTGATAAATTCTCTCACTGAAAAAAATTTCCATCATTCCCTTAAAATAATGTATTCACTATCACATATAATATATTACCACTACCATTTCTACTTCAATAATATTATTCGGAATTCACCCATTCCCTCTACTACAGAAATCATTTCAATGATTCTGAGGCTACCTCCCCTTATTTTCTAACACTAACACAATAATCACCTTCATATAACATTCCTCATACTTCCAAATCCATGGATATTCTAAATATCCATTAAACCTATCCTATAAACAAAATTAATAATATAAACCCTAGATATTTCATGGTGAAACATCAACCAACATGAATGTAGTGGAAGACATTGAGAAACATCGTTGAAGATTAACCACCAGCTAATGAACCAAGAACCACCAAACGAGATGATTTCCCCCGAACATAAAGGTTGTATAATCGTAGTAAAATCTAGTAGAGCCTGTTATCAATGAAGATAGAACTATTGATGAGGACCACCCAAAATAAACTTTGTTATGAAGTATACACGTTTTCAAATTAGATAACTCATGCTCAATTATTTTATGAAGATAAAAAACATTACTTTTATTACCTCAATGAAAATAGAGACAAATTAACCACTAATAAAGATGTAATATTAAACATTGGTGGAACCAAATTTGTGGAACCTGAACTCACCCTTTATGTAATATGATCATTTGATTATAAAATCATCTTTCCATATAATTGGTGTTACTTGTCATCATATTAATTATTGGAATGCTTCTTAACATGTGGGAATCGATGAAAACCAATGGTTAAGAACCATTTTCAGAATTCATGAATAGGAGGTGTATGAAGAGTTTCCAAAATGGATGAACAGAGATTGGCACCAATACTCACTGTATGGATAGATGAACGCTTGATGCCATTACTTGAAGATGACCACGAGCCCCAACTGATGCTTTCAAGGGAAGTCACATTTATACATGCCATCAAATTGAAACAAATCCAAATTTTGGTTTATTTATAAAATATAGATTATATATATCCCATGAATTCTATGTGTGTAGGATATGTCATGTTAGGGTAAGCTACATATAGGTTATTTCCAAATCACATATGGGTCATTTCATGTTGTAGAATGGTTAAGAATGGATGTGTAATTCTTAAAACCTATGTAATGGTTCCATAAGATGAATAAATTAATAAATTAATTATATTATATGATCATAAATAGTAAAATAAAACATTAATAATCTTCTATATTTCGTTATATTCTATATAAATATAAGGAATCTGTACTGAATAAGTAGACAATAACGAGTCTCGTAATCAATAGAGATCATTAAGTTATAAGAATCAATTTATTCACCTGATAAAGAATATATAAATTTAAATCCCCATAATATATATAGCATATAGGAATTAATATTGAAATTTTATAAAATTTTCATGTTATGTAACATGTAAATAATGAATTTAGGAAGAAGATTAAAGTGAATTAAAGGATTCTAGGTAGGAATAGATGATAATAACTGATTATCTATCTTTTTTCACACCATACACACCCATTCAATATGGCTTTATAGTTTTATTATTTTTATTATCAATCACCCATAAAATATTAAATATATAATATAGGTAAATGAGTGGTTATGGAATACTCAAATTATTAGGGAAGCGGTGTATCAGTTTGAGGAAGTGGGAAGTAAGAGAAGAGGATATAATTAACATTTTATTATATCATGTTTCTTTGTAAAATGTTTTTTAAATTGAATTATATTTTTTGGATCATTAAACATGCATATATTATTAGCTATAGGGTATTTATAAAATTGATTTAACTCCAATACGTTTTATCTATTCTTGCAATTAGTTGAATCATATTGGGTTTATGTATCCCATCTAGAGTTATCATTTTCTCGGCCTCTTGAGGATTCATTCACTATAACCCATGGCCCAATAAGGGAAGGGTAGTGTAACATATTTTATAATGATTTCAACCTAATTAATAACTAGAAATTTTTTCACTATGATCTTATCCATAAAAAAGATTTTTTCTTTTGGGTTCTATTATAAATAAAAATCATCAAAATATATCCTAGGAGAGGGTAATTTATCTAAATATAGATTACAATTTCAGTCCCTAATACATAAATTTATTACCATTGTGGATATTTATATGGAATGGAACTGAAATTTACATCATTATACTAGATTAAAATTACCCTAACTATATTAATTTTATAGTTTCTTGGTAAATTTTTGTGATTCGCTTTTGTCCCCATAGATTCCATCATCATTCCAAATTCACGTCACAAAATCACTTCAATCTAAGTTTTTTGTATTTTTTTATTTATTTATGATTTTATTTTTTTGGTATTTAAAACAATTCATTATTTTTGGTTTGACCCATCATAACAGAAAATAGTGTATGTAGGTTTATAAATGTTTAATTTCAATTGAAAATATTTAATTTCCAAGGATTCTTCTCATTAACATGTTTATAGTTTTTCCCTTACCGAGTTTTTAAGCTCACCGCAATTTATTAATCCATTCCACAACTTATGAAGATGAGAATATCCCATGGGGAGTCTAGAAGGGGATTTTAGTGGTGTTCGACTATTGATTAATTTTATAAATTAATGTAATTTTTTATGTGCATATATTTTTGAAAGATAATAAACCATTGGTTTATTGTGTTGTGTATTTATAAAGTGATGTGATGTTGTAACATATAGAAATTAAGTTAAATAATGATATGACTTTCTTGGATCATCACACAAGAATTTAATTCGTATGAGTAAATTATGTTCTAATAGCATGGGAACTAAGAGTGTGGCACAGTGGTAACTTAGTTGGGATCAAGTATTAGATTAATTATTTTTTTAGAATACTTTTTTTATTTGAAGGAATTATTATCGCATAACATTAGTGTGAATCCTAATGATATGGTTAAGGATATGATAACATCCTAACTTATTATTAATGTAGTAATATTTTGGTTTCCTAAAATAAAAATATATTTCAATATACAAAAAAAATACGTTTTGGATATGGAATAATGTTACATATGGGTAATAACAATAAAAATGTTTTCAAGGCATCAATTTGATCTTCAATTTGTGGACAATACATATTTCTAACTACACACCTAGTTTGGAACTCCTTAGTGATGTAATTTTGTAATTTACATTCTTTTTAAAAACCATTATGAAGGATTTACATGTATGTTGATGTTTTTTTATATAACATGTTACATAAGAAAAACTAATATGAAAATAAACATAGATAACATAGTAAAAACTGAGGGAGTGATTTTTTGTTCTAATAATATCATAGTTAAACTAAATTTACCATATAATGAAATGATTGTATCATTGGGGGAGACATTGTACGATTCATTTTTTTAATTTTTTTAATTTTTTAAACTGATTTTATTAAATATTATCATTCCCATGATGGTTTTAGTATTTTTATGAAATACGTTCATGAAAATGAAGCAATTAATAGTTTTTTTCTAAATAATCATATAAAATACAGATGAAGCATACTACTTAAATTTCTTTTTATAATATAAAATATAAATTAATTCCTATTATGGGGGAAGTGATATGAATCATAGTGTTTAAAATGTCTCCAATTATATGAACATTTATATGAAAATTATAATTATAATAAATCCTCTAGTATATACAAAGATTGTATTTATTTAAAAAAATACTTTTGGAGGAGAAGTAAATGATATGGTCCAATTCTAAAAAGGATAGTTTTTATCGTTGAACTATATCTGTAATGTGTTCTAAATTCATTCCTAAAAATTGAATAGAAATTTTTTAAATAATATTTGTTATAAAATTAAATAATTAAATCTATAAAGTTTTATTTTAACATCTATTATTGAGAGAAAGAAATGATTGTATGAACACTTAAAAGGTAAATTTAATTTAAATGATGTATATACATAAACATTATTTTCATTTAAAATAAAATATATTAAATTATTAAATTTAATTTTTAGCAACATAACATTATTTTTTGATTATTCCGGTTAATATATTCTCATAATGAATTTTTTATATTTTTTTCGATGGTATGATTTTTAGTTAAATAGTTCAAAATACTCATTTTATATATACTATGAAATTTAAATAATAATTTGGTTATAAATATGAATTCATAATTTATGAGACCAACTTCCTACATAATAATTTATAAAAAATTTACAATGTATACATTTAATGAATTATAATTTATAAACATAATATTAACATTTAAAAACATATGTTGTATTGTTACTAAAAATTTATACTATACATTTTATATATTTATTTAGAAATAAATTTTATCCCATTTAAAAAATTACTCAAATAAAATATATTTCATATTTATAATTACTAAGTCTAAAATATTTTGAATCATTTATTTTTTTTTATTCATAAAAATTTAATAAATTAGGTAATGATCAGTTATTGTGGTAAAGGAAAATTATTTAAAAAAGCGTTTAACCAAGGGTAAGAGACCATATTCAAGTTTAAAACTTGTCAATAAATTATGGGATGTGAGTTTTCTAGTTTTATAAAACTCCATATCCGTTATTTTTCAATATTTGTTAAACTTGACCTTTGAATATGGAATTTTACTATTATTTTATTATTAAAGTGTTACTACCTTAGATTTTCAAAGTACCCTTCACCATCTCACATATCCACACACAAGTAGCCAATTAGTTTATGTAAAAACATCCTAAATACCACCCTTAATATCCTAGTAACTTAATATGTGTTCTGGTATACACAAAATAAAACCCTTCAAAATCTTAATACATTATGAAAATGTGGTTTTTAAAGAATTAATATTGATATTGCAAATCTATAAAACTTCATTTATATCCAATTCCTTAATCCATCACATCCTCTTAAAATATTTGATTCAAAAATAATATAATAACCTAAATAATATATATTATGAATAAGCTTTATTATAATTTTCTATTAATAATTTACTATATTTCTTATATTATGATGGAAAAATGAAATCATCATCCATGTGTAAGTATGGACTACCAACTCCATAAAAGAAATGTTTTATTTTTCTTCATCAAATTGAATTGATGTTTTAAAATAAATATATTAAGAATAAATATGAGGCTTATAAAATTAATAATTTTATTAAAGTATAAAATATTTCCTACATTCCTCATGTTCAACAGAAAATTAAAATTCCATCTTCATGTACAAGAAGTCTAATTTCTCCATGGATGATGAATGTTATATTTTCTTACCATATACACAATTCACATAAAATAAAAATTCAATTTCAAAAATCATTGAAAAATAATGATGCTAATGAAATATATTATCTAGTGATGTTAAAAAAATGAATTAAAAAATGATATTTGAAATCAGCATTATGAATCAACAACAAATTAAACAATTGTAAAAACTAAAAGGTAATGATAATAAAACTATTACAAACTAATATAATTATAATAAATGAATATTAATTATCTTTATAAAATGTAATATATGTGAATAAGGTTTTGATATTAGTTTTTTAGATGTTTATGTAACCTTTAAAAGAGCATTGAACATGATCTACTAAGTGAGGATACTACATTAGTGGTTTATTATCTCAATAATAATTCTTTGAGACATATTAAATTTACACTAAATGACTTATTTTTGGTGTTTACATTATTCCCAAGGATGTATTTATATCATTTTTTAATTTGAATATATCATATAAGCATTTTAAAGCCAAGTTGCCTCTTTTATAAACATTTGTTCCGAAGTTTATCAATGTCGTAAGGGTTTCTTATCCTATTAAATTCATAGAACAATATTGTTTTTGAAAGATAATTCGTGTCGATAATTTAATCCTATGACATCCTATTTTATTATATAGTTCTTAATTTGATTTTTTCTTATAATTATTTCAGAATTAAAATATTGTAATATTATTTGAAATAAAATTGTTTAATTTTTTATAAGTAATTATGGATTGCATAATGGGTTGTTTTCTATGCACCATTAGTGAAGATTATTTTTAAAATTTGAAAATCTAAAAAAATAATTCAATTCATATTTTTTAAAACATTAATTTTTCTAAGTATCTATTATCGATATTTATATCAAAATAATGGTTTTTAATATTTAATATGTTTAATTTCTATCATCATTATTTTTTAAAGTGATGAATATCATAATTTTTTAATGAAAATGTTAATAAATAATTTCTAAATATTATATTATGTTTCACTTCCATTTAAAAATTAACTATAAAATATAAATCACTACTATAGTTATGTATCATGAAACACCTTCTAAATAATCTTATAAAATTAAACATTTGTGTGATTGAATTTTTACTATCAACTAATCTATATTTTGAATTTATTTATTTTTTGAAATTTTTTTACTTTTACAATATAAAATATATTTACATGGGGTTTCTATATAATGATGAATAATTTATATCATGTTGAATATATATATATATATATATATATATATTATTCGATTGGTGTTTCATGTATTACCCTCAATTGCAAAGGGTAATTCCTTATAAATCATGGGATATAAATTGGTAATGTGTAGTGATTCTTCATCTAGAATGGGAAATATGTTTTGTTGCTTATAAATTATACGAGACACATTTTTATACTTGATCCATTATGGTAAAAAATTTGATACCTCCTCATCAATAGGGAATGTGATGCATTACCTGATCCACTATTAGATAAAATATATGTTTCCTAGTCTAGCAAGGGAAATAGGATGTGATTCCCAATAAAGTATGTTTTTATTTGAATGCTTATTTTTATGGAACATTTATATGTTATATTATTATGTTATAGTCTATAAACCATTTTAATTATCTTATAATTTTCAATTTTAATTCCATGGTATATCATTAAACCTTTTATATTATATGTTCCACTATAATTGATTACATATAACAATTATTGTTCAATGTTATTTTAAAAAACATATTCCATTGATGATATTGTTTTCAAATCTTTTTATGATCTGAGCCCAATAAAATATGGATTCATTTTCCCTAATTGAGCATTTGATATCATGGTTTTTTATTTTTTGATTCCCTTGGATTTAAATTTGTACATAACCTACGAGGAGTTTAGAATGATAGTTTTTGTTTTTATTATATAGTAATGTTCCCCATTATTTTAAAAATTATTTTTTTGTATCATTATCTAAATGGAATTAAAAATAGGTTCATGGAAATATGTGGTTATTATGAGATTTAATTTTTACCTTCTATAATTAGTATAATATAAGTATATGTCTAACTTTAATCTTCTATCATAGATTCAAAGACATTGTGTACTATATGCCTTTATAACATAGGATCCAGAAGGGTTTTTCTATGTCAGTTCAAAACATATGTTAGTGGAAATATGGTATTATTAATCTACAGAGCTGTTTCTTATGGATATGTCCTAATGAAATATGTTACCCAACTTAAAAATCTTACTATATTTAGTTGTATGCTTTTATTTTTAGGGTCGATGAATAATAGTGGTGTGAATTTGACGTGGGGGTTTTGTTTTTGGAAAATTTCTTTTCCTCTTGGGTCATCATTGGATAATTATATCCTGGAATCATCTACGAATGATGATCATCATCCAAAAATTATGAGAAAAAAAATCACCTAGTCAGAAGTCATGACAAATGATAGGGGTATCAATCTATTCAATTCATATGAAGATTACTCCATCAAAGTATCATTTTAAAGGGATATTATATAACATTTAACTATTATAATGTTTAATTTTTTATACATATAAAAAATTTATATATTTCATGGCATGGTATAATATGTGAATCCCTCCCATTTTATAGTATATTGTGGTTGACTTATATCTAATCTTGGTATAAATATTGTATGATATATTCTTACTTATATTAGGGGAGTTATTGATCTCATTTCATTCCACCATGGTATTAATGATGAATGGAAACAACAATCAATGGTATATGTTCCCATTAAAATTCTCATCCATGTCATGATCTTCTGGTGTCTTTTTAGGATAACCAATACATCAACATGGGTATTCTATGAACACAAAATGTGAGATAATATTGTCTTTAGGAGGATTTGACCCATCAATAATCAGATATACTAAATAATGCGTACCAACTTATCCTTCCAGAATTAATATTCACCCCTAATATAATTGACCAACAAATCAAAATCACCATTATCATCAATCATGATACATATATTTATAGAGACAATTAAAATACTATAATTGGTTCTTGGTATTCTACTTTTTTGATGGTGTAGAATTATTAAAAATGAAGGGATTCATAAACATTTTATTACCTTTTTAAATGAAAATAATTTCTAGAGATACTGTATTGAGTATTGGGTTATCCATTCTTCTCAGTATTTGGATTATATATGTTACATAATACTACAAAATCCATACCTAGGTAGTTATATGAATAATAAAAATAATTACATTAGTCAGATCTATATCCACCTAAATTATTTAGAGGTTTGATGTACTGAAAAATTTATGTTAACATATACAATTTTTATTTATTATACTATAATAACTTAATTATGAAATTCTAAAGGATGGCCCCATCAAGCCACTTTCATATTTATAATTATAAAAATAATGATATATATCAGTGGGTAAATATGTTTGAATCAAATCACTATGTTGTATGTAGTTTCTCAGCTTCTAAATCCTAAATACTAGTATATTGAAATTATTTATGATATCAGAGTATATATTAATACTATATAACATAGTTATACTAATATGATATATACTTCACTCCTACCCTCTATAATTTATTTTTCTGATAGGTAATTTTTTTTGCCATTCATCATTTCTCACATATATAATTATTCCATTTCCTTCTACTACAGATCTTAATAACAAATGGATAAAAAATATTTCTTAGGATTGTAGACATTTTCATTACAATATTCATCCCACTGATAGGTCACTCCCATATTCATCAATTTTTAGTGTGGTAACACCTTCATGTAAGTTTTTATAAGAAGTATCTGATGCAATGTAGGCATTGGAAAAATCCTCTCAACTCATTGAGAATTTAAATAGTTTATATTTTAAAGACCACATTGGAATCGTTATGTTAATATTTTTTCATAATGTGATGCATTGATGCCATGATATTTTCCATATGTTACCCCAACACATAATTTTAATGGATTTATTTTAATGGTGTTCCATAGAGTTTCTTAAAATAATTATTTGAGGTAAATAATATGGTCACATTTTTATTGATATATGATCACTCAATAATTAATTTATAATTCTACGGGTTTCCCTAATTGTGGATTTATGAAACGGTTTTTTTAGTTTATAAATATACCATGATATCTCCTTCTAGAAGGAAGCTTTGTTATAAAAACATTTTTCATACTTAACATCCCAAATGATGGTATCTTTAATGTTATTTTCATAATTGATTCAATGATGGATGGAATAGTTGGATGAATTCTTCCAAATACTTTATTATAGAAATTTTGAACCTCATGATAGTTCAATAATTTGATTCAATATCAGGATAATGTATTAGAATTTTTATATTGATTAATGTGAATATGCCTTTATTCTTCTCCATGACGGAGATGTATACTTTTTTTCTTTCGGAGACATTGTGGAATTGAATAATGTGCATCATGCATACTCATATGTACCTATATTAAATTGAATCTATTCTTAATTTGTGATAGATATTCACTTCTAAAATACTTTATTTTCCTCTCTAATATCATATATATCTTCATTCTCCACATAAATTTTATAAATATATGGTGATGATGTTATACAATTGTATTTAAAAGAGAATGTACATAATTTTAATCATCTATAAATTAATAACAGGTTCTTTCAGACTCTAAGGATTCCAATACAAGTGAAAAATTATTAAGGGAATTCTAGATATGTTTCCTACTATCTCTAATATTATTGAGTTAAAAATCATTTTCGACATCTTGAAATTTAGGGGATAGCACGGGGTCATTATCTGTAATTGAATGTGATGTGTATGTATTTTTCGATTCTGATGAAAATATCAGGACATATTTATGAATTTTTATACAAATAAGTAAATCTTTTTTCAAAGTCATTAACAATGCTATCACGATGATTTTATTATTACATGTGAGTGGATTTGGATTTCAAGTAAATTATCATATAAAAAATGTAAAACATGAAATTACATTGTTCATATACCAATCTCCTTTGGGAGTGGTATACCATATAAAAAATCTTCAGTTGTGTGTCATATAAATTCATTAGATCAACCATTGGTTAATGGAACTTATGAATAATTTTTAATTATATAAGATGAATGGTTCTATTCTTCTTTATCGGTAATAGATTCTTTATGGGGAAATGTGACAGAATATCAAATGATATAAATTTTAGAAGATACATGGAATTCTAAAATGGGATTACATGACCTAATTAATATAATTTTATATTTAGGATTCAACAATCCAATTAATGTCAATACATTATATTCATTAATACCTTAGTGAATGTTGATTAAATCCATCTCTAAACCCTTTGAGGGAGTTTCATTGGTGATTTCTTTAGTCATTGGATGATTTCCCTCCATTTGTAGAATCATTCATATAGGTATCATTATATAATGAATTTAAATGATTAATTGTAACTATAAAATTCCGATACTAATCAATTAATAAATTGATTAATGAATTTATCATATATTCATGTCATTTTTCATTTGAATGAATCTATGGTTGAAAATTGATTATGTTGAATGATTTATCTTGAGATAAAATCATCAATTCATAAATTTTTATGATGTATCTAATAGGGATCTTGTTATTATATTAAAAAGGGTTTTTAGATCATCATTTCCCTTCCCTTGGAGAATCGTGTTGATGGGAGGAAAATTGATTGTTTATTGACCTAATCGTTAGGAACCTTTCACTAATGTGAGATTCAAAAATATATATATAAGGGATTGATATTTACTTATATATCAAACTATCTATCTTGTTCTTTAATGGATATGGTCGTATAGCATCATGAATGGTCGATCTTTTCATGAAACAGTTCTGTGGAAACAACATCATCATTGAACTCCTAAGGGATTGAATGTTTCAAAAAGAGTTCTTACAAATATCATATATTAAATTAATGGTGTAAAGGTTGTATATATTATCTAAAACAACTATATGTTGTTCATAATTCCAATTTGTTTACATGGAGTATACACATCCTACAAGGTGGATGCTCCTTTTTCTAGGTCATAGAAGATACGTCTACATGTGTTGGTCGATTACTTCTAACCATTAAAGTATTATGATGTTTTTAATGTATTGTATTTTTTAAATTACCACATATAACATTATTACTGAATGTAAATGTTCTTATTTACCAACTATACCTCATGTATCACATAACCAAAATGATCATTGGACCAATCATTAGTATATTTGTTCTCCTATATAACCCACTAATTTTTTCCAATGTTCTCTACAATATGTATAGATTAAGTAGAGATATATCTTGAATGTGAATATATATTTAAACATCATCTTCCTCATCCACATCATACGCTTTCGTTTTTTCAACTTCTACCTCATTTAAGGGAGGAGATCTATGGTTTTCATATACTCTTACTATTAGAATAAGGGTCCCACAAACTGATTCATGTTACTAGAGATGTAGTATAAATCTTAATTAGATGAGAAGTTCATATGTTTTTTATGTGTGCATCTTCTTAATTATAATTGTTGTAAATTTTGAATATTTTCTACTATCTTTGGAATTACAATGATTTATGATTCTTATTATTTACATTTTATACTGGTTGTTTTAGTTCCTAGCTGACTTGGTCATTAAGGACTATGATGGTGAAAAAACAATATTAATTTTTACCTATTGAAATAGGGTTGTAACTAGCCGATTTATTTTCACCATGATTACAACATTTTGTTTATTAAATATCATATGGGTCAATAATTGTATTTTTTCTAACCATCCTTGGAACATTATTTTATCCTACTTCCTCTTTTGATGGGATGGAAGAAATATAAGAATCATGTTCCAATTTCTTACCCAAAATTAATTTCCATGAATATTAGATCATCTGGAGGATATTTTTAAGGAAAAATTACTCTTCTGTAGAATTTATAAACACAAAATTATTAGAACAATAATTATAACTATCCTTAAGGAAAATTTTATTATACATTAATGAATTTACATACAGGAGAAATTAATATTCCATTCCTCAAAATGTGTTAACTTTTACTTTATCCTTCCACCATGTCCAAGATAATGTTCTTTTATCCTTTAAGTAAATGCATCATTTGATTGTATTCAAGATTTAAGGAAATATCTAGTATCCGAGCTATATTAAGATTGATTTTTTTCATCACTTATAGAATAAATTTTTTGTGGATTAATATTTTTTGGAAAGGGATAATATCCAAAAAAAAATTGGTAAAAATGTTGCAATTTATGAAAATCCACGATGTTATTTAAATTGGATTAATGATATCAACAATTAATCACATATATTATAAAAATAACTATCCAATAGATTTTTTAATAAAATGGAGTCCTATGAGGAATAGGAAAACGCCATCCATATAATCATAGAGTTCAAGACCCTATCATTATTGATTTATATTAAATTATATAGGTAAAGACTCATCATGTTATTCATCATTGGGCTCAAATGTTAGAGAAGTTATCAATGAATGTCCCCATATCCTATAACTACTCTAGTATATAGGTTTCTATAACATAAGAATGTTATAATATATTGATAATTCAAGAATTAGTTTAGTATAAATACATCTTATTGCTTATGTATTCACATTTTGGAGCTAGATATGGACATGAAATGTGTGAGAAAACACATTGGGACTCTTATACCATTAATGATCATGAATGGTGGGTTATTGATCATGGTATGAGGGTGTAACGACCCGAAATTTTGAATAAATCTTGTTTCCTAATTTCATGTGTTATTTTTTATACTCAAAAAAAATGTTTTATTTGATAAACATGATTATAAATAAAATGAGACCATTGGTTTTTTAGTGTTATATGACCATCGGTCAATATGACCACCGTGAACAAAATGTTTTGATTATTGTCTCTAAATTTAAGTAATCTTGGTTAATTATTATAGAAAGAAGATTTGATGGCCTCACCTAGTAGCCTTGGGCCGATCGAAGCCCATCTAACAGAGATTGGGAAGGAGGTAGCACCATTGGGCTTTGCTCTGGACCAAATCCAAGCCGAACTTCATCATGTGAAGCTAGAACGGAATCGCCTTCGCGAGAAGTTCAAACTGATAGAAATTACTACTCGGGCAATGTTGACTGAGCCGCCCCAAAATTCTATCACCCTAGCACACCTTACTCTTAGGTCCTATGCTGGTATTATAAGGGGTTATGTAACGAGACTGTAATTGCCTTGTGTAATCTTTTTTTTAAATAAAAATTTGGATTTCATCTTATGATGATGTTTATGAATTTTCAAATGACCGGATAAATATTGTATGCATATTTTTGATGAATTTTAGAAAAAGGATATTTTAAAAATGGTTGTGTAAACCTTAAATAATTAAAAATGTGTAATGATTTTCGAAAAATGGTCTTCTACAATTATGTTCAGTACGAAATTTAGAGTCTAATAAGATCAACTTGATTTTTGATTAATAGTAAATTATGAATAGTGATTTTATGATTAGGATTAGTAATATGACCAAATGGATTAGTAATCTCACTTTAAGAAAGTTTTAAAATAATCTAGGCACCTTGATTAAGTAATGTTATTCTATAAAATAGTTAAATAACGGTTTCATTAATTATTATTCAAGTATTAGTTTTTTCGGGTGAATAGTGTTTTTTAAATAAAAATTTAATTAAAAATAATTAGAAAATTATTTTTATAAAAATGACTTTATTTTTGAACTCAGAGCATCGATATTATGTTATGGTAATTTTTGGGGTTTTTTCTGAAAAAAATGAATTTTCGATGAATAGTGTTTTTATTTAAAAATTAAATTAAAAATATTTAGAAAATTATTTTAATAAAATGGAGTTCATATTTGTAATCAGAGCGTTGATATTTGGTTAAGGTGAAATTTTGGGATTATTCTGAGAAAGTTGAATTTTTGATGAATAGTGAAAATACAGTTTTTAAGTTACGGGTGTTTAATGACATCATTAAATGATGTATTAAGTATATATTCAATATGGTCGAATTATGAATAGTAAGATAAGGTGTGAGGTGTCCCAAGTGGCCAATACCATGGGCAAATACCATGGGCAAGCCCATGGTTTTGCCAAAACCACTAGTGAGGTGTCCCTTGGCCATTAATGCTTTGTCCCCTCACTTTCCCTATAAATACCCACCATTTCCTCCTTTAGTTTTCACTCCCAACTCTCCCCCAACGAAGTTATGGTCTTCTTACCTTCTAAGGAGTCCTCCCAAGGTGCCCCCAAGCCCTCAAGGTCCAATCCTTTGAGTTTCAAGAGTCACGTTTTAAGGTAAGGGATCCGACCCCTCTCTTTATTTTCAAGTGATCTATTTTATGTCATTCCTTTTATGCTCCATGTTCTTATTTTGGAGGATGTTCTTTTATACTCCTCTTACTGCCCTTTTTATGTTCATATGATGAAAGACCCCCTCTTACTCTCATCATTTCGTTTTAAGAAAGTTTAAGTGGCGCCGTTAGGCTGCCGAATTTTCAAGGGATTCATTCACCTCTCTCTTTTTCAAAGTTCTACTTTCATGTCAAGTCTTTCAAGTTCATTTTTATTATGTTGGGGTATGATATCTATATTTATCATACTTGTCTTTTATGATCACATGATGAGAGACCCAATTTGATCTCTTCAATTCAGTATTTTGATGTCTTAAGTGGCGCCGTTAGGCTGCTGAATTTTTAAGTGGTTCTTCACCCTTCTCGTTTTGAAGTTCTACTTTCATGTAAATTCTTTCAAGTTCCTTTATATTATGTTGGGGTATGATCTCTATATCTATCATACTTGACTCTTATGTTCATATGATGAGAGACCCTATTTGACCTTGTCAATTCAATTTTGTTGAAGTTTAAGTGATGCCGTTAGGCTGCCGAATTTTCACAAGAGAAATCTTGTTTTGTTTTCTTCCTTTCATGTTCTTCATTTCATATGGTATATTTTCAAATTTCATTACCATGTTCATAAATCCCTTTATATTTTGTCCCTCTACTGTATGATGGGTCATTTATGAATGTTTGACCCATGTCCCCTCTTTTCTCAATGTTTTCTAAAACCTTGTAACATAGCTGTTATGCTGCAGAATTTTTCCCCTCAAAATGCCTCTCTTTTTTCTCAAAAATTATTTTATATTATAAAGTGAATACTCAAACCTCTTATTTCTACAAGGGTATTCACATATATATCAAAATTTTCCATTATAAATTCTGGGATTTACATACATGAGACCCGCTTCCCTTTCCGTGGGTTTAAAGTGCCGTAAAGATCATGTCATTAAAGCAGTTTTTAAAATGTTATGATTATGAAATGAAACCCATTTATTTTATGCTATATGGGTTATTTATGAAATGTTTGATGATGATAAATGTGGCTCACATGATAATAAAGGCAAATTTAAGGGTGCGCCCTGATAGCGCTCCAATGCATTGGGTAAAGACTTAATCTCTAGAGATGACCATTTTAACGACGCCTTGGTGAATAACCTTGGTAATTTTTTTAACGACACCTTGGGGATGGACCTTGGTGAAACGAAACGATTTCCAATATTAAATGTTGCAGCCACATCTTCAAGTTATGAAAAAGTTTTATTTTTATTATGATATGCATCATGATTTCATTTTCATGCCTTAAAGTTCTTTTCATGACTTTATTGATGTATCCCAAGTTCATATGTAAAATATTTCACTTGTTTCCCTTGCTGGGCCTTCTGCTCACCCTTTCTTTTGATGTATGTCCCCAGGTTATGAGATGCAGTAATGAGCCTAGGGTGATCATGAGGATAATCCTTTCAAGTGTTTAAGAAGAATGTTTTTTTTGTTTCATGTTTTATGTTCCTTGTTTCCAAGACACTAAACCTTAACGATCCTCAGTTCCGTGTAATGAAATGAAAGTTTATGTTATAAAATGGTGGGATGCTGTAGTTGGTATCAAAGGATGGTTTAGTTATTTGTGGAAATTAGGATATGAAAACTCTAGGAGGAACCCTATAGAAAAGTTTAATATAGGAAATCTTCCTGGTATTTTGGTGAGTATTGAGTAAGGGGTTGCCAAGCAAATACCTCCCTGTCTGGATACGAGCAGGTAGAGGTGGCTCTGGCACAGATGTACATAGGGGTAAAACCCGAAAACACCGCTTTGAACTAGACTCGAACGGGAACTGGTACACGACAACGGGCCTTGCTGCACTCTTGGTTACGACACTCCCGGGGGATATGCTTTGGTAAATTCATAAGCTTGGTATGAACCATTATTAAAGGAACAAAGATAAAATAAAATAAAGATTCACATAAGAATATATGATCATGGATAACCTAGATGGGAACCTAGGGGATCACAAGTTAGGGTATACTTTTCTTCTACAAGTTATCCTTATATGCTTTATGTTCCTTTTCATGATTATTGGTTAAGTATTTAAGCCTCTAATTATACTTTATCTTCTTAGTTAATGGTGGGAAATGGAATAACGTGTCCCAACAACCAATGTGATAGGAAATGTGACAATTTCCGTATTAATATGTCAGAGATGATTAGGGGATTAAAAGATGATTATTATTTTGGAAGGCGTTCACTATTTTGGGGACCCTATATGATCAAGGTAAATAGATTACTATAGTATTTTCATTGAGGAGTAAGGTTGACTTATATTTTGAAGAATTGATGAATTTAAGGTGGTCTTATAGTAATTTAGGTTACTTTTGGGAATTATTAACCTATTTTGGGTAAAATATGTTTAGGTTAGCTACTTTTGTTATAAGATGTTAGGAGTGGTTGATGTTGTCTGGAGATGAACAATGAAGTTGTTTTGGAAGACTATGTTATCAAATCCTTCTTGTATTTGGGTTTCAATCTTAGTTTAGTTTATTTTGAGGAATTTTAAGGACCGTTATTTATGGAGTGGTCTATGATGAACGTTGGGTAGTACCATGGAACTTTGATGATTTAAAAGTAGGCTCTATTCCTATGGGATTCTTTCTTTTTGAAGAGTTGTTTTACCTTAACCTTTCTGTTTTGGGGATAATGTTTAAAGATAGAAGAAATAGATAGTTAATCTTTTGTAGATTATGTGATTCTATAGAAGATGATTCTTGTGCTTTTATGAGACCAAGTGTTTTTGAATTCTCATCATTTGGCTAAAAGATTAGTGTTGGTAGGGACTTGTTAAAGGATGAAACTCTACTTGAAGGTAGGTATATTTTCTTATGTTTTTGTTCTATGTAGTAAATGAAATCCTCAAAATTATGAAAATAAACGTAAAACAAAAATTTTTTTGGTTTACGTTTCCTACTAGGTAATCAAAGACCGTTTACACACATCATAAGTTTGGGATTTTCTCATGGTTAACTTTCTCCTAATCATGTTCTCTATCACTCTCTCTCAGAACTGACCCTTTGTTTTTTTTCCTCCATGTCCATGTTTTCCTACATGGAACCCGAGTGTGGGTTAACTCGGGTGGCCTTTGTACTTCCTTTTCTTTCTTTTAAAGTAATGGTGTTACTGACTCTTTTTCCGATGTGGGACTTTCAATGAAATTTCAAAACCCAATTTAAAAAAATTGCGAGGACGCAATTTTTTAAGGGGGGAAGATTGTAACGACCCGAAATTTTGAATAAATCTTGTTTCCTAATTTCATGTGTTATTTTTTATACTCAAAAAAATGTTTTATTTGATAAACATGATTATAAATAAAATGAGACCATTGGTTTTTTAGTGTTATATGACCATCGGTCAATATGACCACCGTGAACAAAATGTTCTGATTATTGTCTCTAAATTTAAGTAATCTTGGTTAATTATTATAGAAAGAAGATTTGATGGCCTCACCTAGTAGCCTTGGGCCGATCGAAGCCCATCTAACAGAGATTGGGAAGGAGGTAGCACCATTGGGCTTTGCTCTGGACCAAATCCAAGCCGAACTTCATCATGTGAAGCTAGAACGGAATCGCCTTCGCGAGAAGTTCAAACTGATAGAAATTACTACTCGGGCAATGTTGACTGAGCCGCCCCAAAATTCTATCACCCTAGCACACCTTACTCTTAGGTCCTATGCTTGTATTATAAGGGGTTATGTAACGAGACCGTAATTGCCTTGTGTAATCTTTTTTTTAAATAAAAATTTGGATTTCTTCTTATGATGATGTTTATGAATTTTCAAATGACCAGATAAATATTGTATGCATATTTTTGATGAATTTTAGAAAAATGATATTTTAAAAATGGTTGTGTAAACCTTAAATAATTAAAAATGTGTAATGATTTTCGAAAAATGGTCTTCTACAATTATGTTCAGTACGAAATTTAGAGTCTAATAAGATCAACTTGATTTGTGATGAATAGTAAATTATGAATAGTGATTTTATGATTAGGATTAGTAATATGACCAAATGGATTAGTAATCTCACTTAAAGAAAGTTTTAAAATAATCTAGGCACCTTGATTAAGTAATGTTATTCCATAAAATAGTTAAATAACGGTTTCATTAATTATTATTCAAGTATTAGTTTTTTCGGGTGAATAGTGTTTTTTAAATAAAAATTTAATTAAAAATAATTAGAAAATTATTTTTATAAAAATGACTTTATTTTTGAACTCAGAGCATCGATATTATGTTATGGTAATTTTTGGGGTTTTTTCTGAAAAAAATGAATTTTCGATGAATAGTGTTTTTATTTAAAAATTAAATTAAAAATATTTATAAAATTATTTTAATAAAATGGAGTTCATATTTGTAATCAGAGCGTTGATATTTGGTTAAGGTGAAATTTTGGGATTATTCTGAGAAAGTTGAATTTTTGATGAATAGTGAAAATACAGTTTTTAAGTTACAGGTGTTTAATGACATCATTAAATGATGTATTAAGTATATATTCAATATGGTCGAATTATGAATAGTAAGAAAAGGTGTGAGGTGTCCCAAGTGGCCAATACCATGGGAAAATACCATGGGCAAGCCCATGGTTTTGCCAAAACCACTAGTGAGGTGTCCCTTGGCCATTAATGCTTTGTCCCCTCACTTTCCCTATAAATACCCACCCTTTCCTCCTTTAGTTTTCACTCCCAACTCTCCCCCAACGAAGTTCTGGTCTTCTTACCTTCCAAGGAGTCCTCCCAAGGTGCCCCCAAGCCCTCAAGGTCCAATCCATTGAGTTTCAAGAGTCACGTTTTAAGGTAAGGGATCCGACCCCTCTCTTTCTTTTCAAGTGATCTATTTTATGTCATTCCTTTTATGCTCCATGTTCTTATTTTTGAGTATGTTCTTTTATACTCCTCTTACTGCCATTTTTATGTTCATATGATTAAAGACCCCCTCTTACTCTCATCATTTCGTTTTAAGAAAGTTTAAGTGGCGCCGTTAGGCTGCCGAATTTTCAAGGGATTCATTCACCTCTCTCTTATTCAAAGTTCTACTTTCATGTCAAGTCTTTCAAGTTCATTTTTATTATGTTGTGGTATGATCTCTATATTTATCATACTGGTCTTTTATGATAACATGATGAGAGACCCCATTTGATCTCTTCAATTCAGTATTTTGATATCTTAAGTGGCGCCGTTAGGCTGCCGAATTTTTAAGTGGTTCTTCACCCTTCTCATTTTGAAGTTCTACTTTCATGTCAATTCTTTCAAGTTCCTTTATATTATGTTGGGGTATGATCTCTATATCTATCATACTGGACTCTTATGTTCATATTATGAGAGACCCTATTTGACCTTGTCAATTCAATTTTGTTGAAGTTTAAGTGATGCCGTTAGGCTGCCGAATTTTCACAAGAGAAATCTTGTTTTGTTTTCGTCCTTTCATGTTCTTCATTTCATATGGTATATTTCCAAATTTCATTACCATGTTCATAAATCCCTTATATTTTGTCCCTCTACTGTATGATGGGTCATTTATGAATGTTTGACCCATGTCCCCTCTTTTCTCAATGTTTTCTAAAACCTTGTAACATAGCCGTTATGCTGCAGAATTTTTCCCCTCAAAATGCCTCTTTTTTTCTCAAAAATTATTTTATGTTATAAAGTGAATACTCAAACCTCTTATTTCTACAAGGGTATTCACATATAAATCAAAATTTTCCATTTTAAATTCTGGGATTTACATACATGAGAGCCGCTTCCCTTTCCGTGGGTTTAAAGTGCCGTAAAGATCATGTCATTAAAGCAGTTTTTAAAATGTTATGATTATGAAATGAAACCCATTTATTTTATGCTATATGGGTTATTTATGAAATGTTTGATGATGATATATGTGGCTCACATGATAATAAAGGCAAATTTAAGGGTGCGCCCTGATAGCGCTCCAATGCATTGGGTAAAGACTTAATCTCTAGAGATGACCATTTTAACGACGCCTTGGTGAATAACCTTGGTAATTTTTTTAACGACACCTTGGGGATGGACCTTGGTGAAACGAAACCATTGCCAATATTAAATGTTGCAGCCACATCATCAAGTTATGAAAAAGTTTTATTTTTATTATGATATGCCTCATGATTTCATTTTCATGCCTTAAAGTTCTTTTCATGACTTTATTGATGTATCCCAAGTTCATATGTAAAATGTTTCACTTGTTTCCCTTGCTGGGCCTTCTGCTCACCCTTTCTTTTGATGTATGTCCCCAGGTTATGAGATGCAGTAATGAGCCTAGGGTGATCATGAGGAGAATCCTTTCAAGTGTTTAAGAAGAATGTTTTTTTTTTGTTTCATGTTTTATGTTCTTTGTTTCCAAGACACTAAACCTTAACGATCCTCAGTTCCGTGTAATGAAATGAAAGTTTATGTTATAAAATGGCGGGATGCTATAGAGGGGGAGTAAAATCTACCAACTCAAGGAATAAATAATTCAATATCTTCACCATTGTTAACCTTACATCCATTAATATTATATATGATTATATCGATTCAATGTAGTTGAAAATATCTTATAGAATGTTAGATTCTTTCATTATTTGATTATTGATGATGGTTGGAGCATGATAAGGTTTGATCCACCATTTTATACAATAATGAACACTATGATTTTGATTTTTTGTTGATATTCCATCATATTTAGTCTACCACCCTCATGTAATGAAATCATAATATATCTCTATCATTAGATTCAAATATGTTGTTTTCTGGAGTCTTATTGATTTTGGATGGAAATATTCTTCCATTTTTGTAGAAAATTTTCTTATTGGGGAATGTTTTTCAGGGTATAAAAGTGTAACTGTTCGGGAAAATTTCAATTTATTTGGGATGTTTCAAATAGAAAAATTAAAATTATTTATTTTTTTATTCTCTATCATTGTTTCACATCAAGTTATTCATTCCATGATGGATAAAGACTCAACATATGATGGTGGGTCGTTTGTGGAAATACACTTACCTCATTCATTATATAATTATTTTGGGATAGGTAGAATGTCAGAATTTGTGGGAACCACCGCGGTTTGAATATACTTATGATGTTGGGTATATGGAGAATATTTATGTGTTTTTTATGGACTATATTCTAGATATAGACTTCCCCAACATGTTTTGTAGAACCAGAATTATGTTGGAATTAATTTGTGAGCATGATACAATTAAAATTAATTAAATCTTTTTTCTTCATAGGAATCATATATTTTTTACACATATCAGTTAGTGGTTCACATGTTCTTTATTTTCCAAGTGAAAATTAAAATATTCCTTAGTTATTCCTATAATGGCATACCATTTCACCTTTAAAATCCTTTGAGGCTCCTCTCATACTTCTTAATTTTATTAGAAAAAATATATTTATATTTTTTTATGGAATATTAAATGATCATTTTTCAGTCTTTATTAAATTATGTGAGTGGATCACATAATGTGATGGACATTTTAGGCCATCTATATGATATTTCCTTTAGTCTAGGTAAGAGTAATTATTTTGTATAGGTTGAGGTTGAAAAATAAATTCCCCCATCCCTATGGGTTGGGGTTGATGTGTTTCTAAAACCATAAACTCTATGAACAATATTTGGATGGAATTTCCCTTTTATAACGGTGATAGTAAAAATTCCTCTACACTTTGTGTGGTGGTTGTTTATATATTGTTATTTTTTCATCTACTATTGCAGCCCATTTTATTTTTTTAGGATTTTGTCTAATTTTTTCTGATATAGTATAAATTTTGAGTATGATATTTTTTCTATTGTGTATTTATTTTTAGAAATGGATTTGGATTCACTCAATTCAGATGATTTATTAAAAAACAGAACTTGTTTTTGGATCATTTCAATGCTATGATCCCATAAGGTTTATCATTTATTAAACTTGAAATGGTAAGATTCAAATGAATTTACTTGATATCATATAAATTCCATACACCAAAAAATCCATTGAATTTAATGATGTTTCATAAAACCATACATTATGGACTCTGGATAAAAAATATTTTATTGAAATACAATTCTCCATGTCCCTAACAAATTTACATGTACATAAAAGTGGGAATAAGAAATTATTAGTCAAAGTGTTTCCAAAAAATAATAAGACATGTTAGATGGAGGTATATTTACTGAAGTCTTGTCTATGGTTTTCATGCATGTCAAATGGAATTCATATTAATCTATAGATAATGTTCTATCATCCCCTTTTTTTTATTCCATGGTCTTAATAAAATAGATTCTATAAATTCATGTTATGATATGTCAACTATAGATTCACTTTTCTAATAATTCATAAAATTTCCATCCATTATATATAAAATATCTTTGATAGGAATACATATGGGAAAAAACATAACACATATATTATCCTTTTGTTTTTCATTACTTAGGATCAGGGTTTCTTCATCATCCTACATGTGAGATTCTTCTGTTGGGTTCAACCCGAGTAATCATTTCCATGTATTCTCATTGAAATTATAATTACTAGATATAATTTCTATGATATATTAATTGGATAAGGTAATTAAATAAATATATGTGATGTTAATTTCCATAGACTTTCATCTGGTTGGGTTTAAATGATTATAATTAAAAATGAGGGAGATGGTGTAGTAATCCTCTATCTCCAGAGTGCCTACAGATACAGGGGCCTTTCAATGTATATTATAAAGGTGGGCACCTTATTCTTATAATATGATGTTGTTATGGGGAAGGAATTTATATTTAACACTATATATATGGAATCCATGTTCATTTTAGTAATGAATATTTTTGGGAGTACTTTTATTATCATAGGAAAACTTATTATAAAGAGTATTAAGGAAATATATACCCTCAAGAGGCCCGTTAGTGGTGGATGTTCCAATTTTTTTATGGGAAGGTCCATATTCATGACCAATTTCATGATTCATTAGAAATTGGTGAACCTTATTAGAAATTGATATTATAACTGTGATAAGAATTCTCATTTATCTTTTAACGATAACATTTCATATGTTTGATCTAGATTTATCTTCATAGAGCACATTCACGGAAGATACACATAGGAGGACCTGTTGAACTAATGGTAAAAATATTGTTGGGAGGACCTCTACAACTAGAACTTATGACTCTCTATAATGATGAGTTAATAGGCTCTTATGATACCATTGAGAGTTAGTTATGGGAATCATGAACCCTAGACGTTATTGGGTTATGGATATGTTTTAATAATGGGTTTAATAAATTATGATGTGATTTATTTTATAAGATATTTTCTATTTGGTGGATGGATTCATTCATTTTCCACATTTACATTCATAGGTTGGATCCCTCCTAGTAAACTTCTATATTTAAATAAAAATATTCCGATGGAAATCGTAGAACAATATTGGATTCTTTGCCTCCCATACTCACTCCATCAGAATGTATAAATGAATTTCTACACAATTTGTGGGAATATGGGCATACCATTTTATTATTATTTGAATACACTTAAAATTATTCTTAAGGTGAGAAAATTTAGGAATATTTTATTACCTATGAGTGAATGGAAGAATATCAATATGATTTCTAGTGGAGTGGAAAGGGGTGTGAGTCTTCTCTGATGTGTCCATCAGGATTCTCTAATGAGATCCATTTATAGTGGTAATATATGATGGGTCTTGATTTTCTTTACTCATGGTGGTGTTCCATTTATTTCCCTCATTTAGAGAAGGAATAATTGTTCACCATGTATTATCTCCAAAATTATACATATTATATTCTATTGTGAAAAGGTATAGGATATTTTCCTTCCTTCTTGCATTTAATGAGACATTCAATTGGTGGAATTATACTCACATATTATGAAAAAGATGGTTTTTCTATAATTCATGATCTGATATTTATTCCATCGTATCAATCACTAACCGGATATGATAGTAGAATTTATTTGATGTAACATGGAAATATGGCCAATATTTTATGAGAGTGGGGATATGTTCTCTCTATAGTCCTTTTATTATTCTCATAATTCACATAGTGAATTTATATACTTCTTTATGAATATTTTATTTCAACATGAATTCTATATGAATATTAAACAACTCTTCACTCTATAAACTGATGTTTATTGGGATTCCAAGTGAGTAGGAGTGGGGTTATGACTTAATCTTCCACCATTATAAGATGGATAATTCCATATTTAGGGAAAATGGTTTGGTCCTTCCCCCTAACTCTAGTTTCTAGGCATGCACAATTAGATATCCTTCTATATTCCTAGAATATAACAATCAGTGATAAAATCATTTGAGGTGTCTCCATAGTATCTAATTTACGGGATACACATATATAATCCTAGTAATAAATTTGATCATCATGGCCCCTCATAGTTGGACCCATGTTATTACTGAAGTTATAGTCATTATCTTGGTCTTTCTTCTCATTATAAGGCAGGTATGAATTGTTTCATTTCATGGGGAGACACACGACATAGTTAGATGTTGTAACATGCTCCACCTTCTTATTAATAGAAATTTTCCTAGGGGATGGATAATAGGGATTTATGTCTTGGGGGTAATCATATAAAACCTATACAGTTTATATATATATATATATATATATGTATTCATGATCTTTGTGTTCTTTTCTTATAATTGTAAATTCAGAGTGGTTATCATCGTATTCTTGGAAATAATGTTAAAAATCGTAATAAGAGATATGAATAAATTTAGATCCCTAATAATAAAATCATTTTATGTTGAAGTAATCTATATTCATGATGTTCCTATAATGATCTACAACATAACCAAGAAAATCCAGAAATGCGACATCACAATTAATGACATGCTCAACCAATAAAATTCAATGTTTGATGATTCACATATGGTTTAAAAATTTTCATTCAGATGATAAAATTGATGTGATTCTTATTCAGAGAGGCATTTAATCTAAATGTGTCATTTAGGTTATGGACCTATATTCTATATGTTGATGACCACTATGTTTTCATGTTAGTGAGACATCAGAAAAACAATTTCTTTGTGGGTGGGAGGATAAACTCATTAAGACTATTTTGATGGTGAATTATTTATTACTCTTTAACTATCTAATAAATTTAATACATATTATTCAATCCATGAAAAATCCAAGAATAATAAAAGTTACTCCTATGAAGGTGATAAATTATCATCATGTGACAATGTGAACAACTGTATGTATTAAAGGTTCTATATTAGTAACTATATTATACATATCATATGTTTTATATATTTCTCTTATTAGATTTATTTATTTTCACCATGATGTTATAGTAGGGAACTGCAGTGTTTATAATCATTGAAGGATATGAAAATTTTTAGTGTCAGATTATATCCTATAGTAAATAAATATTATATTTCCATATATGGAATGGGAAAAAATGTTGTTCAGTGTCACACAATAGGACACACCATAAAATTTCGGTTCATGTGATGAAGACCATTTTTTGATCACTATATGGTATTGCATCCATAATGGCTTGGAAAAATTTCAATGTCATGTCAATTGGATTCTTCAAAAAGGGTGCCTAAAATGGTTGATGTGATACTTAATTTTAATAGGCCAATTTTGTCTAATGTAAAATAGAATATTTCATAATGAGGATGGTTTTGGGTAAATTGGTATGTGGCCTCATTAGGTACATGACTGGTTTAGTTGGTGGGGATATAGCACATCCTGTAGTGCACAAGAAATATATCATATATAAGAAGGATATGGTTATTATCTAAATAGATTAAGACCTCAATGTGGATATTTTAATATATCATTAATATAGCCTAAGAAATAGATATGATTTGATATTAGGCATGGTATCCTTAGCTATGAATACCATTTCAAATGGGTTTATTGGTAATATGACCATATTAAAGGGACAAGAGTGCCGAATATTTTTGGTATGGACCTCAAGGAGACAACTTTACTACTTTATATTATCAAATCTAATGTCCATGACCTTCTATGGGTATAGTTAATGGGTATACAATGAAAATACCTAACCATGATCAATGAAATCAGTTAGAGGGGGAGTGGGTGAATAAGTTATATCCTTTTCATTTATTCTATCAATCTTGTATAAGAACCTTTTCCTCCTATTATTGATATATTACAATTCTGAAAAATAAAAATTCACACATCCATAGGAACAAAAGGATTTACATGGTTCAATAATTAATATGAGAAGCTACACTGAGGAATAATTTGGAATTAATCCACTTCCACACAATCCTCAAGAAAAAAAATTTCTTTTGTGGATACATCAACTTGGAAGAACCCTTACACAAGTATAACATTGTGATAAATATAACAGTTCATGTTATTATTCTAAAATAATGATTTAAATATGTTTTTATCAAGTTTTGAAACCATCACTAGTTTTTTTAAATAATGTATATGTACTACATCATCAACATTTACTTTTTAAAATTTTTCTGAAAGGAATCACATCCATACGCAGAATATGGTAGGAATAACTCTTCTAGAATTCATAAAAAATGAATTATGATTAATCATATTGTATCCTATATCGAATTATTTAGTTTAAATAAATCCATATTCATTATTCCATGATGTAGTCTGTTTCTCTTCATTGTTTTTCCAGAATAAGAAAATCAAATTTCTAATTTTAATCTGGTAAATCTGATTACCACTTCATCTGGACACTTCAATTTTCCAAAAAATGCCTATCATTAAATCATGTTTGGAAACCAAAACTCTTGAAATTTTACCCTCATAGACATAAATATTCTGTGATTAATTTAAACTTTGTCTTATATTTATAGGTTCTATATAAGTGAAAAAATGGAGGGAAACCCATTTCATTTTCCAACTCAAAAAAATTCCATAATCCTTAATATCAAATTAATTTGGACTTTATTAGGACTACTTCTTGATGATACTCAAATATTTTTGAATATTCTCGAATATTATCAAGTTCCCCATAACATCTGTCACGAACCAGCCCGGGTCGACCCTGAACCGGTCACTCGAGCCGGTCCGCGGCAAGTCCCGAGGGGCGTTCCCGATCCCCCCGGGATGGCAACAAGTACCGGGCATTGAAACTTTAATCGTTGGGAACGATTTCAGCCCAAGCTAAAAACACGATCGAAAGAACGAATATAAACTAAACAAACAGACAAACACTAAAGACACAAACAAAACTATACCACGACATACCTCCATGTGACCTCGCGGGTCACCACCCAACTACAACCAATGTCGCTCCCACATTGAGCGACTCAAGCAGGAGAACCTGAACAAAAGGAACCTGCAACTAAAAAGGTTAAAGATAGGCGTGAGCACAAAAGTACTAAGTAGGTGAGCCCCACAACAAATCCCAATGCACTGCCAGTAAATAAAGAATCTACCTATTCCAGGTTTGAACTACAATGTATAAAAGTATGCTTTTACAATGTTTCACTTGAAAAACTAAACACAAGCCATCACCCTTATTCCTTTTTAAAAGTTGAATTTCTTTTCATTGATTCTAAATTCGTTCTGAACGATAAAGAAGTGTTACACTTTCAGTTTTACTATGCAAGAGAAAAACGCATTTTTATTTGAAAACCATTTTGGCAAAGCAACCAGTACAAGCGGTAAAGAAGAACTGAAAGTAATCAAGCAGGAAAGAAAAAAAGTGCAAGTAGAAGTAAACAGGCAAGGAAAAACCAAGTGCAAGTAAGAATAAACCAGAAGTTATCAGCAATAACCATGGGCACACACGCACGCACTCACACACTCACACACACACACACATACTCACACACGCACACACTCACACCCAAGTGGTCCCCCGTATGCCGACGGAGGGCACCACACCAGAGATGGTAGAGCACTATGGGTAAAACCCCTAAGGTTCATCTAGCTCGCGTGGGACCCTAGAACCTCGTGTCTCGGTGAAACGTGGCTTAGAAGGCCACGACCCTCAGAAAACGTGGCTTAGAAGGCCACGACCCTCAGAACACGTGGCTTAGAAGACCACGACCCTCAGATATCATATGTTTAGTTAGTGTTGCAATCGTCAATCCAGCTAAGTGAAACAGGGACGACACCCATCCGGCTCACTAGCACACTAGTTCTAGTCTGCCCACCTAGATACCCAGGGTTTCCCCGTGTGCTCAAACAAGTTTCACATCCACATAGTATATTACTTCCTCATATCGTAGGCCAAACCAGATATCGCACACACAAGTCACCATTTCCACACCCAAACAATATTTCAAAACTCACGCACGTCAAAAATACCTTTCTGAAAATATAAATGTCATTACCCAATCTTTTCGCAAAAACCCCTTTTTGGAAACATTCAAACAAAAACATAACCAAATTTCACAACCTAGAAAACATCATTTTTAATAACACAACAAGGGAAAACATCTTTCGTCAACCAAGAACCACACGTAAGGTTTCCAAAAAAACAATTTCAAAGGGTCACACGACGTTTTCACTAACCAAGGTTACAAGAAAACACCATTTTCCATAAACAGTACATTTACTAATTGACACATGCCAAAAACATTTCAAAACCCAATTCAACATGTCTTTCGTTACTTAGGAAGAACCATTTAGCGACATTACTATGAAATCCCACAATTGAAACCAAGAAAACACTTTTAATGAAATACTGGAATTAAACAGTTTGCATTATCAGCAAATCACCACACTATAAAAACTACTTAATATTATTTTCTTAAATTTACTGAAATTTAGTAAAAGGACAAGGAATAAATAAAATCTTAATTTAGAGGCAAGTGCATAGGGAGACCTACCTCGGATCAGAACGAAGAACGACACGACGCGAAACTCTTGTTGCGTAAAGGTTTCAGCGTGTTGCGTCGTCAGACTGGTCCTAAAACAACAGGCCGTTAAGCAGGCTCATTAATGACAACATACTAATAATAATAATAATAATAATAATAACTTAATAATAATAATAATAATTACCATAACATAATAATAATCATAATGGCATGATATAATAACAATAGAATAATAATACTATAATAATAACATCTATAACAATAATAACCAAAATGTAATAATAATAATGTCATAATAATAATAATTATTATTATTATTATGACATCATAATAATATAATAATAATAAGAGTAACAAAAATATCATAACAATAATATTAACAAAATAATAAGAATAATTATAATGACATAATACTAACAAGAGAAATTAATAAATATAATAGCGCAATGATAATTATAATAATAACAATAATATTAATATTAATATTAATAATATGATAGTATTAATAATAATAATAATAATAATAAAACAATATTAACATAATAATAATAATAATATAAATATTAACATAATAAAAACACAAATATTAACATAATAATAATAATAATAATAATAATAACATACTAATAATAATGTAGTTATAATATTATTAACATAACAAAAATAATAAACATTATATAAAATTGACCAACAATAAGAAATAAAAAAAATAAAAAATAAAAAAAAGAAAACAACTTACAGAAGGGGTTTTTTGCGGAGCAATGGCGAGGCCGGAGGTGGGGGGTGTCGCCGCCGGAGAGAGGGAAGGCCGGCGGAGGCGGGACGACGGGAAGGGAGGCCGGGTGTGCGGTGCGAGGGAGGAGGAGTCGGGACGGCCGGGATGAGGCGGCGGGCGGTGGTGCTGGGCGACGCAGCAGGAGGGGAGCGGCTGGGTGCGGCCGCCGGAGAGGGAGCGCGCCGGGGATGACCAGCGGGCTCGGCGGATGGCAGGAGGTCGCGGCGGTTGGGACGCAGGAGAAGGAGGCCGGGTGGGAACAGGGACGGCGGAGGGAGAAGGGGAGAAAAGCGCGGGGGAGAGGGAGGAGGAGCCGGACGAAGGGGAGACCGGGACTGGGTGCGGAGCAGTGGAGGGAGTCGAGCAGGATGGCTTGCAGGCGTGGTGAAGGGGGTCGCCGCCGGACAGGGGGGTGCGGAAGGATGCCGGCGCGGAACAGGGGTGAGGGCGCGGGGAAGCCGGAAACGGTGCGGGTAGGGAAGAAGGAAGAAGAAAACGAGAAGAAGAAGAAAGAAAAAGAAACGGGGAAGAGGGAGGTGGCGGCTGCGGGAGATAAGAGGGATGGCTAGGGTTAGGGTATGTCATATATATATGACCCGCGAGGTCACATGGAGGTATGTCGTGGTATAGTTTTGTTTGTGTCTTTAGTGTTTGTCTGTTTGTTTAGTTTATATTCATTCTTTCGATCCTGTTTTTAGTTTGGGCTGAAATCGTTCCCAACGATTAAAGTTTCAATGCCCGGCACTTGTTGCCATCCCGGGGGGATTGGGAACGCCCCTCGGGACTTGCCGCGGACCGGCTCGAGTGACCGGTTCAAGGTCGACCCGGGCTGGTTCGTGACAACATCTTACTTTGAAATCAACACATGAAAAGTGCATTGTCATGAAAATGATTCTTTAGAATATTTTATTCTGAAACTATTTGTTAATATATTTCCTTTTATCTGATTCAACACATATAAAATAGAATAAATCATATTATAATGATAAAATCTATTTCAAACTTCTCTAACATAAACATTTTTTAATATAAAAAGACTTAAAAATGGTTCATGTATCTTTATTCATTCAATTTTAACATAGACTAATGCACTATGTCTGATAAAAATAATTCTGTGAGGACGTAATAGTGTGACCCCTTATAAGATGTGTGCTGACCCAATTAAAAAAACATAGTACCTCACACAACATCTTTGAATAACAAGAAAATAGATTACAATATTTCTTTATTATATGTTATTGATATTTTCATAATTCCAATTTGTGGGTCAGTAATTGAAGCTCATCTAATTCATCAGTTTTCACAAATCAATAGATTGATCAGTGTCGGAATCTACTCTTCTTGGCCACATTCAATACCTTCGGTTCATCTGACACAATTAAGGTAGTATAATTTTTTATCTATACTGTAATATTAAATCTAATTCCATATCATATGATTTAAATTTTCTGATGGATCATTTTCAGAACCTATCATATGGGTTAGTGTTGTAAATTTTCTATTGGAATGATATAAATAGTGATTTTTTTCATTCTGAAACTCAATAACTGATAGTTCATTCAATCAATAGGTTAATCTAATGGTTTATAAAACAAATTTGATTGGTTGATAAGCACTTTTCAGAAATCTATAACTTCATCCAATTATAATCCTAGAGTACCAACAACAACATGGTATGTTCCCTCTCAAGGTAATTATTTAGCTTCTGGGAAAATTATGCTTTTCAGAAACAACAAGAAAATATAAGTCTTCCACTTTCCTTAAAAAAGAATTAATCTCACGATTTTTTCGTAAAAATATATTTTTTATATGTATTATATCAACAATGAACTAATAGATTTTTTGATGAAACTCTCTGAATAATTTTTTATATGATACAACTTACTACTATAATCCAAAAAAAGAATTCTAGAAAGTAATGTCTGAATTTTTTTTTCCAGAAAGCATATCCATAACTATAAAGTTCACATGATTGAATTTCATAAAAATATGTGTCTAACAAAAGTTCATATATTCATTAAAACACCAAATGTTTTTTGATTTACAATAATGAAAACAAAATACAATGCTCCCACGAAACCAATTCTTCTAGAATCTAGAAAACAAATATAGTCAACTTGGTCCCAACAATACCCCATTCATATTTTATTTGTATTCATGGTTCATAAATCACTAAAACATTGAACACCCATTCTATAGATCTGAATCAATAATTACATGCCTATGTGGTAAAACAGATTATATTAATAAAGAATCATGTAACAAAAAACCTTGTTATCCATAAGTAGTGAATTAAAAATATTCACTCGAACATCAAACATTCAACCTCCTAAAAAAATCATAAAATCATTCGTGTAAAAAAATTTATATAAGAACTTAATCATTTAGTTATAATAGTTCAAATGATTTCACACTACGTTTGCAACATTCCCATTATAAAAACACCCCCAAAATACATGGTTCCTTAAATGTTTTAGCATATACAAAGTTATAAATTTATGCAGTATATTATTCCCCCCTTGAAAACATCATCGAATGTTAATATGAGGGAAAATACATCCATAGTTACCACAAACATTAATAAAATGTTATTGGACATCCCTTATCAACCTATTTTTTTTTAAAAAAAAATCCTTCAGTTTTTGTTTTGTGAAAATATCAGCAATATATTATAGTATATGGACATATTCCAATTTGATTTCATTCATCTCGACATGATATTTGATGAAGTGACAATTGATATCAATATTTTTTGACCAATAATACTGTACTATATTTCTTCTATGATCTATAGTACTCTTATTATTACAACCCAATAGAACATGTAACTTATCTTCCACAAGAAAATAATACAACAGAGTCATCATACACAAAGTATTTATTTCATCTTATATGGATGAAAAATAATCATATTCATCTATGATAAGAGTTAAATAGTTATCCTTTTAAAAATATAAAGTCACAAAAATTTTCTTAGAAATAAAAAATCTTGAGATATAAAACATCCTACATCCAAACAATCTTCCCAATAAACATATGTATAACAAAAAAATCAATAATTATAGAGCTGTAAATATTTTATTCTTAAATACATTATGAATTTGACATATCTAGGGATAATATTTCCTTCTAGAATATTATATTCCCTTATACCAACATTTATTAATGTACATAAGGTAACAAAGTAACAAATATTTTACCTTGAAGAAATCAGAGAAAATAAACTTCCAATCATCTTTGGATATTCTTTAGAATCCACTTCATTTCCTTTTCTATATTTATAAAAACTTGTTTCCATCTAATTTTTTTATGTAGGATTTACATTTTCTATGGGATAGAAAATAATAATATCCTTGGCATAATAATCATAATATAGAAAATTTTATTTCCACTTTTGAGATATTTCTATCGAAATAAAATATTTCATTTCACCATTAATGTACATTTAAAACATCTTATTCATCACTTCAGTAAAATATTGTAATGTTCATTAATCATTCCCAATAATGAAAATATCATAATTATTCACAATTACAATGATATAGATCTCTTTATTTTCATTGAAGTATATATTATTATCGACTCTTCTCTTTTTAATGGTCAGCATCCATAAGATGGAATCCAATTTGGAATACCAAGTATAAAATGTTTATTTAACCCATAAAATGCATTCTTCAACATGAAACTATAAAATTATTCTTTCAAAGTTCCAAAGACACAATCTTTTTCAACAGAACTATATGTATCTAGTTCTCCACAATGAAATGTTTATTTCACATCCATCTAAAAAATATAATAATCTCATTGGGTAGTAATTTCATGGAATATTCTAATTGTTTTTAACTAGGATAATGGAGATAAAATATCATTGAAATAAATTCCTTTAATTTGTGAGTAACCATTCCATACTAAAAATTATTTTATTTTTATCACTTCACCATATCTATTCAACTTCTTTCTGAGAGACCAAAATATAACAACATACTATTAATAATTTGGTTTGGGTGAATGTTATGAAGTATAATTCTTCTCATTCTGGTTTAACTCTTAATCCATAGAATTTATTTAATCCTAATTTTATAAAGAATTATTTACATATTTTGGTTCAACATTTTAATACAAATAAGTATGTTCAACTACCATTGATTTTCATCTTGTTTTACTTTTTTTGATCACCAATGTTTTTTTGAACTTTCACTTGTTTCCTCATCCGGAGTTGAGATGTTTTTGGTTCATTCTTATCACTAAAAATAATTCATTCTGGTTTATCCATTTGTGTGGAATCACTACTGATGGAATTATTTACATGTTTCTCAAAAAAATCACTTTCAACAGATCCGTATTTCATTCCTTCATGAGTTTGTAAAATAGATTATTCATTTTTTATTAATTTTTACATCCTAAATATCCAATACAATTTTATTTAATTTTTGAAACATCTATATCTTCTTTAATCTAGTTCATATCCATGATTGATTCCATTTTCACCTCTTTCATTAAACACTACATGATTTACAACTATGATTTTTATAATTAATGGAATCAAAAAAACCTTTACGTATTGCACACATGGAATTTCACTGTATAACATTTCATAAGGATCTATATTAGAACATGATAGGTAGAAGATACAATTCTGAATAGTAATATCCTGACATAAGAAGTAGCTAAAAAGACCATGTTGGATAAAAATATTACACCCCATCACCACAAAACATATATTCATTATTTTAGTAAAATTATTTTGTCTTTGTTTGGTTAAAAAACCCAGAATAATTAGTTTTTTTATAACTTCAGAGTTGATCATTCTTATATTCACCACAATTATTAGTTCAAAACATATTTCAAGAATATCCACATTCCATTTCTTCTCTTATTATAAAACCCTCAATTATCGTCGGATCATAAGATTTATGTCTCAGATACATAATAAAACCAATGTGAGTAAAATCATAAATAATAAAAATGTTGTACTTATCTTCAATATTTTATTATTTTCTCATTCTACCGTGAATATAAAAATGAATTAACTCAAGGGGATGATTTGAAATAATTTAAAAATTCCTGTGAAAATAGCTTTTAGTATTCCATTTCAATGATACTGAACAACACTAATCACTTCTTCTAAACATATCACGAATATCAATGGTATATTCATTATTTTTTTAACATTATCATATTACTTTGAAACATATTCCCCACCCTAGTATCTTCCATAACTTTTAGTGAAACATCATGACTGTAACCACCGAGTCTGAAATGGAATTCTACATGACCTCATGCATGCCTCCTTGTATGCAAGAGGTTGTCAAATATCTGCGAGGGTGTCAACTTTAACATTGGGGAGATTGTACCAACGATATCATGTACTAGGATCGATAATAATGTATAAAACAAATAATAAACAAGAAGAGTAATTGAAGAAAGATAATAATATCAAAATGATAAGATCTCTCATAGTGGAAAGTCTATATAGAGTATAATACAATATAAGAAATAGAAAAAAGTAAACAAAACCCATCTACAGGGTACACCAGTGTCATTTCTGGTCATCACTAGCCCCATACATCAGCGCTCAACCATATCCCATAGAAGACTTTCCCTTTACTAGGTCTTGGGTCACCAAATATATAAGCACACCTAAATTCCTGAGTAGGGTGTGAGTACAAGACTCAATAGGATACCATTATTTCATCCTTACCATAAGTGAAAAAAATAGAAATTTAACATTATATATCATAACATAAGTAAATGATCAGTACATGTGTCGAGTCATCATGTGTTAACCATTCCACCACAATCCTCACCCCCACCTGCTTCGACTTGTTGTCTGTATGAAATTTAAAAACATGTGTACCTTCATTAAGGACCCAATTCATACTTCACCCTTCTGGAGGTTGTTATAGAAACATCATACGTTTTTTCAAGTATATCTTTTCTCCTATAAAATTTTTAATCACCCTGACCGAATTTCATAGGAATTCATGACAACGATTTTCTAGAGAGAAATTATGCTTTTCCATCTATATGAGTATCCACGCCCACCTTTACAGACATTAGAAAACATCATTATTGGTAACCGGCCACTGAACAATGTAATTCCCACCGTCAAGGCTCCACCTATAAATCTTAGTATTTTCTAGATTGTCACTATTCTTTGCACAATATAGGGGTAGCCACACTTTTTATAATGATGCTAGAACCAGATTTGCTTGGGTATCATCTTACACAAAACCTAAAGGCTCCACCTGAGTATCATGTTATCTTATAGATGGTGACAATGTGTTCCCCTCAATTGGTGTTTCCACTCCATCCTTAAAGGATGTTAGAACTGTGTCATGTTGGGTAACCTCATAAACCCAGGACCAAGGATACAAATTTGCATATTGGTACATGAAATCTAATTACTTTGGATATTAAACATATAAAAAATGTTTCATAACCAAGAATGGTAATCAACCAAATAACAACGATACGATAATCCCATAAAAACATGTACTTCCACAAATACTCACACAATCACACACAATAAATCACATGAATGTGTTAGTCCATCATAAACATCACATCATGATAACATCAAATATACATGGCTCTGAAATGGAAAGGAACCACATATCTCATGGTTGTCAAAGTTGTCGTTGAGGTTTTCAAAGGTTGTTGTCTCCCAATCCTCGCTATAACCTAACCAAATTATGATAACTTGCCAATGAATCCTTGAACCATCCATGCATAAAAATTCTTTAGAATTATCCATATATTTGATAATTAAATATACTTAATTAAATCATAACAAATTACAAGTCCTCCTTTAAAAAATTATGAGGAACAAATTTCTACTTATCAAGATGAACCCAATTGGACTGAAGATTAATCAATCCGGTCATTATATAAGAAGATATTGAGGAGAGAAATTTAGATGAAAAAACATAATATGACAGAGAGATTAATATAGAGGAGTGTCGTGAAAAATATTTGTATTAGTACACATGAAATGCGCTCCACCATAGATCCAGTTTATAAAAAAATTCATCTCTCAATTTATTAACATTTATTAATTGCATCACTAATTTATTACATTCCCTTATTAATTTTATACTAAAAAAATCATCATATTTGGCATTTTACGGACCTGTACCAAGATACTAGATTAAATATTCTAAAATGGTCTTAAATTGACTGCCTCAATTTTAGGATCATGATACTGCTGATGGAATGTCAATATGACATTGTACCAATATTTTACAACAAAAAAGAAATTTGGACAAAAAAAATTATAATAATTTATTAATAATATTATTATATACATTGAAAAAATCTATCTAAACCATGATGGGTTCTCCATTACACTACACCCATTTAGAGGTTAATTTTTTTAATATTTCCAATTTTCATTTATTATGATATTATTAAATAATTGGGAAATTAAATCCCTACATCTCCAGGGATTTATTAATGAGGTGGTTCCCCTTTATGATTGTTGTATGAACAATCTTACATCAGGCGCCCTTTCTTCCCCATTTAATTTATTAACTCGTAATTTTATGAATATTATAAATTATAATAAGAACAAACCATTATTATTATTATTAACAATAATTACAAACAATCATAACAATATATTTCATAATTAATGATAATAAAAAATAAAAATAATTATTTATATTAATATTATTAATCTCTAATCATTTTCACCATTTTTACATCAATCAAAAACCATCATTAAATACCACAAATTTAAAACACCCATTTGAAATATTAGTCAATGTCAATTCAAATGTAGAGTGTCTAAATTCATCCCTTAGTGGACTTATATATTTTAAATTGTTCAAAATGATGTAAATTTATGGTTTGAAAAACATTTGGTGGGAAATAAAGGTTTTTTACAGATAAGGTTAGAGATGAGTGAAATTATTTTTAAAATAATTAAATTTATTAATTAATTAACAAAAAAATTAAATAAAACCTAATTCCCTTTGTACATAAATGACATTCCCTTTCTAGATTAGAATACTATTTTTGGACTTAATTGTGTCCTTGTAATTGAAAAATGATATATTGTTTGAGAGATATTAATTATTTATTAATTTAAGAACCCTATTAAATATATAATTAAATATAAAAAGTGTTTTTTCATGTGAAATGTTTCCAAAATCCCTATGCACATAAAATTTATACCGCAACTAGGGTAAAACACCTATTTTGGACCTAACTGTTGCCTGATATTTTTTATATGATTCACTAATAGAGAGTTATTATTTAATTAATACCAGAAAATCAATTAATAATTACTTAAATAAATGGTTATTTTCGGGAGAAAGGCATCCAAATTTTGGATGGTTAATTTTTATTCCCAATATAGTTTAAACACCATCTCCGAGACTTATTGGTGGTAATAGTTTCCCTGTATGGTGAACTATTTTGGAGATATTTAATTATTTTCAATATAAAAATATATTAAATATTATTTAGAAACATTATCTCATGAATGAGGCATTCAAATATCTGAAGAATTTGAATTTTATAGTCTTATAGGGAAAACACCTTGTTCAGAACCTTATGGTGGTCTTATATTACTCATATGACACAATATTTTTGAGATAATAAATTATTTTTGAATAAATTGAATGTCCTTAATATAATCTACTTCAAATTTTTATTCAGTCTTCACCGAGGATTTGTATGCCTCAAGATATCACACTTACTCAGTGTTTGAATCTAAAAACATTACATTGGATATTTCCATGATTTCACTAAGATTTTACACTTTCATAAAGAATTTAACACATTTTTAGTTATTTTAACAGAAAAATTAGTTTTCTCTCACAATACAATTTTTTATTTCTCAAATATATTATTTTGTGAAATTTTAAAAGTCATGATATTACAATTCAACACCTATATCAACTTCCCATCCTCAAGAATAATCTCTAGTGGTCTTGATCAATCATATTAGGCCAATGAGCTCGAATGTTAGACACAAATTTCCACATCTCTTCATGGATATTTCCATGATTCCATTAAAACCAGGTGAGTAGTATCATATTCTCTTATAGTACATTATAACACAGATATATAATCAACATATGAAACTCATCATAAAATGTGTTTTGTTCCAACTCAAAATTCTAGCAATTTTTAACATGCGCACCATCGAGCATGTACATCTATATATGATGAATTTAGAACACATCATTCAAACCTAATTAATGGTAAGAGAGGTCTAGATGATAAATTAATACCCTTCTGTAGTGACTGATTCCCTCCTTATTCACTCAATTAAATAATAAATGGCTATTTCCCTCTCATATATAAATGTTTTATGTCATCATTAAACAGTGTATTAAAGGAGGGTATGATAGGGAAAAACTACTATTTTGATATGTAAATTCCATACATGGATCAAGGGAAAAATTATTAAAACAATGTAGAAGGTCAAAGATATGTTCTATAATATACCTCATATCGTAACAAGTACTTGTCACTGTCTGTTGGTGCTAGATCTATTCCATAGACAACTCTGTATCAATTCCATGATTTTGCCTGCTAATTTTCTATGTTTTCGTCATTAGGGGTGTTTGTATCTTATACATGGCTTCTAAACTCCTAGCCTATCCTCACCTCTTAAAACACCTCAGGAAGACCATTGAGAGAAAAATTTTAAGATGAACAACCATTACACATTTGTGACAGTCCATTGTAGTCTTCCTAAAAGTGTTCTTATAATTCCATTATTCACAACAAGTGTAGCAGTTGCCTAAAAAGGTTTTTTCCTATCCTAACTTTCCATCACTATTATGCTCTTAGTCATCCACTATCTTCCTACCAATTGAAGGGAATATTATTGTAGAAATAGAAAAATCAGTCACTGGACCACCGTGACATATATGTGTTCCTTCTTTCTTATCATCCTTAAACCCCTTCTCAAAGGTATGAGCCTTGTGAACCACCTGAGTGTACGTTGATGAGGAAAATCCTCTAAACATACATTTGGGATCATTGTGTACACCTATCATGATCATTTGTGATTTTTATTCCACATACATATATAAAAAAGGGGAAATTTGAAACAAATCTGTAAAACATGTAGAGTATGTAGTGGCAGTCATAGAATGTTGTCGTAATTCCATACGGTCTTAGGCACGATCCAACTTCATCATGTCAGGGAAGTGTTGTTTTTTTGAAAGACCCCATAACAGTTATCCATGTAACAACTTATCATCTCCCTACATGATTCATAGAATTCCACAATATCTTGGAATATACTTGAATGTGAATTTTCCTGGAACAACTTTTCCTTCCATAGGAGTTTAGACTATCAGTAAAATGAATTTGATATAGTCTATCCAATCCCCTACATCTTTATTCTACCATTACCATGGATATTCAGAGGTTGTTGAATTTTTAATGCCCTAGTATGGTCAATCATAATGCTCTAAATAGCTCCACTATAGATTAGAACCAACCTAAAAAACTCCAGTTGAGTAGGCTACGTGACCTGAATTACTTGTGTCGACAGGGGATCTTGCTAGGGTTTATCAACATGTACCACAAGTGGTGGAATTAGAGCATCCTATGTTTCCAAAACTACTGGTTCCATCAAACATATCTATGGGGAGATCTATCAAACATAATGAGAATTATGAATAGAGCAAGCCTTAATAGTCTATGGTATAAAAAAAGGTTTTCCAAGTACAATACCATTAACCCAAGGTCAACCCCTCCTAGCACTATCCAATGTTTCTGTCACTCCACATTATTAATACTCTTCATATATATTCCACACAACATCATGATATATTTATCTAATTAATTACAATAATGATGTATCCTACAACATGACAACATAGATATATCATACCTAGATATTATCCCAAATAGATAGCTCAAGACATGGAATTTAATTAATGAACTATTTTGCAACACAACAATAGGTATACATATGGAATGTGAACCAAGGTGTTTAGTCCCGATGAATGAACATATGAAAAATGACATAAATCAGAAATAACATCATCTGTGTTACACAAGGTGAATTAATAGTTACAACATAACATAAATTACCCAATTCATAGAAACTTTGAGGCCCACTGTTCAAAACTAGATAGACATTTTCATAGTTCCCTTGAAAGAGTCCCAATTTCCTTTCTCTTGTATAACCATTCCCAACCAAATATAAGAGAAGAAACAAGGTAGTTGGACAATATTCCCAGATAACATTTTGTAACGTCCCGTCCAAAACCGCCAAGTCTGATATGGAATGCTACATGACCTCATGCGTGCCTCCCCATACGCAAGAGGACACTGACTAGTAGTGGGGGAATAATGTGAAACCATGTGGAGACTATACCCTATGAATCATGTAATATAGTCGTTAATAATTAATAATCCAATTTATATACAATTGGAGTAAATAAAGAGAACAAATAATGACAAGCATATAAGATCACTTAAAGTGTTAAGAATCATTATATTATTATGTAGTAGAAATAATAAAAGACAAAATTAAATAACATTCATCTATGGTGTACTCTGGTGTCTATCCCAGTATACTCAATCTCTATGAATCACCATTGAACCATCTTCTATAGGGAACTTTCTTATAACTAGATCATTGTTCATGAAATCTATAAGCGCGCCAAAATTCCTGAGTAGGGAGAGTGTACGAGACTCAGTTGTACACCCCCAATTTGTCCTTACTATAAGAGCTCAAAATTATATATATAATTTTACATCGTGAAATCTATAAATTCTCCCAAATCATACATGCGTCGAGTCATCATGAAATGACCAAGCCGTCATAAACCCCAACCCCAACTGATTTGGCTCGTTACTGGTAAGAAGGCCAAGAACACACGTACCTTCATCATGGTCACATAGCTCACCATAAACATACTTTGGTTGTTAAATGTATGACGTATATTCCATTACATATATCTTTTTCCCACTTATCCTTTTATGAACCACAACCTAATTTCATAGGAAACTATGCCCAGTATTTTCAAGCAACCCACTACGCATTACCTTTTATAGGGGTATCCATGTCAACCTTTAAGGATATTATGACTATGACAGGATTTGTAACTTCCATTGTACTGAGTAACTCCCAACCAAAAGGAATCACATGGGTATATCAGTATCTTCTAATTAGACACTATGATTTCCCTTCCATAAGGATGTCCATGTTCATCATTAAGGTCGTTAGGACAACATTAGGTTGGGAAACCTCATACAACTAACCTCAAGGCTCAACCTGAGTATCTTGGCATATGCTATCTATCCATTATTCTTTCCCCTCAATACGGGTATCCATGCCCTCCTTTAAGGATGATAGTTCGCGTCGGGTTGGGAAGCCTTGTACAACCAACCTCATGGCTCCACCTGAGTATTTTGGTACTTGCAACAAAATTCAACAGGCTATTGAACACAAAAATAAAATGTGTCATTTTATGAAATGACAATGAAAACCCTAATCAAAGTTAGGATAATAACATGTAAACTAGTATGCCCAAATCAATTCAAACACCGACACTCAATCCATCACAAGAATGTGTTAGTCCATCATAAAAATCACATCATGATACCATCATATATACATTTTCCCAAAATGTGATGGAACCCCTACCTCACAGTTATCCAAGTCGACATTGTGGTTTTCAAAGGTTACCATCACCTAACCCAAGCTCTCACCTAACAGGAAGACGATCACAAACCAACTAACCCTTGATCTGTCCCTGCTTCAACATTATTCAAAATTATCTCAATCCTTTACTATTAAAAGTATTAGATTAAATTTTAACAAAATACCATCCTACCATCCAAAAAATCATAAGAATAAATTTTTACTAATCAAGAATAGTCCAATTGGACCAAAGGTGCATCAATTTGATTAATTGCGAAGAAGATATTTAAGAGAGAAATTTAGAATAATAAAATATAATATAAGAGAGATTGTAAGAGAGGAGAGTAGAAGGAAAATAATAGTATTTATACCCATGACATATGCACTACCCCAAATCCAATTTATAAAACGTTTTCATCAATCAATTTTGCAACATTTTTTAATTGAATCACCAATTTAATACTTTATACTATTATTATAATATTTTGACTCAACCTCATATTGGGAATTCATTGGACAAGTAAAATGAGAATAAATTAAATATTCATCATTGTCCTTGAAATTATTTTCCCAATTTTAGGGTCATGCTACTGCTGACTGTGATTCAAACCAACACCATATAATGATGTTACAATGGGAATGTGATTTTGACAACAAAATTAATAATTATAACAATTTAATATCATAATTATATATTAAAAAAAATTCAAGGCACACTGGGTTATCCATGTGCACTACACCCATTTAATGAATAATTTATTTAATATTATAACTTTTCATTTATTGTGATATTATCAAATAAACGAGACATTGAATCCCCAAATATCAAGGTAGTCAGGAATGAGGTGTTTCCCCATTAAAGTTGTTGTATGAATTGTCTTTAACTATGTGCCACTTTATCCCCATATAATTTGTTAACTATTTATTTAATTAATATTATAAATAATAAAAATAATGACAAAAAAAATTATTTTTATTATTAAAAATTATAATAACACTTCATTAAAATATTATCATTTGTAATAAATAATAATAATGTTAATAAAATTATTTTTATAATAATATATATTTATTCACTGTCACCATTTACATATCAACCAAATACCATAATTTAATAACAAAAATTTAAAATTCCCATTTAATTTATGATTCAATGTAAATTCAATAGTAGTGTATCAAAATTCATCCATTAATAGTGATGAATAATTTAAATTGGTCAAAATGGAGTAAATTAAAGTGTTGAAAATATTTTGGTTTGATATACTGGGGTTTTTAATGTATGGTTTTAGATGATAGCAATTCCTTTTAAATAATTAAATAAAATTAATTATTTAACAAAAAAATAAACAAAACCTAAGGCCCTTTATGTGTAGATGTTATTCAATGTCTACAGTAGAATCCTTATTCTGGACCTAATAGTGGACTTCGATTTCTGAAATGAAGAATCGTTTGATAGATATTAATTATTTATTATATTAAAACCCAGATTAAATATTTAATTAAAAAATGTGTTTTAACATGTTTAATGCTTCTATAATCCCTATACACATAAAAGTTATACCCCACATAAGATAAAACACATATTTTGGTCCTAAAAATGTCCTCTGATTTGTTATATGATACAGTAATTGTTAAATATTAATAATTTTATATTCAAAAGAATATTATAAAAAAATTAAATAAATTTTTTTTCATTATTGTGAGGAAAGAATAAAAATTTCTACCTCTAATAAATGTTATACCCAATCTCAATTAAATACCATGTCATGTACCTATCGTTGGTATTATGTTCCCCATACGATGAACCATTTTAGAAATATCTCAATTTTTTCAATAAATTAAAACATTAAATACTACTTGGTAACATTATTTGATGAGTGTGGAATCCAAACAACAGATGACTTTGAATTATATACTCCTCATGGGTATAACACCTCATTCCAAACCTAACTGTATTATCAGATTTCATATATGACAAATCATTTTGAAATTGTTAAATTATTTTAAATAAATTTCTTATGCTTAATAATATCTATTTAATATTTTTATTCTGTCTTTAACGAGGCTTTGTATGCTTCAAAATATCAAACTAAATCAGTGTTTATATTTGAAAATATTAAAATGGTTATTTCAAGGTGTTAATAGTAACTTTTCTCTTTAGAAATGAATTTAAATCATTTTATGTTATTTACACCGATGCATTATTTTTTTGCTGATAATACATCTATAATTTAACGAAAGGGGGATTTTATTATCATTTTATAAATCATGATATTACAATTATCCCTCTATTGCGACTTATCATCCTTAGGAAACATATCTAGTGATCTTTCTCAAAAAATAAACTCATACCAATGAGATGGAAAGTTTGAATCACATTTCCATATCTCTTCCTGGGGTTTTCCATTCTATCACTAAAACTAGACTTGTAATATCATATTCTCGTAGAGTAATTTCTCACTCTGATATATAATCTATATAGGACACTCATCATAAGATGTGATAGGTTCCAACTTATCATTATGGAAATCTATAATATGCACAACATCGATAATGTACCTCTAAATATGAGATACATGAAACAATTCATTCATACATAATTTGCGAGAAGGGTGGTCTAGATGATACAGTAATATACTTTTTATAGACGGATTCAATGCTTGGACTCTAAATAATGTAATTTCTAACTATATATCCCTCATATATTAGGGAATCATGTCATTATTTAATGGTTTATTAATGGATGGTATGTTAGGGAAACATAACAATTATCGTATGTATATTATAGACATGGCACATGGATATAAAAAAACAGCATTAAAACAATATAGAAGATCAAAGATATGTTCTATTCTTTACCACATAAAGTAAAAAGTTCCTTATCACTATCATTTGGTTCATGAAATATTCCATAGACATGCCTTCCTCAATTCCACGATCATGCCTACAACATTTCTATGTTTTCACTGTTAGGGGAGTTTGTATCCTCTACATGGCTTCTCCACTGCCAGTCTATCCTGACCTCTTAGAACTCCTCTAGAAAACCTTTGAGAAAAAATGTTGAAGATGACTAGCATTTCCACTGTGGTGACATTCCACTATTGGCTTCTTAAAAGTGTTTTTATAATCCCCTCTTTTACCATAATAAGAGCACTGGTCTAAAAAGGTCATTTTATGACCTAACTATCCATCGACCTGCTTCTCTTAGTTTTCCAATCTCTTCCTACAATCTGATTGGACGGATATTGTATAAATGGAAAACTCAGTCACTAGTCCATAAAAACATAAAAGTATTCTTTATTTCTTATCATCCTTGAATCCTTTATCAATGCTCAGGGCCTAGAGAAGTACATAAGAGTACGTCATCGAGTCAAATCCCATTACCATTAGTCTGGGATCCTCTCATAATCCTATATAAGACATTTGATTTAATTTTCCTCATTCACATCTATCAGAAGATAAATGTGTATCAAATCCGCAAAACATCCTGAGAAAGTAGATATTGTAAAATAACACTGTCATAATTTCATGATCTCATAGGCACGATCAATCTTCATCATGTCATGAATGTATTTTTCAAGTAATAACTCCTTAAATGTCATCAATGTAATAGCTTCTCATATCCCTACATGATTAATGAAATTACCTAATATCCTGAATGAGACTTGGAACATGAATTGTTTTAGAATCACTTGTCCTTCCCTAGGGGTTTGGAATAGATAAAAATTGATTTTGATATATTCCATATGATATTCTGCATCCTTTTGGTCACAAATAGCATGGAATTTCATTGATTGTTGAAGTTTTAAATCCCTTTCATCGCCTATCATAATACACATAACAGCTCCACCCTTGATAAGAACCAACTGAAAAAATACTGATTAAGAAGGCTCATTGGCATGAATTACTTATGCTTGTAAAGGATAGTGCTTGGGTATATCCCCATGCAGCACATGTTGTGGAATTATAGCATCATATGTGGCCACAACTGGTGGTTATATTAGACATCATTGTGGGGACTTCTCTCTGTCAAAATGACAATTAGAAACAGAACATGCCTTAATAGTCTACGGGATCAAACATGGGTTTCTTAGGATTATACCATTAACCCAAGATATACCCATCCAAGCGCTAACCGATGTTTATGTTCCTTGATATTAGTCATAGTCATCTTATATGTTCCAATAAATCATAATTCATTATTATCTAATTGATGACAATAAAGATACATCACACAATATGACAACATAGACTTATCATACAGAGAAACCACCCCAAATAGATACCACAAATACATGAATTGAATTATCAAACTATTATGCAGCATAAAAATAGGTATACATATGGATGTTGAACCAATGTGCCATGTTTTGGTGAATGAACATATGAAAAATCACAAAAATCACAAATTACATCACGTGTGTCACACAAGATGAATCTATAGTAAAAAATGTAACATGAATTCCCCACTTTATCGATACTCAAAGGTCCACAATTCACTACTAGCCAAACACAGTCATAGTTCCCTTGATAGAGACCCAAGTTACAATCTCCCATCTAACAATTCCTAACCCAGTATTTGATAAGAATCATGTCATTGGTTCCTTATGCCCTAATAACATTTTTTAATATGTCGAACCAACAACCGAGTCTGAGATGGAATACTACATGACATCATGCATGCAACCCCATACACAAGAGGTGACTAACTTGAAGTGGGGGTCTAGTGAAATCCAATGGGGAGGCTATACCAACTGAATCATCTCATAGGGTCGATAATAATGAATAGAAAAAATTATAAATGATCATAGTAAATTCTGAATCCCAATAATGATAAAAAAAATAAGATATCCCAAAGTGTTAACCATATCCAGAGTATAAATAAATTGACAGAATAAAAGGTAAAAGTAAATAACATCCATATGTGGTGTACTCTAGTGTCTGTCCAAGTCTGCTCCATCCCCATGGTTCACTATTCAACCATAAGCCATATGGACCATTCCCATAACTGGATCTATGGTCATGAAATATACAAGAGTTGTGAAATTCTAGAGCATGGTGTGAGTACAAAACTCTATAGGACACCACCAATGTGTCCCTACAATATGTTCAAAAATATATGTAACAATGTTTATCGTGATATAAGTAAATTCTCAGAAAAAATACATTTGTCGAATAATCATGTGTTGACCAAGCTATCATGAACCCCGACAACACATGCATTGGATCATAACTGGTAAGAATTCTAAGAACACATGTACATCCATCATGGTCAGATAACTCTCCGTACCCTTCTGGTGTTTGTTAAATGAATGAAATATGTTCCATCAAGTATATATGTTTTCCTCTTATCTTTTTAATCACCCACAATCGAATTTTATAGGAATCCATGTCTGGTATTTTTTTGTAATCCACTATGAATTCCCTTCTATATGGGTAGCCATGTCTTCCTTTAATGATGTTAGAACTGTGTCAAGATGGGTAATCTACCATTGGACTGTGTAACTCCTACTCGCAAGGCATCACCTATTTGTATCTGTATCTTCCAACAAGCCACTATGATTTCCCTTCTATAGTTTTACCCATGTCTGTCATTAAGAACATTAGTACCATGATTGGTTAGGTAACCTCGTACACCCAACCTCAAGCTTCACCTTATTATTTTGATATCTCTTAGCCAGCTATTATGGTTCCCCTTTATAGGGGTACCCGAGCACACCTTTAAGGGCGTTAGAACCATTTCAGGTTGGGTAACCTCGTAAAACAAACCTCAAGGCTTCAGCTAAGTATCATGGTACCTGTAATGAAATTCTATAGGCCGTTCAACACCCAATAAAATTCATCGTAATAAGAAATAACCATCCAAACCCAGATGAAAGGTAATCACACATATACTAGTACTCCCATAGCTACTCACACATTCATATTCAATCCATCATAAGAATTTGTTAGTATATCATAAACATCACACCATGATACACACATATATATGTTTTCCCAAAATTGAAAGGAACCCCTACCACACGGTTATCCAAGTCAATGATGAGGTTTTCAATTGTTGTCATCACCCAAACCAAGCTCTCACCTAACAGGAAGACGATCATACACCAATGAATCCTTGAACCATTCCTGGTTCTACATTGTTTGGAATTATTTATATCTATTATAATTAAAAATAGTTAATTAAATTTGGGCAAAATACCATGCTACCATTAAAAAATCATAGGAATAATTTTTTACTAATCGATACAAATCCGATAAGACCAATGATGCGAAAATTTTTTCAATGATGAAGAAGTTATTTTTGTTTGAAATTTATAATAATAAAATAGAATATTAAATAGAAAGAAAGACATGAGATTAGCATGAAAAATAATTTTCTTCCTACCCATGACATGTGCACTGCCCCAAATCCAATTTATAAAATTTCTCATCAATCAATGTGGTATCATTTATTAATTGAATAACCTATTTAATACTTTATACTATTAATTTCATACGTTAACTCATCCTCATATTATGAATTCCATTTACATGTACCATGAGGCTTAATTTAATATTTTACACTTGTCTTGAAATGACCATCTCAATTTTAGGTTTACGTTGTCACTGAGAGCAAGTCAATCCTACACCGTTTAAAAAATTTACATTGGGAATGATATTTTGGCAAAACAATTAATAAATAAAATAATTTCAGAATAATAATACTATTATATATATATATAAATATATTTAACCATCCACACTGCAATATCCTTGAGTGCTACACCCATTTAATGATTAATTTTTTCTAATATTATCACCTTTCATTTGTTGTGATACAATCAAATAAATGGGATATTGAATCCCCATATATCAAGGCAGTCATGAAAGATGTGTCACCCCTTCAAGATTATTGTACGTGAAATCTATCTATATAAGCCTCTTCATCAACATATAATTAATTAACTCTTAATTCTAATAATATTATAAATTATAATAATAATAACACTAATTAAATGTTATTTATATTGTTAAAAATAACAATAACTCCATTAAAATGTTATCTTTTGTTAATAATAATAATAATAATAATAATAAATTATTATTTTTAATATTATATATCTCAAATCATTATTACTATTTACATTTCAACCAAAAACAATCATTAAATATCATAAATTTATTATTCCCATTTAATTTTTGATTCAATGTAATTCCTATAGCATAGTGTCTATATTCATCCATTATTAGTGTTACATAATTTAAATAGGTCACAATAGTTAAAATTAAGGGTTTGAATTTTTTTTTGGGAAATACTAGGGTTTGAAGTGTAATGTTATAGATGAGTGAATGTCATTTTGAATAATTAAATAATATTAATTATTTAATAAAAATCATAAATAACACCCAACACCCATTTTACATAGATTTTATTCCCCCTATAGATTAAACACTTCATTCAAGACTAACAATGGTATAAGATTTATTAAACGACACATCATTTGAGAGATATTAATTTTTTATTATTAAATTTATGGATTAAATAAAAAAATAAAACTAAAAAGAGTTTTATCACATGTGATGTCACCAAACACCTGACGTGCCTCAAATATATACCCCACATAGGGTAAACCACACAATATAGGCCTAACTGTGGTCTGGTATTTTTCATACAACGCACCAGTTATGAGATATATTATTTTTTAATATTTAAAAAATTGGTTAAATATTAATTAAATAAAAAATTGTTATTTTTGCGAGCGAGGCCTCCATATTTCTAATGTTTACAAATTTTATACCATTCCTAGGGTAAAAACTGCATCACGAACCTATAAGTGGTCTCAAATTTTCCATATAATACTAAATATTTGAGATATTTAATTTTTTCAAAAAAAATATCATGTATTATTTGTAAAATTTATCTCATGATCCATGCATCAAAAAATCTGAAAATTTTGAATGTTATACTCCTACTACGATAAAAACCACATTTTGGACCCAATGGTGGTGTCTGATTTCTCATAGGACAGACCATTTTGGAGTTATTCAATTATTTTAAATTAATTGATCGCACATAATATAATATAATTTATATTTTTATTCAGTATTCACTGAGGTTTTTTATCCTCAGAATCTCCCTCTAACTCATTGTTTGACTCTAAAAATATTCCATTAAAAAATTAAATTTTTTAACTATGATTTTACCTTTCCAAAATTCATTTAAACAATTTTATGTTATTTTCACTATAAAAATTATTTTTCACTCATTAAATATTTATAATATATCAAAAGTGAGATTTTATTTTCATTTTAGGAATCCAGATATTACCCTTAGATAACATGAATTCATTACATAAAATAGGATCTCATATGTATGTTTTTCTATTCTAACATATTTTTCCAATTCTAATATTTTTAGAAAAAAACCATATTTTATGAAAAAAAATTATCCCCTTCCAAAAAATGTTTTTAATCACTTAACAAGTGGTATTTTATCCAATAAAAAACTATGAATTTTTGGATTTCAATTTTTATTCCCCAAAATTAGCAGATCCAACACCTTTAATTGTGTTATATTCACAATTTCTATATTTTACGATTCTTCATTTAAAATATTTCAAATTTTTTAATAGCTTTAAATATATTATAATATGTGAGGAGAACCCACTATCTATAATTAATGATTGTTCACCTTTACAACACTATGATAAATTTCTATATCTAGTTGTAGTTATTTCCCTTTATCATCTTTCAAATTATGTTATTGAGATTTTTTATAAAAATGTTGTTGAGATCGTAAATATATAATACATAATTTATTATGATATCTATGGTATTTAAAACATCCAAAAATAGTTTCCAAAAGATATAAAGTATTTTCAAATTAAAAAAAATCAATGTTCCATCTTTGTAAGGATTAAAACCCTCTCGATCTATACATTCTCTTACTCATAGGATAATTATGGTGTTTTAAATTAAAATAACACATATTTCTTATATTAAATAATCCCACAAAATACCAATGATTCCCATAGAAATAATATATTTCTCTATATCATCCATACAACATGGAGTCATAATCATTTTAATCGACAACCTTCATTCCAACAACATCATAACTATTTGAGCCTCAAACATGCTTTTATCACTTAAAATAATATTATTCAATTAATAGTTCATTGTAATTTAAAAAAAAATCAGATTTAGTAGTAAATGTTTTTTTAGAATATGAAATTTAATAAAATTATATATTTTCTTATATTTTGGTTTTGTAAGCATACATTATTTTCTTATATTTTTTTACTATTAGTATAATATTTATTTTTAATTTTAATTATTGATGATAAATTTTATTTACTTTTATATGGTTAACACACTATAGAACATTCACCTACATAGTAGTTAAATTTCGTGAAACTTTTAAATCATGTCTCAACTTTAGATAATTTCTTTTAAAATGGTCTAACATTTTCTTCTTAATAATTTTAATTACATAAAGATTCAAATTTTTTTATTTTTTTCTCGTGATTTCTTCTATTAATCAATATATTCCAACAACATAACAATCACTAAAATAAAACATTCTTAATTTAATTTTCTATAACTTTTCGTTCAAGATATTCATTAATTATCTTTCAACTATTAATGTTATTTTTTACATTCTCACATGTATCATTTTAGAGGTAATTATAACTAAGTTTCTTTATCTATTGATCTACTTATTTCACCACTAGAACAAAAATGAAAACTTCCTTTTAAAAAAAATGTGTTTTCTACCTCATCTTTATAGAGTATTTATGATTCAACCTCATTATCAACATGTTTATCATATTTATATGAAAACTATATCTCTATAGATATGGGTTAATTATTATCTGTTATGTTATATATTGGTTTTTATTTATGAACATGTTTCCTACAAGATCATCGAGAATGTTCATTATTGAAATTAATTAATTATTTATCATTTATTAGAGGGAAATTTTATGAAATGGTCATAAAAAACCACTATGAAAACATTTTTGGAGGTAGCTCTTATTTTTACTTTCGATATAAATTTTAAATTTTAATAAATTATGTACACACTTTTTTAAAAAAATTGTTTGTAACATCATATTCTGTTTTATAGTCACTGAGTTTATTAACTTTGATAATCTTCATATATTTTCATTTCAACGTAGATTTGATGGAATTTTCTCAATCAACATTTTTTGTCGGTTCATAAAATTTCCCTTCTAATTTTATTTTTCATGATATTACTATGATTGTAATCCAAATTTAGAGTTTAGGTATCTATAAATTCCAAATATTGATCATTGGCATAAAACATATCAATAATAATAAATAATTTCTTTTCAATAATTGTTTAATATTCCATATTCTCACTAAGACATATTATGGTTATAACAACTTCGTTTACCATTGTAAAGAAGTCCTAAATATATTAATAACCTCCCTTTTTAATATATTTGTACTTTAAATTCTATATTTGTATATTTTAATAATTCAAGTTCATATTGATTTCACAGAAATTATTCAACATTTCCTAGATAACATTTTATGTTCTAAATTCTTTCACTAAGAGAGATTCACTTTTAGAGAATGATGAGTGTAATGAATTGTTATCCCTTCCATCATTTTTCCTATTTTTCATATCAAAATATTTAAGAGGAACATTTTAAAAAATATGAAGAATTCCATCTACATATTCTTAAAAAAATCATACCCAATATAAATAAGATAAAATAATATCCTATTTTTTTAGATATGAGTGGGTTTTTCAAAAAAATAACAAAAATCGAAAATAATTTCACAAAATTTTTTATTTTCTATAACAAAATCTCTTCAATCATCAGTAATGAGTAAATGGACAAACCTTCAATATAATACCAATTGAAAAGGTCAAAAAAAGATCAATATAATCACTAAAATGGGGATTTAGTGAATCAGTGTCTTCATTTTCTTTTATTTTATATTTCATTTATTATGAACATCACCTCATGTTAATGATTTATCAATTATTTGAAACCCAAACTTTCAGAGATCAATAAAATCACAAATATTTACAAATTTTACTACTCAATAAGAGCATCTAGTCCATGAAATGGTTTGGATATAATCCAACACAACACAATCCTGTAGAAAAAATATCCTTCTTCTGTGGATTAAAAAATTATGGAATACACCTACACTTTTGTAGAACAATAATAAATATTAACATGTGGGTACTTATTCAAGGATTAATGATATAAAAATGATTTTATAATATGTTTATAAATATACACCAATTGGCTCCGAACATGTTAATTTTATACTTAAAAAACTTCAAATTTTTTAATACATCATAAAAAAATCCTCACATTCATACCCAGTTATAGGTAGTACAAACATCTATATACTTCAGGAAAAAACAATATATGGTTTCTCACTCTAATTCCTCTACCATATTATTTTCTCCAAAAAAGACTTAATTGTTTGATTAGAAGCTATAATGATATAATTATTTCTATTTACAGAATATTCTAGTCTTATTACACTGTCTAATATGGTAAATATAATATAAACTTTTTTTTAACACATTATGTCTAAAAAAAATTCCCATGAACTTTTATAATGAAATCAAACCTTTAATTCCCTACCTCTCTCAGACATGAACATTGTGTGAGTATTTTGTACATTTAATTCAATATATAGGTTACTTAGAAGTGAAAAATGAAATGAAACTAATTTCATTATCTCACACACACAATATAATAGACCTCTAGTTTAAAACTCATTTGAACATCATTTTGAAAACATATAAATTCTTCTCTAATATTTGGGATTTTTCAATATTCATCTTCATTTCTAAAAACATTTTACATTAAAATAGGATAATCTCAAAAGATCATATTGGATATTGATTGTCTAGAAATGTTCATTTTGAATGTTTCTTTCACTCCAATTCCTTGTATCCGATTAAAATCCTACAAAACAGAAGAAGTACAATTCTAATGATCCAATCCAATTGAAACAATTATAACCTATATATTATATGAATATATAAATATATAAAAATTAATCAACTCTCATCATTTTTTCCATAATCCCAAAGAGAAATTAACAATATCAAATGAAACCCATCCTCTGATGACATATCAATTACTTTCATAATATGACGACTCATGATTTTATTTAAAAAAAATGAGATACAATATAAGACCCCATCCTTAAACCTTACTTAATATTGAGTTATTACAAGATTACACATTGAGGATCCTTTCAGGTTTAGAGTTTTAGAGAATTAGATCCTAAAACTTGCATTACATTCCACATTTAAACAAAGTGGTTACATAGAAGATAGTATTTATTTTTTCCCATCAATGGAAAAATATTTAAAATTAAAGCATGGATTATTTCTTGACACATCCTTGACACTATCATCATATCATGTATCTTTCCCTTGACCTGTGAAAAACATTTCAAAAAACATGGGATGACCATAAAAAGCTCAGTAATGGTTATAAAATAAATATGGAAAAGAAACATGAGTTCATATATACATAAGAATGAAATCATACTTTACCCATAAAACATAGGCACTTTAACATACCTCATCAAATCATGAATAAATCATAGAAGTCATAAGAAAATAATGGAAACTTGAGGCATCCATAACATTCTTATATAGGGAGTAACCCTCTTGGATACCTTTGGAATAACCACCACAATATATTCCCTAATTCTCTTCGGAGAAACCTTAACGTTTCACTCCTTCACATTACCCAATGCATTGGAGAGCTATATCGGGCTCACCCACCCTTAGTTTATCACGGAACCACCCGTCTTCATAACAATGCCCAAGAAACATAACATAATCGTACCACATAGTAAATGCTTAAAGGAAACATAACATTTACAAATTTCAATAACAAGATATCAATTAAACACATTGACAGAAAAAAAATTATGAAAACTATTTTCAATACCAAAATAAAAGAAAAGTAAAAAAAGGTATTTATTTTTCTTTTAAAAATAATGTATGGCTTGTAGAGGAAGCCGAAACTCAAATAATGGTCACGACGGTGGATAAGTAGTTGTCGCCGCATACGTATGACAAAAACATTCACTTTTGTCATTTAGTAAAACGCTTCGTATAAAAAAGATTCCTTTTAGGATAAACGTAAAAGTCAAAGGTGTTTATACAACTTATAAATTAAGGTTTTGTATAAAACAAAATATGCCTCAATGAATTGAGATTGAGATGATGTCCCTTACAAAGACGGTATCCTTGGTTTAATGATAAATCAATTACATAATTATGTGTGACAATTGAATACACAAAATATAAGTGGATATTAAGTGTAAAACAATCAGAGGTTATTCACACATATTCATAGAACGTCATATTCAAGGAGTACAAGTTTATCCCAAAGAATCAAATTTGGGTTAAGAAGTTACCTTGCAAATATTTGACAGCCTAACGAGGTCACTACAAAATTCAGAAAATGAGTTGATGAGAGATAAAAAGGGTATCTCATCACGTGGACATGAAATTTAAATAAATAATGATACAGAAGAACATATCCCAACATTATAGTATGTGAATTAAAAGACATAACAAAAGAAGTCTTTCAAAAAGAGGAGGGTGAAAGGTTCCCTTACCGACATGGGTATCTTTCGAAACAAACGCCCTGTGAAAGAAGGACAATACAACATTGATGTAAATACTAATAAATGAAATTATATTACACAATTTTTTAAATAATGGGCAGTACATACACCACTCAATGGAAATTGTGGAAAATGTAGCATAAATCTCACGGGAATAAAAGTGAGATGAAAAATACCTTACGAAAACTCGGCAGCCTAACAGCGCCACTTAAAACGTACAAAAATGGATTGATGAAATAAAATAGGGTCTCTCGTCATATTAACATAAAGTTTACAGAAGGAGGAATACAAAATAACATCCCCCAACATAACAAAGAGGAGCTTAAAGGAACTGACATTAAGGATAGTACTAAAAAAGAAATAGAGAGGTTAGATCTCTTACGAAAATTCGGTAGCCTAACAGAACCACTCAAAACTTCCAAAATGGATTGATGAGATAGAATAGGGTCTATCATCACATGAAAATAAAAATTATAGTATTTTTAATCTAAAAGAACATCCCAATAACAAGAAAGATGAGTTTTAAAAGGAATGACATAAAAGCGTGTACTTAAAAATAAATAGTGGAGTAGGATCCCTTATCTCGGGTCCGACTTTGACTCGATCATTCTTTAAAATAATGAAAAATAAACTGTAGTTAATTTCTAATTCCTTAAGAACCTTTTTCAAGATCATTATTCCTTTTATATCACTTATTACCATGTCATGAACTCTATGTAATTATTTTAGTTAATAACGTTCTTTTAAACGATCTTTGGTACTTGAGTCAAAATATGCTCCTTATAATTACAGGTTTTTCATTTATCCATTATATCTAGAGTTTATAATCATGATTTATATATTATATATATAATATATATCCAGTATATACATGCATTTATAATATTACATAATCATTTAGAGGTAAGAAATGAAATTCACCATTCATGGAGACGGTAAGCCGTACGTACGCATGAACGATTCTTTCATTTCTATTTCGTATTTTATAGAATGGAATCATAATGATATAAAGGTATATTATAATTAAAGTATAATATATTATATAATAACATTAATTACATCCTTTATACATCCCACATATGGCATTAATTAATCAAATCACTTTGATGGGGCGATAGTCCGCACTTTCTAAAATGAAGATATCATGTTTACTCATAATTGTAACCATAAAGGATGTTCCATAAATGAAAAATACATAAGCTTAAGTAAAACATAAACATATTATATATAATATATAAATATAGTGACATCTTAATGGCCCCCTTTTAAGGTGATATATGAGTGTTGAACAGTCATCGTTTCGTGAGGCAGAAATTCGCCATCCACGAAAACAGTATGTTCTGTAACCATTATATGTAGGTGTATGTAAGTGTAGATAGACTACTTATTATAAAAACACCCTATTATATTGAATATATTGTATTTGTTACAAAAGAAATGAATAAAAATATTTTAGGGGGTTGGATAAGCAAAATAAAACTAAAGGACTCAAGTGAAGACATTACCTTAAAATCGGGTAACTCCCTATGGTTTGAGCTAAAAGGATTCCATGGGAAGACTTCTGCCCAATGTGAGGCTTCAAGGAGTTATAGAGGGATTTGTAGAGAAACAATGGGCAGGGTTTGGCCGAGCCAAAGGCTTTGGAAGTGTGGGTAAGGAGGTAGAGGTGGGGGCCTTTTATAAGAGGAGGGGAGGGGCACTCTTGGAAAGTAAGGAAATGATACATTATTTTAGACTGAGTTTCGGATTTTAATGGTCCCACATTGATGTGTTTCGAGGATAAGGTGATAAGGGTTCGAAATACACCCATCCAATAGGTATTGGACATGTGTAGGTCTTATATTTTACATTATCATTCCATTTTATTTAAATCGTTAAATAATGTGGTCATCGCGGCATCATCATGATGTCATAAATAATATAATTTATTTAATGTCTAAAAACTAAAATAAAAAATACTATGATGTAGGAAATATTTTTAGCTTTCCGATTAGTATTTATAGTATAAAATATGACCTGTATAACCCCATTTGAAAATTGTTTTAGTAAAACAACTCATGTTTGTGTCATTTTAATTTTAACATTAAATAAAAAGGTATTTATGTCATTTTCAAACCAACGTAGCTCCATGGGGTCCCCATGGTGACCCATGGATTTTCTTGGTCGGACATGACTCATACAATGAGGGTAGGACATGTGTATAGGTCATTTCATATTAGTAAAACATTATTTTTACCTTAAACTACACTAATCACCTCTAATTGCGATTTAAAACTTAATAAGTTACTATGCCCCAAAAAATTATTTTACTCCGATTGAACCATATTTTACTTCTTAATGACAAACATGTATGTCAGATTTTTTGAAATTCAGAACACAAAGATGGAAAAATTTCATTTAAATGGAAAAATCAGTTTTTATAAGTACCTCTTAGTGGTTTCACTATTCATTAGAAATTGATGTTTTTAAGAAAATTACCAAAAAATTCACTCTAAGCTATATTTTATATGCCTAATTCAGAATTTATGTGAATTTTAAAAAATTCAAAACATATAAGTTTCATTAATTAATTTAATAATTAATTCCTGCTGTCAAAACAAATAGCCTGTTTTTATGAAACAAAATGTATCAAAAGATTTACACTAGTTTAATTCCGATTTCAAAGTGAAATTAATTTCAACGACCACTATTGGATTAAATGGTAAAAATATATTCTAATTTAAATTTAAAACCAATTAAAAATATAATCTAATTATATAAATAAATATGATTAAAAAGAGGTTTTCGATTAAAAAAAATCATTTTTCACCAATCATTAAAAATTGAACTTTTTCGGAAAAATACCAAAAATTTACACAAAGTAAATTTTGATGTCCCGATTATAAAGAAGAATTTTATTTTGTCAAATATAACACATAAAATTGTCAAAAAGTGGATTTAAAAGAGGTTCGCCATCAAAAGACAGTTAATCGACCTTTTAAAGAATATTAGAATGTTTACGCTTAAAATTGGATTCATTCTAATTTTTAATCCTCTAATATTTATTGTAAAAAGTAAATAAAATTTACAAAAATATATAATAATTTTTTTGTTAGTTATATTCATTCCCGCCATCAGAACAGCTAGGCGTTAACTACCATTTAAAATAATATTATTTTATTATTAGAGTGCAACATAAGATTCCCAAGAAACTCGTTGATGCATATTGGGTACGCCATTGAGCCTAGCATCCCCTTTAAATTAATATTAATATTTTATTCACAAATATGGATAAATATAAAAATGTCATATTATTTATTTACCTGGGGTGTTACATCCTTCCCCCCTTTTGAGAATTGCGTCCTCGCAATTTTAAAATTGATCTTGGAAACATCCTTGAAAGTCCCACATCGGAACAAGAGTTGGTAAAACAATCACTTTAAAATAAAAAAAAGATAAGTACAGAGGTCACCTGAGTTAACCCATACTAGGATTCTGTGTAGTAAAACATGGACATGGAGGAGAAAACATAGGGTCATGTTCTGATGGAGAGTGATAGAAAACATGTTTAGGAGAAATTTAACCACAAGAGAATCACAAACTTGTGATGGGTTAAATAGTATTAGATTCATTAGTAGGAAAAGTTAATAGACAACATTTATGTTTTACATTACTTTTTATTGAGGAATTTATTCATAAGGAAACATAATCACTTATCATGTTGACTTTCAACTTTTATTAGATTCCTTACACAAACTCATATTTTCTCTAACATACGAGTATTTAGGAAGACTTGTTCACATTAAGAGTACTATAATCAACTTCTAGAGAATCACCTAATCCAAAAAAGAGAACTATATACTTCCCATGTCTTTAGACTTTAGCCAAAACCAAAACCAAAAAGGTTAGTACAAGATCAGATAATCCAGAAATGGATAACCCTTTATAAAAAGAAAATCTATTCTTAATCTCCAAAATTTGTCCAACAAAACCCAATGTTCAAAGAGGACCATTAGATAAACAATTTTTCCATAAAATTATTCAATGTAAACCAAACTAAGATTGAAAACCAAATATTTTATGGATTTAGTCACATAGTCTTCCAAGATAAATCATATCATTTATCTCTAAACAACATCAGTTTCTTTTAATGTCTCGTATTGAAATGTAATTAACCTAATCACATATCCTCCGTGATAGGTTATTAAATTTCCATAGATAACCTAAAATCAACATACTCTTAATTCATAAATTCATATAACTAAAAAGAATCAGTCAAACTAACCATGGAATTCACGTAGTCCAGTGGTAGGCGATAAATACCAGTTTCACTTTGGATGTTGGTTCGATTCTCGTAGTTTTGTCCGACGTGACGGGTTGTCACACGGTCTGCGTGTTGTCCTTTTTCCAAAACTATATAATTTTAAATCATTCCCAAAAAGAGATAAAATCATCAAAAATAACCATAATATATTTTAACCTCAATTTAATCTCATGCCTTTCACTTCCATAATAACATATAGTAACCCATAATTACCTCAAAAGTAAGGTTCATATAAACCCAAATGGTTCTTTATAACTATGTCCACAAAAGAACAAATAACTATTCCTTGAATAAAATTTTCATATATTAGACATCAGGGTTACACATACTATAATAAGTCTTCTAATGTAACCCCATCATCAAAAGAGACTTAATACTCTTAAGAATTTCACCATAACTCTTGAAGCCCTTATATGTTGACTTATTACTCATTCAACATTCTTCATGATCCATTAACCATTCCTTTCTATCTTATTCTGAAATACTTCATTCCTACAAAAAAATCATGAATCCTATCCTAAGATTCCAAAATAGGAAAACAAACGTTATGAAATAATCCATACCTTAGATTATCCATTGTCAGTTTCTTCATCCTCAATTGGAATGGCATTAGGTATTTGCAAAAGAATATTTGTACGATCATGGTGATCCCATTCAAGAAACTTCTTCAAAGGACATGTGTTTGCATAATGACCATGCACACCACATTTAAAACATACAATTGATCCCTCAGAAAGAACTTCTATCCCATTCCTCGAGTCAACTGGATGCTTCCTTTCTCTATGGAAAGTTCTTACTTTATGACCTTCATTTCCACATCTATAGCATATTTCTATCCCTTTGAAACATTTTGCTAAGTGTTTCTTTCCACATCTTTGACACATAGGTTTTTGAACATATGCACCTTTATGATTATTACCCGTAGTTCTGTAGGGATTTATTTCTCGCATATATGATGCCTTATAGAAATTACCAAGGTTTAGGTGGTCAATCATGACTCCAGATAGTTGGTTGAGGATAAACACAAGAGTTCTCATTGCAGCTCCCATATTATTCAGTTATTTTCTCAAAAAACTGTCACAGTTTCCTTCACATCCACTGTTACTTTGGTTCCTGCTAGATCCAGCCATTTACTAAAACCAAAAAGGTCACTGTGAGTATATCAACAAAATCATCATGTACTAATGAGGAAGATAAACACCAAGATAAACTTACCCATTCACTTTATCTAAAACTCGTACTCTTTCTGAATTCCTAACCATTATGGTAATGTCACTTATGCTTAAGGAATACCCTAACCTCGAAAGTTATCTAAACCGACCTTTGATACCAACTATAAGGCCCAAACCTTAAACCTTACTTAATCATGAGTTATTACAAGATTACACATTGAGGATCTTTTCAGGTTTAGAGTTTTAGAGAATAGATCATAAAACTTGCATTACATTCCACATTTAAACAAAGTGGTTACATAAAAGATAGTATTCATTTTTTCCAATCAACAGAAACATATTTAAAAATAAATCATGGATTATTTCTTGACACTTCCTTGACACTATCATCATATCATGTACCTTTACCTTGACCTGTGAAAAACATTTCAAAAAACATGGGATGAGCATAAAAAGCTCAGTAAGGGTTATAAAAAATATGGAAAGGAAACATGAGTTCATATATACATAAGAATGAAATCATAAATTACCCATAAAACATAGGAACTTTAACATACCTCATCAAATCATGACTAAATCATAGAAATCATAATAGATAAAAGGTAACTTGAGGCATTCATAACATTCTTACGTAGGGAGTAACCCTCTTGGTTACATTTGGAATACCCACCACAGTATATTACCTAAATCTCTTCGGAAAAACCTTAACGTTTCACTCCTTCGCATTACCCAATGCATTGGTAAGCTATACGGGCTCAAACACCCTTAGATTATCACGAAACCACCCGACTTCATAACAATGCCCATGAAACATAACAAAATTGTACCACATAAAACATGCATAAAGGAAACATAACATTTACACATTTCAATCACAAGATATCAATTAAACACATTGACATAAAAAAATTTATGAACACTATTTTCAATACCAAAATAAAAGAAAAGTAAAACATGGTATTTATTTTTATTTTAAAAATAATGTATGGCTTGTAGAGGAAGCCGAAACTGAAATATTTGTCACGGTGGTGGAGAAGTCGTTGTCGCCGCATACATATGACAAAAACATTCACTTTTGTCGTTTAGTAAAAGGATTAGTATAAAAAAAGATTTATTTTTGGATAAACGTAAATGTAAAAGGGGTTTATACACCGTATAAAAGAAGTTTTTGTATAAAACAAAATATTCCTCAAAGAATGGAGATTGAGAAGATGTCCCTTAAAAAGACGGTATCCTTGGTTTAAGGATAAATCAATTACATAATTACATGTGAAAAATGAATACACCAAATATAAGTGGATATAAAGTGTAAAAAAATCAGAGCTTATACATACATATTCATAGAATGTCATATTAAAGGAGTACAAGTTTATCCCAAAGAATCAAATTTGGTTTAAGAAGTTCCCTTGCAAAAATTTGACATCCTAACAGTGTCACTACAAAATTCAGAAAATGAGTTGTTGAGAGATAAAAAGGGTATCTCATCACATGGACATAAAATTTAAATCAATAAGGATATATAAGAACATATCCCAACATAATAGTATGTGAATTAAAAGACATAACAAAATAAGCCTTTTAAAACGGGAGGGTGAAAGGTTCCCTTACCAACATGGATATCTTTCAAAACATACGCCCAGTGAAAGAATGACAATATAACATTGATGTAAATACTCATAAATGAAGTTATATTACACAATGCATAAAATAATGGGCAGTACATACACCACTAAAAGGAAATTGTGGCAAATGTAGCATAAATCCCACGAGAATAAAAGTGAGATGAAAAATCCCTTACGAAAACTCGACAGCCTAATGGCGCCACATAAAACATACAAAAATGGATTGATGAGATCAAATAGGTTCTCTCATAATATTAAAATAATGTTTATAGAATGAGTAATATAAAAGAACATCCCCCAACATAACAAATAGGATCTTAAAAGAAGTGACATTAAGGAGAGTACTTAAAAAGAAAGAGAGAGGTTAGATCTCTTACGAAAATTCGGCATCCCAACGGCGCCACTCAAAACTTCCAAAATGGATTTATGAGAGAGAATAGGGTCTCTCATAACATGAACATAAAAATTATATTAAGATTAATATAAAAGAAAATCCCAATAACAAGAAATATGTGCTTTAAAAGGAATTACATAAAAGTGTGTACTTAAAAAAGAAAGAGAGGAGTAAGATCCCTTACCTCAGGTCCGACTTCGACTCGATCGTTCATTAATCTCCAAAATAATAAATGTGGGTTAATTTATACTTCCTTAAGAACCATTTTCATGTTCATTATTCCCATTATATCACTTATTACCATGTCATGAACACTATGTAATTATTTTAGTTAATAATGGTCGTTTAAACGATCAATGGTACTTGAGTCAAAATATGCTCTTTATAATTACATGTTGTTCATGTATCCATTATATCCAGAGTTATAATCATGATTTATATATCCAATATATTATATATATCCAGTATATACATGCATTTATAATATTACATAATCATTTAGAGGTAAGAAATGAAATGCACCGTTCATGGAGACGGTAAGCCGTATGTACGCATGAACACAACTTTCATTTCTATTTATTATTTTATAGAATGGAATCATAATGATATAAAAGTATATTATAATTCCAGTATAATATCATATATAATACCATTAATTATATCCTTTATACGTCCCACATATGGCATTAACGAATCAAATCACTTTGAGGGGGCAGTAGTCTGCACTTCCTAAAATGAAGATATCGTGTTTACTCATAATGGTAACCATAAAGGATATGCCATAAATGAAAAAAAAGAATCTTAAGTAAAAAAATAAACATATTATATATAATATATAAATATAGTGTCATATTAATGGACACCTTTGAAGGTGATATATGAGTGTTGAACAATGATCGTTTCGTGAGGCAGAAATTCACCATCCACGGATACAGAAATTTCTTTATCCATTAGATGTAGGTGTATGTAATTGTAGCTATAATACATCTTATAAAAACATACTAGTATATATAAGATACTGGATTTGTTACAAAATAAATTAATAAAAAGAGTTTAGGGGTTGGATAAGGAAAATAAAACAAAAGGACTCAAGTGAAGACATTACCTTAAAATCGGGTAACTCCCTTTGGTTTGAGCTAAAAGGCTTCCTTGGGAAGACTTCTTCCCAAAGTGAGGATTCAAGGAGTTTTAGAAGGATGTGAAGAGGTAAAATGGGCAGGGGTTGGCCGAGCCAAAGGCTTTGGATGTGTGGGTAAGGAGGTAGAGGTGGGGGCCTTTTATAAGAGGAGGGGAGGGGCACTCTTGGAAAGTAAGGAAATATTACTTTATTTTAGAATGAGATTCAGATTTTAATGGTCCCACATTGATGTGTTTCGAGTATAAAGTGATAAGGGTTTGAAATCCATCCATACAATAGGTTTTGGACATGTTTAGGTCTTAGAGTTTACATTATCTTTCCATTTTATCTAAATCGTTAAATAATGAGGTCATTGCTGCCTCATTATGATGTCATAAATAATTTAATCTATTTAATGTCTAAAAATTATAAAAAAAATAATATTATGTAGGAAATCGTATTATCTTTCCAATGACTATTTATAGTGAAAAATCTGACTTGTATATCCCCATTTAAAAATTATTTTAGTAAAACAACTCATGTTTGTGTCATTTTAATTTTAACATTAAATAAAAAGGTATTTATGTCATTTTCCAACCGAAGTGTCTCCATGGGGTCCCCAAGTTGAACAATGGATTTTATTGGTCGGCCATGGCTCATCCAATGAGGGTAGGACATGTTTCTTGGTCATTTCATATTATTAAAACATTTTTTTTACCTTAAACTACACTAATCACCTCTAATTGCGGTTAAAAACTTAATAAGTTACTATTCACCAAAAAAATTATTTTAATCCCATTGAACCACATTTTACTTCCTAATGACAAAAAGTTATGTCAGATTTTTAAAATTCAAAACACAATGATAAAAAATATCATTTAAACGGAAAATTCAGTTTTTATAACTACCACTTAGTGGTTTCACTATTTATTAAAAATTTGAGTTTTTCAAAAAATTATCAAAAATTCATCCTAAGCTATATTTGATATTCCGAATTAAAAAATGATGTCTATTTTAAAAAATTCAAAACATATAAGTTGCATTAATTATTTTAATAATTAATTCCCGCTGTCAAAACAAATAGCGTGTTTTTATGAAACAAAATGTTTCAAAAGATTGACACTAGTTTAAGTTCGATTTCAAATTGAAATTAATTTCAAAGACCACTATTTGATTAAATGGTAAAAATATATTCTAATTTCATTTTAAAACCAATTCAAAAGATAATATAATCATATAAATAAATCAGATTAAAAAGAGGTTTTGAAATAAAATACAACATTTTTTACTATTCATTAAAAATTGAACTTTTTCGGAAAAATACCAAAAATTTACATAAAGTAAATTTTGATGTCCCGATTCTAAATGAGAATTTTATTTTTTCAAATATAACACATACAATTTTATAAAAGTGGATTTAAAAGAGGTTCGCAATCAAAAGGCAGTTAATCGACCTTTTAAAGAATATTAGAATGTTTACGCTTAAAATTGGATTCATTCACATTTTTAATCCTCTAACATTTATTGTAAAAATTAAAAATATTTGACAAACATATATAATCATTTTTTAGTTAGTTATATTCATTCCCTCAATCACAATAGCTAGGCGTTAACTACCATTTAAAATAATTATATTTTATTATTAGAGTGCAACGTAAGATTCCCAAGAAACTTGTTGTTGCGTATTGGGTACGCCATCGAGCATATCATCCCCTTTAAAGTAATATTATTATTTTATTCACAAATATGGATGAATATAAAAATGTCATATTATTTATTTACCTGGGGTGTTACATACAACACTCTGATTCATTTTATCAAATGAAAATATTTTATTACATAGTAGTATTCTATCTGATTGATTGGTCTCTAAAGACCATCTGGTAGGTTTTATTTGACACTCATTTGACACATAGATCATTATAAATCAAAATATTGATCGGTTTTTGGAACATCCAAATTCAGTCACACTTAAAAAATTATTTTCATCTGATATTATTTGGTTAGTCCAATGTTATAAATCATAAAGAACGATACGTCAAATTCATTATCATAGAAAGCCAAATTTCAAAAGGATTTGTGTCCGAACTCATCTGATGAGTCATTGGAGAAACTTGTTCTGCAGACGAGTTTCAAAATTTTCCTTTTTATTGGTAAAAAACAGCAACTATTGGTTCATTCTTTGAATTAGATAATCTGTACTACTGGGAAAAAAATATATACCAGTGTTTTTGGGAATACTATTGGTATAGTTCACTAATTTGGACCAATACTAACAGTTTGGCCATAACTGTTGGTGAAAGTCACTAATTTGGTGTTATATAAATGGTTTTAGGAAAATTGTGGGTATAGTTAACTAATTCGGACCTATACCAATGGTTTGACCTCAAACCGTAGGTATAGGTCCCTCCTATACCAAAAATTTGTCCAAAACCCTGGGTATAGGTCCCAATATCAAAGAATCTATAACAACGGTTATTAAAATCGCTGGAATAGGTACACGTATTGTTAAGGTAATCTTCGTACACATGACATTAAATAGTTCAAAATTTTAATTACATATGATAATAAATATATATATTTATAAAATTATGTGGACAAAATTAAGATAGGATAGTGGTTAGGTCGGTCAATCACAAACCGAAGGTGCTAGGATTAAAATCAGCCAAATAGTTATTTTTTGAAATACATGTACCAATGGTTTTATAGAACTTTTGGTATAGACCTATCCCCACGTATTACGAGGCAACAATTCACCAAATTGTTGGTATAGTCTATACCAACGGTTTGGAGACCTATACAAATGGATCCAAACTATTGGTATAGGTTATTTTTTCAACAGTGCTGATAGATCATCACATATTATGGATCGCTCAATTAAGAATTTAAAAAACCTTTTAATTCATCCCATTTAATATAATAGCCTATAATCCACAACAAGTTCCATGAAAATCTCTAATTGTTCTTGTAATATCAAAAAAATAATCTTTATAGAAACACTATGAAATCTTTTTTTATATAAATTTGATTAAAAATTATTTTATCACATGTTTTCAGTCATCTTATGAGGCTGAGAAATTTTATGATAGAATAGTAACATCAGATTTTTTTTAAACATAATTAAAGACATTCAGCATATGATACATCTTTCAAATCAATTCTAAAAACTAATTCTAAAATGTTATGTCTAAAAATAGGTTCTCATAGAATACATATCTAGAATATAAGATTTTACATGATGTAATTTCCTAATAATTATAAATTAGATATTTTAGGTTCAAGACACCTTCATCTGATGATCAAAACGTCCGATGTAAGGTAGTCTTACATAAGGAAAACAAAATACAAAACATGCATCAAAACACCTATTCAAGCATCCAAAAATCATATCTATCTAACGTGGTCCCGAAATACAAGACCATACACTATAATTTAACATCATGTATTAAGGATGTTGTCTTGCAACATAATGTAATTTGACTAGGATCTGGGTATCATAGATGGGGAAATAATGAAGGACTAACTGTATAATACTTATATATGGATTTAACAATGAATATAACTCTGTAATATACCTTATATAATTTATTATAATTAATTTAATAATAGATTGGTTCTTAAACTGATTGAGGAGGACAATTTTATTTAAAATTACCACACATTTATTTATGGATGATTATAGATGTCCATACTAAAAATGAATATGCACCTATGTGGATGATTTTATGGGGATTAATCATTATCTACTGATATTTATTCATATAAATATATATACCATGATCAGGGATTATAATAAAATTTTACTTATAGGATAATTTTATCTCGTGTTCATTGTTATCTCTCTATGATGAAATCAACAATGGTAACATGGAAGGGGATTATGACATGAAATGAAGACATGTTTTTTAACTCATTGATTTAAATCCAGTTCAATGATAATTTTGTTGATCTAGAGACACCACTCTATATACAACTTAATAGTGATAGTAGTTTTCATGGTATTAAATTATTGGGACTACCCAAATGGTTCTACCTATATAAGAGGACAATACTGATTCTGGTTTATTTAAGGGAATATATGATTGACTAAGTGCATCCTAGAGTTCATTTATTTTTGGTGTTTATTGAAGAAATATTAATACATAGTTCTTTTTTTACCCAATAAAATTTTATTTATAATTTTATATTAATTGATATGAACTAATTAGATATATTAGGAAGAGGATAGGATATGATATGGGTCTATTTTACCCTCTTTTTGGGACTTCACATAGATAGTATCAGGACATCATATTTTTTATATGGTTTATCTATTTCATATAGGACAACTGGTACTGTCATCCACAACTAATTCAAATATCATGTGTTTTTTATAGTGGTACCTTGAGTTTAAGGTGATTAAAACATATGTTATGATATTATGGTTTCATGTGAATGAGATATTAGAATTTACCTCCATAAACTAAGAACATGTGATCCATACTTGAAGTACTTCACTTGAATTTTCCATTAGTAAACTGATCATCTAGAGTCCCTTTGAAATGGAATTAAAGCAATTAAACCCTCTATGATTTAGTGTTATGGGGACCCTTATGGAATAAATTTACATGAGGTCATTCACTATAAATTTAGAATGTTGGATCACATCATGAAGTAGTTCTATTGAAGGAGAATAATCGGGATATTATATGTGAATTACATTAATTTAAATCCATTATAATTTCTTTTGAGGGGGTTTTATATATATATTACTTATATTAATTCCTTATAATTCATTACATCACATAAGAAAACAATCTAATCAATTGATTTATGGTTTATGGTGATCCATTCTCCAAAAAATATCTAGGGGTACCTATTATTCACAAGAATCATTGGAAAGATTCTTTCCCAAATTGGGAGGAAAATAATATGTATATAATCTTGAAGACACATATTATTGGATTTAATTAATGAAAATTATAATAGTCCTTGAAATACCTCATCAGTGATGCATAGAAGGGGTGTGGAAAGATCCTAAGAGACATTATAACAACCAGAATCATTATTAAAAAAACATGATTTATTAAATACAATTTCACTTATGACAAATCTGATAATCTATAGGTATAGTGTCTTTGGAAATTACTAACATTAAAAATAACATAGTAGATAAAACATAACATCTTTATTGAAAAATTATTTTACATGACAACAATCCATCATACTTAGCATTGCATGAGATAATCTGAGGACATTCATAAGAAATGTGTAAGATATAAATACATTCAAGGGAGTAAGAAAACCATAAAAATAAATATAGCCAATAATAAGAAATATACCTTTAAATGGAGAAAACAAATAAAAATGAGAATAAAGGAATTATATATAATTATTACCATAACATGGAAATGTGGAAACAACATTTAACGTGAAATTAGCATGGTCCAATGCTCATTGCACATGGAGAAGTATTAAACCCTAATTGATCTTGAATTATATTGAGTAAACCCTCATTGAACTTGACATATCATGATACTAATATTTTCTCAATGAATTGGAGTTCTATCATTGTGATCCCTTGTTAATCATTTCACTTCATGCATAAGTGGGCCACAAGGATAATACAACATGGAATCATTCAACATTATCATTTATTCCAAGATAATGTAATGTGGATTAAATACATGAAACTATATAATCAATATGTAAATGTGTGTAATGATGAATACACTTGATATATAAATGGATATGGTATTCACTATAAAATGACATTGGCTTTGAAAAATACTATGTAAAATTGGGCTGTATCATGAAGTTACATAAGAATCCATAAAAATGGTGATGAGAGAGAAAGAGGTATATCATCATATTTAAATGAAATGGTAATTAATGGGTTATATAGATACATTTCCCAACATATATAACTAAATTTACATGAACAATATAAAACAATTTTTGGAATGTAAATGAGGAGAGGTAAATCCCTTACCGAATCTCAGTATGGTAACAGGAGTGCATGGGAGGTGTTAATTGGAGAGAAACAGGTATTTAATTATTCAAACTTAAGGATGGAAGTATAGGGGAGGTGAAAAATTATATAAAAACATTTTTAATTGAAAATAAAAGGCAAAAAAAATAACTGAATTTTGATAAAATAGAGGAAAGAAGAAAACCCTTACTTGGAAGTATGATCCCAATGTCTTGGGAGAAGATTGAGAGAGGATTTTTGGGTGATTTTGGCACCTTTTGATGATTATAGAAAGTGGAGGGTAATGGTCGGTTGAGCTCCAATGGTTTTGAGTGAAGAGGAATGGGATATTAAGTTATTTTATATAAGAAAAGAGAGAGAATTCTTTATTCTTTAGGTTTTGGATAGTGCACAATAAACAAAAAAAACCATAAAGCTTCTCATAGTTTGATCCCAAAGATTATTTCAAAGGGGAGTGGATGATATTATTTTATTTTTCAAATGGATGATTTTATTAAATTATCAGGCTTTCATATGTCGAGGTGAGTCACACTCTCAAGGAAATCATTTTAAAAAGTTAATGTATTTTATATGTTTTAAGGCTCCGCTAAGGAATTGTAAAATTAATAAAAAAATTATAAAATAACATTATTTTAAAGTAACAAACATATATTGGATGAAAACCACATTTATAGTATATTACTACATCACTATAATTTCATTATGATGTCATAAAACACATTATATATTTAAATAGTATTTCATTTTAACCAAAAAATGTCACTATTTCAGAAAATTATGAAAAATTCAGCATTGGATTACATCAATATCATGATTCAGAAAACAATATTCATTTCAATTAAATAATTTTTGAAATATTGGAAATTTTTAATTTTGAAATAAAAAATGACATTAATCGGAAATTCATGGGATTTTAGAAAAACAACTTTCAATCCTTAATAAAATTTATAATTGTATTCATTAAAAGTTTAAAGGAATTAATATTTAATAAATAGTAATTCACTAATAATATTTTATTAAAATAATAATTATTTCAAAAATCCATTAACTCGTCATAATATATTTCTTAATTGAATATTTACTAAAAATACAATCTATGCTTTAAAAACTATTTACAACGTGACAATTATAAAACGAATGTATTTTATTTATTCTATTAAAAAATATTTCTCATAATCATAATGCTAGGTTATTGTTACATACCCCCTTATCACAGATGCATATGACCTAAGGGTAAGGTGTGCGAAGGTGATAGGATATTGGGGTGGCTCAGATAACATCGCTCGGGTGTTAATCTCAATCAACGTTGACTTCTCGTATAAGCGGTTCGGTTCAAGATTAACGTGCTGAAGATCAACTTTATATTGGTCAAGAGCGAAGCCCAGTGATGACACATCCTTTCCAATCTCCGACAAATGGGCATCGTATGGAAAAATTAAACTATATGAGGCCATCACTTCCTTTGTCTGAGTAAATTTGATATGTTAAATCCATATATTTATACTAACCATGTGATCATTGTTCAATAGCTATATTAGCAATGGTAAAAAATATTAATGGTATTTTAAAATTCAAAAACATAAAACCAAGGGAGTGAATATGTTTTATTTAGTCATTTTATATAATAATTTATTTAATCAGATAAAAAAAAAATTCATTAGTTAATGTTTGGGTCATTACAGACATTATCCCCTTATTATAGTATTATTTTTATTCCTCCCAAGTGATCACATTTCTTATGAATATGTGATTTTTGTAGTGCCTTTAATTATCATATTTTCTTAAAAGAAAAGGTATATTCTAGAATCACAAACTACTAACCCCTTATGAAGAAACAATGATAATAAGACCCACATTGTTTCAACAATGATAACATATTTTCTATGTAGAAAAATTATTTCCGTTACATAATCAATTACCTTGTTAAAATTAATATATTTCTCAATAATTATTTCATATTTTAAGATCCCTATAGTGGGATTCGTCATTTTGTGTGCATCGATAGTGTCGAATGATCTTTTTTGGATGGTTCGGACTCCCCTAAAAGTATTTCTATAATATCATATGAATTTATATCAAGGATTATTATGAAGCCATCATGGAATATAATATATTATATTAATGATTAATTTAAATTACAATTATTGTTATGGAACGGTGACAAAAAATATAATGATTATAAAAAATTATTTCACAATTATCCCTTAAATTAACCAAAACATATCCAAAATAATTTTTATTGCTACTAAACATAAAAAAATATTACATGAAATGAATAAATCATTACATAAATGATTTTAAAAAAATATTACACTATATATATTAATATGTTAATGTATATATTTTTTTCAATCGATATTGATCAATATCACTATAGTGTTATTTTTTCAAAAAAATAAATATTACTAACATTCAACTATGAAAATTATGAATAAAAATATAAAATATGTTTAATAAAGTCTTATAATTTTATATTATTATGGGTAAAATATTAAAATATTGTATATTTCATAAATTATTAATATGAATATTATTAATATATAACTCGTTAGAATTCATTCAATGATGTCGAGAGTAATGGTAAGGGTTTATACTCAAATATCAAATTGAAATATATATTTTCTATTTTATATATTTTATATGGGATAAATACAAAATTAATTTAATAAATTATCCATATATGTTCATATCATATGGTATTTTTTGGGTATTACATTGATTAAACCTATTTGTCATTTCATTTTCTTATAATTCCCTAAAGATTATGTAAGTAATTTGAATTTTCATTATCTCTCATTTTTAGTTAATTTTTTACTCCATTTCATTATTCAATATATTCTTTCATGTATTTATTTATATATATTATGATTTATTATTGTCCCCTTGAATTTGTTTGGTTTTTTTATACGACATGAAATGGATAATTCTTTTCAATTAAGTTATTTTGTTCAACCAATTTTTTTGATTTAATTATAGAATACCCATTAATATTTTTTATAATTAAATAAAGAAATTTTAATTTTATTTAGCATATTACACTTGAATTTTTTTAATAATATATTATTTAATTAAAATATTTATTAATTTTTAGATGATATTTTATATTATTTTATGAATTAACTTCAAATATAATATCAATGTTTTTACACCTATATCAATCTTCTATAATATCCCTCATGATTAACTTGGAATATTTTTATACAAAAATGAACCAAATTATTTACCTTAGTGAATTTTCATTTTTTTTGTAGTTATTTTTTTCAAACTATATTTATTCTCATTTATCACATATGTTATGATAGAGTTTTGAAAAAAAAATTGTTCATATGAAACATATATGTATGGTTTATAGTTATGTGATGAGTGGTTGAGACATAAGCCTCTAATATATTTGGTAAATATTTTATCTCTTGAGATAACAATGTTATGATACATGTGATGTTATCATATTCTACCATTTTTTAACCCACATGTTGTTTGTTATGTTTGTTTACAATAATGATTTTAGGGAAATAATGTCAATATGTGTTAATGAGTATATTAGGGATATAATGTGGAGGGGTCATGTCTCATTATGTATATATGGAATGTATTTATCATTATAAGTAATATTTTGTGTCAAGTTTTTAATACTTCATTAGGGTTATATAAAACTTTATATCATGTAATTTGATTATTTTAATGTTTAATGTGGCCATTAGATATTCTTGGATATTCATTCACATATGTAAATGTTTGAAGAAGTGATTATGTTACTACAAACATTTTCGCTGTATTAAAGATATATTGTTGGAAAACATAGTTTAAAAATATATTTTATTGGAATTTTTTGTATATGAGGTATTAAAACATTTTTGGTGTAAATGATATATCATGAAATGTACATATTTGTGAATATTAAAACTCTATTAATAATTTGATTATGATATATTAATTATGATTCTAAAATTTCATCCCAATATTTATCAATATTTGAAACTGTTATATCTTATAGAAACATACTTGGATGATGTTTACGAAGTTAATATGACTATAGTGTTGAAAAATAATTAATGAAATCAGTGTATTATATATATTATTTCTAAAGAATTGGAATTATTTTGATGGATATTAATGTGGACTGATTATGTTCTAAATAAATTTGAATTTATTATGAGGCACTCGAGATGAATTAAATTGACCTGGATTATGTATGAATTTTTAATAAATCAATTTTTAAATCTAAAAAAAATTCTTAGGTTAATGATTTTCTATACAATTGATTTACACAATAATGAGAGTGAAGAAATTTAAAATACACGTGACACATTGTTTCTATAGGGATCAAGAATTTCGTTTATTAATGATCTAAATTTTGATAAGATTCATTACTAATGTATATGATTCAAACAAAAGTTGATGTTATATGAATTTCATATGGACTAATTAGAATTACCATAAGGATAAATAACAATATTTGTTAGGGTTATTATTTTCCATATAGTAAATAATTCGGTAATTTATATAAGGATAAATTGAAATTTCTAAAATGGTCATTATGAATCCTAGTCTTATAAAATGAATAAGGAATGATTATAATATGGTCAACACTTATTTATACATTTAAAATTGAAATTGAAAATTGATAAGGAATGAATAATAAAAGGATTTTTCAAAATAGTTTTATGGTTTATTTAAAGAGGAAAATATAACATCTTATGTTTAAGTCTCTACTTTGGAATGTTGTTTCAATTATTGTATATAATAAAATCTAGGGACTATAATGATCATTCAACATTACAACATCAATTTTCCCTAAAATTTAAAAAAGGATAAGAATCGTCTAGGAAATTAATAACATATACTCTAAACTCATAATTCTAACATACCAATACAAAAATGTCATTTAAATGATGAAATATTAGTAAGGTTGGAAATATTTACAGGTTATTTATAGTAAATTAATGGTTGAAAATTATTTGATTTGTGGATATTAAATTAGAAAATGTAAAAATTGATCATTTCAATTTTAAAAATCAAAATTTTTAGAATAGATTATGATTAAATTTGAGAAATAAATGAAAACCCTTCATATTTTAATTTTTATTATCTTGGTGCACTATTGATAAACGATAATAGGAAAGAATTATATGATAAAAGGGAGATTACATTAGTTAGTAGTATATTATGTCATGTATACATTGAAAATAATTTAAATTATAATGTATATTATATAAAATATTTAATAAAAGAAATATATTGATTCCCAAAAAATATTTTTAGTATGAAATTAACAAGAAATAAATGAATTTGATTGAGGATTAATCTAATGGTATTTTGAAAAATTTTATATAAAATATATCAATGAATTTTATATCATGAATTTTAATCATTTTTTATTATGAAAATATTCTACTGTGATTTTAAATATAAAATAATTTTTTGCTAGAAAAGAACAGACATTGAGACTAATATTATGAGAAATATATGAACTCTATGTATAATTTGCAAATAAGAACTAATAATTATACTTTTATATATATTATGTATAATATTATGTAAAATATAAAAACACATTCTACCTTGATCACCCTTTTAGATGAAGATAACAAGAATATCTGACATTGTTTGAGAGATACCATTCATGTCAAATTATGATGATGCAAAAAAATAAAATTTCTGATATTATATTATTCAAATTATATTTCATGCATAAGGAGGGGGAAGAAAATTCTATGATATACTTATATTATAAGTTACCAACACGAAAACACTCTACACTATTTTTTGGATTTTCCCTAACATTTCATAACAAGTTATTTCAAATCATAGGTTACAGCTAAAATTTGATACTCAAGTATCATTTTATTTGAATGATTTTAGGTAACGAGTTTTATATTTAGAAAATGATTTATTAAGAATAGATATGAATAATTATGTTAGTTCCATATAAAAATAACAATTGACTAGACGTTTAATAAAAATATGAGTAAATATAAGAAAAGATATATAATTAAATTTTGAAAAGGAAAATCAAAGAAATAAAATAACAATTGACCTATACTAATTTAGGGTTTCCAAATTAGATTTCAATATGTTATATATGTATATATATATATATTCATAATAAATATCTAGATAAAACATGTATTGAGAAAGAATCCAGCTTCTCTAATGAGGAGGTAAAATCTGCTCCCCCATAATCTAATAATTATATAGAATTATTTAGCATGAAATAGGTAATTTTGTTAGATTAATCCATTAATCATAACATGAAATTCCTTTATACAATAAAATATTTACAGATTTGACCTCGATTCGTTGTAATATAAATATCATGTTAGAAAAAACCTATATAATAAATAATAATAACTAGGGATGGAAAGTTTTTTGTGAATTTAGAAAATAAATCATTTGATATTTTAGAATATATCATATATATGTTTCCAAAAATGATTTTCCGTTTTATTTAAGGATATAGAATAAAATTGTAGGATTTCACCCACATTAAAGATGAGGGAATAATTTTGAAAAATATTTCAGACAAAAATCGATATTTTTGTAAAATTTCACATGACATAATGATCCTTAATTGCTATTAATTATTAATATAATTGTTAAAATTTATAGAAATAGTGGATCAATACAATCCATGAAGCAGATGAATATAAAAAAATTCTAAATGAAAATACCCTTACATTAGATGATTCATCTTCTAGTAATGATTATTACTCAATGATCATAGGCCATATGGTTATGGATCCTAATATATCATGTGATGAAAAAAACCGATATAATGATGGTTAAATAGAATGTATTATAATTGGGTGTAAATATATTGTAAAATTAGTAGAGGGTAATAAAATCATCCGAAATATGAGATTTCAAGAATAAATAATATGAATAGAAAATATATAAACATTTCGAAAGGATGTTAAAAACTATTAAGGGAAAAGACATGACAACAGAAGACCCCAAAGAGTTTTCATATGTTAATTCACAATAAAATAATAAAAAAAAATTCAAGTTATTATATATTGACTAATGTATATAATAAATAATTTAAAGGGTTGTTTATATTTATAAAAATTATTTTTATGAAAAGTTTTGTTCCTTGCATATGTCAAGTCCAAAATATAATATTGTATAGGTATGGAAGAATAAAAATGATGAGGGACCCAAAAATACATGTTTGGTGGGTAAATTAATTTTTAAAAGACGTTTTTCCCAAAACAAATATACTATAATTAATGAAATTCGACACAATACTATTAAAATCAGACTATATTATAATTAAATAGAATATATTACTATATTTTGGTTATTATAGTATTTATATTGATCTAGGAATATGGATATATATTTCTAGAAAAAAATATAATCTAATTTATCTAAAATACACTATTTTTTTATGTGAAGAAACTCATAGATAATGTGAAGTACGTAGAATATAGACAAGGATTTATCTACCCCAATCATGTTTTAGAGTGTAAAAAAATCATTTTAAATATATTTTTAAGGTAATCTTAATGAATAATCATCATATTATAAATGATATATAATTATTTAAAATATTAAAAATTATGAATATGCAAATTTATAATTAATTTAATGTGATGATGAATGTTATATTTTTGTTTAAATGAAAAATTTTAATGTTTCCAAAAAATAAACCAATGTAGTAAAAGAATAATAACATGTTGATAAAGGAGGTTTTACTTTTTTTAGTAGGATATGAAAGACTGTTAATTTTTATTGATAATAAATAAATTTTAGTAGTATTAAAATTGTTAAATTACACAAAAGAAAAATTTTCCATATTGAAGAGTAAAGGGATAGTCTGGGTAAAATGAAATTTCTATTAATACTTATATAAGATCCATGAATGTGATTCATATTTGTAATGTGTTCTTGATCATTTTTACTTAACAAGTTTTAAATCGATATAAAATTCAAATTTATATAAAATAATGATACCCACATACTGTAATATGTTATTCCATGTGATGAAAATGAATTTTATGAGAGGATGTCGAATTCTAACAACTATATACTTGATCAAGAACAATGCAGAAGGTCATAGCATGTTGTATATTACTCAAATAAATATTTAATGATGGAAAAACTCAAATGTAGATAGTAATTATGTTTAACCATATTATACAATATTTTTTGATTTTTTTTTATATTTTTAGAAGAATTCCCCACATAGTATCTATTTTGTTAAAATTAAGGAATCCATGTTTCCCAAGATGATTAATTATAAAAATAGAATTGAATTTTTATGGATTTTACACAAAATATGGTCAAAATGAAATATGTATCATAGTTTAGAAGAAAAAATCAACCTAATACCCTCATTAACGTTCTATCATATTCCACCTTATTGATATAAATTATTTTTATGCATTATATTTACTGAATTCAAGATGATTCATCAATTCATTGTTTTAACTAATCAACTATCAATGATTTATATTCAGTATATTAGATAAAATTAGTAACCATATTTATTTGATCTATCATTTGGTTAATTGGTGATTACATGGTGATAGAAATTGATGATGTGGAATTAGATTTTCTCCTTGAGGAATATTTGATTTCAGAAATATGATATGTTGTTGGTGATATTTTTCACCAAACATTTTTACTTTTAGAATTTTATAAAAATTAATCATTAATATGGAATTTATTCATATTATATCACCCTTGTTTTTATATAATTAATTATAGTATTAATTGGGTGAATTTGACACAATAAATAAATTTAATAAGAAATAATTTAGAGAATTTTAAAGAATAATTTATGAAGTGTTGTATAATTTTTTTAATGTTTCAAACTTGAGTGATGAGATAAGTACAAGGATTTTAATTTTCATGCTCAAATTAACATTTTCATGGATTAATATAAGCCATTAATACCCTAAAAACAAATGAAAAATAGTTATGAAAAATATTATGTGATATAATATTCAATTTTATGACAGATATACATTTTTTATTGATTGGATTGAATAATTTAATAAAATGATTGTATATCATGTATACCTAGAGTGAAATAATTAATAACATGTTTTATTGAACTTATTGAAACCACCCAATCTCAAAATTATTGTATTTATTTCCAATATAATGGAGATATAAGAAAACTAATGAAGAAAATTGTAACACCCCAGGTAAATAAAGAATATGACATTTTTTATTTATCCATATTTTTGAATAAAATATTAATATTACTTTAAAGGGGATTATATGCTCGATGTCGTACCCAATACGCAACAACGAGTTTCTTGGAAATCTTACGATGCACTCTAATAATAAAATAATATTATTTTAAATGGTAGTTAATGCCTAGACGTTGTAATGGCGTGAATGAACAGAATTAACTAAAAAATTATTATATATGTTTGTCAAATATTTATACTCTATACAATAAATTTTAAAGGATTAAAAATGTGAATGAATCAAATTTTAAGCGTAGATAGTCTAATATTCATTAAAAGGTCGATTAACCACCTTTTGATGGCAAACCTCTTTTAAATCCACTTTTTGACAATTTTATGTGTTATATTTGACAAAATAAAATTCTTCTTTTATAATCAGGGCATCCAAATTTACTTTGTGTAAATTTTTGGTATTTTTCTGAAAAACTTCAATTTTTAATGAATAGTGAAAATGTTCTATTTTAATTCAAAACCTCTTTTTAATCTAATTTATTTATATGATTAGATTATCTATTTAATTTGTTTTAATGTTTAAATAGGATATATTTTTACCATTTAATCCAATGGTTTTCATTGTAATTAATATCACTTTAAGATTGGACATAAATGAGTGTCAATCTTTTGAAAGATATTGTTTCATAAAAACACGCTATTTGTTTTAACAATGGGATTTAATTATAAAATTAAATAATGAAACTTCTATGTTATGAATTTGGTAAAATATACAACATTTTTGAATTCGGAATATCATATATAGATTAGGGTGAATTTTTGGTATTTTTCTGAAAACATTAATTTTTGATGAATAGTGAAACCATAATGTGGTGGTTACAAAATTTGATTTTTCGTTTAAATGGGACTTTACCACTTCTATGATTTGAATTTCAAAAATTCAAATTAAATGATTTTAATTGTTAAGTAAACATTGGTTCAATTTGATGAAAATATTTTTTGATGAAAAGCAACTTTTAAGTTTTATTAATCGCGATTAAAGGTAATTAGTGTGATTTAAGTTAAAAATGATATTATAATAAAATATATTGACACTTTTCCTAACTCTATTATATGTGTTATGGCCGACCAAGACAACCCATGGGTCGATTTTTGGTATCCCATGGAGCCACTTGGGTTTGATAATGACATTTATGAATTTTATTTAAAGTTGAAATAAAAATGTCATAAACATGATTTGTTTTACTAAAACAATTTTTACATGTGGTAATATGTAATTCCCTGACCCCAGCAACCCAGAGTCGGTGCATTACTTTGTAACATTGGTATGATCACAAAAGATCATGTCTCGAATGACCGATTAGTTTAGTAGCCTTGGAAACACTAGATACATTCGTAAACGTTACATTACATCATAATGTGAAAAAATACAATAAAAAAGTCTCCATAGTCCACACTCATATCCTCTTCTGACAATCCCTTCAGGTCATTCATAAAATACTTCTTCACATCCTGGAAAATATTAAAACATTGAAAGGGGTGAGCTCGGATGCTCAGTAAGGATAACAATATTGCAGATGCTTTCATAAATAAACATTAACATTTAAGGCAATGTATAACTAAAACAAATGCCTTTTTAAACTTGAACATCAGAATAATATGGGAAAAATAAAATTAAATAATGCCATTTACTTACTCACATGGATATTCTACTAGTCGAATAATCACATGCAATATCAATAACCACTTTCATAATGAGGGAATGTATAATGCCAGACATTCTGAAACATTTTGTCAAGACCTCGGCCAAGACTTCTAAAATTATTAAGACCTTGGCCAAAACCATAAATCAAATTGGGAAATGGCCTCGGCCAATTCCACGTCTAGTTGTCTCATGAGACCTACCGATGCATCGAGGAGCTATAGCGGGCTCCACCCGTTACTTATTAAGTCCAATACATTCCTCATATGAATAGGTTTAAACATATCATAAACCATAACATAATTGTATCACATAAAACATGCATAAAGGAAACATAAAATTTCTACATTTCAATCACAAGATATCAATACAACACATTGATATAGTAAAAATGCTTTCAAAACCATTTTCAATACCAAAATAAAAGAATGTTAAAACATTGTATTTATTTTTCATTATAAAAAAGTTATGGCTTGTAGAGGAAGCCGAAACTCAAATAATGGTCACGGAGGCGGAGAAGTCGTTGTCGACGCATATGTACGGAAAGAAAAAACATTCCCTTTTTGTCGTTTAGTAAAACTATTTGTATAAAAAATATTCCTTTTGAATAAACGTAAAAGTCAAAGGGGTTTATACACCGTATAAAAGAAAGTTGTGTATAAAACAAAATATTCCTCAATTAAAGGAGATTGAGAAGAAGTCCTTAAAAAGATGATTTTTAAAATAAAATAGATCTGTTATGTGTATTCACTATAGGTACACATAAAGAAAGTAAAAAATAAAAAATAAGACATAATAATATCATGACATAATTTGAAAGTAGGAGATTAACCCAAAGAATGGATGTTGGGTTAAGAAATTCCCTTACCTCATGTCCGACTTGACTCAACCGTTCTTTAACCTCCTGAATAATAAAATAGAGTTAATATCTACCTTATTAAGAACCATTTTCAATTTCATTATCCTTTTTATATCACTTATTACAATGATATGAACGTTATGTAATTATTTAAGTTAATAATGGTCATTTTGTCGATCTTTAGTACTTGTGTCAACAATAACCTTCTTATAATTACATGTTTTTCATGTGGTGAAATATCCATTATATCCAGAATTATATTCATGATGTAGATATCATATATATCATATATATCCAGTATATACATTCATTCATAATATTACGTAACATTTAGAGGTAAGAAATGAAATGCACCGTTCATGGAGACGGTAAGCCGTACGTACGCATGAACGCTAATTTCATTTCTATTTCATATTTAATGTAATTAAATCATAATTATATAATATTATAATATAGTTCCAGTATAATATCATATATAATATCATTTACTCCATCCTTTATACATCCCACCTATGGCATTAACGATTCACATCACTTTGAGGGGGAGGTAGTCCGCACTTCATAAAATGAAATTATCGCGTTTACCCATAATGGAAATCATAAAGTATGCCATAAATGAGAAATACAGAAGCATAAGAAAAACATAAAAATATTATATATCATATATAAATATAGTGACATCTTAATGGCCACCTTTGAAGGTGTTATATGAGTGTTGAACAATCATCGTTTCGTGAGGCAGAAATTTTCCATCCACAGAAACCGTATGTTCTTTAACCATTAGATGTAGGTGTGTGTAAGTTTAGCTCGAATAATTTTTATAAAAACATCCTAGCATATTGAGGATACTGGTTTTGTTACAAAAGATATTAATAAAAATAGTTTATGGGGTTGGAGAAGCAAAATAAATCAAAATAACATAAGAGAAGATATTACCTTAAAATCGGGTAACTATTTTTGATTTGAGCCAAAAGCTTCCTTGGGAAGATTTCTGCCCAATGTGAGGCTTCTAGGAGTAAGAGGGAGAAGTTGGGAGAGTATTTGGGCAGAGGTTTGCCGAGACAAATCTCTTGAAAGTGTGAATTAGGTGGTAGAGGTGGGGGCCTTTTATAAGTGGAGAGGAGGGGCACTCTTGGAATGTAAGGAAAGTTTACATTATTATACAAAGATTTTCGGATTATAAAGGTCCCACACTTATATAATTTTAGGCTAAGGTGATAAGGGTTTGAAATATCCTCATCCAATAGGCTTTGGACAAGTGTAAGCCTTGGATTTTACATTATCTTCTCATTTTATTTAAATCGTAAAATAATGAGGTCATCACTGCATCATAATGATGTCATAAATAATTTAATTTATTTAATGTCTAAAAATTATAAAAAAAAGTCTATGATGTAGGAAATCTTTTTAGCTTTCTAAGTAATACATATAGTCAAAATTTGGACTTGTGTAACCCCACTTAAAAACTGTTTTAGTAAAACAACTCATGTTTGTGTCAATTTAATTTTAACATTAAATAAATATATATTAATTTCATTTTCCAACTAAAGTGGCTCCATGGGGTCCCCAATTTGACCCATGGGTTGTCTTGGTCGGCCATGACTCAACCCATAGGATTAGGACAAGTGTCCTGCTCATCTCATATTATTAAAACATTATTTGTACCTTAAACTACACTAATTACCTCTAATCGCGATTAAGAACTTAAAAGTTACTATTCACCAAAAAATTATTTTAATCTCATTGGACCACATTTTACTTCTTAATGACAGCCATGTATGTCGGATTTTTGAAAATAAAATCACAGAAGTGGTAATATTTCATTTAAACGAAAAATCAGTTATTTAACTACCACTTAGTGGTTTCACTATTCAACAAAATTTGAAGTTTTTCAGAACAATGCCAAAATTTCACCCTAAGCTATAATTGATATTCCGAATTCCAAAATGATGTCTATTATATAAAATTCCAAACATATAAGTTGCATTAATTAATTTTATAATTAATTCCCGCTGTCACAACAAATAGCGTGTTTTTAAGAAACAATTTATATCAAAAGATTGGCAATTGTTTATGTCCAATTTCAATGTTAAATTAATTATAATGACCACCATTGGATAAAATGGTAAAAATATATTCTAATTATACTTTAAAACCACTAAATAGTATAATTTATCACAATAAATTATTTTGATTAAAAAAGTTGTTTTAAGTATTTTTCACTATTCATAAAAAAATTGGAAGTTCTCAGAATGTTACAAAAAATTCAACTTGGGATAATTTCGATATTACAAATACAAAAATGAAGTCTATTTTGAAATATAAAATTTCTATAATTTTAAAAAGTGGTTATTACTATTCATAATGGCTACTTTGATTAGTCGCGGTGTTTTAGAACTCGAAGTTGCGTACAATGCAAGCTACTACATTATTGAATGAGAAGCGTATCGTGGAAGCTCGAGGTGTTACATAATACAAGTCAGAATTTTGAATATAAATTGTAATTGGAAAGCTAAAAATATTTCCTACATTATATTATTTTTTTTATAATTTTTTGACAATAAATAAATTAAATTCCTTATTACATCATGATGATGCAGTGATGACCTCATTATTTAACGATTTAAATAAAATGGAAAGGTAAGGAAAAATTTAGGACCTAAACATGTGACAAACCTATTGGATGGGTGGATTACGAACCCTTATCACCTTATCATCGAAACACATCAATGTGGGACCATTAAAATCCGAAAACCATTTGAAAATAAAGTAACATTTTATACTTGTCCAAGAGTTCCCCTCCTCTCCACTTATAAAAGACCCCCCACCTCTACCACCTTAACCACACCTCTAAGGCCTTTGGATCGGCCAATCTCTGATAAATTTTTCTCTCTACATCTCTATCCTCATCCTAGAATCCTTAACGTAGGCAGGAAGCTCTTCAAGAAACCATTTTGGTTCAAACCAAAGGGAGTTACCCTATTTTAAGGTAACGTCTTCAATTGTGCTCTTTTGTTTTATTTTGATTCACCAACCCCCTAAACTCTTTTTATTCATTTATTTTGTAACAACTCCAGTATCTTCAATATACTTGGATGTTGTTATAATAAGTATTCGATCTACACTTACATACACCTTCATATAATGGTTAAAGAACATACTGTTTCTGTCGATGGCGAATTTCTGCCTCACGAAACGATGATTATTCAACACTCATATAGCACCTTCAAAGGTGGACATTAAGATGTCACTATGTTTATATATGATATATAATATTTTTATGTTTTACTTAAGATTCTTTATTTTTCATTTTTGGCATACCTTTATGGCTTCCATTATGGGTATACGTGATATCATCATTTTAGGAAGTGTAGACTACCGCCCCCACAAAGTGATTTGATTAGTTAATGCCATATGTGGGACGTATAAAGGATGGATTTAAAGTTATTATATATGATGTTATACTGGAATTATAATATACCTTTATATCATTATTGTTTTCTTTCCAATAAATTATGAGATAGAAATGAAAGTAGCGTTCATGCGTACGTACGGCTTACCGTCTCCATGAACGGTGCATTTCATTTCTTATCCTCACATGTAATGTACTATTACAAGTACATATAATGGATATATATGATTTATGATAAATATAAAAGATGAATATAATTATTGAATTAAAAATATACACATCGCTCATTTAGTTTTAATTACATTAATATGACAAAGAAATGAAAGTAGCATTCATGCGTACGTACGGCTTACCGTCTCCATGAACGGTGCATTTCATTTCTTACCTCTAAATGATTATGTAATATTATAAATACATATATATGCTAGATATATATGATATATATGATATCCAAATCAGGAATTTCATTCTGGATATAAATAACCTTTGACCACACGAACAACATGTAATTGCAAGAAGTCCACTTTTAACTTAAGAACCAAATATTGACAAAACAAACATTATTAACATAAATGATTACATAATGGTTATATAATGTCAATAATTTATATAAAAGGAATAATGAACTTGAAAAAGGTTCTTAAGCAATTATAAATTAACTAAAGTTTATTATTCAGGAGATTAAAGAACGATCGAGTCAAGTCAGACCTGAGGTAAGGGATCCTACTCCTCTCTTTCTTTTTAAGTACACTCTTTTATGTCATTCCTTTTAAGATATTCTTTATTATGATTGGGATGTTATTTTATATTAATAATACTTTAATTTTTATGTTCATATGTTGAGAGACCCTATTTTCTCTCATCAATCCATTTTAGAAGTTTTGAGTGGTGCCGTTAGGCTGCCAAATTTTCATAAGAGATCTAACCTCTCTCTTTTCTTAAGTACTCTCATTTATGTCACTTATTATAAGCTCCTCTTTGTTATGATGGGGGATGTTATTTTATATTCCTCTTGATGTACATTTTATTTTAATATTATGGGATACTCTATTTGATCTCATCAATCCATTTTTAGGAAGCTTTAAGTGGCGTCGTTAGGCTACTGAGTTTTCGTAAGGGAATTTTCATCCCACTTTTATTCTCGTGACATTTATGCTATGTTTGCCACTATTTCCTTTGAGTGGTGTATGTACTGCCCCTTATTATACACTTTGAGTAGTATAATTTCATTTATGGGTATTTACAACTTCATTGTATGACCCTTCTTCAATGGGGGTGTATGTTTCGAAAGTTACCCAACTCGGTAAGGGGACCTTTCACCCTCCTCTTTTTAAAAGACTTCTTTTGTTATGTATCTTAATTTACATCTTATTATGTTGGGATATGATCTTATATATCCTTAGTGATGTAAAGTTTATGTCCAAGTGATTATATACCATTAACTCTCTCATCGACTAATTTTCTGAATTTTGAAGTGACCACGTTAGGCTGTCGAATTTTTACAAGGGAATATCTTAACCCAATTTCGATTTCTTTGGGTTCAACTTGTACTTCTTGAACATGTAATCCTATGAATATGTGTGAATGACCTTATATTTTTTCACACTTAATATCCACTTATATTGGGTGTATTTTAATTTCTCACACATAATTATGTGATAGATTTGTCCTTATTTTAAGGATACCCTCTTTATAATGGATTTCATCTCAATTTACATTTCCATTGAGACATCATTGTTGTTATGCCCCAATTCACTCTTATTTGGTGTGTATACTGTCCTTTGACATATTATATCATGAATCCCTTTATTCTCATGATATTATAAATCTCAGATTAAATTTTATTTTGTGATTCTTTGTATTCAAGAGTCTCTCATTTTGTTAAAAACTCTTTAACAAAAATATTGTTTTAAATGTTTTAAAGATTCATTATTCTAAATCTTTATCTTTAATGTTAATGTTTTCAAAATGGTTTTCAGTATTTATTTATATGGACATTAATGTTTTAAAATTATAATTCCATTAAAAGCTTCAATGTTGCATGGGACACTTTGATTCAAAAATCTATTTTAAATGGTTTTTGAAAGTAGATTGATTAATTCAATATCTTGGAATTACTTATTATGATTGAAAATGAAATGTTGTTATTGAAATGTTTATATTTTCAATATTTTATGTGTAATAATGGTACTTGGAAATTTTTCGGGTGGTTACGTGATAAACCATATGATGGGTGGTGCCGTGAATACCAGGACGGAGGGTTATGTTATAACCTCCAATGCATTGGGTATGGAAGTCAGCCGTATGGATATTCCATTAAGTATGTATGGAAGTTGGCCGAATGGCTATTCCATTAAGTGATAAGTGTGGAAGTCGACCTTATGGTTCTTCCACTTAAGTATGTTTATGTCCCATGTTACCTTATATGTTATGTGATCTTTATATGGTTTTTATGGTAATATTTTGGTTACAGAAGGGTAAGTAATGAACTTTTATTCAGTGAAGAGTTTTTACTACTTAGAAAAGGTGAAAAGTATTACTTTGATAAAGTATACATGGTTTACTTGTTGTTTTGAAAAACTAACAGTATTCATTCTTTGTGTATCCCTTACTGAGCTTTTCATGCTCATCCCATGTTTTTGAAATGTTTTTCAAAGGACTTAACGTGGAATAGGGTCAAGGATGGGATCAAGGGAATCTCACGCAACTTAAAAACATGGAACTGGACATGTTTCTTTTTAAGAGTTTTTTATTTTATGGAAACGTAATAAAATTTTCTACTTTGTAATATTTTGAGATGTAATAGTTATGTCCTAATTCTCTAAAACTCGAAACCTGAAAAGATCCACAATGTGAATTATTCATTTAATTCTATATTATGTAAGGTCTAAGGCTGAGGCCTTATAAAAATAATGACATGAATTTTCAATATTGGAATTGAGGTGAAAATTCAAAAGGGGGTATTATTAAACCCAGAAGAAAGATGATTTTTTTCAATGAATCGTCTAGTTTCATTATATCAATATGTGTTATTTGTTGTAGATTAGATATAGTGTAGATTTCAAAAAACTATAAATATAAATATGGAATACAGATTGAAATTACATAATGATTTTTGTAGATGAGATTTTATTTTTTTTAATATAATGATATGTTAATGTCTGTTGAAGAAGATAGATTGGATTCCATTATAAATGAAAAGGATATATCCTTATTTTAGGGAAGATGATATTTAAAGAACTCTATATTAAAATTTGTTTTTTAAATATGATTTCTGTTGAGTACATATTCATTGAAAGGGAAGGAATTTAATTTAAAAATACTATGTATAATAGTTTGGTTAAACCTTGGGAGAAGACAAAATATCGATTGATCATCCTATAGATGCAGAGAATCCATCATTTGATTATGTATAATGTTTTTTCATATATAATTGAAGAAAGGTAACTTCTAAGAGTTTTTATTCGGGATTTGTTAAAAGCTGGATAAAGGATAATTATTTTATTTATATTATGAGTGGTATATATTTGGTAATGATTTTACATCTCATGTAAGTATGAGATAACAAATTCATATGGTTCATAAATTCACCTTATATGATACATAAATGTCTGCAATATTCACCATACCTTCACATGTTTGGGAAAACTAGTGTGTAAGGTTGAGTAATGTCTCCAAGATGTTTGGAAGTATCATAATATTGCCCATATAGAAACCAATTATATTTCATAAATTTAATAATTTATTTAATTTGGACAGTACTAAGGATCAAACAAATCATCATAAGTCCAAAACATTATCCCAAATTTAAATTCATTTAGGGAGATTATTGAATTTGGTATTTTTATGTATAAATAAAATCTAATAATGTTGAATAGATTTTTTCATGTTTAACACATCATGAATAAGTATTTAGACATGAATCAAAATTTATTTGATGAATATTAGTAAGAGTATATAATATTTTTTAGAATTGGGAATTGAAAATGATAATATTTGAAATTCTATTTTGTGATTAAAATATGAAATGATGTTTGATGTGGTAATTATAAATATAAAAAAATGATTTGTTATCCAGTTTTTTTATTAATAAGGATTTTATGTTCTTATGGATGGTCAGGATTTTAATATAACTACAAATTAGAATACTTTATATTTTATAAATATATAAATATAATGTTGTGATGAATGTGTTGATTTTAAGTGATTATAAATATAAAAAAACAAAAATGTTATTAAATAATGATATGTACAGAGTTTATTATATTATAATTTGGAATTATGGGCATAAATGTAAATCAATACAAGTTTATTTTGAATCTATCATGTCATATGTGGATAATAATCATGAAAAAAAACTACTTCTATACATTTATTACAAATATGAAGAATATTTGAATAGGTATTATTGTTGGAATATTTTTAGAAGCAAAAAAATGTAAATACTATGATATCAAATATAGTAGTTCTAATATACCAATGAAAATTGAGAATACAAATGAGAAGAAAAATAAATATTGGAAATCCAATAATTTCAATTGACAAAACATTTAAATTAGAGAAAAATAAAATCGTCGAGATTGTGAGGCTCGAGGTGTGGACGTGGTTTGTTTTAATATATCTTTATTTTTAAGATATTTGAATTTACAGGATTATGAAAATTACCTTGTAAAAAGGTGTGATCCACCTACAAAGTTGTGAAACAGATATATAAAAATGAAGAGGGAGGGATTTTTGTAAATGATTGTAATTTTTTTTAGATATTATTAAAGAACCTATAGAAATATCATATAATATGTTTATTTAGAATAATCAGAAGACCAAGAAAGGGGTTTAATATTTTAATGAATGTAATGTAATGTAGGAATCAAATATGATAAAATAAGGAGGGGGATATGGTAGATTCTATGACCAATCCCTATTATTACCAGTGTTTCATACGTTTGAGAAAATGAAAGAGGATGATGTTGAATACATTTATGTGTAATTATTTAGGAATAAAGAACAAACTAAATATATTTATTTTTTAGTAAACATGTAAATTTTTCATGTTGGGTTTATTGAAGAAAAATAAGCATGGATGGTGTGCAGATGATAAAATAATAAATATAGTGGTTTTGAAGTTCTTATATTATTGATTTGATTGATCCAAGATAACTTATTATGATGAATGGATAATATTTATATATAATAAAGACTTATATGGATGTTTTTTTGATGAATATTTATAATTAATAGAAGATGTTTATTGAAAAATCAATACTATTGGTTTCTTGCAGTTACATCTCTAGATTGATTGGTGATATACATTAATAGACTAGGTGTTTTATTAAATTTTTTGTATTGTAGTATAAATACGTATACTGTCATTCTTGTGTAGTATAAATAACAAACACACCTTCATAATATGGTTTGATTGTAAATGATTATCAATTCGTGATCCTAATATTTAGTTTATGATAAAATATTTATTATGTAATATACAAATTGGGTAATCCTAATCACTTGAAGGAGTTGGTTTCTCACATCAGGAAAGAACATTAAAAAACAAAATTCATATATACCACTACTCTACATTGATTTCATGTGGTGAATATGATCAGGTATTAAAAAAATATCCACTAAAATTATAGTAGATCAGAATGGTTTAAACCCAAATCGGGATAAAAGATAAAATATCATTTTAATTTTTTTAAAATATTTCAAAATAATTGATTAAACTCCCCTATCAGATTTCAGTAGATGTCCATTGGGGTGTGAAAGTATTAATACAATCCATGGCCCCCTACATTGATCTATTTTGATTACCTTGTTTTTTGTTGGTATATATGAAGTATATATTTGAATTAAAAGATTTTGAGATTAATAAATATATTTCAATCCCTATCACAAATAACATGGATTGTACTTGCAATGATCAATATAATATTAATAAAAAGTGGGGTTAAAATTAATGAAATTATCAATGGTTAAAGATGAATTTACAATGATATCATTTAATTATATTGTTAGATTTCTTTAATTAATTTCTTGAAAATTATTCTTCTAGTTAAGCCATAAACAGGTGAGAAGAATATATTTTTAATGAATAAATTCATTTTTTATTTTTTGAAATAATACATGATAAAATATACCATTGATTTTGGATGATAAATATTTTTATAAATGGACTACATGATGATAATTCATATCTATAAATAGAAATCTATGATAAATAAGAGGAATTAGTTAAAAATTTGAGTACATACAATACAATAACAAAAGATATAAAATATAAATTGAAATAAAAAACTCAATAAATGGAATGAATATATTTGTTTTTTAAGAATTTAAAAATAGTTGTTGTGTGAAATGTTTTTCCAAAGTGTTGTTGGTGATGTGATCCATGCATTGGATAAATTACATAATGGACCTTTAAATATAAGGGAAGCTCAACTAGAGTTTATAATTAAGATAATATATAATTTATATTGATCATTACATGAAAAAATATATATTTGAGGATCAATTTTTGAAAAATTGGATATGGTGGGAGTATAGAATTAGATTAGATGAGGATGGAATGAACTATCTTACCATTATGCTTCTTGAGCTATAATAAATGTATAAAATATAGACATGAAAAAATAGGTACAAACCAAAATATTTTAAAAATTAATACTAATAAAAAATAGTAGTGAAGTATATTTACTCTAGAAATACTGTTAAAATTATAAATAATAGATTAAAATCTCATTATGAAAATCCATTAACCAGAACATGGATTAAGGTATTCCCAAAATGTTTTGAATATATTTTTACTATAAATCATTCAATTTAATGTTCATATTTCAGCTACAAATTTTTATTTTAGTGTAAATAGATAAAATACATTTAATTAATCACATAACGCATGTTTTATATAGGATCATATAAAAAAAGAATATCCCGAGGAAAGATGAACAGTGCAATGAAACTATCATAAATTAGAATGAATAAAATTCTGTACAGAATAAAACATAAGTTAATAAAAAATAATTGTGGGACACTATTTTTTTATATTTTTGTTTATAAGGTCATTAATATTTTTTACAAATTGTCAATAAATAGAAGAAAAAATCATAACATCTCCCAAAATGCACTTTTTGTTATGGGGCTAAAAACACTAACATTATATTTCTGTATTTGATACCAATAAATGTGACCCAATTTTTACTAAAAGATATTTTTAAATATATAAATTAAGTATTAGATCAATTATATTACAAAGGACCAATTCAAAATATATTTTTATAGAATTATTATAATCTCATAAATAAATAGAACTCGTGATTTCAAGGAATTAATTTTTCCCTTGAATTAGTCTGTTCATATTTCAAAAAAAGTTTTCAAATTCCCCCATTAATTTCTTCACATATGAAATAATTCTAGACACAATGAATTTATCATCATTATTCATAAGCAATATATAAAGGTACATAATTTGGTTGAGCACAACTTCCCATTATGGGTAAAAAAAAATTATTATTTAAAAATTTTTAGTGATAATAAGATGGTAATGTTGGTTTCTTGAAAAAATTAATGTTCATCTTTATAAAATAAAATAATTTTTACACATCAATAAATTTATAATTAAAAAATAAACAATTAATAAATAATTATCAATGGAATGAGATATATGTATCACTAATCATGAGCCATATAATGTCAATCTTCTTCAAAGGAATCATATATAACCCATTGAAACAATAAAGAAAACATGTAAGAATATTATAAATTTATAAAAAAATCCATGTTAGAAATAATAGGAGTTTATTGAAATATATGGTCAAAAACTCCTTGGTAATATTTCTTCTTCTTGTCTATAAAGATAGGGAACATTACACAAGGAATCGGAGTGATATCTATGAACAATCATCTTATAAGTATATTTGGATCTCCAATTCAAAATGATGTTTAATAGAGAATAACCCATAGTATAAGTTGTATTCGGATCACAAATTCATCATGAGCCAAAATGGAGGCCAACCCTTCATATAAGCTATATTATGGTCACATGTTTACCAAGATCTATAATGGTGAAATACAATACATAAAATTTTTATATGACTCAACAATTTATCATTATAAATAATGGGGATAATAACTTAATATAATTTGTATCAAGATCACCTCTCATCATCTATAATTTCCATGTACCATTCAGGAATATGGAATTTTGATTCATTAATTATTCAAAATGATAATAATGGTTACTTATTCATTTATTAATTCACTTGTGGAATAAAATTGAGATTTATGTGCCTCTCAAAATCCATATATATATAATGAATAATGGTGATATTATTGATAATATTTTCTTAGTAGAGTGTTTATAGTATCATGTTTTACTATCATTTATGAAAAATAAAACAGATGGTGTCTCTGGCAGGCTCAGAATAAGGCTATATTTAAGGGGTCTTCCTCCACAGGATGGTCTAACATTATGAGACCCAAGATCTTATCAATATATATGCTCACTCTTGTTGAAAATTGGAGGGAAAATCCCTCATTTCCTATCTTGCAGACTCGATCCCCTTCGACCAATCCTCCCATGGACAGAACGTGAGGATGTTGGATTAAATGGGTTCTACCAACAAATGGTTTTAAACTAGACACTGATGGTTCATGCATCGCGGGAGCCATGCGATGTGGTGGAGTGGGTCACAATCCAGGAGGGAGTATTTTCCATGCTTTTACGGTGCACTATGGTGATGGATGTGCTCTTCAGGCAGAGGAAAATTCACTTCTCAAGCGGCTAAATCTATGCAAATAGAAGAATATTTCTATATCCGAGGTGGAAACATATTAAAGGATTATTCAAGATTCCCTACTGGGAAGAGGTGCAAATCCATGGTTAGTTTTATGCATTATCAGGAAATGAAATTAGGTCCTCAAAAATCAACCTCAAGTTACCCATACCCGGAGAGAGGGGAACAAAGTTGTAGACCACCTTGCCTCTCTCGCAGCCCCAGGATCCTCTTTCACTTTTCCTCTCAATGCAATATCCCTTATGTCAGAGGGGTTTATCCTTATTGGAGGGGACTCCCTCAGTCTTCACTATTTTATACCCCCCTGACATGGGGTCCTTTACTGCTTCAACCACCCTTTTTTGTACTCTCACCTTTGAATAAATATATACTGATTTATGATGATGATGATGATTATTATTATGATGAATAAAAAACCATTATTTTTTCATTAATGAATTATTGAGTAAAATACACTTTTGACCATAAATAATCACTTTTAATAACTAAAAATTCACAAAATATTTTAAAGGAACTATTCATAAAGAATATCCTTGGAATCCATTTACGGATTCTCTAAGGAATATAATGATAATGGTATTGGGGATTTCTATTTATTATTTATATTTTTTAATAAAAAAAAACTTCAATCATTTTTGGAACATGAGTCAAATTTGATCTATTTGGAAGACATTAAGAAATCTTATTTCTAAACAAATTTAAATATGGTAAATGATCAAAAAAATTTATATAAAATAATTTAATAATTTGATATACTTTTTATTATTTTTTAGATAAAATGGATAAGGAAGATAAATAATCCTAATATAAATGATGATACATAATCGTTTTTACTTACCAAACACATCAATGATATTTAGTTAATAAATAAGAGAGGAAATGTGAACTAAACAGTTAAACAAAATGTATAAATAGAGGAGGAGAAAATATATTTGTTTTATAAAAATAATATTACCCGATTTAATTCAAATTAAACATGTATATAAACAATTTGATGGATAATGTAGGATATGAAATAAATCCTACACCACTTTTCAATCTTTTGAATCAAATTTCATAAAATAAATGAATATTATATGTATTTTAGAATGTGACTAACTATATTAATTAATATGTAGAAATTCATTCATGAGGACATAAACACACATTATTAGAAAATAATGGTGAAAATATGAATCATGTCTTAATAAAAAGATATTCAGACAAAGAAATCCCTTTAAATGTTCATATCATTGAATTGTGAATTGTATAATTGGGATATTACATGAAACAAATTTAAATCCACAAAATGGGGTAATATAGAATAAATAAAATTTCAGATACATAAAAAATAATAATTGAATTAAATTATAAATGTAGAAGAGAAATAACACACTAGAAGGAAATTGAGCTGTGAGTCCATTTTACCAATTTTTTTCTTTCATGTCAAATCTCCTTTGAAAAAGTATTACAAATAAAAACTTAAAATACCTATAAATGTGAAGAATACATAATATAACATTTTAAATTATTATAATATAAAAAATATAAATTAATTTTGTTGACTAATTATATTTTATTGCTAAATTATTGAAAATTCGTACACAATCCTTTACCTTGAGTCCATCCTCGCTATATATGTCCTTTAACACATCTTATTTTAAAAAACATAATTTTTTACACCATTATTGCACTAATATTGGTATTCATCTAAATATAAGGAAACCAGACTATAAGGATTGATTTTGAAAAGTAAAATGGATAGGTTATTGATGAACTGAAAATATTTTGATGGGTGAATAAAAGAGGATAAGTGATTAAATTTTTTATGTTAGGGGTGAGCCAATCAAAGAATTACATTAAGTATTAAATTAATATTGATTTTTTATCAAGCCAAAAGTTCAAAAAACTAATTTAATATCAATTTAGGATAGGGATGGGGAAAAATTAACTCATCCAATAAAATATTTTCATGTTTGGGTGATATTTTTTTACCTTACTTATTTTTTTAACCACTCGTTATTTTTTTGACGATAAAATCAATACAATGATTATTTAGACATTATGGTCAATATATTTAATATAAAAGGAAGAAACCACCCATAAATGGACCAAGAGTTATATTTTATACCATAAAACAATCACATGTCAAATGATATGATATTTGGGATTTTTAATCATTTAATAAAAAATAATTTATTATAAAATAGCATTAATGTAAATTTTGAACTATTCCTTTAATTTTAATTTTTAACATCAATAAAAATGTTGAATTCAAATATACGAAATTAAAACGTCCATTATAATATAGTAATTTCTATAAAATTTATGAAATAATATAATTCATTGATTTTGTATTACGTTTAATGGTTTTTAGATTATTATTTTTTATTTATATATTAATTAAATTAATTATACGATGGTGTTTCGTAATGAATTAATTTATTTTTATAATTACTAAAAATTATAAATTTATTACCATGATAATTAATAATAAATTATATACCAAATGAGTATTTATAGCTAAATATAACTTCTATTGATATCTATGAAAAAAAATTGTTGTTAATAAATCAAAGTGAATGACCTTTATGACCAATCATTATATAAAATAATATAGTTTTAAAAATCATTAAATATTTGAACTAAAATCTCATATATATGACTTTTTTAGGATTATATATTAAAAATAATCTATAAATAAAATTAAATCCTTTTTTATGTTCCTTTTTAAGTCCTTACCATATTATTTTAACCCTTAATTTCCTGATTTACCCTTACTGAAGTGATAAAAAATTATTATGTCTACTATACATAATGACCACAAAATTATGCATTCAATTTAAACAATTTCATCATCCTAATTCCAAATATTATATAAAATATTTATTATTTGAAACATATAAGTGGTATATTTTAAAATAAAATTAAACTGGGAAATTTTGATGAAAAATAATTTTTCAGATAATTTCTCTTTTTTATTATGATAATAATTTTTGTCAACAATCAAGTATAAAATTAATTCCGAAGAATATAATTTTATTATATTTATTAAAAATTAAAAAATTAAAATTTTGAAACTTATTTAAAATAGAATTTTATTTTTTAATAATTAAAATATAATATATAGTTTATAAAACTCTATATTTCACTATTCGGTGAACAGTAAAAATAAAAAAAATAAAACAATTCACCATAGGAAGTTTTATGTGATGATTTAAATAATGGTTTTTGTTTTAAAAAATTTAAAAATTTATTCTTTTCATAAATTAATTTTATTTTTCAGTTATAAAATAGGGTAAAAAATATAGAAGGTAAAAGATTATTAATTAATAAAATGGATGTTAATAAAAAATTATTTCTTCTTTAGTAAGAGTTAATTACTAAATTATTATTATTTAAATCATTTATATATATTCCATATATTATTTAACTATATTGATCCATTCTAATTTTACATATAGGTTATAACATTCATATTACAATAAGAATATTCTATGTTAGGTATCCACTTATTGTTTATTATCATGTATGATATCAAACACAAAACTCTTTAAAATATTGTAATTTTTAATTATACCCATTTAGTAAATTTCATCTTATCAATTTGAATATTTTTTCAATAAAAAGGGGTATTAATTAAAAAAAACTTTGAAATCTCATATTGTAAAAAGTTTTAACAACTATAAATAATAGGGAAATGAAATTTGAATTCCATATGTAATAAAACATAGTGGTTTCAAATATATTAGAACATTACTATGAAGTGAATATACGGGAATAAAAGAATAAAATTAAATATTAATAATAGTGGAGAGTTAAATAGGTCATTGATGATAAGAATGTGAGTAACCATGAAAATGTTTACAACAAAAAAAACATATACCAAAGAGGTGTGAAAATTACAATCGATTCATTAGAAATGAAGGACATAATATCATCTTTAATTTAATTATCCTTGTTTTAGTGTTTAGGATTTCTATTAGTGATAAAAATGGGTTTACACTTTATCTATTCCCTAGAATGATTTGTCATTGGGAATGCAGATCACCTCCTCGAACACAAAAGTATATCCCCTAGTAGTGAAGGTATGATTCAGTGATGTGGGCAGACAATGCTGTTTATTGATAATAATAATAATTGTCCATGTATCTATAAAATAGTTTAACAGAGGACATAAGTATAGAATAAAAAATAATAAATAAATAATTAATATTAATTAGGATTAGTAATAATTGAATAATTTATTAATACAATATGCATATAAATAGACAGCAAGTCAGGTTATACAAAGAAGATAATCATGGTCTCCAGTAGAAGACCATACTTGTATATATATATAAAAGCCCAAATGATGTTCAATCATAATTAAGAGGAACCAATAGGTAAATATTCATCCATCCCATATATGGAAGTACAATATCCAATCACAAAGTTATAGCTCACATACTGGATATCTTAAATTATCAGAAAAAACATGATGTCTAGACACACCCCGAGGGTCCCATTTAGGGTGTGATTATAAACTCAGTAGGCCACCAAAACTTTTTTCCTATCATACATCTGTTATTATAAAATGAAGAAAAAATATATTTACAAATTAATAAAACAAATATGTAGTAATTAACCACATTCCTATGTGCACAAGAACTATGTGGTAGTGTTTACCTTCTTTAGAAAATGTCAGTATATCTCTTCACTTGTTCCCCCAAATATATATTTAGAAAATACTTGATGTCTATAAATATATATTTTTCATTTTTAGAACTCATGGATTAATTCATAGGTATCCTATAATGAATATGATATTAGGTGAACCATCATGTTCCACCCATAAATGAGTCACATGAAACATCTTTCCATATGATTACACGCATATAACATACCGATAAATTCTCTAAATCATATCAACATACTCATAAAAACAAAATAGTTCATTGGACAACTATTTAAATTGTTAATATTGGCTTATCTTCCCGAAATCCTGAGGCCAGGTGATATTTTTCCTCTCATAAATAGTAAATCACAATCAAATAAACAGGTCTTTGTCCCATTATATGGTGATATCCATCATCTAATAATCATTTTCTATCAAAATAGAATATAATGATAATACTCATCCTCAACTGATGGTCTCAACACCATCACATGATGGCCCATCTCCATAAACCATGTATTTCTTCAATGAGTACCTCATCATAACATATTTCCAAAACCATTGTCTATGATTAAATATCTAGGCAGGCCTCTGCCTAAAACGAGTGTTCAAAATGACCTTTAATAATTCCTACCAATGTGAACATGGCTCTAAAGGAGTTTCATAAAACAGTGATGAAAAGTAATCACTAATATTTTCTAATCAACACCAATCAAATTATTTATTTCAACATGAAACTATTTCAAGCATGTAAGATGGTCAACACTATCCTATATCCCATGGGCCATTCCCTAATCCAGTTGATATCGTCACGCAAATATTGATAATCCATGTAACCTAATCCTATTGATCATTATCACCCCAATATACTAGGTTGAGCCTATCTTGAATTACAAAATAGAATCAGTCCCAATGGTCTATATCGCTTCAATATCTCAGACTATGCTCGTCATATTCCCATATATTCAATGAAATCACAACACATGAAATAAATTTAATCTAAACAACTATCCCATGAAACCTAGTTAGTCAAATATGCATAATCGAATTAGTCAAATTATAAATATTCATGATCATTCCCATCAATATATATTGAAATTCATTAAAAAAAATAATAAAAATATTAAATTTTAGGGTCCCACATTGTCATTCGAATGTGTATATCAAATTCACAAAAAAACAACCCTCAAAATAAATGATAAACCTAGACACCACCAACCAAATAGTTATAGGTTATTATCCAACAAATACCAACCTATAATCCAAGCGGTATTTATAGAATTCAATTTTTTTGGTTGAAATTCCCAAAAAATTTAGAAAATTAGATAGCACTGATTCAAAATATCATATAGAATGATACATTTGAAAAAGATGCATATGTATTTAAGGCTATACCACTCAAATTTTAATGTACCTAAAAGATCTAGATTCAGAGTCTAATTGGAGGATGAGGAGAAATGCCTAGGTAGATAGAAAATTTGGCTCCACGATTATTGGAGTAGAGGAGAACACATGGTAGGAATAAAGAAAGGATAAGGCCTCTTTAAGAAGGAAAGGTCGAGAATCAAATTTCCCATATTTTAAAATGGAACGCTATATTATTATATATTTTAATGATCTGTGACCCATGTGTTCACCCCCACTCTCTAATGATTCACCCATTTAAATCATTTAACAATGTTTTCTCAGATGGTTTTAGAAATCACGAATATCCCATGTGAACCCTCTGATTTGAGATATCGTGACACACCTTGGATCCCCATTTAAGGCCACATGGTTAAATCTAAAAGTGATCCTCTAAATAAACCTTATTATAAAATAATATTTTGATCCAATGTTCTTGAAATGCATATAAAAAACATAGTAAATCACTGGGACATACAAGCAATCAAAAAAAATTCATGTGGAATTAAAACACTCAAAATTAGCTTACGAAGCATAACATTAATGCTGGTTCACTAAACAAACAATAAAAATTAAAAAGGATTGAAATTTTTACCAACTAAAAAACCTAATGATGTTACATTTATACAACCATAAATCCTAAGAAGAGTTTAAATACCCATATTTGAAATGAATAATTTTATAATTCAAGTAATTTCTACCATAGTGAAATATTAATATCCAAACGTTTAGAATTCAAGGTGAATTATCATTTCGGGATAACTAAAATCAATTTCTAAAAAATATCACTCTATATAAGAGAAAACATGATATTCATCCAATATTTAGATTATATCCAAAGCATTACTAGTAAACATAATGTTTTTTTTTGAAAAATAACTATAACATCATATCATTAAAAAAACATTAATCTTGATATCTTAAACAATAACAACCAATGTTTAACATAGATAAATAGATAAATAAATAACCATAAATTTATTTAAAATATTCTCACCCATGTTTTAACCCCATCAATAAAAAGGATTTAATCACATGTTATTCCATGAATAAGTTAGCTTTCGTCTCTAAATAACATCAACAATTTATATAGTCGTATATCCAAAAATATATATTATTTAATAATAAAATCTACCAAAAATTGTAATCATTTTCTATAAATAAATAACCATCTATTAAAATAATAACATTAATTATTTTTTTGAACCTCAATGTTATCTAACACCTTTCATATTACATCCCTGAATATGAAACATAATTTTTCTTAAATAATACATCTCTTTACGCATATGGGATACATATACCTCAATCCAGTAAAATGTATCCCAAATTACCAATAGTCCCCTTAATTATCAATCACATAATCCATGAAAGTTGTAGTGTCCAAGGATTCTTATACATTGATATTAAATATTTTTATATGATTATGCATTTCATTTCCCAAATAAACACTTGGGGATCTTAATAGTTTAATTTGTTTAGAGAAGAGGTACACAATGTTCTTAATTAATGAAATATTTTTAACGTTTCAACCTATGACAATACCATTTAAAAAAATTCTTAGAAATATCCTAAATAAAACCATTAATCATAACATGGGAAAAAGAAACATAATAATGGGTTATATCAGAGGAATAATATGTGTATTAAAGTGTAAATATTTAAATATAACATGGGATAAAGATAGAATTACATTATAATGTCTATAAAATCCATTATATTTATATCCAATATCAATATCATGAATCATGTCATAAATATTATAATTTTATAATACAAGAATCATAATGAAATCATAGAACATGATCCATGCGAGAATAATATTTTCAAAAGAAATAGATTTTTCTCACACACATGAGTATAAAAAATAAATTACATAATAGTAACATATCACTACGAAGGATAACATATTATACTGGTTTCACATTCCAGACCAACATAGTATAGAAGGATTAATCCCAAGAACTTAATAGTAGAAAAATTCTCATGCTGAATCAGGTTCACTACCCAATCTATTCATGTTTATATCCGAAGATATATATCATTTCCCAATTAAATGGAGGGACATAAATTTATCACCCATCAAATAATGAAAATCATAACTGTGATCCAAATGTTCATAAAAACATCCTCATCTCAAAAAACATGAAATTGCATGGGTTTCATATACATTTCATTATGTCTTAACCTATATAAAAGAGACTTGTTTCATAATCATTTCATCATTTCATCATAACATAATTCATATTAGTGTATGGGATCATAAGATGTTTATATTGGTGTAACCTATGGAAGTTAAAATGTTTTCATAATGATAAATATCTAATAAAGAAAAACAATTCCTATAATTAAGATGAATTTATATATTTATAAAATATACCCTATAAGGAAAATGTGGCTTCAATGAATGTCAACATATATATATATATATATCATGACATTGAAATAAAATTTAAAAAATTTTTGGAGAAAAATATCATGTATTTGAAATTAAATTATTAAATTAAAATTTCATAAATAAATTTTCAAATATTTTTTAAAAATAAAAATTTGGACATATTAAGGAAGCTTTAAAAATTATTTAAAACATTTCATGAAAATAATATCCCTTCCTATTTCAAAATAAACATTGTAAAAAATAATTTTATTTGTCGATAAAGATATTTTAAAATATCATTTAAAACATATAAAGATTCTTTATAGAAAAAATTTGTTATTTCAGTTGAAAATTAATTTTTTTCCATGCACATAAAAAAAATTTCCTCTCACATTTCTAGTAAAAACCAAGACTGCATTGTTTTAAAAATGAAATATATTTCCATTAAATAAACTCAAAAAAAAAATCAATCATGTGTAAAAATAAATTTAATAAATAAATTTTTATATTTTTAAATACATTTCAATTTTTTAGAAAATATGGTTTTTTGATAAAATGGGGTTTTCTACCAAATATTGAAATACTGATTATTTTTCTTAAATACATTATATTGGTCACTTGAGTACATAATGAGAAAAAAAATTAATGGAAAAAGAATACTCATGATATAAAAATGATTATAATTCATTTTATATATATCATATAATTTCATTATTTGAAACAATATCTTAAATAATCTTGAAAAATGATGAGATTATATCATTAAAATCATACGACTTGGTTGCATGGAATTATAAGGGCCATGAAATAATATCATTAAATGAATTTTAATATTTCATTATAATAAGTTAATGAAATATATTAATTGGAATAGGGGATGCCTATATACTATATAAAACAAAATAGGTTCATAACATGACATATGTCTCAAACAAGGAAATTGATATAAAAAATCACTCACCATTTGGGTAACATTTTTTTACCATAATACATGTGAAGGAGATACCATTAAATGGATATATAAATGACAATATTTTTATTAAAAATAAATATATATTAGATTTATTTTAATTATATAAACCACATTCAATAAAAAAATCAATATGACATGTATCTCTTGGATATAAAAATTATATGAAAATCCCCTTACCAATTTAGTAATAATTTAAATTATAAGCTCTAATAAATAAAAAAATTAAATAAAATTATAATATCATAAAATATATTAGATTCCTCAAATAACATTTCAATGTGTCGTTATATGCACCACACAAAAGAAACGGCTGTGGAATTGGAATATGTCTCGCAGAAATGAATAAGAGAGTAGAAATCTCTTACCATAAGTCTTAATATCTTTTGTCCACATTCAAACCTCCTGTATAATAAATATAATTTATTATGAATATATTAATGAAAAAATTTAAATTTATCATACAATATATGATATAATTACGACATTTGGTCCCCCAATTATAATTATTTCCATATTAAAATCATGTTTCTGTTAATAACAACTTTTCTACAGTATTTTTTGATTTTTAAATATTTTTTTTATTTTAATATTATCATAATCACATAATCGAAATAATGAAAAAAATTATATAAATATCATATATATTCAGAATAAATGTATTTACCATAACCAACTAATTTTTATGAATTAAAATGAAATGCCTCGTTCAGGGAGATAGTAAGTCGTATGTACACATGAACGATGATTCAAATTTTATTTTCAGAAATAAATAAAAAATACTAAATGATATATTACCCATAAAGAATCTATTTTATCTCATATATATCACATACTTTTATTTAGACCAATCCTTAATACATTTCATTTATATTATATTTCAAAAATGAATAAAATAGTTTCACGAGGTAGCAGTCCATCGTACACACAAAAGACGTTATCCTATCTCCCATGGAAAGTAAAGTAATAATTTATATGTGATATAATAAATTTAGAAGAATACATATACCATTAATATCATATGTAAATTATAAATTCATCATTTTATACATTCACGAGAATAGGTTATTAAAAAAATTACATTGGTTTATAAGGGGGAAATTCCCCAAACACACAAATAATGATTTCGTAACCCATTTTATGGAAGATGATTGGGAATAACGTTATAGAATTTATATAAAAACAATACATGAAATATTATTTCATTATTATATAATGATATTTAAATAAAAAATGAATGAGGTGTTTGAAGAAATAAAATAAAACACTTGGTTAGGGACTAAATATATTCTTGGAAAAATTAATTTTTCTCTACAAAAGATACATTCTATGTTTCATTTTTTGACCAAAATATGGGAATAGACAAACCAGTTGTGTTTTAAGGGGTTAAAAAGATATGAAAGGGGTGTCCATTGATTATGAGTTTAGTGGGACACTTGTAACTTTTGAAAACAAAATGGTGTACCCATATTTTTCAGATTCCTCAAGGCTCTATAATAGAAAATTCTCAAAAATATAAGAGGTGACGTATATATATGGATATATAATGGTTGTTGAACATGTTTTGGGTAATTGATAACCCTAATATTCTTATTTTAAACTCTATTAAACTCATTTATTACATAACCATTGTAAATAAGATTTTTTATTTTTACTATTTCTTATGTTAAGTATTTATGTTTAACACATTATAAAATATTAAAAAAAATTATTAGATATTTTAAATATTTTTTTCAATGTAAATTAAAAGAATTGAAAAATAGTTTTTTGATATTTATCCTCGATATGTGATGAGAATGTGTGTTTTCAAAGATAAAATGTTCAGATCTAAAAAAACCATATAAAATTTCTAGATGAAAATTATTATAATGACCCAATTTGAAATAATAGATATATTATTCAAATAATCTTTCTTTTAAATACATATTAAATCAATATCTAGGATTTTAAATGATTTAAATGAAATGAAAACATATAATAAAAACTTTAATTCTTAAATATTCATTGAAAAATTAATCTTCTAAGAAAATTCCCAAAAATTATCTATAAGATATTTTTGTAATGCTGGATTATGAAATTAAAGTTATTTTTCAGATAAATGTTAAAAATTGATCTGAAATTTGTTTAATATAATTGAGAAAAATGAAACAAAACATCTTTTATGAAAAATACCATTTTTTGCATAAAATAAGTTATATTCTTATCTCCTATCATGAAAAAACGTAATAAAAATTTTAAAGAGTTTATTTAATATATATATATATATTATGAAAATAATTCAATTTTTTAAAAAAATTTACAATTATATAATTAAATTATAAAAAAAATCAAAACAATAATTCCCATATTTATTAAAAGAAATTATTTTCATTTCTAATTAATAAGCCACTAATGAATCCATTTTATAGACATGTGTCAAATATATACTTTATTTGTTTAAAAAATCCAATTCATACATTATATTCCCATGTTTATGTGATAAATATCATTTTAAATAAAAATAATTTAACTGTACACCATGGTTCATTTAGTCTTAATGTTGCATGTAACGCAATATACACATACCGTTGTGGGTAACAAAAAATAAAAATAATGATGAGTTTAATGAAAAATATACCTAAAATAAATTTACATTAATAAAAAATCCAAAAAATATGTTGTGTTATATTATACCCCCTTAAATAAATTTCATCATTGAAATTTAATCTTTTTCTCATTTAAAAATGGTTTAATATCTCAAAATAACATTATGGGAAACTGACATCATAAAAAGGGTTAAATATTTTATTAAAACAAATAAAGAAAGTTATGTGTGAGATTCATATTGAATAACATATACTATGTTTCCAAAAATGATAACATGGGTGGGATGTAAAAAAATAGAAATTGGAGAGAGAAAACCCAAATTCTGATAGAGAGTGATAGGAAATATAGTTCGGAGATAGTTGTAAATGGAAATTAATAATCCAAAGAAGAATAAGAAAAGGCCATTTATAGAATAAGAAATGATGATAACTGGAAAACACTTTTTTTCAATATCCTTTTATCATGACTTCAAAATTTCAATGAGATAATATAATTATTTTATTTCATTCAATTTCATAAGCACATTCTCACTCATTAGATGGGCCTTGGCCAATTCTTACTTTTTCAAATACTATATGAGGTCAATTAATCATATGTTTATTAGTAAAAAAGATCTAGATAATAATTATAATTCATTTCTTCTATATATGGTTATTATAAAAACAAAATGGTTAGAACTTGTTCAGAATAAATCATCATATGCTGAAATAATACGTTATTTTATAAAACATCAGCCAGAATTCAATATAATTAGAAAAAAATTATTATCCTTTTAATCCTTGGAAAATTAACATTATATTTTTTATTATATTGTAGTAACAAAGAAAATAATCATAAAGGGGGTCGATAAAAGTGTAGGGATAATGAATAACTAATGACAAAATCAGTACTCAAAGTGGGAGATCCAAAATTATTGGACACCCCACTTGGGACCTCAGGCGAGGCCGTAGTGGAAAGAAAATATGTCGTGTGATTTCTTTCCAGCTATATGCGAGAACTCGCAATGCCATTTTGTAAAAGGGATTCAAATATGGGAATAAAATAAATAATTTCCCTATTGAGTAGAAGAGATAACATTCAGTTATTTCTATATATGTTTTGAGTCTATTTCCATATTTGCTAAAGGTATTACCCTAGTTTGAAAAATTTCAATACTCTTATGCATGTTTTCTTCTTCTAAATTTAGAAAATTACAAAATCTATAAAAGGAGGTAAATCCACGTAACACTGATCCCCTTGATTCATGAACCAATCTTACCCCCATCATTGACACTTGGATGTAAGACACGTCCATATAATTTTTGAGACCACTAAAAGGGTTTCCATATCACCCACTTTCCCACATGATGGGTGATGAGTGAGTCATGGTGGTATTTTTTGGTCCTTATACACATAACTAAGGGTACATAATACTTTTTACTAGTGTTTAGTCAAAAAATATTCCTTACAAATTTTTCATTCCATCATATTTTGAAAATCACAAACACATGTTCTTCATGAAAATTATCATTCTCTAAGAATTATTTTATTAAATCAAAGTTCTTTCTCTAAGAAAAGTATTATCCATAACTTGTTTTAAAATGCCTTATTAAAATTCTTCCCAAAATCAAATCTAACCATTTTTTTATTTTAATTCAACCATTTATATCCTAATCTAAAACATCTGAATCTTATAGTTTATTGGATATTAAATTCTATAAAATTGAGTCAATGAATTATCTATAATTCCGACTCTGAATTCTCTGAAATTCAGACTTGGAATTTTATGAAATTCAAACACTAAATTCTCAAAAATGTAGCCTTTAATTTATATGAAATTCAGAATCTTAATTCTCTGAAATTCAGACGTCAATTTTTCTTCAATGCAGACTCAAAATTTATAATAATTCATTCTCTAAATTCCATAGAATTCGGACTCTATAATCCTTAAAAATCAGAATCTGAATTCCCCAGAATTAAAATTATAAATTCCACTGAATTCCAACTCTGAGTTGCTCAGAATTAAGACTATGGAATCTGTATAATTTAGACAACAAATTCTATGAACAATATAATCTAATTAATCGCTATTCTGTAATATGATTGTTTATATATTAATACTCTGAATTTTATTATTTAATAGAATATTATTATTTATTTTTTATTATCCTACATTATTTTCCTTAATTTTTTTTTGTTTATTATGAAATATAATGCTTCCAAATATTTTCCTACATAAAATGATGCCATACGATTTTCTTCTAACTGATTTTTGGTTGAGTTACACATGTACGGTTCCCTCCTAGATTCACAGAAAAATAAAACTGTTAGATCAGGGTTCCGACCATTGAAAGTTTTCCTATAAACACAGGCTCATTTTATTGAGCTCAATATCCATATATCGATTAATGAACCTTGAGATTTCATGTTGTGAATTAATTTCTAGGGATAGAATGACTCTTCATCTTTTTTTGTTTTATAACTATATTGTTCAACAATAAAAATAATTTTCAAAGTGCTTAGTGAGACTCCTATTGTTTCTGAGTATAACCGAGGGATTATGGGGATAGGAAGACAAAGATACCGAATACCATAATGTTCCAGGGCATGTGGGGATAGCAAGACAGACCCTGATATTCTTATCAAGAGCTTACCCTCGTGTATATAAGAACTAATATCTTGAATGTATAAATCAATGGACCTTTATCCATGGTTATTGAATACCATATTCATTGGGATAAAAGATTTAAATATTTTTTACTTGATTGTTTTTTCATGTTTAATTTATGTTTTATATTTAAAATGAATGAATTAATGACATTCATATACATTCTTGTAAATTTACCTAGATTGATAAATAAGATTATATACCCTTTAAGGTAGAATATTTATATGTGTAAACTATTATTAAGTTCCTATTCCAAATAAAAATTTCTAGACCGTAGGAATGTTGGTTTCATACTTAATAACTAAATAGGGTTTGTAAATCCAACTTTTTTATCTTTGTTAATCATAGATTTAATTATGGTTAAATGTGAATTTTTTACCATTACATAACCCCTCTTATAATTGAGCATCTATATACACTATTTCGATCCTTAAATTTCTATCAGAGAAAGGACTCTAATATACTTATACTCACATATATTTTCTACTGCTCATGTTTTTCATATTCTAAATTTTAATGCTTAACATTTCTTATTCATGTTTTTTAAAGAAATTTTTCTTTTTTTATAAACTTTTACTACTAACATGTTTTGTGGATGTTATATTTTCTTATAGAATGGATGGTATGAATATTTTTTCTATATATAACTTTAATCCTACAAGTACAAGAAAAATATTGTAACGATTATGATTACTAGAGTGAAAGGATGAAGACTTTTTTTATTAACAATGTAAAAGAGAACGTTGTCATGCTCAATGAAGATTAAAAAATTATAAACAAAGTAGTCAGAAACATCACCAAAAAAGAGAAATTAAAATAATATCTATATTTAAAGGTTCCTAATACATTTTTGTAATCTATGAAAAGTTATATATATAGTCAGATATCTTCTTGTAAAGATTCAAAATTCATTTGGAAGAAACATGATGTTATACATTTTGGCACTCTTAATGTATGTGAAAATAGAAGAGATTTGTTATGAAATGAATATCATGTATTCTTATTTCCTTATGGAGAAACGAATTTACAATTTACCAAAATGATCTATGACCATTGTAAACAGTACTCAATATATGAGAGAGAATGGTATTGATGTTTAAGTTCGTGTGGATAATATAATTTTTATTATGCCCAGTGAGTGGGAATCTATAAGGAAAACTATTGCTGAGAATAGTAATGTATCTATCATTACTCACTATGGGTAATTTAGAACTCATCATCAACATAAAATAAGGATAAAAATAGATTATAATTTAAAAAAAATAATGAATAGAAATGGAAGTGTATCTTTTACTACTATATATAAATCCATGTCTCTAGTAAGGGTTACATGATGTAAATCTAAGAAAGATGTTGTTATATCTGAATCAAGTGATAGTAATCAGTCTAATAATTAATTTTCCTATATTTCATTAAGCATGAAAAATATTGATGGAATGAAATCTTTTCAGTATGGATATATGATGAATGATATAAAGGAACAGAATGACTCTGAAGTAACTTGTTACAAAAGAAAATGGTTATGGCACATAAGATCTGATTTGTTTATGATTTAGGGAAATGAAAAGAAGGAAAACAATTCAAAACTAAAATAAATAATTATTATAAATCTAAGGGTAATAATACTCTAGAAAATTGATACATAGAGTGGCATTGGTGGTGACTCTTCAGATGAATATTCTAATTTTGATTCTACTTTTCAAATTAATACTGTTCTTAGAGACATAGTTCCTATTGAAAATCAATGTCATATGGCTAGGGTACATAAATCTAAATCCATAACCAATATTTCGTTAAATGAAAAATTTCCTACTAAAGAATATTATTAATCTTCAAATGAAAAATCATCCTCATCAAAAGATAACATCATACCTTCATTTGAATAAGATTCTAGGTTTGTTAAATTACATGAGAATGAAAACTGTAAAATAAAAACTAATTTAGAGAAAACAAATTCTAGAATATCTATTTTAACAAAATAAGTATCAGATTTTTCTAAGGATATTGATAAAAAAACAATGGTTTTTAAATGTTCCTAAATAGTATAAAGATGTTAATTATGACAGGTATAAAAATTCTATGGATTTTAAAATTGTGATTTCTAAGAAAAAAATATTTTATCAAATAAATCAAATCCTTAAACTAATTACTTTGATGATATGAATTTAGTCATTACAAAAAAAATCTTAAATTTTTTATTTAAAGAATCATTTTTCAAATTTTTCTTCAGGATGAAATAAATTAGATAAAATTTATTCAAAAATCCGTCCTCTAACGAATATTTTTATAATAGGTTGTACACATTCCAAACATGCTTTTAATTATAAATATTTTATTCCCCAATGTTCTCATTTTTTTTGAACAAAATTTATATGTGGTGGACATTGGGAGAAAAATTATTTTCAAAAAATCCAAACATTATTTATCAAAAATATTAAATTGATATGAAAATGTGGGTTTCTAAAATTTTACATTAAAAAATTTCTGGATTCAAGAATTTTTGGACTCTGAATGTATAACTCTTATACATTTTTAAAAATAATGAAATTACAAACAACAATACTTGGTACATGGATAATGGATGTTCTCGGAACATGACTGGTAACAAAAACATCTTTCAAAATATTATCATGATAAAAGGAGGAAATTTTATATTCAAGGATAATGATATGGGAGAAATTGTTTGTATAGGTAACATTCTTATTCTTGGAAAATCTTGGATTTCAAATGGTGAATTTATAAATGGTCTTATTCAAAACATCATTAGTATAAGTCAATTATTTTATGATGGTTACCTTGTGAGTTTTAGGAATGATAAATGCATAGTAAACAATTAAATGAAAGATTATATTTTTTCTACCCATAGGCTTGAGAATGATTACACACTTACATAGAATACATTATTATATGAGGTCTACCTTTCCATAGTGAAGTGGATGATCAATCATGGTTATAGAATAGAAGACTAGGAAACCGTATCCTTAGGAAGCTATGTGACCTCTCAAAAAATACATGTTTAGGATCTACCAAATAATATAATTGATTCTTAAAATTTTTTTAATCCATGTCACTATGGAATGTAAAATAAGTCTTCATTTAAATCAATTAGTGAAGTCTCAACTTCTAATGTATTACAGTTAGTGCATTTTTTTATTGGGTCCAACACAAACATGAATTATTGGAGATAATTATTATGTATTTGTTTTATTATTTTCATTACACTAGGTTTATGTGGGAATGTTTTATAACAATGAAATCCAATTCATTTTCTTTATTCAAATCATTTAGATTCAATGAAAAAAATGAGAAACATATTCCCTTGATTACTATTCATAGTGATCATGGGGGGTTTAAAATTAATATTTTGAAACTTTTTGAAGTAAGAAAGTAATTACTCATAACTTCTCAGCCCCAAAAACTCCCCAATAAAATAGTATATATGAATGAAGAAATAAAATTCTTCAATAGATAACTAGAACTAGGTTGATGGAATATTCTATTACTAAACACTTTTGTGATGAAGAAATTCATACTTCTTATTATACTATAAATCAAGTTTTAATCAGACATTTTCGTAACAACAGATCATATGAATTGTAGATTTTTCAAAAACATAAACTGTACTAAAACAAAGTACTTGTTTGAAATTTATTCATTCAGAATACTAAAGATAAATTTCATAAATTCACAACCAAATCTGATGAAGGATTTTTTAGTCTATTCCACTACTTACAAACAATATAATGTATTAAACAAAAATACTCATACTGTTGAAGAAATAATGAATGTTAAATTTCATAAAACTGATCCTTTTGTTTTTAAAAAACCCCAACCACATCAATGGATGTGTTTTAATAAACTGATTATCAATATTTACTAGATTATTTTTCTATTTTGGAAAATACTCAATAAAATATTTCTGAATTATTTATCCCCAAAATACTGTCAACCTTATGTTAATGAATATATTTTAAAAAAACCAAATCAGTTGTCCATTAAGAATCATCCCAGTGATATTATCATTGGAAATGTAAATAAACCTATAAAGATTATAATTTCATTAAGAAAAGAAGTATATCATATATCATTCACATCCCAATTAGAATCAAAATGAACTGATGATGTTTTTGGTGATGATGATTGGATTAAATCCATAGAAGATAAGCTAAATGAATTGTAATGAACCAATGTATGAACCTTGGTTGAATGAATTAAGGAACGATTTTGAATTGTTGTAAAATGGGTCTTTGTTATTAAATGTGTTGAAAATGGAATCACAGAAAAAAATAAATCTAGAATAGTTTCTAAAGGCTATAATCAACAAGAAGGAATATACTATGAAGAACACTATGCTCTAGTTGCTAGACAAGAATATATTCATAAATTACTTGCCTTCGCAACATTATTTAATTTCAAACATTTTGAAATGGATATTATGTGTGATTTATATAATTGATATGTTCAATATGATTTTTTCTTAAACAAACTACTTTTTTTGGGGACATGAAATATCTTGAACATGTTTTCAAACTTAATAAAACATTATATGGACTTATAAAAGCCCCTAGAGGCTGGAATAATAATATTATAATACATGTGTTATAAAACATTTATTTTCAGTGAATTATTTATCCATGTTTTATACAAATAATGATATGAAAAATATTTTGATCATTCATATATTTGTTAATGATATTATATTCGGATCAACTATGTAATATTTAACATATTAATTTGCAAATATTATGAAATCTGAGTTTGAAATGAGTATGATGGGTGAGCTAAAATTCATTCTTCATTTTCGAATATCTCAAAAACCAAAAAGAATTTATATATCTCAACATATGTATATTAAGGAACATTTTCATAAGTATGGATATGAAAAAACTAAAAATATAAGAACCTCAATCACTAACTCAAATTCTCTTGATATTGATGATTTTAGGAAAGTAGTAGATCATACATATTTTATAGGTATGAGAAGAAGTTTATTATACATGATGGAATGTCACCTAGACATAATATTTTCAGTATTCTTATGTAAAATATATTAATATAATACAAATTAATACCATTTAAAATAAGTTAAAATACTTTTCCCTATTTAAAGGGAACCAAATATTTAGGACCCTTCAATTCTTCTCGAAATGATTTTATTTTAAAATGTTTTCCGGATGCTAATATTGGTGTATGTATAATAAAAATAAAAATTATATCATGAACTATTCATTTATTTAGATATTCATTGGTTTCTTGGTCAAGAAAGAAGGAACACTCAGTAGCACTTTCCACAGATAAAGGAGAATATATAGATGTCAGATGTTTCTTTGCTCATGTTTGGGGATGCAACACACAATCAAAGACTATGGCATTATTTATTTAAAAACATCGATATTGTGTCATTATACTTGTGTTATTTCCCAAAGAAAAAATCACCAACACCACTCTCGTGAAAAACACATAGATATTAGGCATCAATTTCTTATGGATCACACACTTAAAAGATATATTATTTTATAATATATTAGAACACAACATCAACTTACTAATATTTTTTAAAAAATCTGTTCCCTTCAAAAGATATGAATACCATAAAAAAAGTTATGAACCATAACAATATGGTTATATTCCATATTAAAAAAATTTTGATACCTATCAGCATACATTAAGAAACACTTTTTCATAGGGGTTGTAAATTTTTGTATTCTCGAAAATTTTCCATTCTTATTAATTTTTTCTTGAATCCAAATTTTAGTATCATAAAATTTTCTTCCATTATTGTTTTTGGAATCTATGTATTTTTTTAAAAAACTTTATCAATAATGAAAACTCATTCTAATAAAACTTGATGGTATGTTTCCCTACATAAATTATTATAATTTATTATTTCCTTGTTTGTATTTTTATCATTATTTATGAAAATTTATTTGTATCCAATTTCCTTAAATCTTATTACACCATAAAACCTCAAAATATCAGAACCTAGAAAATATTTCTTCTGCATTCATCTCAACCGTCCGATTAGATCTTTCTTATATCAACATTTGGATTGATTTTGGAATTTAAACCATTGCCCCGAAGCCTATATAAGTGACCCATATTATTTTTCACACATACGTATTCAAGACTTTGTGTGCTAAAGCTCTACTCCTCTTTAATTTGGACGTCGGTTTTTTCAGGTTTCCATAAATTAATAATATTTCTTGAAGATTATGTGCAGAATTAGATGATGCTAAATAATGAAATCAATGATTAAAAATATATAGGGAATGGTTAGTTGACAAATTTTTTTTCTAATTATAATTAATTGATTACTAATAATATAAACCTGAATAGATGTGAGTGTTTATGTTTTTCTATGCAAAAGAGTTAGGATCCAGTTTATCAATACATTCTTATATATTTTTATGATAATGTTAGTTTTTATGAATAAGGAGGAAGGGAAAAATATTCATTTAAGAGTTTTGGGGAAACCTATTCACTATCATTCAATATGGAAAAAATCATTATTGGTTTTACATATATAGGTGGTGAAATGTTTTCTCTCACAAGTATATTGGTAAGCCATGAAGCATTGAGAAGGAAAGGGAAGTTGAGTAACTAGGACTTATGGGAGTAAAGTCACAAAAAATAAACCATCTTCCTATGAACATGAGGATGTAATTCTTCTGGGTGCAGGGTGTTCTTATTCCATGAATGGGGCAAGGAATCTCTAAAAAAAGTGACATCTTTATAATGGATTTTTTTGTTTATCCATAGAATGTTATACCTGGAGATGTACATCCTTATGAAAATCACCGTCATAAAAAATGGAACACTCAACTGACAGATAATAATTTATCCGGTACCCTTATCAAATATAATTGTTCTTTTTTTTATAATCTTATAAAATTTCCTACAGTTCTAAACCCTTAACCTTCAATATCATGTTGCTGAGGGATGACACTATGAGGAGGATAAAAGTTCGTTTTATTACTAAATTAGTTGAATTTTATGATCTTCTTGAATGTGAAGTTCATGCATTGATCAAGAAAAAATGTAAGAGAATCATCCATGAAAAATGAGAAGGAGAAAAAAGAGAAGAATCAAGAATCAAAGAAAATATTCCAGTAATGGAAACCCAGTGAGCTCGACCAATGCCAAAAAAAACATTATCTGATGAAGTGGTAGCAAGGTGGATGGAGAAGAAAAAAGGACTCAGATTCAACATTTGGGAAGACCATGATGAGGAAAAGGACATGAAAATAAAAACTACAAATGATCTTGAATGTCATAAAAAATATAAGATGTTGAATAAGAAAATTTCAGAAGATGAGATTGTTAAATCTCTTCTTAAGGATACTGAGATAGCATCTGAAAGGATTCAATTTCAGGAATCCTTCCCCTATGAATTAGTTCAATTAGAAAATTTAGGAAATAAAATTAAAATTCCAGAACACGTTGTGGAAGAAGATATGATTCGAAATGTTGAAGAAAAAGATGAATAAGAAGATGAATAATGTGAAAGTGATGATGTGATTAAGAAAGTAGAAGAATATCATGAGAAGAAAAGTTCTTTAGTTAATATATCAATATAAACTTCCTCAGTTGATTCAACAAAAATAATTTCTCAAGGGCGAGGTGATTATGGACAAAATGAGGTTGAAAAACCTACTAATGATGTTTAACACCCCAGGCATCCATGGTATGTTTCCCTTGGAATAATACAGTAGCTTGTGTTGTACGCAACTATGAGTTCTAACACACACCCCAACCATTCAAACTAGCCGTTATGCATAGTAATACCCATTTTTAGACATCATATAATTTAATTTATTTATGAAACAATTGTGATGTAATAATTACCTAATTAATGAAATATTAAAATAATTCATATTATAAATATCCAAATAAATGTAATTTGAGAATTTTTATGAGTTACACTAATTTTATAGGTTAATAGGACATGTTAGTATTGATTTAATTATGTTTTTTTTAAGTAATCATGTTGTTATAATTTTCAAAAAAATAAAATACCAAATACTGTCAAAATTTACAGTGAAGATTTTTTAAAACAAATATTATATTATTAATTGATATTTAATTCCTAAAAATCAATGGTTTGGATAAGAGAATTATATAATGATAGGTGTATCATTAATTTACCACTTTGGGGTCGTATGGAGGTATATATTAAGTTTATTACCTATATAATATAAAAATACAAAGAGACATGATCAATGTCAAACTATTTAACTAAGAGTTAAATATAAATGATAAGGGTAATATAGTGACCCAAACCGGTCTAAAATCTATTGGTTCAAAATATTTCGACCCATCCTTACACAAGGCTTTAAATAATCCACCTAATATCCATTAAAAACCGAATATGAATTTATTATAAAAAAATATTTCTATCTTTTCCAAAGCTACCCCTCTCCCCTCTTATAAAAGGGCACTCCCCCTTCTCACTAATTCATGTATTCAATGCCTTTTGGCTTGGCCGAACCCAGCCCAAATACTCTATAAAATTCCATCACTTCAACCTAGCGGCCTTATTCTGATCAGAAAGACAACATAAAGAGCCGTTTTGATCAAATCAAAAGGAAGAACCCGAAGAAGAGGTAATGTTTTCACCACCCTCTTTCCAGTCCCTTTCTTCTTCAACTTCTTCTTTCTTTGTTATTTCCATTCTAAAATAATTAATCCAGTATATTATATATATTGTGATGTTATTATAAATATGGTACAACCATATTCAGTATTCTATCCATCCATTGAATGACATGTCACCATACGTGCGTACGTACGACTTACCGTCTCCACGTCATGGTGTAATTGATATTCAATATATTATTATTTGGATGTGTATAATAATGATGTGTAATTTATGTAAATAATAAATATAACATGATAATGATTCTGTATATATTATATACCATCAAATTATATATTATTTTAATATCAAAAGAATGATCTTATCCCTCGTGCGTACGTACGGACTACCTTCTCCATGAACGCTATGAGATTCATTCCCCTTCATATCCATTCAAGAAAAATTCTCATTTGATGATTAAAAGTAATTTTTAATAACTTTATATCATTTTAGATATGAATAATATACAACGTATCCATAAAAAACATGACTTTTTTAACCAAACATATAAAAGAAAATGAGTAAGTTAACACCCAAAACAACGATAATACAAAAATATTATTAACAATGCATTAATAGGAGATAATATATGATATCATAATTCTGTATATGGTTCTTGTATAACTTAATAACAATGTTTTTACTATTATACATGATTTTAACATACCATAATCTAAGTAAAAGTACATGGTAAGGGTATATTTCACAATCTCTTCATTATCTGAGGTTGTTTATACGTAATTATCTACTGGGACCTTTTTATCATCCACATCCATGTCTCCTAAAAATGTATTTCAAATAATTCATACTATTTTACAGACTATTGGTTAATGTCATTTATACCCTTTTGGATTTTTATAAGGTGTTTATAAAAGAATATTTCTTTTGTTTTCCAAACAAGGTCCTTTTTAACATTTTCGACTGAATTAAGGTAAGAATGTCTTTTTTAACTTATACAGCGGGTGCGGCAATTTCCCACCGTTATAACATTTTCGAAGCTTCCCTTACTAGATTATAAGCATTTTTTCGGAGTAAATGTTTTATTTTATAATTATGTGACTTTCAAATGATTCCAATAAAAATTAGATATTTCTCTCAAATAGGTTTGATTTCATCTATGTCAACATCTTTTGATGGATTTTAAGCTTATTTGAATGTGATTTATTATGATACAAAACATTCATATTATATTGATGGTTTTGTGATATGTTTGACTATGGACGTGTTATTTTTATACAATTAATGATTGATGGATAAATTATTGACATTTTGTATGCTAGTTTTAATACAAATGTTTATGTTATATTTAAACATGTTAATTTGAGGAATGTTTTGGATTTATTAAGTGACGGGTGGATCCCGCTATAACTCCTCGATGCATCGGTAGTTCCCATGAGACAAACTAGTTTTTTGGCACAATGCCTTGACAATTTCGTATGTGTAGTCTCGGTACAAGGCTTTGACTATGTGGTAATGATAGTCTAAAATTTTGCATTCCATCATTATGAATGTGGTTATTGATATTACATGTGATTATTAGACTAGTAGAATATCCATGTGAATAAGTAAATGGAATTATTTCATTTAATTTCTGCCATATTATGCTGATGTTCATGTTTAAAAGGATTTTGTTTTAGTTCTACATTGCCTCAAATGTTTATTATTATTTATGAAAATTTCTCCTATATTGTTATCCTTACTGGGAATTTGAGCTCACCCCTTTATATGTTTTATTTTTTCCAGGATGTGAAGAGATATTTTATGAATGACCTGTAGGGATAGTGTGAGGGGTGGACTTTGGAGACCATGTTTTTGTAGTTTTCACATTATGATGTAATCTAAACATTATTAATGTATCTAGTGATTTCAAGGCTACTAAACTAATCGGTCATTCGAGACTTGATCTTTTGTGATCATGCCAATGTTATGTAATAATGCACTGAATTTGGGTAACTAGGGTCAGGGCATTACAGTTGGTATCAGAGAATGTTTAGTACAAACCTTGGAATCCATAATTAGATAAATTATTATTAGAGCACATAGACCTATGATGGACTTTGAGGATTGTATAGAAAACTTCCTATAATTTTGGTATTGTAGTGATTTTGTGAGTTTTCCAAGCAATACATCCCTGTGTGGATACGAGCATATAGAGGCGGTTCTAGCACATATGACCCTAGGGATAAAACCAAAAAACACTGCTTTGAGCTAGACTCGAAAAGGAACTGGTGCACAACAATGGACCTTGCTGCACTCATGGTTACGACACTCCAAGGGGATATGCTTTGGATAACTCCTATTTTCATTACAAACCATTATGAAGGGTTTATGAGTATATACTTCCTCAAAGAAATCATTTTTGTGATTATGGATTATATCCATAAATAGTTCAATTTATGTTAAGTGTTTTACAAATATGGAATTATGTATTTTGATTCATAAACTTATCTAGTTTATTCCATTGTTTAGAAATGGATCCTACTGGAAGAAATTGAAATTGTATCAATTCACGCACTCCATGTAGGGATTTCCCTCCTGCTCAAGATAAATAAAGTGGAGTTGGAGATACAACAGATGCTGATCATCTAATCACCATATTGGGAAACTCACTCAGGTTATGAATAATAACCTACCCATATAGAGTACACTGATCTGAAGCATGAAAGAACAATTATAGATCTCTTCATTAGGCAACAACCACCAAAATTCAATGGGATTAAAAATCCATTGGTTGATGAGCAATGGATAAGTTCTATAGAGAAAATATTTCATCCTTTGGGGAGCAGTGAAAGGGAAATAGATATCAGGGTACTTTACCGCCTCACATGAGATGTTGATCAATGGTGGTCATTGATTCAAAACACAAACAAGGATGATGAAGTATCAAATATGGAATGGAGGGAGTTAAAAGAGCTTTTCATAGAAAAATACTTTCCTCATGACCATCGAGTAGATATGGGAAGGTAATTTCTGAGTCTGAGACAAAAGGAGGATGAGAATGTCACAATGTATGAGGATAACTTTACAAGGTTAGCATGGTATGCTGGAGATTATATACCTAACCCAAGAAGTAATATTGATCGTTTCTTTGATGGTTTAAAACCATTTCTTTGTTGATAAATAGTGTCACAATTGTTCTCATCGTACGAAGATATTTTCTTATGCACTATAAAGAAAAAAAAATTCTCAATGTCTTACGACATTAAAGAAAAGCAAGAGAAGAATAGATCTGCTGATCACTCTGAGAATGGAAATAAGGGGAAGTAGGTAAAAGTTGAATATTCATCCTGCAGTAAATGTGGGAAGAAACACCCTTGTACATTCATAAAGGGAATGGGAATCTGTTACAAGTGTGGTGAAAAGGCCACCAAGCTCGTGATTTCAATGTGAAGAAAGAAGCTACCGATGTTCAATACTACAATTGCAGGGAGATGAGACATTATGTAAATGAATGTCCTAAGAGTCAGGGAATCTTACCCCATAAAAGGACAAGGGAACAATTCCAAGCTTATGCTATCACTACTACTGAGTTAGAATCTCTGAAAGACGAGGTGGCAGGTAATTGAATGGTTTCATCAAGTTTATAAAATTCATTATTTGATTCTGGATCATCACATTGTTTCATATCTTTCTGGTTTGCTAATAAAATTAGATATTTCCATTTTGATTTAACAAGGGAATTTTCAGTTAAAACTATTAAGGGATGTAACATTGAAATAATGTTTTGTGAATCATTCCCCATTAGAGCACATAAATGTTCTTTATCTGTGGATCTCGTCGTCATACCTATGATTGAGTTTGATATAATCCTTGGTATAGATTGTATTTTGGACCATGACGTGAAGATTTATGGTAAGAAGAAAAAGGTTACAATTTTTTATGTTGATGATAAATAACACCTTATCTTTAGAGAAGAATCATCACCACCTAATTCTTACCTAGATCCACCCCCAATAGCTCAACTAAATTCAATTATTGGGGAGGAAGAGAATGAAATAACTCTGGTTATGGAAATGAATATTCAAATAGGGTATTTACTAATTGTGAGAGAATATGATGATGTATTTCCAGAAGATTTACCTGGACATCCTCCAAAATGAGAAATTTAGTTTTCCATTTGTTTAATTTCTGGTTCATGTCCTATATCGACGACCCCTTATAGAATGGCCACTGTGGAATTAGTTGAAATAAAGAAAATAATAGAGGAATTGATTAATATAGTATTTATTCACCCTAGTGTTTCTCCATTGGGAGCCCCTATCCTTTTTGTTAAAAAGAAAGATTGATCTATGAGGTTATGTATCGACTACATGGATATCAATGCTATAACAATCAACAACAAGTATCCTCTACCTCACATTGATGATTTATTTGACCAACTGCCTGGAGCTCAATACTTTTCTATGATTGACCTTCGATCTGCATACCAAATGTTGTGTGTGAAGAAAGAATAAATTCCGAAGATTGCGTTTCGAACCAGGTACAGGCATTACAGGTTTACAGTAATGCCTTTTGTGATGACTAATGCACCCTCTGTATTCATGGATCTAATGAATATAGTTTTCATGTAATATCAAGATGATTTTGTGGTTGTATTTATTGTTGATATTTTGGTATACTCCAAAAGTTATGAAGATCATGAAATTCACTTGCGCATTATCCTGAAGACTCTGAGAAGACATGAATTATATGGGAAGTTTAGCAAGTGTGAATTTTGACTTCAGGAGATTTATTTTCTTGGCCATATTGTCTCTAATGATGGAATCTCTGTTGATCCTTCTAAGACCAAGGCAATCCAACAATGACCTGCCCCAATGACTATAACTGAGGTACGCAGTATTATTGGTTTAGCAGGTTATTATCGACGTTTCGTCCAGAACTTTGCCCTATTGGCTAACCCATTAACGAAGCTAACATGCAATGGGGTTAAATTTTATTGATAAAAGGAGTGTGAATAATGTTTTGAAAAGGTAAAGATAAGATTAGTCAATTCTCCAATATTTACTATACCATAGGGGAATGATGGTTTTGGGATTTATAGTGATTCTTTAATGAAAGAACATGGTTGTGTCCTTATGCAGAATGATAGGGTTATTGCCTATGCATCACGACAACTGAAAATTCATGAGAAACCCTATGCAAGTCATGATCTTATGTTAGCTGCTATAATTTTTTCTTTGAAGATATGGAGACATTATCTCTATTGTGAAAAATTTTAGATTTATACTGATAACAAGAGTTTGAAGTGCATTTTCTCACACAATGAACTCAACATGTGGCAAGGTCTATGGCTTGAACTACTAAAGGATTATGATTTCACGATACAATACATCCCGATGAAGGCAAATAATGTAGAAAATGCTTTGAGAAGAAATGATCATGGTGTTTTGACCATGATGAGAGTTTAAAGGGATCCAATTTTCACAGATCTAGTAAAGTTGGATATGGGAATCACCATGGAAGGTGAAACATCAATGCTTTATCAAAAGGTTTCTGAACCATCTTTATTAGAAATGATAAAGAGTTCTCAGACCAATGATGATGAATTTCAAAAGATAATTAAAGCATTGATTGATGGGAGATTGAGAGACTTTATGTATGAAGAATGAATTTTGAAATTTGGGAATAGAATTTGTGTTCCCGATATACCTGATCTGAAAAGGGAATTGTTAGATGATTCTCATAGCTCCAATTTCTCTATACACCCTGAGATCACCAAAATCTATAGAAATTTGAAGGAACATTTTTGGTGGGAAAACATGAAGAGGGAGATTGCCGATTTTTTGTCAAGATGTATGGTTTGTAAAAAATGAAAACTGGAAGGAAACAGCTTGGTGGAATATTGAATCCTCTTCCCATACCGGAGTGGAGATGGGACAATATTACGATGGACTTTATCATGGGGATACCAAAGACTACTAGAAGGAATGATGCAATATGGGTCATTGTTGATCTTCTTACCAAGTCAGCACATTATCTTTCTATAAGATAAGATTGACCACTTGAACTTCTATCAAGGATATATATTAATGAATTTGTGAGACTTCTTGGAGTACCCCTATCGATTGTTTCTGATCGTGATCCCCATTTTACTTTAAGAATTTTGAAGAGTCTTTAGAAAGCCTTGGATATTGAACATCATTTGAGAACTGCCTACCACCTTCAAACAGATGGACAATCAGAACAGACTATTCAATCTATAGAAGGCATGTTGAGATCATTCTCACTTGACTTTTAGGGTATGTGGGATCAATATTTACCTATGGTAGAATTTTCTTTTAACAATAGCTTGAATTTGAGTATTCAGATGGCACCATATGAAGAGTTGTATGGAAAGAGATGTCGCACACCATCCTGTTTGGATGATTTTTGTGAAAGAAAACTCGTAGACCTAGAACTGGTGGAGGAAACGATGGAAAAGGTGAAGGTAATCCAAAACCACATCAACGCAGCTCAATGTAGGCAGATGTGCTATCCTGAACCAAATGAATGATTTGGAATTTCAGGTATGAGGTCATGTTTTCTTGAAGGTATCCACATAAAATGGAGATATACGTTTAGGTAAGAATGGAAAATTGAGTCCCAAGTACATAGGACATTTAGAAATTCTAGAACAAATTGGGGCTATAGCTTACCGTTTGGCAATGCCTCCAATTCACTCCAAATTTCACGATGTGTTCAACATATCACTGTTGAGAAAATTCATGCCTGACCCAATGCATGTACATACTTATGAGGAATTAGAACTGGAACCCGATTTTTCTTATTGCGAAGAGCCCGTCGGGATACTTGATACCAGAGAACAAGTGCTGAGAAACCGGACGACTCATCTAGTAAAAGTTCTATGGAGAAACCATAAGATGGAGGAGGCAACGTGGGATCCCAAAGAACTTATGATGAAGAACCACCAGAGTCTTTTCATGCAGTATTATTCTATAAATTTCGAGGACGAAATTATTTTAAGGAGAGGAGAATGTAACACCACAAGCTTCCGTGGTAGGCTTCTCTTTGAATAATACAGTAGAGTGTGTTGTACGCAACTTCGAGTTCTAACAAAAACCACAACCAATCAAACTAGACATTATGAACAGTAATACCAACTTTTTAAAATTTTATAAATTTTATATTTCAAAATGGACTTCATATTTGGATTCGTAATATGGAAATAATCTTCGGGTAAATTTTTTGTATTTTTATAAAAACATTCAATTTTTAATGAATAGTGAAAAAACATTGAGTTATAGATTAAAACAAAATTATTATATAAATAATTATATATTTTACATAAATTTAATTAATGTTAAAATAGATACATACTTCGTATATAAGTTCAATGTAATTCATTGGAGTTAGTTTAGAATAATTTTAGATATATAAATATTTTATTGAAATTCTCGCCGCCTTTTACCCACATCCAAGGAGAATTTTCAAATTCACATAAAACATAATTTTACCACTTCTATGAGGGGAATATAAAAAATCCGAGAGACACGGTTAATATGAAAGAGTAAAATGTGGTTCAAGAATATAATTTTTTTGGGGTTAATAGTAACGTTTTTACTTTTATTTACCACGGTTAAAAGTAATAGGGTATTTGAGGGTAAAAATGATATTCATATTACCCTAGCACTTGTCATTATTATATTTAACAAATTTATTTAGACCAAAAATAACCATATTAATAAAATATTATCATTTAGGTCCACTTGGATTAGACTGGGACATTTATTATTATTTAATTCAAAGAGTTAAAAGAGTTAAAATCAAGGTATAATTACTAAAAAAATATTAATATGGGGTTATATAAGATAAATTAGAATGTAAATATTAATTAAAAATATAACAATATTTCCATCATAATGGTATTTTATTTATATTTCTGAGACATTAAAAACATTAATTTAATTATGACACAATGGTGATGCAGTAATTACCTAATTAATGAAATATAAAAATAATTGATATTATAAATACCAAAATAAATGTAATTTGAGACTTTTTATGAATTAAACTAATTTTATAGGTTAATATGACATGTTATAATTGATTTAATTATGTTTGTTCTAAGTAATCATGCTGCTATGATTTTCACAAAAATCAAATACCAAATAGTGTCAAAATTGACAAAAAAGAGTTTTTAAGACAAATATTATATTATTAATTGATATTCAATTCCTAAAAATCTAAGGTTCGGCCAAGATACATATATAATGAATTGTTTATCATTAATGGACCACTTGGGGGTCTCTTGGAGGTATATAGTAAGTTTATTAAATATATAATATAAATATACAAAGAGACATGGTAATTTTCAAACTATTTAACTAAGAGTTATATATAAATGATAAGGTTAATATAATGACCCAAACATATATAAAAACTATTGGTTGAAAGGATTTCGACCCATCCCCACCTTAAACTTTAAATAATCCACCTTGAAGACATTATAAACCGAATATTAATTTATTATAAAATATTACTTATATCTTTTCCAATGGTTCCCCTCAACCCTCTTATAAATGGGAACTCACCCTTCTCACTAATTCACACATTCAAAGCGTTTTCTTTCGGCCAAACCCTTCCCAAATAATCTCTAATATTTCCTCACTTAAATATAGAGGCCTTATTTTGATCAGAAAGCCAACATAAATATACCTTTTGATCAAATCAAAAGGGAGAACCCGAAAAAGAGGTAATGTTTTCACCACCTTCTTTCATGACCCTTTCTTCTTCAACTTCTTCATTATTTGTTATTTACATTCTAAAATAATAAATAAAGTGTCTTATATATAATTTGATGTTATTAAAAATATGGTACAAACATATTCATTATTCTATTCATCATTTGAATGAAATGTCACTATACGTGTGTACGTACGGCTTACCGTCTCCACGTTGTGGTGTAATTGTTATTCAATATATTATTATTTGGATGGGAATAATAATGATGTGTAATTTATGTAAGTAATAAATATAACATAATAATTAATCATTATATATGATATACCATCCAATTATATATTATTTTAATATCAAAAGAATGATATTGTCACTTGTGCGTACGTACGGACTACCGTCTCCACGAACGTGATCAGATTCATTCCTCATCGTATCCATTGAAGACTAATTCTCATTTTATGATTAAAATTAATGTTTAATAACTTTATATCTTTTTTTATATCAATAAGATACAATCTATCCATAAAAAATACCACTTATGTAACAAAACTTAAAAAAGAAAACAAGTAACTTAACACCCGAAACGACGATAATACTAAAATATTATTAACAAAGCATTAATATAAGATCATATATGATATTATAATTATGTATATGGTTATTTTATAACATAATAACAATATTTTAACTATTATACAGGAGGTTATCATACCTTTGACTAAGGAAAAGTACAAGGAAAGTGTTTATTTCACAACCTCTTCATTATCCGAGGTTGTTTATATGTAATTATCTACTGGACCTTTTTATCATCTACATCCAAGTTTCTTAAAAATGTATTTCAAATTATTCTTACTATTTTACAAACTATGGGTCAAAGTCATTAATACCCTTTTGGACTTTTTATAAGAAGTTTATAAAGGAATCTTTTTGTCATTTTCCAAACAAGGTCCTTTTTATCATTTTCGGCAGAATTAAGGTAAGAATGTATTTTTTAACTTATATGGAGGGTGCATAAATTTTCCGACATTATAATATCATCAATGATTCCCATACAAGATTATAAGAATATTTTCAAAGTAAAAGTTTTATTTTAAAATTATTTTACTTGTAAATGATTTTTAAAAAAGAGATATTTCTCTCAAATAGTTTTGATTTCATCTATGTCAACATCCTTTGATGGATTTTTAGCTTATTTGAATGTGATTTATTATGATACAAAACTTCCATATTTTATTGAAGGTTTTGTGATATGTTTGACTGTGGATGTGTTATTTTTATACCATTAATGGTTTATGGATAATGTATTGACATTTCGTATGGTGGTTTTATTAAGAATTATTATGTTATGTTTAAACCTGTTCATATGAAGAATGCATTGGACATAATAATTGATAGGTGGAGCCCGCTATAGCTCCTTGATGAAAAGGTAGGTCTAATGAGACAATCTAGTGTCTTGGCACAAGTTCTTGACAAAATCTTATTTGTAGTCTTGGCACAAGTCCTTGACTCTGTGGTCATAATGGTCTGCCATTATGCATTCCATCATTATGAAAATGGTTATTGATATTACATGTGATTATTCGACTGGTATAGTATCCATGTGAATAAGTAAATGGAATTATTTCATTTTATTTCTGCCATATTATGCTGACGTTCATGTTTAAATGGCTTTTTTTAGTTATACATTTCCTTTAATGTTTATGCTTATTGATGAAAATTTCCGCTATATTGTTATCTTTACTGGGCATTTGAACTCACCCCTTTCTATGACTTATTTTTTCTAGGATGTGAAGAAGTATTTTATGAATGACCTGATGGGATAGTATGAAGGGATATATATAAGGCCCCGGCATTAAACCTTACTTATTATTGAATTAAATGAATAATTCACATTGAGGATCTTTTTAGGTTTAGAGTTTTAGAGAATTAGGTCATAACTATTACATCTCAAAAGATTACAAAGTATACACATCTACTAAGTTTCCATAAAATAAAAACTCATTAAAAGAAACATGTCGAGTTCCATGTTTTAGATTGCATGACTTTCCCTTGATCCCATCCTTGACCATATTCCACATTAAGTCCTGTGAAAAACATTTCAGAAAAAACATGGGGTGAGCATAAAAATCTAAGCAAAGGATACACAAAGAATGAAAACTGTTATTTTTTCAAAGAAACAACTAAACCATGTATAATTTATCAAAGTAATACCTTTCACCTTTAGGAAGTAGTAAAAACTTTTCACTGAATAAAATATCATTACTTACCTTTTTGTAACAAAAGGATTACCATAAAACCCATATAAAGAACACATAACATATAAAGGTAACTTGGGACATAAATATACTCAAAAAGAATAACCATATGGTCGACTTCCACACATACTTAATGGAATAGCCATACGACTGACTTCCATACCCAATGCATTGGAGGTTATAACGTAACCACTCGTCCTGGTATTCACGGCACCACCCGTCATATGGTTTATCACGTAACCACCCGTAAAATGTCCATGTAACATCATTACACATAAGATATTAAAAATATAATCATTTCAATAATAACATTTCATTTGAAATCACAATAAGTAATTCCAAGATATTGAATTAAGAAATCCATTTTCAAAAACCATTTAAAAGATATTTTTGAATCAAAGTGTCCCATACCACTTTGAAGCTTTTATTGGAATTATAATTTTAAAACATTAATGTCCATATAAATAAATACTTAAAACCACTTTGAAAACATGGACATTAAATATAAGCATTTAGAATAATAAATCATTAAAACATTTAAAACGATATTTTTGTTAAAGAGTTTTTAACAAAATGAGAGACTCTTGAATACAAATAATTGTGGAATAACATTTAATAGGAACTTTATAATATCATGAGAATAAAGAGATTCATGATATAATATGTCAAAGTATAGTATACACACCATATAAGAGTGAATTGGTGCATAACAACCATGATGTCTCAATGGAAATGTAAATTTAGATGAAATCCATTATAAAGATGGTATCCTTAAATTAAAGATAAATCTATCAAATAATTATGTTTGAGTAATATAAATATACCAAATATAAGTGGATATTATGTGTGAAACAATCAGAGGTCATTTAGACATATTCAGAAGATGACATTTTCAAGAAGTACAAGTTGAACCCAAAGAAATCAAAATTGGGTTAAGACGTTCATTTGTAAAAATTCGACAGCCTAATAGCGTCACTTCAAAATTCAGAAAATTAGGCGATGAGAGAGTAAATGGTATCTCATCACATGGACATAAAATTTACATCAATAAGGATATATAAGAACATATCCCAACATAATAAGATGTAAATTAAAAGGCATAACAAAAGAAGTCCTTTAAAAAGAGGAGGGTGAAAGGTCCCCTTACATAGTTGGGTAACATTTGAAAAGTACACCCCAAGGAAGAAGGGTCATACAATGAAGATATAAATTCCCATAAATGAAATTATACTTCACGAAGTGTATATTAATGGGTATTATATACACCACTCAAAAGAAATAGTGTCAAATGTAGCATAAATGTCACGAGAATAAATCTGAGATGAAAAATCCCTTACGAAAACTCGGCAGCCTAACGGCGCCACTTAAAGCGTCCAAAAATGGATTTATAAGATCAAATAGGGTCTCTAATAATATGAACATAAAAATTACAGTCGGAGTAATATAAAATAACATCACAATCATACGAAAGATGAGCATAAAAGGAATGACATAAAAGAGTGTACTTAAAAAGAAAGAGAGGGGTAGGATCCCTTACCTTGGGTCCGACTTGACTCGACCGTTCTTTAACGTCTGGAAATATAAACTTGAGTTATTTTCTATTTGCTTAAGAACATTTTTCAAGGTCATTATTCCTTTTATATCACTTATTTCCATTTTATAAACATTATGTAATCATTTATGTTAATAATGTTTGTTTTGTCGATATTTGGTTCTTAAGTCGAAAGTGAACATTTACAATTACATGTTGTTTGTGTGGTTAAAGGATAATTATATATAGAATGATATAAATGATTTGGATATCATATATATCCATCATATACATTTATTTATAATATTACATAATCATTTAGAGGTATGAAATGAACTGCACCGTTCATGGAGACGGTAAGCCGTACGTACGCATGAACGCTACTTTCATTTCTTTGTCATATTAATGGAATTAAAACTAAATGAGAAGTATGTATATTTTAAATAGATAATTATATTCATCATTTATATGTAACATACATTATATATATGCATTATAAATATGTACTTATAATAGTACATTACATTTGGGGATAAGAAATGAAATGCACCGTTCATGGAGACGGTAAGCCGTACGTATGCATGAACGCTACTTTCATTTCTATCTCATACATTAATGGAAAGAAATAATAATGTTATAGAGGTATATTATAATTCCAGTATAAAATCATATATAATAACTTTAAATCCATCCTTTATACGTCCCACATATGGCATTAACGAATCACATCATTTTGAGGGGGCGGTAGTCCGCACTTCCTAAAATGAAATTATCGTGTTTACCCACAATGGAGACCATAAAGGTATGACACAAATGAAAAATAAATAATATTAAGTAAAACATAAACATATTATATATCATATATAAATATAGTGACATCTTAATGGCCACCTTTGAAGGTGTTATATGAGTGTTGAACAATCATCATTTCGTGAGGCAAAAATTCACCATCCACAGAAACAGTATGTTCTTTAACCATTAGATGTAGGTGTGTGTAAGTGTAGCTCGAATCCTTCTTATAAAAACATCCTAGTATATTTTATATACTTTATTTGTTACAAAATAAATGAATAAAATGATTTTAGGGGGTTGGAGAGGCAAAATAAAACAAAAGGACTCATGTGAAGACATTACCTTAAAATCGGGTAACTCCCTTTGGTTTGAGCTCAAAGGCTTCCTTGGGAAGACTTATGACAAAAGGGAGGCTTCAAGGAGTTATATAGGGATTTGGAGATACAAAATGGGCAGGTTTTGGCCGATCTAAAGGCTTTTTAAGTGTGGGTGAAGAGGTAAAGGTGGGGGCCTTTTATAAGAGGAGAGGAGGGGCACTCTTGGAAAGTAAAGAAATGTTACATTATTTTAGAACGAGTTTCATATTTTAATGGTCCCACATTGATTTTTTTCGAGGATAAGGTGATAAGGGTTCTAAATCCACCCATTCTATTGGTTTTGGACATGTTTAGGTCTTATATTTTACATTATCATTCCATTTTATTTAAATACTTTATTAATGAGGTAATCACTGTACCATCATGATGTCATAAATAAATTAATATATTTAATGTATAAAAATTATATAAAAAAATATCATGTTGTATTTAATAATTTTATATTTCAAATTAATATTTATAGTCAAAAATCTGATTTGTATAACCCCATGTAAAAATTGTTTTAGTAAAACAACTCATGTTTGTGACATTTTTATTTTAACTTTAAATAAAAAGATATTAATGTCATTTTCCTTCCAAAGTGGATCCATGGGGTCCCCATGATGACCCATGGATTTTCATGTTCGGCCATGACATATCCAATAAGGGTAAGAAATGTGTAACGTTCACATCATATTATTACAACATTATTTTTACCTTAAATTACACTAATTACCTCTAATCGCGATTAAAAACTAAATAAGTTACTATTCACAAAAAACTTATTTTAATATCATTGAACCAAATTTTAAATCTTAATGACAACAATTTATGTAATATTTTTGAAATTCAAAACACAGAGGTGGTAAAATTTCATTTAAACGAAAAATCAGTTTTTAAGTACCACTTAGTGGTTTCTCTATTCATCAAAAATTGATGTTTTTCAGAAAAACACCAAAACTTCACCCTAAGCTATATTTGATATTACGAATTCAAAAATGAAGTCCTTTTTAAAAAATTCAAAAACATATAAGTTGAATTAATTAATATAATAATTAATTCCCGCTGTCAGAGCAAATAGCGTGTTTTTATGAAACAATAAGTATCAAAAGATTGACACTAGTTTAAGTCCGATTTCAAAGTGAAATTAATTCCAACAACCCCTAATGCATTTAATGGTAAAAATATATTCTAATTTAACTTTAAAACCAATTAAAAATATAATCTAATCATATAAATAAATTAGTTTAAAAAGAGGTTTTGAATTAAAATACAACATTTTACACTATTCATTAAAAAATGAACTTTATCGGAAAAATACCAAAAATTTACACAAAGTAAATTTTGATATCTCGATTATAAAAAAGAGTTATATTTGGTCCAATAGAATGTATAATAGTGAACAAAACTATATTTAATGACGGTTCACCATCAAAAGGCGATAAGTGAACCATTAGTGAAAACTGGGGCATATATGCCTAAAATTGAATTCTTTCCGTATTTTAAGCCTTTATCTTTTATTGGATAAATGTAAAAACATTTAAAAAACATTTATAATCATATTTTACTTATTTCTATCCATTCCCGCCAATACAAAGGCTACATGTTAAATACCATATAAAATAATTTTATTTTATTAATATAGTGCAACATAAGATTTCAAAGGAACCCGTTGTTGTGTATTGGGTAAGCCATCAAGCATAGCGTTACCCTTAAAATAATATTAAAAATTTTATTCACAAATAGGGATAAATATAAAAATGTCATATTCTTTATTTACCTAGGGTGTTACATCCTTCCCCCCTTTTGGGAATTGCGTTCTCGCAATTTCAAAATTGTGCTTGAAAACTGCATTGAAAGTCCCACATCAGAAAAGGAGTAAATTAAACTATCACATTAAAAGAAAGAAAGGGAAGTACAAAGGTCACCTGAGTTAACCCATACTAGGATTCCATGTATGAAAATATGGACATGGAGGAAAAAACAAAGGGTCATGTTCTGATGGAGAGTGATAGTAAACATGTCTAGGAGAAAGTTAACCTTAAGAAAATCATAAACTTTTGATGGGTTAAACGTTATTCGATTCTCCAGTAGGAAAAGATAACAGGCAACATTTTTGTTTTAAGTTAATTTTTATTGAAGATTTTATTTTTGAGCTTAACTAAATCATAATGAAACATACTTACTTGTCATGTAAACATTCAACTTTTACTAGATTCCTTAATCAAACTCAGATTTTCACCAAAAGACGAGTATTTAGGAAGACTTGTTCGCATTAAGAGTACTATAATCAACTTCTTGAGAATCACATAATCCAAAAAAGAGAACTATATACTTCCCATGTCTTTAGACATTAACCAAAACCAAAACCAAAATGGTTAGTACAAGATCTGATAATCCATAAAAGGATAACCCTTTATAAAAAGAAAATCTATTCTTAATCTCCAAAATTTTACCAAAAAAACCCAAAGTTCAACGAAGACCATAAGTAAACCAAACTAAGATTGAAACCCAAATATTTTAAGGATTTAATCATATAGTTTTCCAAGATAAATTATATCATTTATCTCCAAATAACATCAGTTGCTCTTAAAGTTTCGTATTGAAAATTAATTAACCTAATCACATATCCTCCATGATATGTTAATATTTTCCATAGATAACCCAAAATAAACTTACTCTTAATTCATAAAATCATCTAACTAAAAATAAGTAGTCAATCTAACTCGGGGCTTCACATAGTCCAGTGGTAGGCGATAAATACCAGTTTCACTTTGGTTGGGGGTTCGATTCCCACAACTTTGTCTGATGCGACGGGTTGTCACACATCTGCGTGTTGTCCTTTTTACAAAACTATATAATTCAAAAAAAATTCCCCAAAACGAGATAAAATCTTCAAAAATAATCATAAAATATTTTAACCTCATGTTTATCTCATGACTTTCACTTTCCATCATAACATATCGTAACCCATAATTACCTCAAAAGTAAGGATCATATAAACCCAAATGGTTCTTTATAACTATGTCCACAAAAGAACAGATAACTATTCATTGAATAAAATTTTCATATATCAAACATCATGGTTACAAATACTATAAAAAGTCATCTAATGTAACCCCACCATCAAAAGATACTTAATACTCTTAATAATTTCACCATAACTCTTGATGCCTTTATATGTTGACTTCTTACTCATTCAACATTTTTCATGATCCATTAACCATTCCTTTCCAACTTATTCTGAAATAATTCTTTCCTACAAACAAAATCATGAATCATATCCTAAGATTCAAAAATAGGAAAACAGAATTTATGAAATAATCCATACCTTTGGTTGGTCATTTTCAGTTTCTTCATCCTCAATTGGAATTAAATTTGGTATTGGTAAATGAATATTTGTACGATCTTGGTGATCCCATTCCCTAAACTTCTTCACAGGGCATGTGTTTGCATAATGACTATGCACACCACATTTAAAACATTCAATTGATCCCTCATAAATAACTTCTTTCCCTTTCCTTGAGTCAACTAGATGCTTCCTTTTTCCATGGAAGGTTCTTGCTTTATGACCTTCATTTCCAAATCTATAGCATATTTCTGTCCCTTTGAAACATTTTCCTAGGTGTTTCTTTCCACATCATTGACACATAGGTTTTTGAACACACTTACCTTTATGATTATTACCTGTAGTTACATAGGGATTTGTTTCTCGCATATATGATGCCTTATAGAAATCACCAAGGATTAGGTGGTCAATCATGACTCCAGATAGTTGGTTGAGGATAAACATAAGAGTTCTCATTGCAGCTCCCATATCATTCAGTTGCTCGCTCAGAAAAATGTCACAGTTTCCTTCACATCCACTGTTACTTTGGTGCCTGCTAGATCCAGTCATTTAATAAAACCAAAAAGGGCTAGTGTGAGTATATCAACAAAACCATCACGTACTAATGAGGAAGATATACTTACTCATTCACTTTATCTAAATTCTATGACTCTTTCTGAAATCCTAACCATTTTGGTAATGTCAATAATGCTTAAATAATACCCTAACCTCTAAAGTTATCTAAACCGACCTCTGATACCAACTATAAGGCCCCGGCCTTAATCCTTACTTATTATTGAATTAAATGAATAATTCACATAGAGGATCTTTTCAGGTTTAGAGTTTTAGAGAATTAGGTCATAACTATTACATCTCAAAAGATTACAAAGTAGACACTTATACTAAGTTTCCATAAAATAAAAACTCTTTAAAAGAAACATTTCTAGTTCCATGTTTTAGATACCATGACTTTCCCTTGATCCCATCCATGATCATATTCCACATTAAGTCCTGTGAAAAACATTTCAAAAAAACGTGGGGTGAGCATAAAACGCTCAAAAAGGGATACACAAAGAATGAAAACTGTTAGTTTTTCAATGAAACAAGTAAACCATGTGTACCTTATCAAAGTAATACCTTTCACCTTTAGGAAGTAGTAAAAACTCTTCACTGAATAAAATATCATTACTTACCTTTCTGTAACCAAAGGATTACCATAAAACCCATATAAAGAACACATAACATATAAAGGTAACTTGGGACATAAACATAATTAAATGGAATAACCATATGGTCGATTTCCACACATACTTAATGGAATATCCATACGACCGACTTCCATACCCAATGCATTGGAGGTTATAACGTAACCACCCATCCTGGTATTCACGACACCACCTGTCATATGGTTTATCACATAACCACCCGTAAAATGTCCAAGTACCATCATTACACAGAAAATATTGAAAATATAATAATTTCAATAAAAACATTTCATTTGAAATCACAATAAGTAATTCCAAGATATTGAATTAAGCAATCCATTTTCAAAAACCATTTAAAAGAGATTTTTGAATCAAAGTGTCCCATACCACTTTGAAGCTTTTATTGGAATTATAATTTTAAAACATTAATGTCCATATAAATAAATACTGAAAACCACTTTGAAAACATGGTCATTAAAGATAAGGGTTTAGAATAATAAATCTTTAAAACATTTAAAACGATATTTTTGTTAAAGAGTTTTTAACAAAATGAGAAACTCTTGAATTCAAATAATTGTGGAATAACATTTAATCAGAACTTTATAATATCATGAGAATAAAGGGATTAATGATATAATATGTCAAAGGACAGTATACACACCATATAAGAGTGAATTTGTGCATAACAACAATGAAGTCTCAATGGAAATGTAAATTGAGATGAAATCCATCATAATGATGGTATCCATAAATTAAGGATAAATCTATCAAATAATTATGTGTGAGAAATATAAATATACCCAATATAAGTGTATATTAAGTGTGAAACAATCATAGGTCATTCACACATATTCATAGGATGACATGTTCAAGAAGTACAAGTTGAACCCAAAGAAATCGAAATTGGGTTAAAACGTTCATTTGTAAAAATTCGACAGCCTAACGGTGTCACTTCAAAATTCAGAAAATTAGGCAATGAGAGAGTGAATGGTATCTCATCACATGGACATAAAATTTACATCAATAAGGATATAGAAGAACATATCCCAACATAATAAGATGTAAATTAAAAGACATAACAAAAGAATTCTTTTAAAAAGAGGAGGGTGAAAGGTCCCCTTACCGAGTTAGGTAACTTTCGAAAAGTACAACCCAAGGAAGAAGGGTCATACAATGAAGATGTAAATACCCATAAATGAAATTATACTACATGAAGTGTATAATAATGGGCAGTACATACACCACACAAAATAAATAGTGGCAAATGTAGCATAAATGTCACGGGAATAAATGTGAGATGAAAAATCCATTACGAAAACTCGGCAGCCTAACAGGGCCACTTAAAGCGTCCAAAAATGAATTTATGAGATCAAATAGGGTATCTCATCATATGAAAATAAAAATTATAGTAGGATTAATGTAAAAGAACATACCAATCATAAGAAAGATGAGATTAAAAGGAATGACATAAAAGAGTTTACTTAAAAAGAAAGAGAGGGGTAGGATCCCTTACCTCGAGTCCGACTTGACTCGATCGTTCTTTAATGTCCTAAATAATAAACTTGAGTTAATTTATATTTTCTTAAGAAACTTTTTCAAGTTAATTATTCCTTTTATATAACTTATTTCTATTTTATAAACTTTATGTAATCATTTAAGTTAATAATTTTTGTCTTGTCGATATTTGGTTCTTAAGTCGAAAGTGAACTTCTTACAATTACATGTTGTATGTGTGGTCAAAGGTTCATTATATCCATAATTATATTAATTATTTGGATATCATATATATAATATATATATACAGAGTATACATGTATTTAGAATATTACATAATCATTTAGAGGTAAGAAATGAAATGCACTGTTTATGGAGACGGTTAGTCGTACGTACGCATGAATGCTACTTTCACTTCTTTGTCATATTAATGGAATTAAAACTAAATGAGAGGTATTTATATTTTAATTCCAGAATTATATTCAACATTTATATGTAACATAAATTATATATATCCATTATAAATATGTACTTATAATATTACATTACATTTGGGGATAAGAAATGAAATCCACCGTTCATGGAGACAGTAAGCCGTACGTACGCATGAACGCTAATTTCATTTATATCTCATACATTAATGGAAAGAAATAATAATTATATAGAGGTATATTATAATTCCAGTATAACATAATATATAATAACTTTAAATCCATCCTTTATATGTCCCACATATGGCATTAACGAATGACATCACTTTGAGTGGGCGGTAGTCCGCACTTCCTAAAATGAAATTATCGTCTTTACCCACAATGGAATCCATAAAGATATGCCACAATGGAAAAATACATAAGCTTAAGTAAAACATAAACATATTATATATCATATATAAATATAGTGACATCTTAATGGCCACCTTTGAAGGTGTTATATGAGTGTTGAACAATCATCGTTTCGTGAGGCAGAAATTTGCCATCCATGGAAACAGTATGTTCTTTAACCATTATATTTAGGTGTCTGTAAGTGTAGCTCGAATAATTCATATAACAACATCCTAGTATATTTAATATAATTTAGGTGTTACAAAATAAATGAATAAAAAGAGTTTAGGGGGTTGGAGAGGCAAAATAAAACAAAAGGACTCAAGTGAAGACATTACCTTAAAATCGGGTAACTCCCTTTGGTTTGAGCTCAAAGGCTTCGTTGGGAAGACTTCTGCCCAAGGTGAGGTTTCAAGGAGTTATATAGGGATGTGGATATACAAAATGGGCAGTTGTTGGCCGAGACAATGGCTTTGGATGTGTGGGTAATGTGTTAGAGGTGGGGTCCTTTTATAAGAGGAGAGGAGGGGCACTCTTGGAAAGTAAAGAAATGTTTCTTTATTTTAGAATGAGTTTTGGATTTTAATGGTCCCACGTTGATGTGTTTATAGGATAAGGTGATAAGGGTTCTAAATCCACCCATACAATAGGTTTTAGACATTTTTAGGTCTTATATTTTACATTATCTTTCCATTTTATTTAAATCCTTTATTAATGAGGTAATCGATGCATCATCGTGATGTCATAAATAATTTAATATATTTAATGTCTAAAAATTATTAAAACAAATATCATGATTTATGAAATATTTTTGTCGTTAAAATTACTATTTATAGTCAAAAATATGATTTGTATAACCCCATGTAAAAATTGTTTTAGTAAAACCACTCATGTTTGTGACATTTTTATTTTAACTTTAAATAAAACGATATTAATTTCATTTTCATTCCAAAGTGGCTCCATGGGGTCCCCAAGTTGACCCATGTATTTTCATGGTCGGAAATGACATATCCAATAAGGGTAGGACATGTGTCAAGTTTATTTCATATTATTACAACATTATTTTTACCTTAAATTACACTAATTACCTCTAATCGCGATTAAAAACTTAATAAGTTACTATTCACCAAAAAATTATTTTAAACCCATTGAACCAAATTTTAATTATTAATGAAAACCATGTATGTTGGATTTTTGAAATTCAAAACACAGAGGTGGTAAAATGTCATTTAAACGAAAAATCAGTTTTTTAAGTACCACTTAGTGGTTTCACTATTCATCAAAAATTGAAGTTTTTCAGAAAAATACCAAAACGTCACCCTAAGCTATATTTGATATTCCGAATTCAAAAATGAAGTCCTTTTTACAAAATTAAAAACATATAAGTTTCATTTATTAATTTAAGAATAAATTCCGATGTCAGAGCAAATAGCCTGTTTTTATGAAACAATAAGTATCAAAAGATTGACAATAGTTTAAGTCCGATTTCATAGTGAAATTAATTACAACGTCCACTATTGGATTTAAAGGTAAAAATATATTCTAATTTATCTTTAAAACCAATTCAAAAGATAATATAATCATATAAATAAATTAGATTAAAAATAGGATTTGAATTAAAATAAAACATTTTACACTATTCATTAAAAAATGAACTTTATCGGAAAAATACCAAAAATTTACACAAAGTAAATTTTGATGTCCCGATTATAAAAAAGAGTTATATTTGGTCCAATATAATGTATAAGAGTGAAAAAAACTATATTTAATGACGGTTCTCCATCAAAAGGTGATAAGTGAACCTTTAGTGAAAACTGGGGCATATACACCTAAAATTGAATTCTTTCTATATTTTAAGCCATTATCTTTTATTGGATAAATGAAAAAACATTTAAAAAACATATATAATCATATTTTAGTTATTTCTATCCATTCCCACCCCTATAACGGCTACCTGTTAACTACCATTTAAAATTATATTATTTTATTATTATAGTGCAACGTAAGATTTATAAGGAACCTGTTGTTGCGTATTGGGTAAGCCATAATGCATAGCTTTCCCTTTAAATTAATATTAAAATTTTATTCAAAAATAGGGATAAATATAAAAATGTCATATTCTTTATTTACATGGGGTGTTACAATTTGTGTGTGGAATATGGGGACTATGTTGTTGTAGTTTTCACTTTATGATGTAATTTAACCTTTATCAATGTATCTTGTGATTCCAAGGCTACTAAACTAATCAGTCATTCGAGACTTGATATTTTGTGATCATGAAAATGTTATATAATAATGCACTGACTCTGGGTAACTGGTGTTGGGGCATTACATGATGAGAGTGAAACCATGATATCATTCATCCTGACGATATTAAGGAAGGCGCTGAGAAAGAATAGGATGATGAATATATGGTAGTCCAACTTCCTGATATTGAGCATCAGTATCTATGGGATGATAATTTTGTTTCCAATGAATATAAAGGATAAAATATAGTAGTTTACATGCCAAAAAAGGTTGTGGTTGTATAAGTTATAAAGGAAGTTAGTGCATTATCAAAGAAGAAATATGAAGATCTAGATAAAGTTTCCTCAACAAAAGGGGAAGCATATTTAGAATCTTCATCATCATTGGGGAAAGATTTCATTGTTTAATCCTGAAATAAGCTAGTGAACACAATTTCTTTGATTCCTAATATGGATTCAATATTAAAGTTACTTGAAAATTCTTTCAATCATACGTTAGATTCAATAAGAATTCTCATTGAAACATTTATCAAGCCTGAAGAAGATTTAAAAACTTTTCATATAGTATATCATGCTCATAGGAGATTAAGTAAGGAAATTACAAATTTTTCAATGTAAATAACTTTATATTTAAATATTTTGGATTAATTCCATTACTAAATAGATGATAATTTTGATCATTTTGAAGGAACTGTGAAGAACATAAAATCAATTCATTAGAAAAAGTGAAATCAAGATAAAGTTTTCTAGATGCAAGATGAAAAATATCTGAATGGTAATTTTAATTCAGATGCTCTAAATTTAAAGTGATAAAGGGAAATCAGGATATAGTTTGAGGAAAGGTTCAAAAAACATGATGATGTTGTAAAATCTCAGGGAGAAATTCTAAATTATAATGATACAGAAATCTAGGCTCTTGAAAGAATGATTCAGGTTCAGGATCAATTGGTAAAGATGTTTTTGGATGATCACAAAGAGATAAAGAATGTAAAGGAAACCCTGAGAAAATTCATACTGAAAGAATATAATGATTAATGATTTTCCTATCAATCTGATATTTTTTTGTATATTTTCCATGTTTCAATTTTCCTTATCATAATGAAAATATTTATATCCTTCAAATATTTTTCCTTGTATATCACAAACCTTTATTTTCATTTTTTTCATTCCCCCCATTCCCTTTTGAAAATCCCCAAGGGGTAAAAGAATGATCAAAATAATACTAAGTATAAAGATTAGAATGCCACAATAATGGGAGAGATTATGTAATGAGGAATTTATTTCTTCTTATTGAATATTTTTATAAACAAAATAATGATGATAATTAAGATATAAAATAATATGAGGCTTTGGAATATCAAAACATAAGGATAGTTATTCATATTCATCATAAGTCATAAATAAAGAGATATAAGTATTTCATTTAATGTTCAAAAAGACTAAATCAGATTCCTTATATTATTTTTTGAAAGGTTCTTTGTGCTTTCAAAAAAGGCGGAGATTATTGAATCAATATGGTTTCCTTATGAATTTTTCATTCCTATATGTCTAGAAAATAAAAAACACATTTTCCTAAATAAAATTTTATTTCTCTAAGAATTATTTTAATAAGGGTAATTTTCTTTACCATGAAAAGTATTATCTGTACATTTTTTTTCAATTCCATATTCAAATAATTCTCTAAAACTATTCTAATTTTTTTATTAAGTCTGAAATTAGGATCCTTATCTAAAACCTCAAGATATTACAATTTCTGGGATATTGAATTCTATGATTATCAGAATCTGAATTCATGGAAAATAAGACTCTGAATTCTTCGAAATTCAGAATTTGAATTTTCAAAAATTTTAATTCCAAAATCTATAAAATGCACACCCCTAATTATCTAAAATTGTGACACTATATTATATGAAATTAATGCTCTGAATTCTACAAAATTAAGACTCCGAATTCTAATAATTTCTTATTATGAATACTCTGAAATTTATACACTGAATTCTTTGAAATTAAGACTCCAAATTCATCAAAATTCATACTATGGATTTCTCGAAATTAAGACACCAAAATCCTAATAATTTAGAATAAAAAAGCCTTAGAATTATAGCTTTGAAATCAATATAATTAAGACTCCGAATTATTTGAAAAATAGTATCTTTATTTTTCTTATATTTTATTGAATATTAAGGATGATAATGATTCCCATGATTTCCCCAAATAAAATTATGTCATGCAATTTGTTTCTGACTAATAGTATGTTGAGTGACATGTGTACATGTCCCTTCGAGATTAATGAAAAAATATGATCTTTGGTGGATGGATCCGACCGTTGTTGTTTTTCCTATAAATAGGTTATTATATGAATGAGATCAATATCCATCTATTGATTAACGAACATATAGATTCTATTCGTTGATGAAATATATAGATACTGAAAGACACATGTGGCTTGTGATTTTTAGGAATATCTAGTCCAACCCTTAAAATCGTGTTCATCTGGTATTGTGTAACTATGATGGTTGTTGAGTACAATCGAGGGATTGTAGGGATTGGAAGAGGGAGGATCCAAAAACCTTAAATATTGAGGGATTTCGAGGATAAAAAGATAGACTCAGCTATTCTTATCGAGGGATTACCCTAGAGTGGGTACGATAGACTTTATTGAAAGTTTATACCATGGGACCCTTTTCCATTGTTGTTGGATACCCTATTATTTTGGTTAAATGATTTCCTACATGTTTACATGATTATTGATTCATTTTTTATTTCGTCTGAAATTTCAAATTGAATTAAACTATTAAGCTATTTTACTTTCATATACTTTTACATACTCAGATAAATATAATTCTATATACTTTAAGGTAGAGTCTTTCTTGATGTATTCTATTCTTAAATATTTTTTCAGATCCATATTTCTTAAACCTAAGAAAGTTTGTGTCAAAGTTAATACCAAAATAGGGTTTGTGAATCTATCTTGTTTAACTGTCTTAAACATATAATTTCTTAATATTAAAAGAGAATGTTTTTAAACCAACAATTCACCCCCCATTTTTTAATTTAGAATCTATAGACAATATTTCGATCCTACAACATGGAACACAAGTAAGGCCTAAAATTAAACATAATGTTTTAACTGTAAGATCCTTATTTGTGGTGGGATGGGGTTTTGTTTCTCTCACAGTTATATTCATACCATGGGATTAAACAAACAACCACTAAGAGAATGAAGTGATCCCTCAGTTCACACCTTCTATTATTAGAACCGCCAAACCACTGTTGAAGGATTTCATCCAGGGGATCTATTGATGGTATCTAGATAATAAAATTTCACTTTAGACAACATATTTTATATTACCACTCTCTATATCAGAAAGGGGGAACATGGAATTTTCCTTGTGAGCCTTTCGGTAGGAGGATCTTGAAGAAATATGAATACATTTCTATATGGCTAACATGTCAATATGAACATAATTATTTCAAATCCTCCAAAAGAGAAATTTATATATTATAATGATGCCAATAACCAAAGGATCTCTCCCTAATGATCACCTTGTTATTACAGGGTGGAGTGTTTTCAAAATTACATCATTGAATATGAATCGAAAAAGGTACCAATGAAGATTAATGTATCTGGATACTCCTCAATGTAAATATAATCAAGGATATTTTAATTGAAGGGATCCATAATTTCATTAATTAATGAAGGGAAGGAACTAGGCCACTTTAATGTCAATTCAAGAGTGGGTTTTAATGGCCCGGACCTCTCAGGTCCATTCCATTGTAAATATGTGGGTTTGGAGGTGTTTCGGGAGGTCAATGTGACTTGGGGGTGCGTTTGGTGGGACTTCTATGGAAAGCTAAAGGTTAATAGCTTTCGCATGGTTGGCGCACGGTTTTCTTAAACAATGTGGCCAAATCGTGCATGGCTGGTCTTGGAGGTAGTGGCTAACGCACGGTTAGCACACGGGTTGTCTAACCATGCTGACAAACCGTTCTAGGAGTGTTTGGTGAGGCAGAAGCTAACGCACAGTTAGTGCATAGTATGTTAAACCGTGCATACTAACCATGTGGGAACATAAATTTAGATCCTATAATTAGGTATCTAACTCCGTTTGCATTTAATCACCTCGTTTAAGACCATAAGCTGCCATAACTCAGGATTACACTCCCTTGAAGGTTAGAAACCCTCTTGCAAGCATTTTGGAGGTGATCTGAATGCTATTCGTGGTGAATAGAAGCCGATTCTTGAGGTATGATGTCGTTCTTGCATGATTTTGTAGATCTATTTAGATCTACTCCTCCTCTTCTCTCGGTTTCTTGGATATACACCTGTTATGGGTAGATCTAAGCGTGTGGGTGTTAAATATGATGAGCTTCTCTTTTGGTTGTGTTAGGAGTGGTGACCTAAGAAGTATTCGTGGAGAATCGACCCAGTTTCGTGGGTGTTCATCGACCATTGTGGTTTTCCTCAAAAACCTTTGACGTAGGGGATTCGTCGCTTCTCTAATTGTTTATGTGCAATCGTAGAGTAAGCATGATTTAGCCCTTTGGATCACAATAGAATTGAACTAATTAAATACTTGAACCATATTAAAAGAATTTGTTTGATAGCATGTTATTTCTTTGTACCATGATAATAGTTTGCCTCTTCATTTTCTAGATAGTGTCATATCTATGCCTTGCTCGTTAGCATGGGGTTCTTGATGAAATTGATAAAGAATGTAAAGCAAGAATTTAATTTATAATTAATTTTCTAAATATAAAGAGGCATGTAAACAAATATGGTTGTTGTTGTTGTGTTTGTTGATCCAAACTGATGTTAATGAAATTGATGGTGATGTATGTGTTTAATTCTATTAGTTGGTAAACCTAAAATCTATTGGTGCTTGTTTTTTGAAGGCTGGATTCCTTGTTAAAGGGATATGTGTCCAAATTGATGTGATGTTTTTTTTCCTACTGCTTGTGCAGTGACGTGACCCTGGGAGGGTGTTTTGATATGTGGGGTCATGGATGCCTTGTGGTTGTGGTAGCGGATGATGCCTAGAGTGGAGAGATGAATCAGTTTATGCGTGTGGGTGTCAGGGAGGGCACCTGGGATGATGGAATTGGATGGATGTGATTCTAGGATGCTTGTTGATTATTGGTTGTTTTCCTGCTTTACTGTTCCCCACTGCACAAGGAAGCTGGTCTTGCTTACCCTTCTTCCGAAGGAGGTGAAGACATGTGGGGTATTCCACATGCTTTCCGTGTTTAGCCTCTCAAGGGAGAATGGGTCTACACTCTTGCTATAGGCGGAAAAGGTATGATGGGTAGTACATCTACTCACCATGTTGATCCCCCTTGTGTTTAGTAGCATAGGTTTCTTTTCTAGAATGATTGGGATTATGGGAAAGTAATTCTGTAATGAATGTTTTATTAAATGATGTTATCCAAGGGGGTTGGAGTTTGATGAAACTTAATGACGAGTTTGAACACATTTGAAGGGACAATTGTTTTTTGATGTGATTTTAATGGATCTTAAAGTGGAATTGTTCTTGGTTAATTAATGTTTGAATAATTAATTAACGTACAGTGAAATTGATAAAAATTGTAGAAGGTAATCTAAAAAATTTCGTTATATGGTTGTGTTCATATAGGATACATATTCTTAGAAGTGGAATCCCGGAGTCCGAGAGAAGTTAGTTGAAGTCGTGTATAAGACTAGGTTATGCCCATAGTGTGGTTGTGAGTTATAATATATTATGTACCTTTTGTCTTTCTATATGCTACTCCACCCTGTCAGTAAGGGAAACTGACACCCCGGGGATTCTGAGCCATAGGGGGTGTTTTCCAAAACATTTTGGTGGGAGGATGAATGGCTGCCTACCCCCTTTGACCCGCCTCTCTTCTCTTGGAAGATACTATTTCCAATAGAAACAGTGGTTAGTTTTCCACATATATGTGTGTAGAGGGTTGTATTGGCTTGTGGTTATTCAGACAAATATATATTCTGGATATAGATTCCTATGGACTACAATAGGTGTAACTTGTATTGGTTGTGATGGCTTGAGGATCCTTACTCAGTGTATGAGCTGTAATGGCTTGAAAAATAATACCCGATGTAAGATACATGTTATGCGAGCTGTGGTGGCTCTCAGAAACTACTTGGTTAATATTTCTTGTGAGGATGGTGTGGTGCTTATCCCAGGAGTCAGCGGGAAAACTTTTGTGGTGCACGTGGTGCAGATTGTGGAGCTTTGCCCAGGTGTCTGTGGGAAATCCTTTGGAGAGTGATGAACATGACTTATGTTGTTGGGGAAATGCGGCAAACCAGTGGGGAAGTAGTATCAGGGTACCCTTGATATCCTTTATTATATGATATATTTTTGTATGTGTTACGTGGTGAGAGTATCCATGGTGAGGTTGGGAGCTTAGTATACCTATTTAGATGACAAGTTAGTTTCACTTGTTGTTCACTGTGCTTTAGCATGCTTTCTTTACTTTTTCATGAGAGGTTGCGGGGAGGATCCTACTGAGTATACTTTTATAATCACCCTATGTATATAAAAAATATTTTTCAGGTCACTTGGAGTAGGTTGGAGATCAATCTGGTTGCTACTACACTGTGTTTGGAGGAGCTGTTCGAGCTTGTGGTCACTGCCATTTTACTTTTTTTTGGTATTTTTAGTTTTCTCATTCATGTGTAGTACTTTTCCATGGAATTTCATATATGTACTTGCGTTTCATTTATATTTCAGTTCTGTGTTAGAGTTAGTTGGTGTCTATCTTATCTCTCTCTTCCGCATGTGTTCTCTTAGAGGGTAATGCCTCCCATTTATGTGTTTATTATACCCTCGGTGCTAGTCTCCAACTCGTGGCCTTCTGGAGGCGGGACTAAGGGTGTCATTATCTCCCTTTTATACATTGCCGGCCCAGGAGGGATACACTTTATGGGGAGGGGGTGGTAACATGGGTGATCTTGGATATCCAAGGACCTCACTAATCTAGTTTCAAATCCAAATATTTATGTCATTATAGACAATGATCCATCATAAGTGCAATTGGATATCCATGATGTGAGCATCCATGAAATTATAAAGAGGAGATGTGTTCCCTTAGATGAGGATAATAACATTTACCTTGTTTTACTTAATGAATATTCAATATAATGGGATTCCTACAATAGTTTCTCCTGCATATTTCCCCTGAATAAAATGGACAGACTCACCCACATTCCTCACAACAATTCCCCTATCCTGCACTGGTTTTGACAGTTTCATTCATAAATTAGAATGAAACCTTCCCTCCACAATATCATACAAAATGAATTCATTTAAAATTATTTCATTATCATTAATTAATGATTTATGTAACATGGGCATTGACAGGATGATCATGGGAATGGATGTTAGCAAGTAGTTACTTAGAGTAATTATACCTATATTAGAAGGAAATTGATTTTTTCATTCTTTGTTTATTTTTGTGATTTATTAATCATTCAATTGAAATATCTATAATAAAAAAAATTTCTAGGGAAATTAGAGCCCCATGTAATCAATAGAAAATGTTTTTTTAAATCCATTTAATGATTCATTACTTATCCTTCATCGTTTTGTATATAATTTAGAGATGATCACATGAATATTTTTCTTATTGATGATTTTCTCACTCCACATGGTATAATATTCAATAATTTCGATAACTCTTATGATAGAGGCATTATATCCATTAAGAGAATATCATCGGAAATTAATTCATGAGAACCCCAACTGAAATAACCACAACATATATAATTCTTGATGGGGTCCCTATTAATTATAGAGCTAACAAGTACTATATGTGCATCATGGTCCATAATATAGATTTTGGGGAAAAGATGGTCACCTTGTCTAAGCCCTTATTTAGTTTCATAATGCTACATTTCCTCCACATAAAAGTGATATTGTACAAAGGATAGATAATGTTGTGAATGATAAATTTGACAACCAATTAAGAGAAATCCATGCCACTCATGACCCTATGAATGAAGATCCATTTGAGGTGATCTTAAGACTTATCCATGTTAAGATTAATCAAAATAATAGAGCATGTGAAATTCATATACAATTCCCTATAGATAATTATTGTAATGGGGGTAAATATTTCATTGTATATATATGAAAATAACTATTTGACATGTTGGGTAACCATTCTGCATACTAGGGTTAATAAGGAAAATAAGAGAAACATAATGAGATAATACCATTCCACCAATCACCTCTAGATCCTTCCTAAAAGAACAATATTGTTTACATATATTATGGAAATTATGAAATATTGTTTCATTATTAATTGAATGGAAGAACCCTGTATACTGATCACCATATTATAGCCAACTTTTAGGGGATCATTCGCAAAGTATTATTTCCTACTCCAAAAAATTGTCCTTAAATTGTATCTTTATGAGCCCAAGAAATGTACACTGGTAATCATTATAGGTTTCTTCTAGACTCTATTGAATGTGCTCAATCTATCATTTAAACGAGTCCAATTAAATTTTTGGGATATGGAAGGGAATTAACCCATTACATAATTGCGGTTATTTGAAATAAATGGTTATGATGTTTAATCTAGTACCTCTCTTGAATTGGTTCATCCTATAAGCCATAAAGTATTGTAAGGAATCTCAGTTTTTGAAACTAATTGCTAGAGAAGATTAAATAACCACTGCAATATTGGGACAATTTTATCTGAACTAAGGGGATTTTTTCCCAAGTAACGTGATCTAGGTGAGTGATATTTATGTTAGTATGGATGAGATTTCATGAACATTTCCATTTCCGTGATCTAGTATGCACCACATGCGATGATTTCTCCTCTAGTTATTATACAAAATAAAATTTCCCCCAAAAATCCCAAATCCCTAAGACCCTCTTGAGCTGCAATAGAGTAAAACCAAGCCTATATCTTTGAGAAGTAAAGACCCACTTTCTTATCATAGGCATCCATAATAGAGTTAAAGTCACCTCTAACTAACCACACCCCCTAGGATTGGAATCTATTAAATTATTATATAATGGATTTCAATGTCTTCGAAAACAATGAACATACATGAAGTAGAAAAAACACACCTCCCCCAAAAAATTGCCATATAATGTTATTGAAACATTGTAAAAATAGTTCATAATGTTCATGAATAAATCCACAAATTAATGAATCAATTTTCAATTTATTTTGTTGAAATATGGAAATTTCTTGAATTACTATAAAACACTGATGAAAAAAACATACAACTTCATTCCATGAATAAAAGAATATATTATTGAATATATATTAAAAATCCAACAAATTTTTAAAATCCATCAATGTTTACCAATTTATCCACATAGTACTAATCAATTCCAAGGTAATCAATATTACCTAATGTACAGTATTCCAATCACACCATTTTCTATCCCAACTAAAGGAAATTTTCTCAAAATTGGGAAAATATTAAGTATTATGTTACCTTAAGAAGAATATCAAGATGTCATTAAATCACTATTTTCTATCTTAAACACCATTGAAATTATTTTTTATAATACATAATGTAAATAATTATACTGAACAAACCTTCTATATTTCATGATTTTTTTAAAAAAAAATCTTCAATTCCAATAGATATACACTTCTATCATCCTGCATTCTTCTAAAACCATTATATAAGATTTATCATCTTATTATTTAATACCAAATTCCAAAAATTTGGAATAAGAATCATGAATTAGTATTCATCTACATAAATTTAATAACACTTCATATGTTAGAAAAAATAAACATATCAATAATATTCTATTCAATTAATATGTCATTTTTAGTCTCCCCATCATCATTAGTATACCCAATACTAATAAAACCATGATTAGTCCATTCATGATAATTCCCCTTATGACATTTATTTTCCTAAACCCCATAATTTACATATTTTAAACACTCTACCATAGATGATATCTTGAGGATACCATTATTATCTTCTATTTTATTGACTTCCATTTCATTTTCCTCTACAATTACATGTTTTTTCCATTTTTTAAACTCAAAATATATTACCATTCATATGTTACATTAAAATGAGAGATTCCTCCTATAATAATGACATATTAGTAACTAAATCATCATTATTATATGTTTTTTACCACCAGAACTATTAATGATGAATATTCTTCACCTATTTTGGGAGTTTTATTTTTTGTTAAGGTGCATGTTATTAATAATATATCATGACAACAAGTTACTAATAAGAAATATATCCTTTAATATAGACATCATCCCATTTGGTATATCACCAACAAATTTTACATCAAATTAAATGGTTATCATGTTTATTATGGTTCCCACACTTAATGAAAACTGAAAATCCTCGTGTGGGAAACAATTATCAATATGGGGAACCACATAACCAACAAAGATAACATTTAGGATACATAAATCATGAAACATTTACTCTAAAATGTGATACCTTATGTATATACTATATCCTTCATGGTCATTATTTAAATAATCCATGATGGCTCGTATAGATATTGTGAATTTACAAAGAATAACCCCTAAGAGTTTCAAAATAAATTTGTTGCAAGGACCATTATTGTGAACCTTGTGATGATCGATTCCCGATAAATGTTCCCTTTTGGAGTTATTACAAATACATTCCTCTATAATAAATCCAAATAAACATGTATTATTCATATATAGATATAACATCTTGGAATCCAATTTATATATACTTCTCCAAAATTCATGGATATTATCGACTAATTATTCAAATCCTTAGACATAAATTTAGTATATCTCTAGACATGTCCTTAAAAATATCTCATGTCTATTAATAATGGATTTCAGATCGTATTTTCCAATGGATAACTAAACGTATACATTGAAACCACCAATATTGACCCTGGTTTCTCATATGTACATAATAATTATTTTTACATTAATATTCATTAAATTATTGACGAATATCTATTGGATCTTAATTATTTAGTAAATTTTGATATTAGGAAGAAAAACATATTATTTAATGAATTATCTTAAATGATTCCTAAAAATAAGTTCTCATTTATCAATTTTTAAATACATACCCTAATTAAAACTGATCTTCATAACCTAAGGAAAATAAACATAAGAAATTGTTATGTCGTATTCTCGGAGATGTGAAAATTATGGATAATATTGAAGCATAATGATAGAATATGTGAACGATATTGTGAGAATATCATATGAAAATTATACCCATCATAAAAATTATAAAAAACACAATTCAAGGATTAAATATTACAAATTAATTTGACATAAATTATATGGAAATTAAAGTACCTGATCCCTAAGAGAATAACATTGGAATAACATATTAAATTTTTGAATTAAAATAAGTGCAATATCCCATGTAAATAGTGAATAAAACATTTTCATATTTATTAATACTTTTGAATTGAAAATTAATTTTACGTTAAAGGGTATTCTTTGTTTGATTTGGTACCTGCTACACAAAAGTTGGTTTCTCTGAAATATTATGTTGCACACAATGCTAGTTATACTGAAAATAATAATAATATAATATTAGTAATTTAAATAGTGGTTAACACATAGCATTTTTACTAGAAAAAATGAACATAACTAAGTATATTATGATTAAAAATTTAATTAATTTTTTTTACATTTATCCAATAATATTTAAATGCTTAAAATGAGAATGAATCCAATTTGAAGCATAAATACTCAAATACTTTTAAAAGGTACTTTTACCACATTTTAATGGAGAACACATTTTGAATATTGTTTTTGTCACATTAATAAGCTTAATTTGATAGAATAAAGTTTTCCATTTGAATAGTGATATCAAAATATACATTGGGTAATATTTTGGTATTTTTCTCATAATGATCATATCATTAATGAATATTGAAAAATACTGCATTTTAAGTCCAAACTGTCTTTTCATCTAATTTATTAATATGGTTATATTAAATTTTCAATTGGATTGAAATTTTAATTGGTTTATAATTTCATCATTTAATCCAATTTTTGTAATTGGACGTAATTTATGTTTGAAATTAGACATAAACACATGTCAATCATTCGGTAGTTTTTATTTTAAAAAACACACCTGTTTGTTTTTACTTGAGGAAATAATTTTAAATAAATTTCTGCCATTTTTTTTTGATAATGGAAAATTGGATTCCATATTTGGAATTAGGAGATCAAAATTCTCTAAATAGGTAACTTTTATTTTTAGAAATTATGAATTATAACATTAGTAAATATTTGGTATACCATGGTTAAAGAGTAAATACTGTAAATAAGGGTAATGAATAATATTATAATAATATAAAATTACCCTCACACATAAACTAACCCTATTGTATGAGATATGATTGACCATAATATTTCTGGAGTCGATTGTAGGACCCCATGGACCCACTTGTGTGAGAAAATGACATTTAATTATTTTTAATTTAAGGTTAAGAATAATATAACCTAAAATAAAAATTTTTCAAAAACCATTTTTATACGAGGTTATATAAGTGATCTACTATACTATAAAAATTACTTAAAAATAAAAAAAATTCTACGTCAGGGTATTTAATTTTTATTTTTTTGGCATCATATAAATAAATTTAATTATGACACAATGATGATGCACTAATTTCTTCATTAATAAAGGATTTAAATAAATGTTATTTTAAGTGTTAAATTAAATTTAATTAGGTTATTTTTATGTCATAAACGTATTTTTTAATAATTATATGTTATATTTATATTAATGATGTTTTTATGTATTAATCATATAGTTATGGATTTTTAAAAAAGTCAGAATATGAATTGTGTCAAAATTGACCTAATTCATATTTCAAAATATAAAATATTTTATTAAATATTATAAAATTACAAAAATAAATATATTATTTTCCCAATTAGTTATCATAAGTATAAAATTATATTATTGAGTCTTTAATGGGCTATTTTTATTGCTTTGGTAATGATTTTGATTCTTAAATAGTAAAAGGCGTGACAAAACAGTAAGAGTAAAAAAGTGTTAATTAAAAAAGAAAAGGATTAAAAAATATCCAAAACCTTTATAATTATTATGGGATGAATTTATTTAGGATTATATGAATATTATATTCGACCTAACTAAATTTGGACTCATATATAATCTATAAATAATTTAAAATAAAATAATAATTCAAGATATTCAATAAGTTCCCCTCCTCCATCTTATAAAAATCCACCACCTCTAACACATACCCACACATCTCAAACCCCCTTGGATCATCCATCCTCATCCCTAATAAGCTCCCAACATCCCTACATTCCTCCTAGAAGCCTTACCTTAGGAATAAGGCAATTAAATAAAGCATTTTGGCTCAAATAAATGTGAGTTACCCTATATAGAGGTAACCTCTTCTCTCAAGGAATTTTATGTAATTTTCTTTCTCCACTAACTTTTATGTTATTATTCATTTAATACATAAAAAAACCAGTATCACAAATATAATAGGTTTTTTTTATGAGAATTTTTTTAACTACACTTCCACACACCTCCATGTAATGGATACGAACATATTGTTTTTCTCTATGCGACGTATTGGTGCCTCGCGAAACGATGATTGTTTGATTTTTCCCTACCACCACTCATGGTGGCCATTATGAAGGTATTTTTTTTATATGTTATGTATGTTATATTTATATTTTCTATTAGATTCTTTATTTTCCATTTATATCATACCATTATGGTGTCCATAATAGGTAAATACTATAATTTCTTTTGAGGAAGTGTGGACTAACTCCCCCTCAGACTGATACAACTCGTTCATGATATACATGGAGCATATAAAGGATAGAATGAATGAAGTTATGTGAAATATATAAAATATATATTATATTTTAATTATTATATAAATATATATAATTTATTTTTCATTGCATTAAAAATGTAAAAGAATTTAATGTAGCGTCCATTTGGACGTACGACATACGGTCTCCATAAACGTTGCATTTCATTTTTAATATCCAAATATTATGGAATATTATAAATAAATATATACTGGATCTAAATACATATAAATGGGTTATATATGATATTTAAATCGTGAATACGAATGTAGATATAATGGACATTTGACCACATGGGCAATTTGTAATTATAACAAGCATATTTTTTACTCAAGTTCCAAGCATTGACAAAATGACCGATATGAACATGAATAATTATACGATTATGATTTAAAGGTAATATGTGATATTAAGGAAACTATAAAAATTAAAAAGTTTCTAAATCATGTATAATTAACTTAAGTTTACTATTCATAGAGATAAAGAACAAACAAGACAAGAGAAACACAAGGTAAGGGACTTTGCCTTAATCACTATTCATTGAGGCATAATGTTATTTATACTAGAACTTACCTTATACAGTGTATAAAACCCATTGAATTTTTATTTTATTCAGGGGGAATATTTTCTCTATGATTTGTTTTTTCTAAATGACAAATGGAATGTTTCTTTTGACTGTACAAGGTGACAACGACTCTTCTTCTACCTTGAGCATTATTTAATATTTTGTTTCCATAACAAGACATAATGTTTTTTAAATGAAAAATAAATACCTTATAACATTTTTATTTATTTTGTTATTTAAAATGTATTTGATAATGTATTTATTATTTAAATATATTGAACTAATATCAGGTGATTTCAATGTGGAAATGTTCTCTTTACTTTATGCTTGTTCACAGGTTTTGATTATGTTGTGGTTCATGGGAATTACTTATGTATACAGGTCATTTCGTGATAAACCTAGGGTGTGTGAGCCCAATATATCTCTCCAATTCATTGGTTAATATGAAGAATGTAATCATTAAAGATTCTAATAAAAGATATAGGAAATATAAGATGATGAATATTCCAAACGTAACTCCCTATGTTGCTATGAAAGATACAATGTATGTTTTTTATGGATGACAAATTATATCTTTATGATTTATGATTACTATGTGTTATTTTTAAATCTTGTGATTTCATGAGTTATGTTAATGATATTATGTTTGGAATGTATTGATGGACTAATGTTTTCTTTCTTTATTTTATAACTCTTATAAATATTTTTAATTTCAAAACATGTTTTTGAAATATTTTTCATAGGGTATAAGGAATGGTAAGAGAAAGGAATTCTTAAAGATGATTTGTATCATGAAATTAACTTTTTTATTTAAGGAGTTTTATTTTCTAGAAATATCTTGTTAGAGTAGAAGTGTCTAAGATGTAATATTGAGATGTAATTTAATAGTTACGGACAAATTCTCTAAAAATGTATACCTGAAAAGATCCTCAATGTGGAATCTTGACATACCTCTAGATTATGTAATTATTATGGGTTAGGCCATATAGTTAGTATCAGAGGTTGGAATAAAAATAATTAAGTGGTATTATATTGTTAAATTAATATACATAAATTAATTTATGCTAATATTGAAATGATATAGAATTTACAAGTTACCATATTGCTTCGACTAAGATATTTCTGTGTTCAGAATGTTTTTTTCATAGAGGAAACTGGGAAACTATGACGGGATGCCATAAAGAGTAAACCAACCTTCCATATCAGTATCCTAATATGGTCATAATAAGAACTCAACAGTTTTTTAATAGTGAAGGAACATTTTACTCATTATAAAACTGGTGGTGGTATTCATGCACGAGATTATCCAGATTAACCAACAAAGAACAATTCAGTAGTGGAGAATTTAATTAGGAAACAACCCCCATATTTTAGAGTATTATCTAACCATGTGATAGATGAAGGGTGGATTGAATCACTAGACCATGTTTTTGATTTCTTGGAGTGTTCAAAACATCAAAAGGATTGTCTTTTTATTTATTGTTTTGATGGGGAACCTGATCGGTGGTGGTCGATGGTTAAAAATATCATGGATTGTGAAGAGATTTATGATCCTGATTAAGATGAATTAAAAGGTATGTTTCATAAAAAAATATATTCCTACAGAGGTTCAACATAGGATGAAAATATAATTCCTCAAATTTAGTCCATTAGATAACTCATTGGCTACATATGAAGAAAAAATAACTCGACTAGAAAGGTATGACCCAAATTTTATGTAGGGTATTTATAGTAAAATCGATCATTTTGTACATAGGATTAAAGACAAATTATTTAAGGTAATTAGCTTCTCCTGAGTTCAAAATTTATTTAAAACGTATTTTATTTTCATAGAAAGTGTAAATGATGTTTGTTTATGATCAAGTGTTCTTTGAAAATCAATAGAATAAGAGGTCAAGGTGGCAGAAGAAAGGGAAGAACTCTTCAAAAAACCTTGATGGTAAGAAACATATATTTACAGTTTGTGAAAAATGTTTTAAAAATAACATTGGGAATGCCTTATGAATTCTGTTATGTGCTTTCGATGTTGTAAATTGGGGCATAAGGCTCGTAGTTGCATTGAAAAAGATCAGTGTAGTGTTGAGAAAAAATATGATTTATAGTCATTAAAATGTATCAAGTGCAATAAAATGGGAAATTATGAAAATGGGTGTCTAAAGAATAACTCAACATATAATGCCCCGACCCCAGTTAGACAGAGTCATTAAATTATTACATAACATTGGCATGATCATAGGGGGTAAATTCCAGAATTACTGATTAGCTTAGTATCCTTGGAAGTACTAGATACGTACAAAAGTTTTACATTACATTATGAAATTAAAAACAACAACATTGTGTATACTCTGAAAAAAAATCATCTCCCTTATACTATCCTTGAAGTTTAGTCCTAATATATTTATTCACATCCTAGAAAAAATAAAACATTCAAAGGTATGGGATCAAATGATTAGTAAGAATAACAATATAATAGAAACTTTAATAAATAATCCCATACATTCAAGGCAATGTATAAAACTAAACCAAAGCCTTTTAAACATAATCATCTGTATGATATGGAAAATATAAATCAAATAATTCTATTTACTTATTCTGATAGATATTCTACAAGTCGAATAGTCACATGAAATATCAATTAACAATTTCATAATGATGGAATGCATAATGCAAGACATCATAACCACGTAGTCAAGGCCTCATTCAATGAATAGAAAGAATATTTTGTGAAGGACTTGTGCAAAGACACTAGTTTGTCTCATGAGACCTACCGATAAATCAAGGAGCTATAGTGGGCTCCACCTGTCACCTGCTAAGTCAAAAGAATTCATCATTTGAAAAGGTTTAAACATAACATAAACATTCATATTAAAACTAGAATACAATGAATTCAATTCTTCATTCATAAACAATGAATGGTTTAAAAATGAAATATCCACATTGAAACATATCACAAAACATTCAATACAACATGGAAGATTTTTATCATAATAAATTAACTTTAATCATGTTTAAAATCCATCAAAGGATATTGGCATATATGAAATGAAAACTATTTTAATGAATTACCTCTTTATATTTAGTAATCACTTAAAAGTCACATAATTATAAAAGAAAAAATTTATTTTGGAAATATTATTATAATCTGGTAAGGGAATATTTGAAGGTGTTAAAACGGCGGAAAATAGCCGCACCTGATTTATAATTTAAGAAAACATTATTTCCTTAATTTGGTCGAAAAGGTCGTAAAAGACCTTGTTTGGAAAATGAAAGAAATATTACTTTATAAACATCATATAAAAAGTCAAAAGGGTATAAATGACCTTATCATATTATATTGGAAATAGTATAAAAATGGTTTCAAATGAATTTTTATAAAACTCGTATGTGAATGATAAAGAGGTCCCAGTAGATACTCACCTATAGACAACCTCAGATAATGATGAAATTGTAGAATTAACCCTTAACTTTTAATTTTCCTTGATAAAGGGTACATTAACCACCTTTTTAATAGTTAAATAATTTTATTTAATTTATACAAGAACCCCATACATAAATATGATAACATATATGATCTTCTAATATATCCTTGTGAATAAATTTTCAGTAGTATAAATGTTTTGTGTGTTAACTGATTCATTTTATATTATATGTTTGGTTATATAAGCCATGTTTGTTAATGATAAGATGTATTTTAATCATATATATAATAATATTATGTTTTTAAACATTACTTTAATTCATAAAATAAAAATTATTCGTGAATGGTTACAATGGGGAATGAATCTCATCGCGTTTGTGGAGACGGTAATCTGTACGTACGTATGAGATAAAATACCATTCTATTGATGGTGAAATCATATGTAATTGGATGGTATATCATATATATAGTATCCTTAACATGTTATATTTATTTTTTACAACAGTTATATTCATTATTATACACATTCAAATAATGATGTGTTTGAATAACAAACTACACCACGACGTGGAGATGGTAAGCTGTACGTACACACATATTTGACATGACATTCATAGGATGGATAAATTAATGAATATGGTTTATAAATATTTATAATAACATAATAGTATGTACAAGGTTCTGTAGTTATTATTTTGGAATTTAAACAACTAGGAAAGAGGATGTGGAAGAAGAAGGTAACTTTGAATGAGGTGATGAAATTATACATCTTCATCTGATGATTCCATTTGATTTTATCAAAACGGCTCGTTGGGATGGATTTTTGATCAATGTAAGGTCTCTAGGATTTTTTAGGGTATTTCAAAGGATATTAGAGTAGGGGTTGGATGATCCAAAGGGATATGGTGGTGTGATTTTGAGAGAAGGGGATGTTCCCTTTTATAATCGAGGTGATGGTCTCTTTAGGAAAATCATGAAATAGGTTTCTGTTATACAATCATATTTTATTTATAATGGTTCCAAAATTATTTATTTCAAGTCTAAGGTGAGGATGGGTGGAAAAACACTCAACCAATAGGTTTTGGATAGGTTTAGGTAACTATATAATCCTTATCTTTTAGAATTAACTCTTAGTAAAATAGTTTAACTTTTACCATGTATTCCTGTATTAGTATATTATATGAAAAATAACCTTACAATAAAATGAAAAGTGAACCCAAAGTGGTCAATTAGTCAAATATATTTATATTTTATATAAATTCTTTGGCTGAACAATATATTTTAAGGACAATTATATCATTTAATAATATAGTGTAAGTTTTATAAACTCATTTATGTCAATTTTGAAATTTTTTAGTAAATTGTTTTTGTGGAAGTAATAACAGCATGATTACATCGAAATAAAATCATTGAATCAACCCTAAAATTTCATATTAATATTTAAAATTAGTGTAATGAATCAAAAGACTCAATTTATATTTATTTGGATGTTTATAACATCAATTATTTTAACCATTCGTTATAAAGGTAATTACGACATCCTTGTTGTTTCACAAATAAATTTAATTATTTAATTTCTATAAATTATAAAAATTATACTATTATTTAAGAAATCGTGTATTCCTTGTAATGAATATTTATATTTGATTTTATATTATGTGTAACCCAATATTAAAAAAGCTTTAGATATGAACATTAGAATTTAACACTTTTCAATATTCTTTAAATAAAATAATAATAAATGTCCTAATCTAATAAAAGTTGATTAAAATGATCATATTTTAAAAAAAATTTGGTTTTGGTCGAAATAAACTTATCCAATTGAATTAGAACATGTGTTAGGGTAATAATATCATTGTTACCTTTAATTACCATATTTACTTTTAATCATGGTAAATAAAAGTCAAAAGGCACTATTCACCAAAACATATTTTTATCTTATTGAACCAAATTTTACTTACTGATATCAACCGTATCTCTCAGATTTTTGAAATTCAATTAATATAACCGGTAAAATTACGTTTTATATAAATTTTCAAATGCACATAGAATGTGGGTAAAAGACTATAAAATATTCAATAAAATTTTATAAATCTAATATTACAATAAAATTACTCCAATGAATTACATTGATCAAATATAATTATTAGGTATATATATTTACTTTGTATAAATTTAAATAAAATAGAAAGTTGTTTAAATAAAAAGCCAGTTTTAATAAATAATGCAGTGTTTTTTTCACTATTCATAAAAAATTTAACGTTTTCAAAAAAATACCAAAAATTTACCATAAGCAAATTTTGATATTCAGAATCCAAAAATGATTTCAATTTTGATAAATAAAATTTATAAAATTTCTAAAAGTAGGTATTACTATTCATAACGGCTAGTTTTACTTCTCGTGGTGTGCTAGAACTCGAAGTTTTGTACAATGCAAGATATTGCATTATTCAAATGGAAACATACCATGGATGTTTGAGGTGTTACATTATTCCCTCAATAAACTAAAATTTTCCTTGAAATTTCTAGGATATTACATCATAAAAATATACGAATGGATCTTCATCATTAGTTCCTCGGGATCCCACATTGCACCTTCCATCTTATGATATCTCAACAAATCTTACACCAGATGAGTCGTCTGATTTCTAAACACTTGTTCTTTGTTATCAAGAATTCTGATTTTCTCTTCGCAATAAGACAGGTTAGGTTCCAGTTATATTTCTTTATAGGTTTGTACATGAGTTGGGTCAGGCATATATTTTTTCTATAGTTAAACGTGGAAGACATCATGAACTTTGGAGATCCTTAGCGGCATTTCCAGATGGTAAGTTACATACCCAATTCATTCTAGAATTTTGAAATTTCTATTGTACCCGGGACATAATTTAATCTTCTTACTGAATCGTATAACTATCTTACATTGAGATACCTTCATGAAAACATGATATCCTACTTGAAATTCAAAATCCTTCATTTGGTAATCGACATATTTCTTTTTCCTACTTTGAACTTCTTTGATGGGGGTTTGGATAACCATCATCTTTTCCATTGTTTCCTCAATATGTTTTGGGCCTATGAGTTTTCTTTCATGAACATCATCAATAGAAGTTGGTGTGTGACATCTCATTCCATATAACACTTCATATGGTGTCATCTGAAAACTTGAATGAATGTTATTATTATAATAAAATTCTACCATAGGAAAATAATGATCCCACATGCCTTGAATAAAATTGGAGGAAGATGTCAACAAGTATTATAAGCTTTGAATAGTACATTCTAATTGTCCATTAGTTTGAGGGTGGTATGTAGTGCCCAAACAGAGTTCAATATCCAAGGCCTTCTGAAGACTTTTCTTAAATCACGATGTAAAATTTGGATCATGATCATAAAAAATCGATAGGGGAACACCATGAAGTCATACTACTTCATAAACCGATATCCTTTCTAGCCGTTCAATTTAAAAATCATCTCTCATAGCTAGAAAATGGGCTGATTTGGTAAGATGATCGACAAAGAACCATATTGAATCATTCCTTGTAGTAGTCTTTGGCAGTCCCATGACAAAGTACACTATAATACCATCACATTTCCACTCGGGTATAGGAAGAGGTTGCATGCCTTTTCTAGGATGTTTTCTTCAAACATTCACTTATTGAAAAAAAATACATCATGACACATAATCAGCAATATCATTATTAATGATATCCCACAAAAAATGATCCTTCAAATTTCTATACATCATTGTGCTACCATGGTGTATATAGAAATATGATCTATGAGTAACATCCAACAATTCCCTTTTTAGAGAAGGTATATTAGGAACACAATGTATGTTCCCGAATTTCAAAATTACATCTTCATATATGAATTCAATCAATCTCCCATCATTCACACCTTTAATTTTATTTTTAAACTCCTCATCATCAGTCTGAGAACTCTTTTTTCTTTTATAGAAATTTTTTTTGGAAACCATTTGAAAAGGAATTTATGTTTCACCGTCCACGGTTATTCTAATATCCATATTTATTAGATCCATGAAAGTATACTCCCTTTCATAACTCATATTTATTAAAACACCAAGATACATTCTGCTCGAAGCATCTCCCACCTTATTTTCCATCCCCGAGTGGTTGTGATTAGGGAAATTATAATCCTTGAGTAGTTAAAGACATCGTCCATGCCTCATGTTGAGTTATTTTTGTGAGAAAATATACTTCAAACTCTTGTGATCAGTATATATCTCAAAATTTTCAACACATAGATAGTGTATCCATATCTTCAAATCATGGATTACAGATGATAACGCATGATCATGAGTGAGATAGTTTTTTTCATGAATTTTTTGTTTTCGTGGTGCATAAGATATAACTCTATCATTTTGCAGGAGTAAACAACCAAGTCCATTATTTGAAGCATCACTATAAATAACAAGCCCATCATTCCTCATTGGTAGATTCAGGATAAGAGAACTGACTAATATCCTCTTTCGTTCATCAAAAAATTCTTCAGATTCTTTTTCCAAACAAATTTAACCCCTTTATGTGTGATCTTGGTTAATGGGTTGCCAATCAGTAAAAATTAAGGACGAAACGTCGATAATTACCTTCTAAACCAATAAAACTACATACCTCAGTTATACTCGTTGGTGATGGAAATTCATGGATTTCCTTTATCAATTAAGGATCAATAGAGATTACATTATTAGAGAAAATATGGCTAACAAAAGAAATCTCGTGATTCCATAATTCACACTATGAAAACATCCCATATAATTCATTTCATCTGAGGGTCCTTAGAATAATGCACATGTGATTTTCAAGATCTTCATTGATTTTTGAGTATACCATGATATCATCAATAAATAGAACTACAAAGTCATCATGATATTCCTTGAAAACTATATTAATTAGACCCATGAATATAGAGGGTACATTAGTCAATATAAAAGGCATTACTGTAAACTCGTAATGCATGTACCATGTTTGAAACGTTGTTTTTAGAATGTCTTCCTTATTCAAAAACAAATGATGATATCTCGATCGAAGGTCAATCTTGGAAAAATATTTAGCTACATGATGTTGGTTGAATAAATAATTAGAGCGAAATAGGGGATAGTTGTACATTATTGTTATATCATTGATATCCTATAGTCAATGAACAACCTCATTGATATATATTTCTTTTTGACAAAAAGAACAAGTGCTCCCCATAGAGAAACAGTTGGGTGAATAAATCATTTATTTATCAATTCCTATAGTTGTTTCTTTATTTCAACTAATTCCACAGTGTCCATTCTATAATGGGTCTTTGATACGAGCCTTGAAGCAGAAATTAAATAAATTGAAAAATCAATTTCTTGTTCTGGAGGATGTCCAGATAAATCCTTTGGAAACACATCATCATATTCTTGTACAATAGGTACATCGTCTATTTGAACATTCTTTTCCTCACCCATATTTATTTCATTCTCTTCCTCCCATATTATTGAATTTAGTAGAGCTACTAGGGGTGGATCTATATAAGAATCAGGTGGTGATGTTTTTTCTACAAAGATAAGGCACTCCTTTTCATCATTGAAAATTGTAACCACATTATCCTTACAATAAGTTTTCACATCATGCTCTGAAAGCCACTACATATTGAGTATTATATCAAATTCAATAATGGGTGTGGTGATGAGATCAATACATAATGAAAATTTACATTCCCATGTGGGTACTTATTCATAAAACTATGTTGCAATTATAATTCCCTTCATATTATTTTACTGAAAACTCCCTTTTTAAATAAAATTTCTAATATATAATTTTGTTTACAAACTTGGATGATTTTAAACAATGTGATGATCCAGAATCAACAAAAGCATGGGGTAAACATGAAGAAACCATTAAATTACCTTCCACCATGTCTTTAGGAGCATCAATCTCATCAGTAGTGATCGGATAATCTTATCCATTCTCCATTGGCCTTTTCCGTGGTCAGATTACTTGGATATTAGGATATTCGTTTTCATAATTCACTATTTCTCTACAAATTTCACATTCAACATTGAAGGACTCTTTCTTTCCCTTGAAATAACGATCACAGTGTCCATTTTCACCACACTTGTAACAGACTCACATTCCCTTAAAGAAAGTACCATGTTGTTTCTTCCCATATTAACCACATGATAGATATTCGACATTTCCATTATTTCCCTTATTTCTATTTCCTGAGTGTTCAACAGATCTCTTCTTCTCTAGCTTTGTTTTAAATACGTAAGACATAGAGAATTCCTTTTCTGTCTTGATAGTGCATGAGAAAATTTATTTGAATGATGAGAAGGATTGTGAGACTAATACTCGTTGGAGAAATGGTTTTATCCCATCAAAAAAATCAATCAATCATACGCCTTCGGTTACATATATAATCGGTTGCATTTCTTGCTAACCATTTAATGATATCATCATACTTTGTGACATTCTCATCTTTATTTTTCCTTAGACTCAGAAATTGTCTTTCAATATCCACTCGATGGTCATGAAGAAAGTATTTTTATAATAAAATATCATTAAACTCCCTCATTTCCATATTTTATAATTATTCATCTAATTTTTTGTTTTTAATTAAAGACCACCATTAATATGAATCTCTATTGAGGCGATAAACTGCCTTGAAAACTATTTCTCTTTCACTAATCACCAAAGCATGAAATTGTTTTTCAATGGAATGTATCCATTTCTAATCTAAAAATGAATTTGTAGTCCCATTGAATGTTGTTGAATGTTTCTTCATGAATCAGTGTAACATTGATCCTCCCTGTTGTGGATCAGATTGATCCATACGAGTAATGTTATTATTCATTTCTTATGTGAGTTGTCCCAGTATGATGAAAAGAAGATATGAACTAGATGCATCACCAGGTCCACTATAATTATCTTGAGTATGAGATAAATTACTATATGGATTATGTGAATTAATATGGTTTACATCCCTTCCACTAGGTTCCATTTCTAAACAATAAAATACAATATATTAATTTATGAATCACAGTACATAATTACAAACCTGAAATCACATAACATAAACTTAACAGTTTATGGATATAATCCACAATCAAAACAAATTTCATTGAGGATGTATATACTCATAAATCCTTTTTAAAAGTTTGTTCATAAAATTTTAATTATCATAAGAATATACCGTGGGAGTGTCGTAACTCAAAGTGCAGCAAGGCCCATTGTCATGTACCAGGATACCCTGGGTCAAGCCAGAAACTCATTGTCATAGTTTTCACTCCTTGGTACGTATGTTCCAGATCTGCCACTACCTACACATACCCAGATTGGGATTCATTGTTTAGAAAATACAAAAAAACTCTACATTACCAAAATTCTAGGAAATTATTCTATTGAAATAAAAAATTTCTATCTTACGGTAATGTTCTCTAATCAGAGTTTTTCTAAATATAGCTTCCAGGGTTTGTACTAAACATTCATTGATACAAACTGTTACGCCTTGACCCTAGTTACCCAGAGTTAGTGCATTATTACATAACATTGGATTCATCACAATGGATCAAATCCCGAACGACCAATTAGGTTAGTAGCCTTGGAAGTACTAGATTCATATATAAGTTTCACATTACATTATAAGATTAAAAATTAAAAAATTGTGTCTCCTTTGAACACATTCATCTCCCTTATAATATAACTACCGGTCAGAAATAATATACTTCATTGCATCATGTGAAAAAATAAATCATAGAGAAGGGGTTAGCACATATTCTCAGTAAGGATAACAATATACTGAAAACATTAATAAATAATCATAAACATTAATGGAAATGTATAAGAATAAAACATAAGACAGTCAAAAATAATCAATGGTATAATATAAAAAATATAAATCAAATAATTTCATTTACTTATTCACATTGATATTCTACTAGTCGAATAATGACTAGCAATATCAATAGCCAATTTAAGAATGATGGAATGCATAATTCCAGACATCATAATCTCATAGTCATGGCCTCATGTGAAGACTAGAAATATGATTTTGTCAAGGGCTTCTGCAAATACTCTTTTTTGTCTTATGAGACCTACTGATGCATCGAGGAGCTATAGCGGGATCCACCTGTCACTTACAAAGTCAATGCATTCCTTATATGAAAAGGTTTAAACATAAGATAAACATTCGTATTAAAACTAGAATAAGAAATTTCAATACTTTATCTATAAACCATGAATGGTATAACAATAACGCATACACAGTCAAACATATCACAAAACCTTCGTTGCGATATAGAAGATTTATACCATAATAAATCACCTTCAAACAAGTTTAAAATCCATCAAAGGATGTTAACAGAGATGAAATATAAACTATTTGAAAGAAATACCTCTTTCTATATTGAAATCATTTAATAGTAACATAATTATAAAATTAAAAATTTATTTGGAAATATTCTTAAATGATTGTAAGGGAAGATTCATTGGTTTCATAATGGCAGAAAATAGAAGCACCCACCGTATATGTTAAATAATCATTATTTTCATAATTTTCTCGAAATAGCCTTAAAGGTCCTTATTTGGAAAATGATGTAAATATTATTTTATAATCATCTTATAAAAATTCAAACAAGGGTATAAATTACTTTAAACAACAGTCTATGAAATAGTAAAATTTGTTTTGAAATACATTTCTAAGAAACATTAATGTGGATGATAAGGAGGTCCTGGTAGATACCCACGTATAAACAACCTCAGATAATGAAGAGATTATATAATTATCCCTTATTTTTACTATTCCTTGATCGAGGATACATTAAAATATTCTATAATTGTTAAATATTTTTTATTAAATTACACAAGAACCACATACATAAATATGATATCATATATGATCTTCTAAATTTGTTTGGTTAATAATATTTCAGTAATATCATTGTTCTGGGTTTTAACTGATTCATTTTACAATAAATTATTGGTTTTTTAATCCATGTTTGATATGGATAGGATTTATTTTATTCATATATAGAATGATTTTAGATTTTTAAACATTATTTTTAATCATAAAATTAAAATTATTCTTGAATGGTTCTGATGGGGAATTAATCTCATCGTTTTCATGGGGACAGTAATGTGTACGTACACATGAGTGACAATACCATTGTATTGGTGTTGAATCAGTATGTAATTTTATGGTTATCATATATAAAGAATCCTTAACATTTTATATTTTTTATTTAAATCAGTAATACACATTATTATACCCATAGACGGTAAGCCATACATATGCACCTATATTGACCTGTCATTTGTAGGATGGATAGAATAATAAAAATTGGTGTATCATATTTATAATAAAATAAAAGTATGTGAAAGATACATTAATTGTTATTTTGGTATCAAAACAAAAAATAAAGAGGAAGTGGAACAAGAAGATTACTTTGAATGAGGTAATGAAATTATTACCACTTCTTCGTGTTATTCCTTTTGATATGATCAAATGGGAACATTAGGTTGGATTTCTAATCAACGTATGGCCTCTAGATAGAAGGTATGGTAGATTTGAAAATATTTAGAAGGGCTGGCTGATCAAAATGGCTTTAGAGATGTTATTTTGAGAGAAGGGGAAGTACCCTTTTATTTGAGAGGTGAGGGTCATTTTTGGAAAATCTTGAAATATTGTTTAATTGTACAATCATACTCAGTTTTTAATGGCTCCAAAATGATTTATTTCAACGATAATGAGGGGATGGGTCAAACAACAGTCATCCAATAGGTTATAGATCAGTTTAGGTCACTATATTAACCTTATTTTTTATATTTAACTCTTTGTTAAATACTTTATCTTTTACCATGTATTCATTTATTATTAAATTATATGTTTAATAATCATAATATAAAATTAAAATAGAACCCAATGTGGTTCTTCAATGAAATAACTATTATTATATAAATCATTTTCCAGGCCGGAAGATTTTTTCTACTATTATATCATTTAATAATATAGTATTTGTTTTAGAAACTCATTTTTGTCAATTTTGACACTATTTAGTTATTTTTTTTCAAAGTCATAATATGATGATTACCTCAAAAAAATTCCTTTAATCAACCCTAACATGTCATATTAATAAATAAAATTAGTTTAATGCATCAAAAGTCTTAATTTACATTTATTTGGATATTTATAAAATCAATTATTTTAACAATTCATTAAAAATATAATTCCTACATCATCATTATGTCAAAATTAAATGTAATTATTTAATGTTAAAAAATTATAAATAAAATACCATAATCTAGGAAATCATTTAATCCAATTAATGAAAATTTATAGTGAAATTTATCTAATATATAAATATATATTTAATATGTTTTAGTTATGAAAATACGAATTTAATACTTATGACCATTCTTTTAAAGAAAATGTCTTAATCTAATTCTACTGAATCAAAAAGAATCATATTTTATTCCTAAGATTAATTTTTGGTCGAAATACACTTATCCAATAGAATTAGGCCATGTGTTAGTGTAATAAATATATCATATTTACCTTTAATTACCCTATTTACTTTTAACCATGGTAAATAAAAGTTAAAAGATACTATTCACAAAAAAATATTTTCATATTTTCGTACAAAATTTAACTTATTGATATCAACCATGTCTCTCAGATTATAGAAATTCATTTAATATAAGAAGTGAAATACATTTTTATGCAAATTTACAAATGCTCCTAGAACGTGGTTAATAGACGGTAAAAAGGTCAAAAAATTATATATATAATATTATTATAAAATTACTCCAATGAATTAAATTGATCACATATAGGTATTATGTATCTATTTTTAACTAATATAAATTTAAATAAAATAACTGTATATTTAAAAAAATCAGTTTTAAACAATAACACATGGTTTTTTTTCACTTTTCATAAAAATTGTAATTTTTCAAAAAAATACCCAAAATTCATCTAAGCTAATTTTGATATTATGAATCCAAAAATTATGTCCATTTTGAAAAATAAAATTTATAAAATTTCATAAAGTGGGTATTACTATTCATAATGTCTAGTTTTATGGGTCATGGTGTGATGAAACTCGAAGTTGGGTACAACATGAACAATTGCATTATTCAACGGGACACACAGTGTGGATGCTTAAGGTGTTACTAAATAGAGGGAAATATGTCAGACTAAAAGTATAAAGGGGTGGTCAAATTATTTGAAATTACTTAAGCATATGTTGGTCCCTCAAATGAAGTAGTATCAAGTTCAATGATAATTTATTCAGATTAAGTAAATGTGTTGTTTGATTCATGGTCTACACATTATTTCATTTATGAGAATGATTCTAGTAAATTGGGGATTCCATCTCAACATATGAATCATGTACTTATGGTAAAAACACCAGGAGAAAACACTGAGACAAAAAAATTTATATAAACCATCATATCCTTCTGTGCGGAAGGAATCTACCTGAAAACCTTATTGTATTGTCTGTAGTAGTGTTTGATGTTATTTTGGGTATGGATTTTCTTTATATTAATCATGCTAAAATTAACTTCATATTTGAAGAGGATTCATTATAGAAATACTTTCATTTTGTGAACAAGAATATGCCCTTAATTTTTATAATATACCATATAGAAGAGAAAGTAGTAAAAGATGGAAATGAATGTTACCTTTCACATATTGTTGAAAACAAAGGAACTATTTATATTAATGATCTTCTAGTGTGTATCCTAATGTTTTTGGTGAGTTTACTTGTATAACACATGATCATGATGTTGAATTTATTGTTGAGTTAGTTTCTGATTCTAATCCAATTTTAAAAACACCAAATGGAATGGCTCAAATTATCTTTTTAGAGTTAAAGAATCAATTGAAAAAGTTATTAGATAACGATTTCATTAAACCTAGAACATCACCATGTGGTGGTATTGCCTTTTTTATTAAATAAATATGTTTCAATGAGACTTTTCATTGATTATGGATCCTTGAATGACATCACTTTTAAGAAAAATTATCCTTTGCCTCATTTCTACGATTTCTTTGATCAGCTCCAGGGAGATCAGTGTTTTTAGAAGATTGTCTTGAGAAAGTCGTAACATCAGTATTAATTAATGGATTTGACATTAAAAATACTCTGTTTCATACTATATATGGCCATTATGAATATGTAGATATGACTTTTGGGTTGACCAATGCACCTGCTGTATTCTTGGATATAATGAAAAGAATTTTTTGCGAGTTCTAGAATAATTTTGTGGTTGTGTTTATTGATGATATTTTTTTATTCTAAAAATAAATGGGAGCATTTAATTCATTTGAGGGTTTCCTTGAAAACATTAAAAGAAAATAAATTGTATGTAAAAATAAAAAATGTGTGAGTTTCGGTTACAAAAAATTTCATTGCATTGTCACAGTGTTTTTAATGGTGGCATAACTATTGATATTTCTAAAACAATAGTTGATAAAGAATTGTCAAGAATAACAAATATGGCTGATATTCATAGTATTATTGGTTTAATTGATTATTATAAGATTTTTTTTAACATTATGCATGGAAATCAATCTCACTCACTATGTTAACTTAGAAGGGTGTTAACTTCATCTATAAAAAACTAATTTGATGAATGTTTTCCTAAGTTGAAAAGATGATTAGTGAATGCTCCAGTTCTAGCACTGCCTTCTGGAAATGGTGAATCTGTTATCTATAGTGGTTCTTCATTTAGAGGACTTTGTTGTGTCCTAATGAAAAATGATTAGGTAATTGCATGTGCATCACGTCAGTTGAAACCTCATGAGTTAAATTACCCTGCACATGATTTGGAAATAGTTTTTGTTGTTTTTGCTTCAAATATTTTGAGGTATCATATTTATGATGTAAAATGTGAAATATATAATGACCAAAAAAGTTTGAAATATATATTCAATCCGAATGAATTGAAAATGAGACAGACGATATCGCTAGAATTAATCATGGATTAAGATTGAACAACTAATTTCCATCCAGGAAATGAATATAATGTGGTTGATGATTTGATTTGAAAAATTAATTCTGCGTTAACCATGTTACTTTTATAAAATTATCCTTTGATTAATGATTTGATGAACATACGAATAGAATTTGTTGGTCTAGGAAATTCCTCTTTTTTGTATTTGGTTTCAGTACAATCGTCCCATGTAAAAAAAATGCAAATGTAGAATGATGATAGTGAGTTGCATAAAAATTTAGAATTGGTTTATAAGGGTATTTTACCTGAGTTTAACATTGAAAGAGACTATGTTTGGATGTTAAGAATGAGATAATTAGTGCCTTGAGATTGATAGTTGAATAGAGAGTTTTTATGTGAGGCTCATAGTTCCCTATTTTCAATTCATTCTCGCAGTACTAAGATGTACATATATCATCAAGAGTATTACTGGGGTGATGGAATGAAAAGAGACATAGCTGACTTTACCTTGAGATATTTTAATTGTAAACTGGTTAAAAAAGAGAAGAAGTTACATAAAGGGATGGATCAACCATTTCTAATGACAGAGAGGAAATTGGAAAATATATTTATGGATTTTATCATGGGATTATCAAATAAATCTTGACGTGACAATGAAATCTATGCTATTATTTATTTATTAACTAAATTTGATCATTTTTTCCAATTCGAGATACACCGACGCTTGATCAACATTATCAATTTTCTGTTAAAGATATATTCTAGTTACATGGAGTTCTTTTATCTATTTTATCTAATCATGATCTGAGGATAACCTTTAATTTTTTTGAAAGGTCTTTAGATGTTATTGGGTAATTAATTAAATTTTAGTACATCTTTTCATCCTCAATCAGTTGGACGGTCAGAATGAACAATTCAGACCATGAAAGATATGCTCTGTTCGTGTCCAATTGGTTTCTCGGGAATTTGGGACCAACATCATTCTTTTATTGATTTTTCTTATAATAACTGTTCTAATTCTAGTATACAGATGGAAGCATTTAAGGAATTATATGGAAATAGTTGTCAAACTCTAGCTTTTTTGGATGAAGTAGGTGATAGTAACTTGATGGGACCAAAATTTGTTGAAGAGATGGTATAAAAGGATCAGTTGATTTAGTAGCACATGAGAATAGCTCAGAGTAGGTAGAAACATTATGCAGATAACTGGAGGAAGGATAATTAATTTGAGGTAGGTGCTGATGTCTTCCTCAAATTTTCTCCATGGAAAAGTGTGATGTGTTTTGGTATGAAGGGAAAGATGAGTACGAGGATAATTTGACCCTATGAAATCATGAAGAAAGTTGGATCAGGTGCCAACTGAATAGTATTACCTCTATGTTTAACCTAGGTACCCAATTTTTTTCATGTTACAATGTTGAGAATGTATATGTCGGATCTATCTCAAGTTTTGAGTCGAGAGGAAGATCAGTTTGAAGAGAATATTTCTTATGAAGAATCAACTATTCTAGATTCTTGACTGTAGATAGAAATTGTTGCAGAATAAGGAAGTTCATCGGGTAAATGTTTTTTTAAAGAATAATATAGTTGAAGAGGAAACATGGTAATCTAAAAATGCTATGAGGGATAAATACACCCACTTATTTGATAACTGAAAAAAATTACTAGGACGCAATTTCTAAAAAGGGGGAAGGATGTAACAACCCAGGTAATTAAAGAATATTAAATTTTCATATTTATTAATATTTATGAATTAAATATTAATTTTACTTAAAGGGAAATCTATGTTCGATGGCGTACCTGACACACAATAATGGGTTTATCTGAAATCTTATGTTGTACACAATGCTACTCACACTGAAAATAATAATAATATATTATTATAATTTTAAATGGTGGTTAACACCTAGACATTGTACTAGATGAATAGAAAAAAGCAAACTATATTTTTATTAAACATTTTGATGAAGGTTTTTACATTTTTCCAATAAAATTTAGAGGCTTAAAATGATAATGAATCCAATTTTATGTATAAATACTCTAATATTTTTAAAAGGGCATTTTATCGACTTTTGATGAAGAACCAATTTTAAATCAAGTTTTTTTAACTATAATATGTTTTATTTTACAAAATGTACTTCTAATTTAGAATAGGGTCATAAAAATTTCGTTTGGGTAATTTTTTGGTTTTTTTGTGGATAAATATCATTTTTAATGAATAGTGAAAATATTGCATTTTATATAAAAAATGTCTTTTCATTTAATTTATTCATATAGATAGATAATATTTTTAATTTTTTTAAATTGTAATTGGATTATATTTTTATAATTTAATCCAATGTTGATCATTGGAAGTAATTTCATTTCGATATTCGACATAAACACAAGTCAATCTTTTGGTAGTTTTTTATTCCTAAAAACACGATTTTTGGTTTTGACAAAATGAATTAATTTTAAATTATTTTTTGACACTTTTGTGTTTTGAATTTGGAAAAATTGATTTTATATTTGGAATTATGATTCCAAATTGTGTAAATAGGTAACTTTTATTTTTCAACATTTGAAATAGTAACATTAGTAAATATTTTATTTTCCATGATTAATGGATAATTCTAGTAAATTATGGGTAAAAATTAATATTATAATAATATTAAATTACCCTTACATAGGTCCTAACCCTAATGTATGAGATATTTCCTACTATGGGAATCCTTGAGCCGATTTTGGGACCCCATTGAGCTACTTTTGTGTGAAAATGACAATTAATGACTTTTAATTTAATGTTATTGAAAATATTTCATAAACATATATATTTTACTAAAAAAAAATTATATGGGGTTATATAAGTGATTTATTTGAAAATAAATAGTTATTAAAAATATAAAAAGATTTTATAAATCATTATATTTTATTTATAATTTTTATATGTCATATAAATAAATTTAATTATGAAACAATGATGATGCATTGATTGCTTCACTAATAAAATATTCAAATAAATGATTTTAAAAATGAAAAAATAAATTTAATTGGGTTATATTGATATCATTAAAAAATTGTATGATATGCGCATGTTATCTTTATATTATTTACATTTTATTGGATATTTTTCATGTTTTGGTAACTATTTTAAAACTCATGGTTTTAAATGGTTCATAAAACAATAAGAGTTAGAAAGGGTTAAATAAGAAAGAGAAGCATTAAAAAATCCAAAACATGTCTAATTATAATTGAATAATTTTATTTAGATGTATATGCCAATTATATTATATATTACTGAGTTTTTAATCATTTATAATGAATATACAAATTTTAATAAAATAATAATTCAAGATATTCTTTAATTTCCCCTAATCCATCTTATAAAAGGAAACCAACTCTAACCCTTAGTCACACCTCTCAAGCCCCCTTTTATCATCAAATATCATCCCCAATAAGCTCCCAAAATCCATATTTTCCTCTTAAAAACACACATTTTTCATTAGTCAATTTAATAAATGCCATTGTCTCAAATCAAATAGAGTTACCCGATTTAATGGTAACATTTTCTCACAAGTTATTTTCTTTTAATTTCTTTCTCCACTATATATTATATTCTTATTCATTAATTAAATACAAACACCAGTATCATAAATATACCAGGTTGACATTATGAGATGTATTCGAACTACACATACACACATATCCATCAACATGATATGAACATACTATTTATGTGTAAGATAAACTACTACCTCCCGAAACAATGATTGTTCGATTTTTCTCAACCACCTCTCATGGTGGCTACAATTATGGCCCTATATTTATATGTGTTATATATTATTTTTATATTGTCTCTATTATTTTTTATTTTTCATTTATATCATTCCAGTATGGTTTCCATAATGGCTATGTTCGATAATTTCATGTGAGGAAGTGCGGACTATCGCCCCCTCAATGTGATGTGACTCACTCACACGATATACGGAATGTATAGTGGTTGGAATTACTGAAATTATGTAACATATATTACATAGATATAATACTGGAATTATAATATACCTATTTTTTTAGTTTCTATTCTTTTAAAAATGAAAAGGAAATGAAAGTAGAGTTCATGCATACGTACGACTTACCATCTCCATAAATGGTGAATTTTATATTTTTGCCCAAATGTTATGAAATATTATAAATAAATATATAATAGATATAAATAAATATATAATGTATATATATTATATTTTAATTATGAATAAAATAATATAGATAATATACTTTTGACCACATTGACAATTTGTAACTATAACAAGATCATTTTTTTACTCAAGTACTGAACATCGAGAAGACGACCAATATGAACATGAATAATTATATTATTATGATAAAAAGATAATAAAATATATAATTGGAATAATATACTTGAAATAGGGTTATGATGTATGTTTAATTAACTTGATTTTATTATTTCTTCAGATAAAAAATGAACAAGACAAGTCGAACACAAGGTAAGGAACTTCATCTCAATCTCTATTCAATGATGAATAAATTGATTTATACACGACATTATTTTATACGGTGTATAAGCACTGTTTACTTTTATTATCATTTAATGAGAATAATTTATCTACAAAGCATTTTTAAACGATAAAGGGAATTTTCATTTTAAACATAAGTGGTGGCAATGACCTTTCCGCCACCATGAGCATTATTTGATATTTGTCTTCCTTAACAAGACATAAATTTTTTAAAAATAAAAATAAATACCATATACAATTTTTAAGTATTTTGGTTTTCAAAATAGTTTTGATAATGGATTGATTTCATGAGTATATTCAACTAATATTTTTTTATTACAATGTGGATATACTATCTTTTGTTCATGCTTGTTATTGTGTAATGATTTTGTTATTAGTCTTGTGCATTGTATATGTGTACGGATGGTTTTGTGATGAACCTATGGCGGGTGAGACCGATATAGCGCTTTAATCCATTGGGTAACATGAATGATGAAAAATTTAATGTTTCTCTTAATATATTAATGGAAAATACTCTTATGGTTAATCCAAATAGAACTTCGTATATATATGTGAAAGCAACAATGTAAATATTATATGGATTCCATAAGTAATCTTTATGTTTTTTAATTACAATTTTTTATTCATAAATCATATGACTTCATGAGTTTATTAAATAGGATAGGTTTTTTATGTATTTATGGACTAATGTTTTTGCTCTTTATTTTATAACCCTTACTGAGCTTTTTATGCTAATCCCATGTTTTTAAAATGTTTTTCACAGGGTATAAAGATTTCTAAGTGAAAGTAATTATTCAAGACAATTTATTTCATGAAAAGAAATATTGTTTTATTTATGGATTTTTAATTTTGTTTAAAATTTTGATAGAGTAGAAGTGTCTACCATTTAATATTGAGATTTAATGTAATAGTAATGTCATAATTCTCTAAAACTCTTAATCTGAAAAGATCCTAAATTTGAATTTCATGACTTGTCTCAATATTATATAATGTTTAATGTTGTGGCATTATAATAAGCATATAAAATCTTTTCCATAGTATTGTATAATATATTATAAGAAATTCATAGTAGAATGTATTCCCCCCCCCCAAACATCATAGTAGTCATGGGTCAGTCTCATGACCATCATAGTAGATAGTTCACCCTACATAACATGGTATACTCCCAATTCCAATATTGTCTATCTCCTGAGTTATAATTCATTTCCAAATGAATTGAAAGGAAATATAGGTCCAACAAATCAACTAACGAAAATCATAGGTATTTATTCCAAAAGATAATAAAACATTCATCATATAATATCACATGAAATGGAATGGGTTTCATAAAAATATCATCATATCATTTCCTATAGAAAATATACAATATTCATAATCATTTCTTAATTTCATTGTATTATAACTAGTTAAAAGATGTGGGTTTCATAAAATTTTCTTCATGGATTAACCTATGAAAAATAATCAACTTTCATAAACATCATTTCACTATAAATAACACCCATTCAGATAAAAAATATGAATGGAATCCTTGGAATATATACCTAGTATATAATAAAAAAAAAATTTGTAATCCAAGATGGAAATTGATTTTGAACGATCATTTAAAACATTTGATGGGGGGGAATTAATTTTATCTCAAAATATAATTTAAAAACTAAGAATTCATAGAAAATTTTTAAACATATTTTTATTTAAAATAAAATTGTAAATTGAAATAGTGTTTTTTCAAAAAAAAATTAAATTAATTCTTATTAAAAATAATATTTTTAATTTAAATGATACTATCAAAAAAAATAAAATATTTTCAAAAACATTATATTTGAAAATAACATTGAATTATTGTTAATTAATCTTTAAATCAAATAATATTGATCATGATTGGAAATTTGTTTCATGTCATACATGTTAAAAAAACATTCCTTTAATATATAATTCAAAATAGAAACACGCTTTGGTTGAAAAATCATTAATATTCATTTAAAAAATTGTAAAAATTCATTCATGGGTAAAAAAAATAATTTACTAATTAATTTCAATATGGTTTTTAACATTATTGAAAATATTTTAATAAAAACCATATTGGAAAAAAGGTGTTTTTTTGACCGAAGATATAAATAACAATGATTTTATTTAACAATATTATATTTTATATTTAGTTTATAATGTGTAAAATATTATGCTAAAACATGTATCTTAATTAAAAAATGATTTTAGATTAAAATACGTGATTTTATTAAGCTATTTTCCACAATATTTCATTATTGAAAACACAATTATAATCAATCTCGATAAATGATGAGATTGTATCATAAAACTCTTACTATGTTACAAAACCCATGAAATATTAACATTAAATGATAAATAAAATATCACAAGGAGAAATAAATTAATTGTATTACTAGTTAATGTGTATATATATACATCTCATAAAATAAGATCTGTCCATTAGATGGGATTTTCATAAAAGAGACAAATATCAAAAAAACATCTATCACTACTTTGGTATATTTTAAATAGTAATACACATAATATAGAGATAAAATAATGAATAAAAAAATACATATAATTTCCATGGGAAAAAATATAAAATACATTATTGGGAAGTATATATAGTATATATATGAAAAAAGTAGAGATTATGGAATGTATCTCTCAAATATAAAAGTGAGACACATAATGACTTAATACATAAATAATTATTTGAATTGGAAGACTATATAAGGAATTAAATAAAATTAATCATTAAATTTAATGAAAATATAGAGACACATGATATGTAATTTCATTATTTAATTAGATATAACATACAAAATAAATTAGCGATGAATTGGAATATGTCCCCCCAAAATGAAAGAGAGACTATAAATTCCATACCATAAGTCTCAACTTCTTTAAAACATATTTGAAACTCATATATAATGAATATATGTTTATTATAAATATTTTAGTGAACACACAAAATATGAATCATACAATATATTATTTAATTGCATAACTTATTACACTTTTATAGACAATTTCCTTTTAAAATCATGTTTTGGGTATTATCTACATTATTTTTAAAGAATGATTTGATTTGTTAATTTTTTTTGGCCCACATAATTTGTACATTGTGAAATAATCTCTATAATTTATTCAATGATATAAATATAAAATATATTCAGTATATATTTTTTTATAATAATCCATAAGGGTTATATATATAGTAAAATAAATACCCAATTCATTGAGATTGTAAGTCGTACACACATATCAATGAAGTTTCCATTTCCTTGAAGGAAATATTGGTGTAGTGTTTACATATATATTATCATTAAAAATAACTTTTATTATATATATATATATTGTTTTTATATAATCTTATATTCCTTTTCTTCTATGAAAATCTTAGGTTAAAAATCAATCACATCACTTCTCTTGGAAGTAGTCTTTCATACACATGAATTTCAATATTGTTCCCCCCCCCCAATAATGATAATTAAGAGTGTATATATGATATAATAATTAATTGAGAATAAATATCTCATAAATATCATATATTATCAATAAATACATCATTATATCAATCGTTTAGTTGTTGTGATAAAATCTTTTTAACATTGGTTCGCTAGGCCTTAGTCCACAGTGCACATGAATGATGAATTCCAAACCCATTTGAAATAATAGTACAAAGATTTAGGTTATTCTTTTAATATGAACACACACACACACACAAAATATATATATATATAACATAATGTGGTTATTATATAAACAAGGATTAATAATAATTTAAGTATGTGGAAAAATAAATAAAATAAAATTCTTAGTCTGGGACATTGCCTCTTATTCATAAATCTGTTTTCCCTATCGAAAAAGGACTTCTTATGAATGATTTATGTCTAAAATAAATCTTATAGGATTATAGATTGTAATTAATGATTTTATTTTGGATATATTTTTATTTCTAATGGGTTTTTAAATTATTAGTAGGATAATATAGAGGGTACCATTTTATATGTAATGTGAGTTGAAGACTTGTAATTTTTGATGAAAAAATTGTGTACACTCGTTTTTCAAATGGAAAAAGGATAAAGCAAGTTTTATTATTGATAATTGATGATATAATGTCTTTATATGTACACCTAAATGGGGATGGACCATTATTGGGTAATATTATCCCTCATCAGTTTAATTTAACTAAGTTAACCCATTTCTACCATAATAATGGTAATTAATTTTTTACTATTTCTAATCATTATTATAGAATTATTTTAAGATGAAATTTATAGAAAATATATATTATAATTATTCCAATTATTTAATATATTTTTCTAAAATACATTCATATAAGTGTAAAATTTTAAATTAACAATTAATAAACTACATGTGACGAGAAAACATGTTTCAAAGAGGTAATGTTCAAATTTATATAATAACTTAATACCAATATTCATTATGAAAATTATTACAATGAAATAATATAATGTAATAAAATATATAATTTTTCTAATTTTTCTTTAAATCCATCTTAAAATAATTTATTTGGATTTTAAAATCATCAATACAAATGACAATTAATTATAAAAAAATTATTTTACTCTAATAATAAATGAATTAATATTCTCTAAAATATATCCAAAAATCAAATTAAGATAATTTAAACAAGAATATTATAAATGAAATATATTTTTTCAATTAATTTTTCATAAGTATAAATTTTTTTTTTTAAAATAAGTGTTCAAAAGGTGAGAGAACCTCATTTTTTAAAAATATATCTTTTATGTTTAAAATTGGTTTTGTACATATATAATTACTAAAAATAGATATGAAGAATCATAAAAATTTATTAAATATAAAATATAAAAATTTCAATAAAATCATCAGTTACATATGGTTTCATATTTAATGTGGTATGTCATGTTTGATTGAAAAAAAAGTTTTTTAGTAGAGTGCTAACTTTATTTTGAAATCTTATTTATTTTCATTTCTAATTTATTGGTCAAATATGAATTCAATGTATATGTATCTGTATGAAATATATTTTCATTATTTTTTAATCCTATCTATAACCTCTACTCCAATGGCTCTATTATTACTATTGAATTAAATAATAATATTTTAATATTATCTCATAATTTTTATTAATCTCAGTGTTCTGTGATACACAAGTTACACTAATAATTTCATGTAAAATAAGATATATGTAGTTTTTGTGTAATAAAAGTGGTCAAAAAGAATAAATTTACTTAATAAAATCACAAAATCTTAGGGTGTTACAAATGGTTTATCAATTAATTTGAACATATGATAAACCATATACTTATAAATCCATCATGATATCCATAATCCTAAATATAAAATAAGTTTAAAAAATACTAATCTTCAAATTTCGTTATACCATTTCTCTAATACCAACTATAAAAACCGAGATCATATACTCTATAATTTGGTCCTAAAAATATAATACTAAATTCGTATCATTGATACTGATAAATTTGACCCAATTGTTCATACAAAACATAATACATAAAGTGAAAATTTTGGATCAATGTTTTACCCAATGATAATTTTGGATTATAATTTAAGATAATTTTGACAAAAAACATACATCAAAAACACTCGTGATATCAAGATATTATTACTTATATTATACACACCTTTCTGTATTCCATATTATGTCGTCAACGTCAACAATAAAATTCATTTACTACAAATCATTTATAGAAACAATACATATATCATCATTCTTCTTGACTCGAGGAAATGGAAACATAATATGGGTGAACTCAAGTGTTCAGTAAGGGAAAATAGAATAATTAGATATTGAATATTCTAAATGATCATAACATGGTAATATGTGTATGTTGAACTATTAAATTGTATTTTTTATATCATAATAGAGTTTATTACCATAAATACCTAAATATTAAAACATATAACATGAAATAAATTATTCTTAACTAGAAGAAACATATGAATCAATAATAATGACCCATTCTATGTCAATATTGACAAATACTATAAGTTAATAAAGAATAGTAAAACAATAATTTTTTTGTTACAATAGATAATTATTTTCACAACTCATGTCATATTTAACTAGGGAATAGTTAAATCTATAGAACAAACCACACTCAGAAATCACCCCATATTGAAAATAAATACAAGGATCACTACTCATGGTAATGGAGTGCTACCTGGGTGCACCTATCAAAAAGGCAATATTGGTCTCTCCCATTCGTCATGTTATATAAGGGGGATCAAAACATCATATATGATGTATCAGGATCACCCATTAATCCAGAGATATAATGGGTTACAACCCTTCATATAAGCTATAGTAGGGTCACCCTTTTATCATGAGGTATAATGGGGATCAAACCATTATATAATATGATTAAGGATAGAACATTTTTCATGAAATATAATGGGGATAAAGATTTATGTGTTTTATATTAGGATAACCCATCATCACTAATAATATTTGTGAAATAGTAATGAATAAAATGTTTAGACAATTTCATATATAAACGTCATAATAATTTGAGTTCTGTTATTTAAGGATTCAACCAAGGTAAATAAAAAAGATCAATGTTAATATCATTATCCATCCAAAGAAAGAATATGTAAAATATAATTATAACTTTTATTTAGTGGAATATATATATCATAAATTTTTTTTTGTAAATAAATTTAAATTACATTAAATGAACATTATTTTTTTGGGAAACAAACTTTTTGACATTAGAAAAATCAAAATTAATAAAAAAATTCAGACAATGTTTTAAAATAAATTTCATTTAAAATTATATTTGAATTATATAAAATAATATTCATTTAAAATAATGGTTATAATGGTGGTAAAATCTATTCATGATGTAAATGTTAAATATAAATATTATTTTCAATCCTCTTTTTAAATTTTGTAATGGTGACACATTTGGAAAATGTTATATAATGTCATTCTAATGACTTTTTTAAAAGATGTAAAGGATCATATAAAATATATTTTGGAAATAACATATTTTTAGATATTAAATATATATTATTTGATTCAAAAACATTAAAATAGATATTAATTATTCTCATTCTAAAGTAAAATACAAAATGTGTATCACTTACAAAAACATCTTGTTTGTTTCTTTCAATAAGAAAAAGGGAAATGGAGAATAAAAAAAACAAATATTCATAAATACGTGAGATAGAAAGTGAGGTGGTTAATTAAAATAAGAGAACATGATTACACATAATGGATTTATGTACATAATAAATCATTAAAATAATGGAAATTTAATCACAAATCTTTGCCGCATTATAACATTCAGGTCAAAATACATTGAAAGCACTATTAGAAAGAGGGTCTAACCCCATAGAGATATATCTACAGTTTTATAATCTGTTGGTACATCTATACTAGGAGTGTTCTATACCCATTATTTTAAATGATCCATGGGAATAAATAATCTATACAAATTGTTTATAGTCAACCATTGGTATAGAGGGGAGAATATTTTCCACCCATTCATGCTCACCCCTAACTCATCAGGCTGCAACCCCATGTATGTCCCTTATCCTCCCATCTACTTCATATCCATCACCTAATGCCTCATATCCTCTATTCAACAAACATCCCCACTTCTCTTGCTTCATAGTTCGGTGGACATCTCCCATATTCTTCTTCCTATAGCCGAGAATTCCCTCATAGGTGACAAAAAAGTCTAGGCCAAGCTTTCCCTCACCAAACAAGTATCCCCCCTAATTCGTGCATCCCCTTATACTAGGTCTAGCACCCCTCTGGTTTATCATCCCCCAAGGTCAAGCATCCCCTCTGGTCGAGCATCCCCTTCTACTTTTTTGTGTTTTTTTTGAATTACGTCTTTTTTTACAGCGTGTCTCTTATATTTCTCGTAGTATGGTCAATTGATCCTAGATTAGATTTAGTATTATTGATTTTATTGGTATAATTTTATATATTTTCATTTATATTTGATATTTGAATGATTTTTGGTTTATAAAAATATAAAAATAGTCATCAATATTATTTTTAGATATAAATTAGTTGAATTTTACATAGATGATTCCATGAAAACTTAATTTCATTGAGATTTAGGGGAACAATATATTATGTTTTTCTAGTTACATATATAATATCATAATCTATGTGAAATCATTATGATCTCATAAAAATGCTAAGAATATTCTATGTGAAAAATTATTAATACCATTAATGATTTTTTGATGAATTTTTCATGGGAATGGAGTGTTATAATTTTCAAATGAAAATTTTATCTACTATGTATTGTTTAAATATGTATATGATTTATCTGAATGTAAATTTGTTTTTGGATAAATGTGATGTTATTTTGGATTCACATAGAGTTGAATAGCTAACCACATTTTATAGAATTATAAAGTGTTATCTAGATGAAACGTTCTCTATTACTATGAAATTAACTCATGGTAAAGGTGTTGACACTTTTTTTAGAGATGTGATTAACAAGAATATATTTTCATATTTTATACATGGTGATTTTTCAATGAAATTACAACACTATATGAAAGATTCATTTCGAAAAATTATTTTCCTTCACTATGAAAAATATATAACTGAACTAGTTGTTGTATGAAATTTCCAATTGAGCATTGTTTTATATTAATAATAATTTTGAATAATTTAATCCATTTAATTTATATGTGAATTAATAGTTGACAATGAATATAATTACTAAATGAATAGAATGACATATAATACATATTCTATGAATGGATCATATAATTAAGGGTAATGTAATTTCATGTACAATATAATAATGAAATTTTTTTATATTTTATGAATTTATATGCAATAAAATAGTATATAATTTAGTTATATATTACACATACTAAGCTATAATTATATCGTCTCTTATTAGAAAACATGAATAAGTTATAACAGTTTACCCAGTTCATCATGTAGGATAGAAAATTATAATCATTTTTATTCAAGAAAATATAGAATGGATTACATTATTGGGATTAGATTAGACAGTATATTATTAGCTCCTCATAACAATCATATTAACTATTTTGGTCATTTTGAGACAAAATCATGTAATAATATTACGAACCTATTCTATTAATAATTACTACCTCTAGGTAAGGTTAAATTTCAACGATGTTGGATTAGATCCTAATATTTACATTGTGATCAATGTTAATGTAACACCCTGATATTTTATAAGAAGTATATTTTTTTATGTCTTATGTTATACCCAACAATCATGGGAATCTTTCACGGCACACAACACTAGCCTGGCTTGCGTTACACGCAATCACGACCTTCCTCGACAGTTTGTATAGTATGCAATACCGAGTTCCTCTAAACAAAGATTTATTATTATAATATTATAAACTAGTAGTTATGAATAGTATTAAATGAATTTTAAATTTTATAACATTATTATTAATCTTACATATTTTCTAGAACATGTTATGAGAACAAAATAATTTTTTCGGGTAAATTATGTATTTTTAAAAAAATGCAGTTTTTCCACCTTTTGATGGCGCAACCACCTTAAATCTCGTATTATACATGTTTATAAGTTCAATTTTCCTAAATAAAATTCTTATTTGGAATCAGGAAATAAAAATTTACTTTGGATAAATATTTCATATTATTTTGATAACTTTCATATTTTAATGAATAGTAAAAACACGCTATATTTTAATAAAAAACAAGTTTTTTTCATTGAAATAATTTATATGGTTAAATTATAATATTGAATGGTTTTAAAGTATACATAGAATATATTTTTACCATTTAATATAATATATGTCATTATCATTAATTTTACATTGAATTCATAGGTAAAAATATTTCAATCTTTGGCAATGTTTAAACTTTTAAAAACCTGTTTGCTTAGCAACATGATTAATTTAAAATTAATTACTGAAAATTTTTTGTTTTTAATTTTGAAAAGTGGATTCCATATTTGGATTCAGTGGGTCCAAATTATGTAAATAGGTTACTTTTATTTTTTTGAGATTATGAATAGTAACTATGGTAATTTTTATTTACTACAGTTAAAGGTAAATTGGTTAATTAAGGATACATATAAGATTATAAAATAACCCTAACACTTTCCAAATTCCAATTTGATGAATATAGGTCGACCCATATCACCTAAGGTTGGGACTAGATTCATTTCATGGACTTTTGGCCATGAAATAATATAATTATTATTAAAACCAAAGAAAGTGACAACATGTCACTCTCTTAAATATTATGAGTATAATAATTTTAATTTAGTGATAAACATAATGAAACATTGATAAACAATAGTCTCCAGAAATCTGATAATATTATCTACATCATATGAATTTATTTATAATTTTTAGGGATTAAATAATTATCATTAATTATGACAAAATAGTGATGTTGAAATTATTTTATTTATTGAAATATCAAATAAATGATTTTAAAAGTATTAAATTAAATAATATATGAAATATTTAATGTTCTCCACTAATTTTATAGATAAAAATGACATGTTATTAATATATTAAATATTTTAGTTCAAACATATATCCTTTATATATTTTATTTAACTCAAATAAATGAATAGTGTCAAAATTGACACTATTGTTAATTTATAGAAATTACATACTATAAAACTGATTAAAAATCACACAAATATTAAAAAATTGTAAATTTAAATATATATGGTCTATAATGTAATATATTATACAATTATGGAAAATTCAAAACATATATTTAATTATTTAAAATTATTTAAAATTTAGAATATTATTATCACAAATAAAATTAAATTGATTATATAAGGATAAATCATGTTGATAATGTTCAAAATAAATTCCGAACATGTCAAAATTTTATTGGATGATCATTTTACAACCCTATATCATCTATGATTAGTATTGGAGTCATTTTTGGTGGTTTTTATGTTGGGTTGGAATTTGTTATAAATTAATATTTCTTATAATTCCAAAGGTGCCCCTCTCCTCCCTTATAAAAGGGCACCCCCTCCCTCTCCTCCTCATAAAACATTGAGCCTTAAAACTCGGTCGAACACTTCCAATATCTCTTCTCCACTTCCCTAGAAAAATCATATAGGTCCCAGTCTTCTTCAATGTCCAATATTAGTTCCCTAATAGGATATTTTAAAGACGCGTGCCGAAGAAGAGGTAATATATGTTACCAATTCTTTCAAATTTATTTCTTCTTCTACTTATTCTTATTTACTTGTTTCATTATGAAATAATAACATCAGTATAACTCATATACTTATATGTTATTTTAAATATGAAACAACCCTACTTCACCTTCTATCCATCCTACAGAAAATGAAATCACCACGCGTGCGAACGTACAAAGTATCGTCTTCACGCCGTGGTGTAATCTGTTTTCCACCACCAACTTACTTGTATGGGTATAATGGTGAAAAGAATAACTATATATTATTATTTTAAATTGATATTGATTTTTAAATAGAATACATACACTTCAATACAATTCCACGATCATGGGAACAATATCATCGCTCGTGCGTACGTACGACCTACCATGTCCACGATGTGATGCGACTCATTCTACATGATATTAATTGAATAATGATTATATAAATTAATTTAATGAGTAAATATGCTATATATTGCACTAATAAAATTATGTAAATGAAGTATCTATAAAGTAAAAATAAGAATAAGAATTTATTCGTCAAAACACACATAAGAACATAAAGCAATAAACACCCAAATAACAAGTAGCAATGAAATATTACTAATAAGCAGCTATGAATATGAACATATATTATACAATAACAATGATTATGATTCTATAATAAGTAAATGAAATTATTTAAATCATTATACCGGAGTTTCGGATAGGTACAAAGCATATCATACATAAGGTAAGGGAAAATCTCGCAATCTCATTTTTATCTGAGATTGTTTATACTTCAGAATTTACTAGGGAATATTTATCATCCACATCCATGTTTTCTCAATATGCAATATTATTTACATCCTCATAAAATTGTTTAAATCCAATTTTATCCATTGGTGAGTTTTTAGTAAATGATATGAAAGGGATATTTTGTCATTTTTAGTGTGAGGTAATTTTTAACTTTTTCCGCCAATGTACGAGAAGATTTTTTTTTTACTTATACAAAATGAATGGATTCTTATGATTTCATAGAACATTATTTCCATGAGTCTTACTTTAAAAGTTTTCATGTTTATTTTTCACCAAATTCTTTTAGTTTAAAATTGTATGACATGTTAAGAAAGGAAAATTTTTTTGTAGTAGAAATGATATTTTCCTCAAGAATGGAGTTCTAGTGTTTTCTCAAAATTATTTTCCATCTAAGACAATATAGGTTTCTATTTCTATACCTATTTTTACATTTATTTGATTATCTTATAATGGAATTAATTTTATGACATCCTTTTATCTTATATGGATTATGTTTTGATGGCATGATGTTTAAGAATCCCATTTTTTTACATGGGTTATGATATGATGTATGATTTATGATTTTGTGGCACACATAAGAATGGTTTCATTATAAGATGGGTGGGACCTATATCTCTCTCCAATGCATTGGGTAATGATTTATACCTTAGTATATAGACATGGAGGGTAGGGAAATTTAATCTGGTTTAGTGATACAAGACTGGAGCGAGGAGTCAACACAGTTCAGTAATGGACTTTGTCCACTATGATAGTCTTGGAATTGAGTCCTGATTAAAATGAAATGATTTTCTATGATTATGTGTGTATGAAACAATGTTTAATATTTTAATTTATGATTATTGGGATTACATTTCACCACTATGATTTATCCCATGTTATGATATTATGATCTCATTTTTAGGTTATGATATCAGAAATGTTATGTTTGTATGAATATGATATGATTGATATTTAATTTTTTTACCATTACTGAGCATTTGAGCTCACACTTTTGTATGTTTTTCTTTTCCCCAGGTCAGGATGAAGGGTATTAAGTAGGATATGTCAAAAGAAGTCTAGAAATGACGAAATAAATGGGAGTCAACTTAGATTATTTATGAACCAGTTGTTTATGTTTCCCAGTTTCTAAAGACATTATACATATATGGTCCTTTCATGGTTTTGTTATATGTTGTAATAATTGTGATTAAATTTTGAAATAATAACAATGTATGTAATGTATGGGTCGTTATAGTTGGTATCAGAGTAATGGTATAGTAAACCTTTGGAAACTAGGATGTGAAAGCCCTAGTAAGAACCCTAAGGATATGTCTAATCATAGAACACAGTATTAGTGTTTTAGAAATGTCCATGAATAACCTATGATAAGAACTTAATTGTAAAATTTTATTTTTGATTATGTGGTTTTCCTATTAGGATTACTGTTTCTCACACTATGCTTATTGGTTTTAGTCAATGACTGGAACCCGAAGGAACCTTGCTAATGATGAATGCGACGAGCAATGCAATGATTGCACCCCTGAGCAACCAAACGTTATGAGAGCGGGAATGCATAATCTTGTAGCCATGCTCACACAACATTCTCAAGATATGAACCATTAAGGACTCCCAAATGAACAAAGGAAGGATCAACATTCTGTCGAATCCTTCATTAGGCAGCGTCCACCTACATTCAACGGGTCTTCTGATCCATTAGTGGATGAACAATGGATTAGTACCACTGAAATGATATTTTCAGTTCTACAATGTTCTGAACATGAAAAATTCATTTTAGTAGTGTATCTTTTAGAAGGTGATGCTGATAAATGGTGGAATCTTATCAAGAATACAAGGCAAAGAGATGAAATTGAGTCAATGGAATGGGACAAGTTCAAGAACATGTTTTTCAATAAGAACATCCCTCATATTCTTCGAAAAAGATGGAGAAGATGCTTCTTGAACTGAAGCAAAATGATGTTGATTCTATTTGTACCTACAAAGAAAATTTTACAAGACATGTAAGGTACACTTCCGGAATTATTATCCAACCTGAGAGTAAAATCGATCTATTCTTTAGTGGCATAAAACCAAGTCTTCTAAGGGAGTTAGCCATAAGGGACTTCAATGGCTATGAGAAAATTATTCGATGTGCTCTCAAGGTTGAGATGTAGATTGGAGTTACCCATCGATCATATGGGTTTGATAAGAAGAGTAAAATTTAATTCAATGGAAAATCTAAAGACCACACTGAAAAAGAAGATGATTTTTTCTTTTATGCTCAAAGTTTGGAAGGAAACATGGAGGGAATTGTCTTAAAGGTACAAGAAAATGTTTTATGTGTGGAAAAGAAGGTCATCGGGCAGTTGAATGTCGAAATAATTGGAAGAAGATGTCTCATGACGCGAACAAAGAAAGGGATACACAAGATGCACCTCCTACACTTCAATGTTTCAAGTGCAAGGAGATGGGTCATTATGCCAATCAATGCCCAAATTCAATTGTTGTTGATGATGATCGACATCAACAAAATCTTAATGCCAAAGACAAAGGAAATTCACATGTAATTACTATCGTCAATGTGGAGTACGATAACAATGTGGTGAATGGTACACTTACCATCCACTCTAAAGTAGAAAATTTTTTGTTTGATTCTGGATCCACCCTCTCTTTTATTTCTAAAGAATTTTCCAAGGGTATCTCCATATTACATTAACAATTAGATGTTGAGTTAGCTGTGACAACTCTTAATGTGAGAATGTTGGCCTCTAATGTTTATAATTCTTCTCCGATTGAAGTTTGTGGGAATGTGCTTCCTGCAAATCATGTGATACTTCCTATAGTGGAATTTGATGCGATTCAAGGAATGGATTGGCTTTCTTTATACGGAGCTGATATCAATTTCCAATGAAGGGAAATAACATTTAATAATCCTGATCAATCTACTATCATATATCGATGCAAGGATGAATTTATCCTTCCAGTGGAAATTTATTCCATCTTATGGGTCTTGATTCCATTAAATGAATGTTATTTATCTCAAATGGTTGGAGAGAAACTCACAATTAAGATTACAACCATTTTACGGGAGATTGATGATGTCTTTCTAGATGAACTGCCAGGTCTTCCACCAAATCGTGAAGTTGAGTTTTCAATAGAACTCATACCGGGAGTTATAACCATTTCAAAGACACCTTATAGAATGGCCCCAATTGAGTTTCAGGAATTGAAGAAGAAAATACAAGAGAATATTGATAACAGATTCATACGCCCTAGTGCATCCCCTTGGGAAGCACCTGTTCTATTTGTTAAGAAGAAAGATGGAACAATGAGACTCAGCATTGATTATCGATAGCTTAACAAGATCACTATCAATAAAAAATATCCTCTCCCACACATTGATGACTTATTTGACCAACTATGTGGAGCTCAATACTTTTCCAAGATGGATCTTCTATCAGGGTATCATCAATTAAGGGTCAAAAAAGTGGATATACTAAATACAACATCCCGTAAAAGGTATGGGCACTATGAATTTATAGTGATTCCATTTGGTCTTGCTAATGCCCCTGCTATCTTCATGGATCTAATGAATAGAGTCTTTAGAGACAATCTTGATCAGTTTGGGGTAGACTTTATAAACGATATTCTTTTCTATTAAAATAGAAAGGAAGATCGTGGAGATCACTTGAGAATTGTTTTGAAGACCCTGAGAAAGTAGATGCTTTATGGAAAATTTACCAAGTGTGAATTTTGTCTTCAAAAAGCAGCATTTTTGGGTCACCTAATCTCAATAGAGGGGATATCTGTGGATCTAGCAAAAACAGAGGTTATCGAAAGATTTTCGAGACCAACAACAATAACTGAGATCTGAAGTTTTCTTGGTTTGTCCTGATATTATCGACGTTTTGTGAAAGATTTTTCATGATTATCTAATCCACTAACTAGGTTGACTCGACAAGGGGTTATGTTCGTGTGGAGGAGGGGTGTGAAGAGAATTTCAAGGAGTTGAAAATAAGGTTATCCAGTGCACCTTTGCTCACACTGCCTTGTAGTGGAGGAAGGATTATGATCTATAGTGATGAATCCAAGAAGGGATTGGTGTGTGTTCTCATGAAAAATGATATGGTGATAGCATATGCCTCATGATAGTTGAAATTCCATGAGCAAAATTACCCAACTCATGATTTGGAGTTAGCTATGGTAATCGTTGCATTAAATATTTGGAGGCATGATCTTTATGATGAAAGGTGTGATATTTATACTGATCATAAAAGTTTAAAGTATACTTTCACACAAAAAGAGATGAATATGCCCAAAGAAGATGGTTGGTGCTGATTAGGGACTACGAATATTCAATTCATTATCTCCCTGGGAAAGCAAACAAAGTGGCAGATGTATTAAGTCAACAAGACCATGCTAGATTATCCATGATGAGGATCACAAATGATCCAATATTTATGGATATACAGAGGATGGATCTTGGAATTATAATGGAAGGGGGAAAATCTTATCTTTCTAAAATGAATGTTCAACCATCTATGCATGTGAAGATTAAAGAGGCACAAAAAGAAGATGTAGAGTTAAAAAAGAAGGTGAGAAATGATACTAAATTCTACCATGATTTTGATGGGATAACAAGGTTCAGGAATCGGGTTTGTGTTCCTCCCATCCAAGAATTAAAGAAGGAGCTGCTAGATGAGGCTCATAGTTCTTCATTCTCTATTCATCCTGGAAGCATGAAGATGTATGGGGACCAAAAAGAGTACTTCTTGTGGGATGGAAAGAAAAGATATGTTGCTGAATTTGTCTCTCGATGCTTGGTTTGTTAGCAAGTAACGCTGAGAGACAGAAGTCTAAGGGGATGATACAACCATTACCCATACCCGAATGGAAATGGGAAAACATCAATATAGACTTTTTCACTGGACTTCCTAAAACATCCAAAGGAAATAATGCTATTTGGGTCATAGTTGATCATATTACGATGTCGGCACACTTCATTGCTATTAGGGAAGATTTCTCTCTAGATTTGCTTGCAATGATATATGTAAAAGAATTGGTATGGTTGCATGGAGTTCCACTTTCCATTATATACGATCAGGAACTGAGGTTTACCTCTATGTTCTGGAGAAGTCTTCAGCATACTCTAGATACAGAGTTGAGTTTCAGCACTGCTTATCATCCTCGGACAGACGATCAGTCTGAGAGAACAATTAAAACTCTACAAGATATGTTAAGAGCTTTCTCTATGGATTTCATAGGTGGTTGGGATCAACACCTAGCTTTGGAGAAATTTTCATATAATAATAGATTTCATTCCATCATTCAGATGTCTCCTTATAAATCTGTCTATGGAAAGAAATGAAGAACTCCAACTTGTTGGGATGATGATGGGGAATGAAAGATATTAGGACCTGATATTGTTGATGAGATGGTAGAAAAGGTCAGATCTATTGAATAACACATAAGAGCAGCTTAGAGTCGACAAAAAAGTTAAGCCGACAATGGAAGAAGAGACCTAGAGTTTGGAGTCAGTGATAAAGTGTTCATATGAATATCTCCTTGGAAGAGAGTCATGAGATTTAGAAAGAAGGGAACGTTAAGCCCTAGGTATATCATTCATTTCGAAATAATGGATCGTGTTGGGAAGGTAGATTTCCGATTGGTGCTTCCTCCAAATCTCTCTCAAGATCACGATGTGTTCCATTATCTCTCTTGAGAAAGTACAAACCCGATCCTACACATGTACTCAGCTCGTATGTTATACCACTAGAGAAAGATATTTATTATGATGAACAGCCAATAGAGATTCTAGATCATAGGAAAAAATTTCTACAGGACAATACCACTAACTTGGTGAATGTTTTATGGAGGAACCTCCACTTAGAAGAAGCTACATGGGAGCTTTAGGATACGATGAGGGAGAGGAATCCTCATCTATTTGTTACGAAGTGACGAATTTCGAGGGAAGAATTCATTTTAAGGGGGATAGAATGTTACACCATGATATTTTATGAGAAGTATATTTTTTATGTCTTATGTTATACGCAACATCAATGGAATCTTTCACGGAACACAACACTAGCTTGTCTTGCGTTACACACAATCACGACCTTCCTCGATAGCGTGTGTAGTACGCAATACCGAGTTCCACTAAACAATGTTATATTATTATAATATTATAAACTAGATTTTATGAATTATATTAACTGAATTTTAAATTTTATAAAGTTATTATTCATCTAACATATTTCCTAGAACATGTTATGAGTACAATATAAATTTATTGGGTAAAATAAATATTTTTAAAAAAATGCAGTTTTGCCGCCTTTTGATGGCGCAACCAAATTAAATCTAGTTTTTGACATTTTATAAGTTAAATTTGACAAAATAAAATTCTTCTTTGGAATCAGGATATAAAAATTTACTTTGGATAAAATTGTCATATTATTCTGATAACATTCATTTTAATGAATAGTAAAAACACGCTATATTTTAATTAAAAACAACTTTTTTTCATCGCAATATTTATATGGATAATGTAACGACCCGAAATTTTTTAAATAAATTTTTTTCCCAATTTTATGTGTTATTGTTATACTCAACAAAAACGTTTTATTTGATAAACATGATTATAATTAAAATGAGATCAGTGGGTTTTGACTATTATATAACCATCGGTCAATATGACCGCTGTGAACAAAATGTTTTGATATAAGTAATCTTGGTTAATTATTATAGAAAGAATATTCGATGGCCTCACCTAGTAGTCTTGGACAGATCGAAGCCCATCTAACAGAGCTTGGGAAGGAGGTAGCACCACTGGGCTTTGCTCTGGATCAAATCCAAGCCGAACTTCATCATGTGAAGCTGGAACGGAATCGCCTTCGTGAGAAGTTCAAACTGATAGAAATTACTACTCGGGCAATGTTGACTGAGCCGCCCCAAGCTTCTATCATCCTAGCACACCTTACTCTTAGGTCATATGCTGGTATTATAAGGGGTTATGTAAGGAGACCGTAACTACCTTGTGTAATCCTTGTTTTAAATAAAAATTGGGATTTCTTCTTATGATGAAGTTTAGGAATTTTGAAATGACCTGATAAATATAGTATGCATATTTTTGATTAATTTTAGAAAAAGGATATTTTAAATATGTTTATGTAAACCCTAAATAATTAAAAATGTGTAATGATTTTCAAAAAATGGTATTCTGCAATTATGTTCAGTACTAAATTTAGAGTCTAATAAGATCAACATGATTTTTGATGAATAGTAAATTATGAATACTGATTTTATGATTAGGAATAGTAATATGACCAAATGGATTAGTAATCTCACTTAAAGAAAGTTTTAAAATAATCTAGGCACCTTGATTAAGTAATGTGATTCAATAAAATAGTTAAATAACGGTTTCATTAATTATTATTCAAATATTAGTTTTTTTGGGTGAATAGTGTTTTTTAATTAAAAATTTAATTAAAAATAATTAGAAAATTATTTTTATAAAAATGACTTTATTTTTGAACTCAGAGCATCGATATTATGTTATGGTAATTTTTGGGGTTTTTTCTGAAAAAATGAATTTTCGATGAATAGTGTTTTTATTTAAAAATTAAATTAAAAATATTTAGAAAATTATTTTTATAAAATGGATTTCATTTTTGAAATCAGAGCATTGATATTTGGTTAATGTGAAATTTTGGGATTTTTCTGAGAAAGTTGAATTTTCAGTGAATAGTAAAAATACAGTTTTAGGGTTTCAGTATGTTTAATGACATCATAACGGTGTCATGATGATGTCATGAGATCTTTTGAGGGTTTTCCAGCCAAGGGTGATGAATTATTGTTTTGGGGGCCCCATGTGGCCTAACTCCATGATAAACGACAAGGGAGAGCACATGGGTTTGAGAAAAGCACATGTGAGGTGTCCCTTGGCCATTAATGCCTTGTCCCCTCACTTTCCCTATAAATACCAAGCCCTCCTCTCATCCATTCGACTCCCCACTCATTCCCAACGAATTTAGGGTCTCATTACATCCCAAGGAGTCCTCCCAAGTTGCCCCCAAGCCCTCAAGGTCCCAACCTTTGAGGTTTAAGAGTTACATTTTAAGGTAAGGGATCCGACCCCTCTCTTTCTTTTCAAGTAATCTCTTTTATGTCATTTCTTTTATACTCCATGTTCTTATGTTGGAGGATGTTCTTTTATATTCATCCTACTGCCTATTTCATGTTCATATGATGAGAGACCCCCCTTGCTCTCATCAATTCGTTTTAAGAATGTTTAAGTGGCGTCGTTAGGCTGCCGAATTTTTAAGGGATTCTTTCACCTTCCTCGTTTTCAAGTTCTATTCTCATTCAAGTATTTCAAGTTCCTTTTTATTATGTTGGGGTATGATCTCTAAATTATCATACTGATCTCTTATGATCATATGATGAGAGACCCCATTTGATCGCTTCAATTCAGTATTTTGAAGTTTTAAGTGGCGCCGTTAGGCTGCCGAATTTTTAAGTGGTTCTTCACCCTTCTCGTTTTGAAGTTCTACTTTCATGTCAATTATTTCAAGTTCCTTTTTGTTATATTGGGGTATGATCTCTATATATATCATACTGGACTCTTATGTTCATATGATGAGAGACCCCATTTGATCTCTTCAATTCAGTATTTTGATGTTTTAAGTGGCGCCGTTAGGCTACCGAATTTTTAAGTGGTTCTTCACCCTTCTCATTTTGATGTTCTACTTTCATGTCAATTCTTTCAAGTTCCCTTTTGTTATGTTGGGTAATTATCTCTATATCTATCATAATCATCTCTTATGGTCATATTATGAGGGACCCTATTTGATCTTGTCAAATCATTTTCTTTTGAAGTTAAGTGACGCCGTAAGGCTGCCGAATTTTCATAAGAGAAATTTAATTTTTTTTTCTTCCATGTTTTTCATTTCAAATGGTATGTCCCTAAAATTTCATTACCATGTCCATATGTCCTTCTTATTCTTTCACCCTACTGTTTTATTGATCATTTATGAGAGGGTGACCCATGTCCCCTCTCATTTCAATGTTTTCTAAAACCCCGAAACTTAGCCGTTATGCAGCAGAATTTTCCCCTCAAAATGCCTCTCTCTTTTCTCAATAATTATTTTATGTTATAAATTGAATACTCAAAGCTCTTATTTCTACAAGGGTATTCACATATATATCAAAATGTTCCATTTTAAATTTTGGGATTTACATACATGAGACCCGCTTTCCCTTTCCGTGGGTTTAATGTGACATAAAGATCATGTCTTAAAAGCAGTTTTTAAAACGTTATGATTATGAAATGAATCCCATTTATTTTATGCTATGTGGGTTATTTATGAAATGTTTGATGATTATATATGTGTCTCACATGATAATAAAGGAAAATTTAAGTTTGCTCCCTGATAGCACTCCAATGCATTGGGTAATGATGTAACCACTAGAGATTACAATTTTCACGATACCTTGGTGAATAACCTTGGTAATTTTAAAATGACACCTTGGGGATGGAACTTGGTGATATGTTCATGATTGTCTATGTTAAATGATGTAGCCACATCTTCAAGTTATGAAAATGTTTTATTTTTATTATGATATGCCTCATGATTTCATTTTCATGCCTTAAAGTTCTTTTCATGACTTTATTGATGTATCTCAAGTTCATATGTAAAATGTTTCAATTGTTTTCCTTGCTGGGACTTCTGCTCACCCTTCCTTTTGATGTATGTCCCCAGGTTATGGGATGCAGTAATGAGCCTAGGGTGAACATGAGGAGAAGCCTTTCAAGTGTTTAAGAAGAATGTTTTTTTTCATGTTTTATGTTCCTTGTTTCCAAGACACTAAACCTTAAAGATCCTCAGTTCCGTGTAATGGAATGAAAAGTTATGTTATAAAAAGACGGGATGCTATAGTTGGTATCAAAGTATGGTTTAGTTATTTGTGGAAATTAGGATATGAAAACTCTAGGAGGAACCCTATAGAAAAGTTTAATATAGGAAATCTTCCTGGTATTTTGGTGAGTATTGAGTAAGGGGTTTCCAAGCAAATACATCCCTGTCTGGATTCGAGCAGGTAGAGGTGGCTCTGGCACAGATGTACATAGGGGTAAAACCCGAAAACACCGCTTTGAGCTAGACTCGAATGGGAACTGGTACACGACAACGGGTCTTGCGGCACTCTTGGTTACGACACTCCCAGGGGATATGCTTTGGTTAATTCATAAGCTTGGTATGAACCATTTTTTAAGGAACAAAGATAAAATAAAATAAAGGTTCACATAAGAATATATGATCATTCATAACCAAGATGGGAACCTAGGAGATCACAAGTTAGGGTATACCTTTCATATACAAGTTATCCTTATATGATTTCAGTTCCTTTTCATGATTATTAGCTAAGTACTTAAGCCCCTAATTATGCTATCTCTTCTCAGTTAATGGTGGGAAATGGAAGAACATGTTCCGACAACCAATGTGATAGGAAATGCGACGATTTTCGTATTAATATGACAGGGATGATTAGGGGATTAAAATATGATTATTATTTTGGAAGACGTTCATTATTTTGGGAACCATATTTGATCGAGGTAAATAGATTACTACGGTATTTTCATTGAGGAGTAAGGTTGACTTATATTCTAAAGAATCGATGAATTTAAGGTGAACTTATAGTAATTTAGGTTACTTATGGGAATGACTAACCTATCTTGGGTAAAATATGTTTAGGTTAGCTACTTTTTTTATAAGATGTTAGGAGTGGTTGATGTTGTCTAGAGATGAACAATGAAGTTGTTTTGGAAGACTATGTTATCAAATCCTTATGGTATTTGGGTTTCAATCTTAGTTTGGTTTGTTTTTAGGAATTTTAAGGACCGTTATTTAGGGAATGGTCTATGATGAAATTTGGGTAGTACGATGTAACTTTGATGATTTAAAAGTAGTTTCCATTCCTATGGGATTCTTTCTTTTTGAAGAGTTGTTTTACCTTAACCTTTCTTTTTTTGGGATAATGTTTAAAGATAGAAGAAATAGATAGTTAATCTTTTGTAGATTATGTGATTCTATAGAAGATGATTCTTGTGCTTTTATGAGACCAAGTTTTTTTGAATTCTCATAATTTGGAGAAAAGATTAGTGTTGGTAGGGACTTGTTAAAGGATGAAACTCTACTTGAAGGTAGGTATATTTTCTTATGTTTTTGTTCTATGTAGTATATGAAATCCTCAAAATTATGAAAAGAAACGTAAAACAAAAATGTTGTTGGTTTACATTTCCTACTAGGTAATCAAAGACCGTTTACACACATCATAAGTTTGGGATTTTCTCATGGTTAACTTTCTCCTAATCATGTTCTCTATCACTCTCCCTCAGAACTTGACCCTTTGTTTTCTCCTCCATGTCCATGTTTTCCTACATGGAACCCTAGTGTGGGTTAACTTGGGTGACCTTTGTACTTCCCTTTCTTTATTTTAAAGTAATAGTTTTACTGACTCTTTTTCCGATGTGGGACTTTCAATGAAATTTCAAAACCCAATTTTAAAATTGCGAGGACGCAATTTCTTAAGGGGGGAAGATTGTAACGACCCGAAATTTTTTAAATAAATTTTTTCCCCAATTTAATGTGTTATTGTTATACTAAAAAAAACGTTTTATTTGATAAACATGATTATATTTAAAATGAGATAAGTGGGTTTTGACTATTATATAACCATCGGTCAATATGACCGCTGTGAACAAAATGTTTTGATATAAGTAATCTTGGTTAATTATTATAGAAAGAAGATTCGATGGCCTCACCTAGTAGTCTTGGACCGATCGAAGCCCATCTAACAGAGCTTGGCAGGGAGGTAGCACCACTGGGCTTTGCTCTGGATCAAATCCAAGCCGAACTTCATCATGTGAAGCTGGAACGGAATCGCCTTCGTGAGAAGTTCAAACTGATAGAAATTACTACTCGGGCAATGTTGACTGAGCCGCCCCAAGCTTCTCTCACCCTAGCACACCTTACTCTTAGGTCCTATGCTGGTATTATAAGGGGTTATGTAACGAGACCGTAACTACCTTGTGTAATCCTTGTTTTAAATAAAAATTGGGATTTCTTCTTATGATGAAGTTTATGAATTTTGAAATTACCGGATAAATATAGTATGCATATTTTTGATGAATTTTAGAAAAAGGATATTTTAAATATGTTTATGTAAACCCTAAATAATTAAAAATATGTAATGATTTTCAAAAAATGGTCTTCTGCAATTATGTTCAGTACTAAATTTAGAGTCTAATAAGATCAACTTGATTTTTGATGAATAGGAAATTATGAATAGTGATTTTATGATTAGGATTAGTAATATGACCAAATGGATTAGTAATCTCACTTAAAGAAAGTTTTAAAATAATCTAGGCACCTTGATTAAGTAATGTGATTCAATAAAATAGTTAAATAACAGTTTCATTAATTATTATTCAAGTATTAGTTTTTTCGGGTGAATAGTGTTTTTTAATTAAAAATTTAATTAAAAATAATTAGAAAATTATTTTTATAAAAATGACTTTATTTTTGAACTCAGAGCATCGATATTATGTTATGGTAATTTTTGGGGTTTTTTCTGAAAAAATGAATTTTCGATGAATAGTGTTTTTATTTAAAAATTAAATTAAAAATATTTATAAAAATATTTTTATAAAATGGATTTCAATTTTGAAATCAGAGCATTTATATTTGGTTAATGTGAAATTTTGGGATTTTTCTGAGAAAGTTAAATTCTCAGTGAATAGTAAAAATACAGTTTTAGGGTTTCGGTATGTTTAATGACATCATAACGGTGTCATGATGATGTCATGAGATCTTTTGAGGGTTGTCCGGCCAAGGGTGATGAATTATTGTTTTGGGGGCCCCATGTGGCCTAACTCCATGATAAATGACAAGGGAGAGCACATGGGTTTGAGAAAAGCACATGTGAGGTCTCCCTTGGCCATTAATGCCTTGTCCCCTCACTTTCCCTATAAATACCAAGCCCTCCTCTCATCCATTCGACTCCCCACTCATTACCACCAAATTTATGGTCTCATTACCTCCCAAGAAGTCCTCCCAAGGTGCCCCCAAGTCCTAAAGGTCCCAACCTTTTAGGTTTAAGAGTTACATTTTAAGGTAAGGGATCTGACCCCTCTCTTTCTTTTCAAGTAATCTATTTTATGTCATTTCTTTTATACTCCATGTTCATATGTTGGAGGATGTTATTTTATATTCATCCTACTGCCTATTTCATGTTCATATGATGAGAGACCCCCCCCCTTGCTCTCATCAATTCGTTTTAAGAATGTTTAAGTGGCGCCGTTAGGCTGCCGAATTTTTAAGGGATTCTTTCACCTTCCTCGTTTTCAAGTTCTATTCTCATTCAAGTATTTCAAGTTCCTTTTTATTATATTGGGGTATGATCTCTAAATTATCATACTTATCTCTTATGATCATATGATGAGAGACCCCATTTGATCGCTTCAATTCAGTATTTTTATGTTTTAAGTGGCGTCGTTAGGCTGCCGAATTTTTAAGTGGTTCTTCACCCTTCTCGTTTTGATGTTCTACTTTAATGTCAATTATTTAATGTTCCTTTTTGTTATATTGGGGTATGATCTCTATATATATAATACTGGACTCTTATGTTCATATGATGAGAGACCCCATTTGATCTCTTCAATTCAGTATTTTGATGTTTTATGTGGCGCCGTTAGGCTGCCGAATTTTTAAGTGGTTCTTCACCCTTCTCATTTTGAAGTTATACTTTCATGTCAATTATTTCAAGTTACCTTTTGTTATGTTGGGGAATTATCTCTATATATATCATACTCATCTCTTATGATCATATTATGATAGACCGTATTTGATCTTGTCAAATCATTTTCTTTTGAAGTTAAGTGACGCCGTAAGACTGCCTAATTTTCATAAGAGAAATTTAATTTTTTTTCTTCCATGTTTTTCATTTCAAATGGTATGTCCCTAAAATTTCATTACCATGTCCATATGTCCTTCTTATTCTTTCACCCTACTGTTTTATGGATCATTTATGAGAGGGTGACCCATGTCCCCTCTCATTTCAATGTTTTCTAAAACCCCGAAACTTAGCCGTTATGCTGCAGAATTTTCCCCTCAAAATGCCTCTCTCTTTTCTCAAAAATTATTTTATGTTATAAAGTGAATACTAAAAGCTCTTATTTATACAAGGGTATTCACATATATATCAAAATGTTCCATTTTAAATTCTGGGATTTACATACATGAGACCTGCTTTCCCTTTCCGTGGGTTTAAAGTGACGTAAAGATCATGTCTTTAAAGCAGTTTTTAGAACGTTATGATTATGAAATGAAACCCATTTATTTTATGCTATGTGGGTTATTTATGAAATGTTTGATGATGATATATGTGGATAACATGATAATAAAGGCAAATTTAAGGGTGTGCCCTGATAACGCTCCAATGCATTGGGTAATGATGTAACCACTAGAGATTACAATTTTCATGATACCTTGGTGAATAACCTTGGTAATTTTAAAATGACACCTTGGGGATGGACCTTGGTGATATGTTCATGATTGTATATGTTAAATGATTTAGCCACATCTTCAAGTTATTAAAATGTTCTATTTTTATTATGATATGCCTCGTGATTTCATTTTCATGCCTTAAAGTTCTTTTCATGACTTTATTGATGTATCTCAAGTTCATATGTAAAATGTTTCACTTGTTTCCCTTGCTGGGCCTTTTGCTCACCCTTCCTTTTGATGTATGTCCCCAGGTTATGGGATGCAGTAATGAGCCTAGGTTGAACATGAGGAGAAGCCTTTCATGTGTTTAAGAAGAATTTTTTTTTTCATGTTTTATGTTCCTTGTTTCCAAGACACTAAACCTTAAAGATCCTCAGTTCCGTGTAATGGAATGAAAAGTTATGTTATAAAAAGACGGGATGCTATAGGTAAAATATAATATTGAATGATTTTAAAGTATAAATAGAATATATTTTTACCATTTAATATAATTTATCTCAATAGCATTAATTTTACATTGAATACATAGGTAAAAACATTTCAATCCTTGGAAATGTTTTGTCATTTAAAAACCAATTTGCATAACACAGAGATTAATTTTAAATTTATTACTACAAATTCTATGTTTTGAATTCTGAAAAATGAATTTCATATTTGTATTCAGTGGGTCAAAGTTATGTTAATTGTTTACTTTTTATTTTTTTGAGATTATGAATAGTAACTACGGTAATTTTTATTTACTGCAGTTAAAGGTAGGGTAATTAAGGGTAAATATAAGATTATAAAATTACCCTACCACTTTATAAATTCTTATTGGATGAATAAATGTCGACCCATATCACCTAAGGGTCGGACTAGATTCATTTCATGTACTTTTGACAATGAAATAATATAATTATTGTTAAAACCAAAGACAGTGACAACATGTCAGTCTCTTAAATCTTATGAGTATAATAATTTTAATTTATTGATAAACATCACGAAACATAGAACATGAATAGTCTCAATAAATATAATAAAATTATATACATCATATGAATTTTTTTAGAATTTTTAGAGATTAAAAATCTATCATTAATTATGACACAATAGTGATGTTGAAATTATTTTATTGATTGAAATATCAAATAAATGAATTTAAAATTTTAAAATTAATATTATATGTACTATTTAATGTACTCCACAAATGTTCTAGATACAAATGACATGTTATTAATCTATTAAATATTTTAGTTCAAACATATCTTCTGTATATATTTTATTTAAACTCAAATAAATGAATAGTGTCAAAATTGACACTTTTGTTAATTTATAGAAATTACATATTATAAAAAGGTTTAAAAATCACAAATAATATTTAAAAATTGTAAATTAAAATATATATGGTCTAAAATAAAATAATGTATAAAATTATGGACAATTAACAACATATATTTAATCATTTATAATGATTTAAAATTTAGAATATTATTACAACAAATAAAATTAAATAGATTATATAAAGATAAATCATGTTGATAATGCTCAAAATAAATTCCCAACTTGTATAAATTTTAATGGCGGATGATATTACAACCCTATCTCATCTAATATTTTTAATTGAGTTATTTTTGGTGGTTTTTAAGTGGGTTTGGAATTAATTATTAATTAATATTTCTTATAATTCCAAAGGTGCCCCTCTCCTCCCTTATAAAAGGGAACCTCCTCCCTCACCTCCTCACACAACTATGAGACTTCAAGCTCGGCAAAAACCTGGAAATTTATCTTCTACACTTACCTAGAAACATCCTAGAGGTCCTGGTCTACTTCAAAGACCAATCTTAGTGCCCTAAGAGGAAATTTCAAAGAGGCGTGTCGAAAAAGATGTAATATACATTACCAATTCTTTCAAATTTATTTCTTCTTATACTTCTTCTTATTTAGTTGTTTCATTATGAATTAATAACATCAGTATCAATCATATACTGATATGTTATTATAAATATGAAACAACCCTATTTCACCTTCTATCCATCCTACGGAAAATGAAATCACTGCACGTGCGTACGTACGGAATACCGTCTCCACGTCGTGGTGTAATCTGTTTTCCACAACCACCTTACTTGGATGGGTATAATGGTGAAAATAATAACTATATATGATTATTTTAAAGTGATTTTGATTCTTAAATAGTATACATACACTTCAATACAATTCCACAATCAGGGGAACGATATCATCGCTCGTGCGTACGTATGGCCTACCCTCTCTACGATGTGATGCGACTCGTTCTACATGATCATCATTGAATAATGATTATATAAATGAATTGAATGAGTAAATATGATATATATTACACTAATACAATTCTGTGAATGAGGAATCTATAACCTAAATATAATAATAAGAGTTTATTCGACAAAACACACATAAGAACATAACGCAATAAACACCCGAATAACAAGTAGCAATGAAATATTACTAATAAAGAAGCTAATAATATGAACATATATGATATCAAAACAATTATTATGATTCTATAATTAGTCAATGAAATTATTTAAATTATTATACTGGAGTTTCAGACATGTACAAAGCATATCAAACCAAAGGTAAGGGGAAATCTCGCAATCTCATTTTTATCCGAGATTGTTTATACTTCAGAATTTGTTGGGGAATATTTATCATCCACATCCATGTTTCCACAATAAGTAATATTATTTTCATCGTCGTACTATTGTTTAAATCCAATTTTACCCATTGGTGTGTTTTTATTAAATGATATTAAAGGAATCTTTTGTCATTTTTAGTACGAGGTACTTTTTGACTTTTTTGGAAAAAGTACGAGAAGAATGTTTTTTTACTTATACAGCATGAATGGTTTTTATGATTTCACAGAACATTATTTCCATGAATCTTCCTTTATATGTTTTGAAGTTTATTTTTAATCAACATATTTTAGTTTAAAATTGTATGACATGTTACTAATGGAAAAAAAAATTGAAGTAGAAATGATATTTTCCTCAAGAATGGAGTTCTAGTGTTTTATCAAAATTATTTTACATCTAAGATAATATAAGGTTATGTTTATATCACTATTTTTACATTGATATGATTATGTTATGATGGAATTAATTTTATGATGTGATTTTATCTTATAGGGATTATGTGTAACGACCCGAAATTTTGAATAAATCTTGTTTCCTAATTTTTGTGTGTTATTTTATTTTTGATATTCAAAAAAACTGTTTCATTTGATAACATGAGTATAATTAAAATAATACCATTGGGTTTTGAATGTTATATGACCATTGGTCAATGTGACGGATGTAAACTAAACATTTCTATTATTGTCTCTAAATACAAGTAATCTTGGTTAATTAATATAGAAAGAAGATTTGATGGCCTCACCCAGTAGTCTTGGACCAATCGAAGCCCATCTAACAGAACTTGGGAAGAAGGTAGCACCACTGGGCATTTCTATTGACCAAACCCAAGCTGAACTTCATCGTGTGAACCTAGAAAGGGATAGCCTCCGCGAGAAGTTCAAACTGATAGAAATTACTACTCGTGCGATGTTGGCGGAGCCTCCCTCAGATTCTCTCACCTTAGCACACCATACACTTAGGTCCTATGCTGGTGTGATAAGGGGCTATGTAAGGAGACCATAACTGCCTTGTGTAATCATTTGTTCTAAATAAAAAATTGGGATTTCTTCTTATGATGAAGTTTATGAATTTTCAAATGAACGGATAAATATAGTATGCATATTTTTGATGAATTTTAGAAAAAAGATATTTTAAAAATGTTTATGTAAACCTTAAATAATTAAAAATGTGTAATGATTTTCAAGAAATGGTCTTCTACAATTATGTTCAGTACGAAATTTTGAGTCTAATAAGATCAACTTGATTTTTGATTAATAGTAAATTATGAATAGTGATTTTACGCTTAGGATTAGTAATGTGAACCTATAGATTAGTAATTTCACTCAAAGAAAGTTTTAATATAATTTAGACACCTTGATTAAGTAATGAGATTCAATAAAATGGGTAAATAACGGTTTAATAAATTATTAGTCAAGTATTAGTTTCTTCGGGTGAATAATGTTTTTTTAATTAAAAATTTAATTAAAAATAATTAGAAAATTAATTTTATAAAACGGACATTATTTTTGAACTCGGAGAATCGATATTATGTTATGGTAATTTTTGGGGATTTTTCGGGAAAAAAATGAATTCTAGATGAATAGTGCTATTATTGAAAAATTAAATTAAAAATATTTAGAAAATTATTTTTATAAAATTGAGTTCATCAATGTAATTAGATCATCGATATTTGGTTAAGGTGAGATTTTGGGTTTTTTCTGAGAAAGATGAATTTTTAGTGAATAGTAAAAAAAGCAGTTTTAGGGTTTCGGTATGTTTAATGACATCATAGTTGTGTCATGATTATTTCATGAGATATTTTAAGGGTTGGCCGACCAAAGGTGATTAATTGTTTTATTGGGGTCCCCATGTGGCCTAACTCTATGGTAAATTCCATGGAAGAGCACGTGGTTTTGAGAAAAGCACATGTGAGGTGTCCCTTGGCCATTAATGCCTTGTCCCCTCACTTTCCCTATAAATACCCACCCTTTCCTCCTTTATTTTTCATGACCAACACTCCCCCCAACGAATTTATGGTCTTCATAACTCCCAAGGAGTCCTACCAAGGTTCCCCCAAGCCCTCAAGGTCAAAACCATTGAGTTTTAAGAGTTGCGTTTTAAGGTAAGGGATTCGACCTCTCTCTTTCTTTTCAAGAAATCTCTTTTATGTAATTTCTGTTATGCTCCATGTTTTTATGTTATAGGATGTTATTTTATACTCCTATTACTTCCCTTTTCATGTTCATGTAATTATATATCCCCTCTTACTCTCATTATTTCGTTTTATGATGTTTTAAGTGGCGCTGTTAGGCTGCCAAAATTTTTGTAACTGATTCTTTCTTCCTTCTCATTTTTCAAGATCTATTTTTCATTTAAAGTATTTCAAGTTCATTTTTATTATGTTGGGGTATGATCTCTAAATTTATCATACTGATATTTTATGATCATATGATGAGGGGCCCCATTTTATCTCTTCAATTTAGTGTTTTGAAGTTTTAAGTGGCGCTGTTAGGCTACCGAATTTTTAAGTGGTTATTTCACCTTTCTCCTTTTTCAAAGTTCTAATTCCATGTCAGGTCTTGAAAGTTCCTTTTTATTATGTTGGGGTATTATCTATAAATCTATAATACTAATATTTTATGTTCATATGATGAGAGCTCCTATTTGATCTCATCAATTCATTTTTGTTGATGTTTAAGTGGCGCCGTTAGGCTGCCGAATTTCTAAGGGGTTCTTTAACCCTTCTCGTTTTCAAGATCTACTTTCATTTCATGTATATCAAGTTCATTTTTATTATTTTGGGGTATGATATCTATATCTATCATACTTATCATTTATGTTCATATGATTAGAGACCCTATTTGATCCCGTGAATTCAATTTTGTTGATTTTTAAGTGGCACCATTAGGCTGCCGAATTTTTAAGGGATTCGTTCACCTTTCTCATTTTTCAAAGTTCTACATTCATGTCAAGTCTTTCAAGTTATTTTTTATTATGTTGGGGTATGATATCTATATCTATCATACTGATTATTTTTGTTCATATTATGAGGGACCATATTTTATCTCATCAATTCATTTTTGTTGAATTTTAAGTGGCGTCGTTAGGCTGCCGAATTTTTAAGGGATTCATTCACCATTCTCATTTTTCAAAGTTTTACATTCATGTCAAGTCTTTCAAGTTCCTTATTATTTTGTTGGTGAATGATATCTATATCTATCATACTGAACATTTATGTTCATATTATTAGAGACCCTATTTGATCTCATCAATTCATTTTTGTTGAAGTTTAAGTGGCGTCGTTAGGCTGCCGAATTTTTAAGGGGTACATTCACCCTTCTCATTAACGAGTTCTATTTTCTGGTCAAGTATTTCAAGTTCGTTTTTATTAGGTTGGGGTATGATATATATATCCATCATACTTATAATTTATGTTCTTATTATTAGAGACCCTATTTGATCTCGTCAATCCATTTTTGAATGTTTTAAGTGATGTCGTTAGGCTGCCGAACTCTCATAAGAGAAATCTTATTTTTTTTTCTTCCTTTAATGTTCTTCATTTAATATGGTATATCATTAAAATTTTATTACCATGTTCTTAAATCCTTTATATTATGTTCCCCTAATATTTCATGGATCATTTATGGGTGGGTTACCCATGTCCCCTCTCTTTTCAACGTTTTTAAAACCATGTAACGTAGTCGTTATGCTGTAGAATTTTCATCTCAAAATGCCTCTCTCTTTTTCTCAAAATTATTTCATGTTATTACGTGAATACTCAAATCTCTTATTTCTACAGGGGTATTCAAATATATATCAAAATGTTATATTTTAAATTCTGGGATTTACATACATGAAACCCACTTTCCCTTTCCGTGGGTTTAAAGTGACATAAAGATCATGTCTTTAATGCAGTTTTTAAAACATTATGATTATGAAATGAAACCCATTTATTTTATGATATATGGATTGTTTATGAAATGATTGATGATTATATACATGGGTCACATGATAATATATACATGTCATTGGTGTTCCCAGATAGCGCTCCAATGAATTGGGTAATGACTTAATCTCTAGAGATGACCTTTTAGACTGATACCTTGGTGAATAACCTTGGTAATTTTTAATGACACCATGGGGATGGACCTTGGTGAAATGAAATGATTGTCAATATTAAATGTTTTAGCCACATATTCAAGTTATGAAAAATGTTATTTTTTATTATGATGTATCTCATGATTCCTTTCTCATGCCTTAAAGTTCTTTTTATGTCCTTATTGAACTATCTCAAGTTCACATGTAAAATGTTTCTCATGTTTCCCTTACCGGGCCTTCTGCTAACCCTTTTCTTTTTATGTATGTCCCCAGGTTATGAGATGCAGTAAAGAACCTAGGATGAACATAAGGATAATCATTTCAAGTTTTTAAGAGGAATGTTTTATGAAGTTTTCATGTATTATATTCCTTGTTTCCAAGACACTAAACCTTAAATATCCTCATTTCCGTGTAATGAAATGAAAGTTTATGTTATAATATGATGGGATTATATAGTTGGTATCAAAGGATGGTTTAGTTATTTCTGGAAATTAGGATATGAAAAATTTAGGAATAAACCTATAGAAAAGTTTAAGTATAGGAAATCTTCCTGGTATTTTGGTGAGTATTGAGTAAGGGGTTGCCAAGAAAATACATCCATGTCTAGATAAGAGTAGGTAGAGGTGGATCTGGCATAGATGTACATAGGGGTAAAACCTGAAAACACCGCATTGAGCTAGACTCAAATGGGAACTGGTACACGACAATGGGCCTTGCTGCACTCTTGGTTACGACACTCCCGGGGGATATGCTTTGGTAAATTCATAAGCTTAGTATGAACCATTATTAAAGTAACAAAGATAAAATAAAATAAAGATTCCCATAAGGATAAATGATCATGGATAACCTAGTTTGAAACCTAGGGGATCACAAGTTAGGGTATACATTTCTTCTACAAGTTATCCTTATATGATTTAAGTTCCTTTTCATGATTATTGGCTAAGTATTTAAGGCCCTAATTATACGTTCTTTTCTTAGTTAATGGCGGGAAATGGAAGAGCATGTCCCAACAACCAATGTGATAGGAAATGTGACGATTGCCCTATTAATTTGACAGAGATGATGAGAGATCAAGTTGAACATATTGTGATTTTTCCAAACCAGCTATTAAAAATCACAATTAATAATTGTTACCTAGTAGAATGCGCAAATTCATCAAGGAAGAAGAAGACAAAGTCTCGAGGATGTTTATCTGATAAAGTTGATAAGGGAAAGAAGACCCAATTTCTTTTTTGAAAAAAGTGTGGGAAGAGGCACCAAGGATAATTTCACAAAGGAAACGAGAGATGTTTTGAGTGTGGGAAGATAGGGCATAAAGTAGCCAATTGCTTTAACAAATAGATAATGTGATGAATGTAGATAAGGTTCGATCTAATGTACCATATACATTTCAATGTCATAAATGTGGAGAAGTTAGACATTATCCAAGGCAATGATCTCTTGGAATGGGTGACAAGCATGATTAGCATCAACAATCTTAGAGGACAAAGGGAATAATTCAAGTCCTATGCTGAGATGGATCATGATGACTGAAGTACATGTAACTTCTTTGAAATAATTGTCTATGTCATATTGAATTTCAGTTCATGCTCTATGAGCATATATTTTATGTTTTCTAAGATCATCGTGTCACTACCTAAGATGATTTTATATCATTAAGTAAGACATCTATTTTTATGTACCACATGTTTATATAGTGAAGTTGTTCTTAAAAAAAGGGGTGATTAGGGGATTAAAATACGATTATTATTTTGGAAGACGTTCACAATTTTCGGAAACCTATTTTATCGAGGTAAATAGATTACTACAGTTTTTTCTTTGAGGAGTAATGGTTGACTTATATTTTGAAGAATGAATGAATTTAAGGTGAACTTATGGTATTATAGGTTACTTATGGAAATGATTGACCTATCTTGGGGGAATATATGTTTAGGTTAGTTACTTTTGTTATGAGATGTTAGGATTAGTTTATGATGTTTGGAGATGAACGATGAAGTTTATTTTGGAAGACTGTGTTATCAATTATTTGGGTTTCAATCTTAGTTTGGTTTATTTTGAGGAATTTTAAGGACTGTTATTTATTGAATGGTCTATGATGAACTCTGGGTAGTACCATGGAACTTTGAAGATTTAAAAGTAGTTTCACTTCTTATGGGATTCTTTCTTTTTGAAGAGTTGTTTTATCTTACCCTTTCTATTTTTGGGATAATGTTTAAAGATTGAAGAAATTTATAGTTAATGCTTTGTGGATTACGTGACTCTCTAGAAGATGATTCTTATTCTTTTGATGAGACCAACTGTTTTTGAATTCTCATCATTTGGGGAAAATATTAGTTTTGATAGAGGCTTATTAAAGGATGAAACTCTACTTAAAGGTAGGTGTATTTTATTATGTTTTTGTTCTATGTAGAAAATTAATTCCTCAAAATTATGAAAAGGAACGTAAAAATAATGCTGTTGGATTACGTTTCCTTCTAGGTAATCAAAGACCGTTTACACACATCGTATGTTTGGGATTTTCTTATGGTTAACTTTCTCCGAATCATGTTTTCTATCACTCTCCCCCAGAACTTGACCCTTTGTTTTTTTTCTTCCATATCTATGTTTTCCTCCATGGAATCCCTGTATGGGTTAACTCGGGTGACCTTTGTACTTCCCTTTCTTTCTTTTAAAGTAATAGTTTTTCTGACTCCTTTTCTGATGTGGGACTTTCAATGAAATTTCTAAACCCATTTTTTTAAAAATTGTGAGGATGCAATTTCATAAGGGGGGAATATTGTAACGTCCCGAAATTTTGAATAAATATTTTTTCCTAATTTTTGTGTGTTCTTTTATTTTTGATACTCAACAAAACAGTTTCATTTGATAACATGAGTATAATTAAAATGAGACCGTTGTGTTTTGACTGTTATATGACCATTGGTCAATGTGACCGCTGTAAACTAAACGTTTCGATTCTTGTCTCTAAATACAAGTAATCTTGGTTAATTAATATAGAAAGAAGATTTGATGGCCTCACCTAGTAGTCTTGGACCAATCGAAGCCCATCTAACAAAACTTGGGAAGGAGGTAGCACCACTGGGCTTTGCTCTGGACCAAACCCAAGCTGAACATCATCGTGTGAACCTAGAACAGGATCGCCTCCATGAGAAGTTCAAACTGATAGAAATTACTACTCGTGCGATGTTGGCCGAGCCTCTCTCGGATTCTCTCACCTTATCACACCTTACACTTAGGTCATATGCTGGGGTGATAAGGGGCTATGTAAGGAGACCGTAACTGCATTGTGTAATCCTTTGTTCTAAATAAAAAATTGGTATTTCTTCTTATGATGAAGTTTATGAATTTTCAAATGACCGGATAAATATAGTATGCATATTTTTGATGAATTTTAGAAAAAATGGATTTTAAAAATGTTTATGTAAACATTAAATAATTAAAAATTTGTAATGATTTTCAAAAAATGGTCTTCTAAAATTATGTTCAGTACGAAATTTAGATTCTAATAAGATCAACATGATTTTTGATTAATAGTAATTTATGAATAGTGATTTTACGCATAGGATTAGTAATGTGACCAAATGGATTAATAATTTCACTCAAAGAAAGTTTTAATATAATTTAGACACCTTGATTAAGTAATGAGATTCAATAAAATGGGTAAATAACGGTTTCATAAATTATTAGTCATGTATTAGTTTATTCAGGTGAATAGTGTTTTATTAAATTAAAAATTAAATTAAAAATAATTAGAAAATTATTTTTTTAAAATGTACTTTATTTTTGAACTCAGAGCATCGATATTATGTTATGGTAATTTTTGGAGATTTGTCTGAAAAAAATGAATTCTCGATGAATAGTGATTTTATTTAAAAATTAAATTAAAAATATTTAGAAATTTATTTTTATAAAATGGAGTTCATAAATGTAATTAGAGCGTCGATATTTGGTTGAGGTGAGATTTTGGGTTTTTTCTGAGAAAGATGAATTTTCAGTGAATAGTAAAAAAAGCAGTTTTAGTGTTTTAGTATGTTTAATGACATCATAGCTCTTTCGTGATGATGTCATGAGATATTTTAATGGTTGGAAGACCAAAGGTGATGAAATATTGTATTGGGGTCTCCATGTGTCCTAACTCCATGGTAAATTCCATGGGAGAGCACATGGTTTTGAGAAAAGCACTTGTGAGGTGTCCCTTGGCCATTAATGCCTTGTCCCCTCACCTTCCCTATAAAAACCCACCCTTTTCTCCTTTAGTTTTCACTCCCAACTCTCCCCAAACTATTTTATGGTCTCCTAACCTCCCAAGGAGTCCTCCCAAGGTGCCCCCAAGCCCTCAAGGTCCAAACCTTTGAGTTTTAAGAGTTACGTTTTAAGGTAAGGGATCTAACCTCTCTCTTTCTTTTCCAGAATTCTCTTTTATGTAATTTCTTTTATGATACATGTTATTATGTTAAATGATGTTATTTTATTCTCCTCTTACTTCCCTTTTCATTCTCATATAATGAGAGATCCCCTATTACTCTCATTATTTCGTTTTATGAAGTTTTAAGTTGCGCTGTTAGGCTGCCGAATGTTTTGTAACAGATTCTTTCTCCCTTCTCATTATTCAAGATCTATTTTTCATGTAAAGTATTTCAAGTTCACTTTTTTTATTTTGGGGTATGATATCTAAACTTCTCATACTGATCTTTTATGATCATATTATGAGGGACCCCATTTTATCTCTTTAATTCAGTATTTTGATGTTTTAAGTGGCGCCGTTAGGCTACCGAATTTTTAAGTGGTTCTTTCACCTTTCTCTTTTTTCAATGATCTAATTCCATGTCAAGTATTGGATGTTCCTTTTTATTATGTTGGGTATTGATATCTAAATCTATCATAATGATCTTTTATGTTCATATGATGAGAGACCCTATTTGATCTCATCAATTCATTTTTGTTGAAGTTTAAGTGGCGCCATTAGGCTGCCGAATTTCTAAGGGGTTCTTTCACCCTTCTCGTTTTCAAGGTCTACTTTAATGTCAAGTCTTTAAAGTTCCTTTTTATTATGTTGGGGTATGATATCTATATCTATCATACTTATAATTTATGTTCATATGATTAGAGACCCTATTTGATCTCGTGAATTCATTTTTGTTGATGTTTAAGTGGCGCCGTTAGGCTGTCGAATTTTTAAGGGATTCGTTCACCTTTCTCATTTTTCAAAATTCTACATTCATGTAAAGTCCTTCAAGATCCTTTTTATTATGTTGGGGTATGATATCTATGTCTATCATACTGATCATTTATTTTCATATGATGAGATACCCTATTTTATCTCGTCAATTCATTTTTGTTGAAGTTTAAGTGGCGCTGTTAGGCTGCCGAATTTTTAAGGGATTCGTTCACCTTTCTCATTTTTCAAAGTTCTACATTCATGTCAAATCTTTCAAGTTCATTTTCATTTTGTTGGAGTATGATCTCTATATCTATCATACTGAACTTTTGTGTTCATATGATGAGAGACCCTATTTGATCTCATCAATTCATTTTTGTTGATGTTTAAGTGGCGCCATTATGCTGCCGAATTTTTAAGGGGTTCATTCACCCTTCTCATTATTAGGTTCTATTTTCTGGTCTAGTATTTAAAGTTCCTTTTTATTATGTGGGGGTATGATCTCTATATCTATCATACTGGTCATTTATGTTCATATGATGAGAGACCCTATTTGATCTCGTCAATCCATTTTTGATAGTTTTAAGTGATGTCTTTAGGTTGCCGAACTCTCATAGGAGAAATCTAATTTTTTTTCGAGCTTTCAAGTTCTTCGTTTCAAACGAAATATCATTAAAATTTCATTACCATGTTCTTAAATCCTTTATATTATATTCTCATACTATTTCATGGATCATTTATTGGTGGGTGACCCATGTCCCCTCTCTTTTCAATGTTTTCTAAATCCCTGTAACGTAGCCGTTATGCTGTAGAATTTTCGTCTCAAAATGCCTCTCTATTTTTCTCAAAATTATTTCATGTTATTACGTGAATACTCAAAGCTCTTATTTCTATAGGGGTAATCACATATATATCAAAATTTTCTATTTTAAATTCTGGGATTTACATACATGAAACCCGCTTTCCCTTTCTGTGGGTTTAAAGTGACATAAAGGTCATGTCTTTAAAACAGTTCTTAAAACGTTATGATTATGAAATGAAACCCATTTCTTTTATGCTATATGGGTTTTTTATGAAATGATTGATGATGATATATGTGGATCACATGATAATAAATACATGTCAAGGGTGCTCCCAGATAGTGCTTCAATGCATTGGGTAAAGACTTAATCTCTAGAGATGGCCTTTTAGACTGATTCCTTGGTGAATAACCTTGGTAATGTTTAATGACACCTTGGGGATTGACATTGGTGAAACGAAATGATTGTCAATGTTAAATGTTGTAGCCACATCTTCAAGTTATAAAAAATGTTATTTTTTATTATGATGTATCTCATGATTCCTTTCTCATGCCTTAAAGTTCTTTTCATGTCCTTATTGAATTATCTCAAGTTAACATGTAAAATGTTTCTCTTATTTCCCTTACTGGGACTTCTGCTCACCCTTTTCTTTTGATGTATATCCCCAGGTTATGAGATGCAGTAATGAACCTAGGATGAACTTAAGGAGATTCATTTCATGTGTTTAAGAAGAATGTTTTATGTTGTTTTCATGTATTAAGTTCCTTGTTTCCAAGACACTAAACCTTAATGATCCTTAGTTCCGTGTAATGAAATGAAATTTTATGTTATAAAAAGACGGGATGCTATATTATGTTTAGATTGCATGATGTTTAAGAATCCCATTTTATTACATGGGTTATGATATGATTTATGATTTATGATTTTGTGGAACACATAAGAATGGATTCATCATGAGATGGGTGGGAACTATATCTCCCTCCAAAGAATTGGGTACTGATTTATATCTCATGAGATAAACATGGCTGGAACGACAAGTCAATCTGGTTCAATGATACATGACATGAAGGAGGAGTGAACTCGGTTCAGTAATGGACTTTGTCCACGATGATAGTCATGGAAATGAGTCTTGATTAAAATGTAATTATTTTCTATGATTATCTGTGAATGCCACAATGTTTCATGTTTTATGTTATGATTATTGGTAATAAATTTCACCACTATGATTTATCCAATGTTATGATATTATGATATCTTTTGCAGGTTAAGATATTCAAAATGTTATGTTCTTATGAATAATATTTGATTGATATTTATTTTGTTTACCCTTACTGAGTATTTGAGCTCACCCTTTAATATGTTTTCATTTCCCCAGGTCATGAAGAAGGGTATTAAGTAGGATATTCCGAAATGGAGTCTAGATATGATGAAATAAATGGTAGACAATGTAGATGATTTATGAACTAGTTGTTTATGTTTCCCAGTTTTTAAAGACACTATACCTATACAATCCTTTCATGGTTTTGTTATATGTTGTAATAAGTGTGCTTAAATTTTGATGTAATAACAATGTATGTAAAGTATGGTTCATTATAGATAATATAATGAAAAAGGTATAAAAATATCAACTTATTCAACCATCCATATAACGAACCGAATCATTGGCTAAGGTAATGATCGTTAGTTTTGCTTTCAAATATTTCCTTTAAGATTATATAATATGTGTAACATCCTAAGGATGGTCCGGGGAGTGTTCGTGGTTGGTTCGGATCCCTAGAGTTTGAGAAATGGGCTTGCTGACAGTGGTGCATGGCCTGTGTATGGCTTGCGCATGGTTTCAGAAAAACCGTGCAGCCTTTGGTCTGGAGGCAGGGAGGTGCGCACATGTTGTGCATAGTTTGGGTAAACTGTGCCTATAAACTGTGTGGACCATGGTTGGGAGGCAGTGATGTGAGAATGGTTTGCGCACGGTTTGGTAAATCCGAAACCTAAACCGTGCGACCCTGTTCTGGGAAAAAATTACCATTTTTCCATTAATTCTATTTTACTCTAAATCACATCTCTCTTCCTCCTTCCCATGGAAAACACAGAGGGGAGACCGCTTTGAGCTCCAAAACCTCTCCCTCATTCTATTCTTGGTGGACCCTTCTTCCAGAGCCTCATTCTGGATTTTTTGGAAGAATTGGCAAGTCCATGGTAAGTCTCACCCACCTAAGCATCCTTCCTCGGTAAGTCTTGGTTTTTGTTTCACTATTTTGATGCCTGCTCATATGACATATTTCCAGGGAATTGGACTAAAACTCAGATCTCTTTCAACCTACTGCGAATATGAGGTCGATATCAAGCGAGCATATATCTACAGCTCTATGGTAGGTGGTCACTTGGTTTTCATTTTGGGTTTTCGCATTTTTGAGTTATTATCATCGTGTCATGGTTTGTATTTCTCAAAACCCCTTATTTGAAATGACCGCTTCATATATAAATGACCCGTGTGGTATGAGATTGATTAATCTAACATTGTTAGGTTATTTAGATGAGGTGTGGACCGGGAGTGGCCAACCATAGGTGAAGAGTCTTCATATTTGTCCCTTTTTCACCTTTGAACCTTAATGATGAGTTTCTGAAAGGCATTTCCCATGTTAGGAAAATGAGGTGAATTGGATAGAGATTAGCTAGGATGAGATATCATGAAACCCTTAAATGAATTTAAAGGTAAGTTTCTTTGTGATGTGATTAATGTGATATCATATAAGATGTATTTCCTTGTATATATTGTGATGTGAATGGTTATGCCTTACTGTGTTGACATACTTGTGATAACCTGTGTGTGGGCAGGAGGAATTCTTACCATGTGCCAGATGAATCTTCGTGTGTGGGAGTGAAGCATTTTTACCCCATTCCAAATGAACCTCTGTGTAATAAGAAAAGAGGCATTCATACCTCACGGCTATATATAACACTTATAGGTTGGAGGCATTCTTCCCCACGCCAGTTGTAGTGCCTGTGGATGAGAGACATTCATTCATTGTGCCGATAATGAATATTACATAAGTGAAGAGCATGGATGAGAGGAATATTAACCCCGTGCTAGTGATAACCTATATCTATATACTTATATATTTGGTGATCGCTCAGAATACGAGCCTTGAGCTGAAGCAGGTAGACCCGCTAGGTGTCCCTACGGGACCTGAGCGGGAGGATTGTTTATTTCTTCGCTTTACTTACTTGCAGTTTACTATACACTGTTTATTTTGTGAACTCCTATTTGGATTATTCGTATACCGCGTTGGTGGTGGCCTACTGGGACATGTCTCACAGCTTACCCTAGTAGCCTCCATGGAACCCGTGCAGACTATACTACTGCAAGTACTATTAGGGGAAAGGGTCCAGCTTCAGGTTGTTGATACATGTACGTTCTAGCTAGAGTTCCATAGAAGAGGACCGATCATGGCTAGGGATTCTCGTGGACTAATTTTGTTCCTTTCGTTATTATTGCAAAACATGTATTCCATCTATTTCCATTGTATCAGAATTACATGCATCCATTTTTTATTAGACACTACATATGTGGCTTTTGTGTATTTATCAGGTTTTTCCTTACTTCTGTTGTTTGGTTTGTATGTTCCCCCTTTTCTCATGTTTATCCATTAGTTGTGCTTTCACTATTTAATCACTTGCTTCTATACTGCTGTGTACTATGAAATGGGGGTAAATTCTCCCCACTGACATACCATTACACCCCCACTCCTTGTCGGCAGCCCCTGGCCTATGGGGAGACGAGCCAGGGGTCATGTGGCCAACCGGGCTCCGGGCTCGGGTTGAGGGGCAGTCGGGTCCGAGACGTCACAACGTGGTATTAGAGGTTTTAATTCATTCTATCTTTACTATTTGGCGATGATAGACTTGTAGACTGGGAACGATTAGGGACTTATCCATGAGCCGTGCATTGGAATTGTGAACCCATGTATGGGGTAAAGGCCATGTATCCTATTTTATGTTGTTATTGATTCTACTATTTACTATTGATACCATATCACCGTTGGGTGCTTCACAAGTTTTGTGATGTTATTGAGATTTGCAGTGTTGGAATTTGGATTTCATGGTTCGACCCAATGAAATGAGGGTTATGCATTAGAACTTGCATCACGATAGGAACAATATGATTAGGCCAATCTTCTTGTTGTGACATGTTTATATTTTCAGCAAGCATTGCTTGTTGTTTATTTTAATGCCATATTAATATGTCTGTGACTATGCTATCCATTATTGCTGGTTGTGAATTGAGGAATGATGTGGTTTTAGTGGGTATCACTCTTTGATTAATAAGGTGTATGGGGCATTATGGATTGGAAAATGACATTCCAATAAAACCTATCATTCTCTTAAAAAGGTAAATTCAAATTCCTAAATAGAACAAGTAAATGAGAAGTGACGTCCAAGTGTGTGTCATCTTTCAGTTCATGAGGAGTATGGGCCCTTATAGGCAGAGAAATTCCATGACACTGGGTTAAGTGAAGTTTGAACAATTTTAGGTTTTACTAAGAATTCATAGGGGTGTGGATAAGTGATCTTAGGTGTATGAAGGCTTGGTACCTGTCCTATCTTCTAGAGTTCAACCTGTAATTTGTCGGTTTCTTCTTTTGAGACATTCGTCTGGAATTGTAGTATTATGCCTATGAGACGTACTCGAGTCGTGTGTGCTGAAGGAGGCGACGATCACATTCCTGAGGTGGCGGGATCTGAGATGCCAATTAATCTTCCTGTCGAGCCACCCGTGGCTCCTCTTGATATTCCTAAGATGGGCGTTGATGCCTAGTTTTGTGAGATCATATTGTGCATGATGCAGAGTGTGTAAGGGGGAGTGCGACATGTCCCAGGTATGGCAGATTTGACATGCGAGTTTCAGTCGCAGCATCCTCCAACTTTTATGGGAGATGGAGGACCACTTGATGCTGAGTGATATTTGAAGGCTATTCTCACCATCTTTGAGCACCATGAGATGACTCTAGAGCAGAGGGTCAAGATCACAGATTATATGCTACGTGGTTCATCCAGGAGGTGGTGGGATGTCATCCCCCAGTCGGGACAATAGAGAGATATGATCTGGACTGATTTCCAGACTGTCTTATATGATTATTTCTTTCCAAGGACTTTGAGGGCTGACAGAGCTAGAGAGTTTATGAATCTTTATCAAGGGACCATTCCAGTCATGGAATATTCGTCCTGTTTTACTGAGTTACAACGTTTTTCTCCTACCCTAGCTGCTGATGATCTGATGGCCACTGGTAATTTTGAGGATGGGATGTGTTACGCCATCCGGTCCCATTTTAACTTGTTTCGTTTGATGACCACTTCAGTGAATTTAAATCAAGCTTTGATCAAAGAGAGAAATTTTATAGAATCGGACAGTGTGAACCAGGGTGGTTCGGAACCTAAGGGTTCTAATGGATCTGCTTCTGGGAAGAATCAGCATTTTGAGGACTCTCATGCTGTCAGTGGTGTTCAGACCCTTTTCTTAGGTGGTACTGATATTTGTCACCAATGTGGGGTGTCAGAACATATTAGGAGGTAGTGTACGTCAAATCCAGTGGAGTGCAGTGGTTTTGGAAGGTTGGGCTATCTCCACTGTTTCTGCAGGTCTTTTCCCATGGTGCCTAGTGAGTAGGGATCTGAACCTACTCCACAATCTGGTGCTGGATCGGTAGGATCATGTCTATCAGGCGGTTGGAATACAACCGGCCGATCATGCCATGGTGGCAGTCGAGGCAGTGGTAATCAGTTGTATGACTCTTAGAACTAGCTTGGCGGGTCTGCTCAGGGTAGCCAGTCCTGTGACTCAGGTCCGTGGTACCGGTCAGTTGTATGCAATCCAACCTACGCCACTAGAGAAGTACACCAGACCATCTACTGTACGAGGTATGATTCTAGTTGCCTCAACGTTAGTATTTGTTTTGGTTGATACAGGCGCTTCTCACTCTTTTATATCGAAGGCGATTATTGGAAGTTTGGGCCTCGATGTTGAGTCATATCATGTTATGATCACGTTAGATACCCCATTAGGTATCCTTTTAGAGGGTGTTCATCATTGTTATAAATTTATCCTCAAGGTGGGTAGTTACCATTTTGTGGGGAACCTGTATGTTCTGGATATGATAGGTTTTGATGTAATAATCGGGATGGAATGGTTAGTTCCCTATAGAGCCCAAATTGATTGCTATCGTCATAGGGTGTTGTTTACATCACCAGAGGGAGAAACATATATGAATAAGGGAGAATTGGATCTTAGTGAGACACAAGTGGGACAAGAACACCATATTTTAGGTGGTGTCACGACATAGGTTTCCAATATTTATCTCAACAAACAAGGGTTACAACCCTCAGTTTACCACCCTGGGGTGGAGCATTTCAGTGATGTTTTTCCTGATGATTACTCATGTCTACCTCCAGTGCGAGAGGTGTAGTTTACTATCGAGCTTATACCAAGAGTAGCACTAGTGACCATTCCTCCTTATATGATGTCACCTAAGGAACTTCTAGAGCTCAAGAGTTAACTGGAGGACCAGGAATAAAAAGGATTTATATTTCCCAGTACATATCCTTGGGGATCACCGGTTCTTTTTGCCAAGAAGGCGGATGGTACCCTTTGTCTCTTTGTGGATTATCGTAAGTTAAATCTGCTGAATATTAATAATTGTTATCCATTACCCCAAATTGATGACCTCTTCGATCAGCTATGAGGAGTGAAGGCATTTTCAAAGATATATTTCAGGTCGGTCTATCACCAGGTTCATGTTAAGACTTCGTACATACCTCGCACATCGTTCAGGAAAAGTTATGGTCTTTATGAGTACCTAGTCATGCCGTTTGGGCTTAAGAATGCACATGTAGTGTTTATGGATCTAATGAATCATGGTTTTCAACCTTACCTTTATTATTTTGTGGTTTTATTTTTGGAATGTATCTTACTCTATTCACGCTCGACACACAACCATGAAACCCATATTGAGATCGTGATGAATACACTAAGAGAGCATCAACTTTATGCTAAGCTCAATAAATTCCACTTTCGGATATACAAGGTTCACTTCTTGTGTCACATTATTTTTGAGTCTAGAGTTTCATTTGACACTGAGTAGGTGAGTGCTATAATTTATTGGGAGCAGCCCATGAACATCTTTGATATCAGGAGTTTCTTGGGGATTACTAGATATTATAGGCGGTTCATTCAGGAATTGTCAAGCCTAGTACCACCACTTACATATTTCACCAAAAAGAGGTTGAGATTCGATTGGTCAGAACCTTGTGAGGTATATTTTTAAAAACTAAAGGGGAGACAAACTTCAACACTGATACTGATCTTTCTGGAGCCAGGAAGAGCTTATACGGTCTATTGTGACGCGTCGGGTATCGTGCTTGGAGTCATCTTGATGCAGGACAAGCGAGTCATGGCGTATGGTTCTCTTCATTTAAAGGCTCATGAATGGAATTATCTAATGCATGACGTCGAGATCATAGCGGCTGTACATGCCTTATGCTGTTGGAGACACTATTTATTGGGAGAGCATTTTGTGGTATTCACTGACCAAAAAAGACTCAAATATATCTTCACTCAACCGGATCTAAATCTCAAGCAATGCAGGTGAGTCGAGTACCTGCAATCCATTGAATTTGAACTGGACTACACTCATGGGAAAGGAAATTCAGTAGCCGATGCGCCATGTCGGAGAAATCAGTCACAAGTGGTTCAGGAATCTAATGATGAGTGGAAACTGATGGCCCTATTTTTGAAGATGCACTTTGAGGTTCAAGAGGGTCAGGGTCAATCTATTCTCTCAGAATTAGTGGTTAATTCTACTCTGTTGGAATGGGTCAGGGCAAGACAATTATCAGATCCGGAAGGCCTTGTTCTACGAGAAGGTTTGAATAATGATGCCTCTATGGGTTAGACCGTGGATAAAGCTGATATTTTATTGTTCTGTGGGATTGTATGAGTCCCAGTAGACATCAAAGTGGAGATAATGAAGAATATACATGACTCAACATGGTCAGTTCACCCAGGCATCCCAAAAATGTATCGTGATTTGCGACGACAGTACAGGTGGCATAACTTGAAGCGGGAGATAGCCAGTTTTATCACGCGTTGTTACACCTGTCAGTAGGTGGAGGCAGAACATCAGCGTCATTCATGACTTTTGCATCCATTTTCCATTCCGAAGTGGATATGGGATGATGTTTATATGGACTTTGTTACCAATTTACCCAGGTCACCTCGTGCCAATGTTATAGTATGGGTTATCGTCAACTATCTGAAAAAGGCCTCACATTTCTTACTTATGCGGGAGACCTTGACGATTGATGAATTGTAATGACTGTATGTCAAGGAAATAATGCGCCTTCATGGAGCACCTAGTTCTACTATCTCGGACAGATATCTTCATTTTACATCTTCGTTCTGACAGGGTTTACCGAAGGCCTTGGGTACGCAGGTACTTTTGAGCACGGCATATCACCCGCAGACAGACAGACAGACCGAGCAGACAATACAGGTACTAGAGGATATGTTATGTGCATGTGTTCTCGATTTTGGAGGATCATGGGAGAAACACATTCCTATTGTTGAGTTTAGTTATATCAATAGCTTCCAAGCTTCCATTGAGAACGATCCCTATGATGCATTATATGGTAGGACTTGTTGCTAGCCATTATGTTGGCGTGAAGCAGGGGTGGCAGTTGTTCTAGGACCACGTCTTGTGTAGGAGACTATAGAGTAGATACAGATTATTAGGAAGCATATACAGATAGTTCAGTCTACGCAGCATTCCTATGCTAACAAGAACCGACAACCACTTCAGTTCGAGGTTGGGAACCAGGTTTTCTTGAAGGTCTCACCCAGGATGGGGAAAAGATGCATACAGAAGCTGGGTAAGCTTTTACCAAGGTTCATAGGAACGTTTGAGGTGAAGAAGTGGATCAGACCAGTTGCTTACCAGCTTTCACTTCTTTAGAGAAATCAGGCCATGCATAATGTTTTTCATGTATCTCAGCTATGCCGGTAAAATTCAGATCCGACTCATGTTTTCCAACCTGATGAGGATGAACTGGATATGGATTCTTCCTTCGAGGAGTATCTGATGCGAATTGCTGACCCGAGCGTGGAGACACTCCGTGGAAGGTCTTGTCATCTTGTACGGGTGCTATGGCATCACGGCCGTGTACAGGACGAGACATGGGAGCGAGAGGTTGATATATGTTCTCAATGGCCAGAGCATTTCATTGATGACACCTCATTACCCTCGGAATACCAAATCGGGGATGATTTGCTTTAAATAGGGGAGGTTTTAACGACCTGAATCATTAGAATATTTAGAGATCATTATTTTACCTTTCAAATCTTTCCTTTAAGCTTTTCTAATGTGTGTAACATCATAAGGATGGTCTGAGGAGTTTCCGGGGTTGGTTCAGAGCCCGGGAGTTTGAGAAATGGGCTTGCAGACAATGGTGCACAGCCTGCGCACGACCCGCGCATGGTTTTAGAAAATATGTGCGGCCTTTGGTCTGGAGGCAGGGAGGTGCGCATGGGTTGCGCATGGTTTGGGTAAACCATGCACCTAAACCGTGTGGCCCTTGGTTGGGAGGCATTGAGGTGCACACGGTTTGCGCCCGGTTTTGTGAACCATGCGCTTAAACAGTGAGACATTGTTCTAGGTTAAAATTACATATTTACCCTTAATTCTATTTGATTCTAAATCTATTCTCTCTTCCTCCATCCCATAGATAGATCTGAGGTGAGCCCTATTTGAGCTCCAAAACCTCTATATCACTCTTTTCTTGGTGGAGCCTTCGTTGGGAGCCCGATTCTTGATCTGTCAGAAGCATTGAAAAGGCCAAAGTAAGGCATACCACAAATAATCTTACTTCCTCTGTAAATCATGTTTTTCTATTATCTATTTTGATGCATGCTTATATGCCCTATTTCCAGGGCATTGGACTGGAACTCAGATCTCTTCCAACCTACTGTGAATATGAGGCCGATAATAAGAGAGACTATATCAATAGCTCTAAGGTAGGTGGTCACGTGGTTTCCATTATGGGTTTTCACCTTTTTGAGTTATTATCGTCGTTTCGTGGTTTGTCTTTCACAAAACCCCTTAATTGAAATGACTAATTCGTATCTAAATGACCCGTGTGGAATGATATTGATCAATCTAACCTAGTTAGGGTATTTAGATGAGGTGTGGATCGGGAGTGGTAAACCATAGGTAAAGAGTCTTGATATTTGTCCCTTTTTCACCTTTTAACCTTAATGATGTGTTTCTGAAAGGCATTTTCCATGTTAGGCAAATGAGGTGACTTGGATAGAGGTTGGCTAGGATGAGATAGCCCGAACCCCTTAAATTAATTGAAATGTATGTTGCATTGTGATGTGATTAATGTGATATGATATAATATGGATTGCCTGATATATATTGTGATGTGAATTGTTATGACTTACTATGTTGACATACTTGTGATAACCTATGTGTGGGAGGGAGGCATTCTTACCTCGTGCCAGATGAATCTCCATGTGTGGGTGGGAGGCATTATTACCACGTGCCAGATGAATCTCCGTGTGTGGGTAGGAGTCATTCTTACCCCGTGCCTGATAAACATTATGTAATAAGACGAGAGGCATTCATACCTTGCACCTATATATAACCTTTAGGGTTGGGAGGCATTCTTCCCCACACCAGTTGCAATGCTTTTGAACAAGAGGCATTCATTCCTCATTCCAGTGATGATTATTACATATGTGTGGATCATGGACAAGAGGAACGTTTACCTCGTTCTAGTGATAACATATATCTATATACATATTCCCATAGTGATAGTTCAGAATACCATCCACGAGCGAAAACAAGTAGAACCGCCAGGTGTCCCTCTAAAACCAAAACCGGAGTGTTGTATATTACTTTTCATTAATTACTTTAAGTTTACTATACACTGTTTATTAACCAAACACCTATTTGTATTATATGTAGACCCCATTGGTGAACGGCCTACTGAGCCTTGTCTCAAACCCTACCAGGGCGGCCTTCTTGGCACTCGTATAGACATTACTGCTACAGGTACTAGTAGAGGAAAGGGTCCAGTTTCAGGTTGTTAAAAATAGTATGTTCTAGATAGAGATCGATAGTAGTGGACCGATAAGGGATATGGAATCTCTTGTTATACTTTTTTTCTATTTTTATATTACTGTATAGCATGTATGCCATCTATTTCCATTGTATCGGCATTCCATGCATCCATTTTCTATCAGAAAGCGCCTATGTGGCTTTTGTATATTTATCAGGGGTTTCTTTACTTCTGTTTTTTCGTTTTTATGATCCCCTTTTTCTTATGTTTATCCATTAGTTGTGCTTCCGCTATTTATTAACTTGTTGTTATAGCGGTGTGTACTCTGACATGGGGATACAGTCTCCCCACTAACATACCAATACACCACTGCTGCTAGTCTGCAGCCCTAGGCCTATTGGGAGACGAGACATGGGTCATGTGTCCAAACAGGCTCAGGTTGAAGGTTCAGGGGCTGCTGGGTCTGGTACATCACACTCCCCCCACCTTTTTAGGTGGTGAAAGACCTTTAACTGCTCCAAAAATTAGACTAAGTCACCCCACTACCATACTATTCATGGTAAGAGTTTAGTAGATGGATTTTGATGCTTATATATAAATTTATTTTTCTGATTGTATGAGGTACTATATATGGTCACATTATAAAAAGACACTCGGTTCAAAACTTAGTTACAGATGAGATTGTTGGAGGATTTTAGGACCCAATAATGGGGCCTTAAAATAACTCTATAAGATTAATGACTATAAAAATTAATTCTAATATGATTTTAAGGATCAAACAAAGTTATTATATTTTATATTTTAGCTAGATATTGGAAGATAACTTTATCATGGTATGGTTCAAAAACAATGAAACATACCACTCTATCAGAAACGTTGATCCTTACTTGGAAAATTATGGTAAACCTTATTGATCATCCAATTGTAGGATATTGGTAATAATTTTATCTATGATAATGAAAGGGTTAAAATTAGCTATAAAAAATAGGGCACATGAAATAATTATTTGAATTATATTTAACTATTATGTTTTTATATTCTTATAGTTTTATTTTTTATAGTACATGTCCCTTTTTTATTACAGTTTACATTGCCAATTGGAAGATAAAATTTGTCCCTTATATAGAATGGATAGAATCTTGATATATCATACTGATGAGATTTCAACTGAGATTCAAAATAATTTAGATATTTTTATAGATTTTTCATTTAGAAATTATTCATATGAAGGTTGTATAATAATTTCATGCTATAAATGTGTTGTAACACCATGGTTAAAACTAGAAGAAGTTATATACCATATAACAAAATTTCTATTTCCAAAAAACTATATTATTTTGTATCATAATTGAAATATTAGTTAATCTTATACTATTCATGATGGAAATGAATGATATTATATGGAGTATTTTATATTTTATTGGATTCCATTTGTGAATCATCACAAGTGTGATAGTATGAATGTTCAAGAAGGTAATGATATCATTACACATGAGGAGAATACTGATAACGATGTTCTTGGGAGAGTTAATAAATTATTGGATAATGACATAACTCTTATATATCGATAATGAACTAAAATGACCATAATGGAAATCTTAATGTTGTTATATCATTGGAAAAAAATTTATGGCATTTTTTATACAGATATTCATTATATAACTACATTTTTTCTGAGGTAATTGCTTCTTTTATGGTTCATATACTCCCTCCAATAATTAAAAATAATGTACGTTAATTATGATGTTTTGATTTTATACTAATAAAATAATAATAATGTCTATGATTATCTAAGAGATTGCAGTTTATTATGGGAGTTAATAGATTACCGTAATGACTGTAAAAAATGTGGTACATCTCGATGTAATACAAATACAGATGGAACACCGTCTCGTGTTCCACAGAATGTCATATAGAACTTTCGATTCATAACCAAACATAAAATAATATTCATGTCTACAAAAATCACGGGAAATATGTGATGGAATGCTGCTGAGATAAATTAAGTTAATAAGGAGTTGGTTATTCCTACTGATATATTATTAAGGAAGACATTTTGTACACAATATCATTATTTAGCAGCTGAGGTGTGAAATGTCTGGTTGCGTCTATATTGTGATGGTTTTAATATTTTTGGTCAGATGCATACTTCTCACATCCCATAACCAATTTTTTATCATGTTAATAATCAAATTATGTAGATTTGTATGAATCAACCATTAAATTTATTGAGTATACTGATATCTGGACCTTCTAATCCCATTAAATATATTGATGTATACTTACATCCCATAATAAGAATGTTGAAACAACTTTGTGATGTGGGTGTGGAAACATTTGATGTTTCTTCAAAGAATACATTTCAAATGTATGATTCCTTTCTATGTACAATATATTTACCTTTTTATCTTATGATGTCTGGTTAGAGAACAAATGGAAAACTATCATGTCCTACTTGTATGAATAATAACCGACCGAGAAGCCTTAAATATCACTATATTTTGTGTTTCATGGTGATTTAATGATTTTTTTCTGATTGTTCATAAATACAAAAAGAATTTTTAGTGTTATGATAATATTGTTGACACTGAAAAACCACCTCAATGTATGTTAGGATATGATGTGCTCAATGAATTGAATGATTTCAGTTTATCGTTAGGTAAAGGCCACTTGAAATACAAAAAGATGAATAATGTTGACACTGAATCACCATAAAATTGCAAAACAATAAAATATATTTTTAGGTTGTTATATGGGTTTATCAATTGTTACATAATTGTTTAGAAGTAATTAATATAGAGGAAACTTTAGGTGAAATGTTTCATTAAATTTTTTTGAATAACAATAGGAAGAATACAGATGACAACTGATCTCATCCGGACTTTTTAAATTGCGGTATTCGGCAAGAACTACATCTTATGTGTCTCGAGGAAAACAAATGGGATGTTCCTTGTTTTTTTATGTGATGAAACTATTAGGGAAAGTTAAATTTCTAGCTGTATTGGTGAATATCAAGGTTTCTGATGGTTATTCTTCTAATATATCTAAATGACTCAAAAGAAGAGATGTGAAACTAAAATCACTAGAAACTCAGGATTTTCACTTCCTTATCCATGAATTGATTCCAATAGAAATTTGGCATTAGATATCAAATAATTAAGGGTTACATTGACTCATCGGTTCCTTTTTTTCGAGACAACTGTGCTAAATTGTTTCCCAAGTCATTAGTTGAAAAACAAACGGCAGTAGGTGCCATTAATTATGTGCGATATGGAAAAAATCCTCCATCATATTTCACATTCATGTTCCATTTAGTAGTTCATTGTCAAACTAAAATAGTTATTTGGTGATCAGTTTAATTGTAGTTGATATATCCTACTGAAATAAACATGTGTATAATGAAATTGTATGTCCGAAACAAGAATTATCCCGAAGGATTTATTGTGAGGGTTTATCTATATCAATATTTTATGATTTATTAGTAAATTTATTTGTCTAATGTGACCATAATGCATAATTGGACAATGAGAATTTAGGATGACCAATATTTGGATATTTATCCACCTTTTCATCTCTTCCCAAAACAAGAGAAATTTTTGGGTCTTATACATTTTATACATTAATCCTCGAAGAGAGGGGGTGGAACATCACACAGTCTTGTTTTACTATGGTTTATTTGATGACTATATCAAGTATGCAATTTGGATATTTATAGTTATATCATATTATGATATATCCCATATACCATACACTTTTATTATAATTTTATGTGGGGAACATTAAAAAATTATTAGTAGATTTCATAGATATTTTCCATGGAAAATGATAAAGGATTTCCATATCATAGAGTTTCTTCTTGGTTGAAATTTAAGGTATTTCCATGACATTAATTATCTTAATATTTAATAATCAATGCATATAAATTTTGTACATCTAATCGAGTTTTGAAAATGAGAACACAAAATGTTGATTTTATATTAACTTCTACAATATATTATTATTCTAGTGTATCAAATATTTTTCCTTAACATGAAGATGTGTTTTATTATGGACTTGTTGAGAAAATATTTTTATTGGATTACTACACTCAAGTTAGAGTAAATATTTTGAAATGTAAATGGTTTGATTCAATGAGACGAAAAGGTACATTTATTGATGAATGTGTATTCAGAGTTATTGACATGAGAACATTCCTATTTACAGATGAACCGTACATTTTGGAATCGACGGTTAAACAAGTGATTTATGTGAAAGCTCATATGAGTACTGATTGTGATGTCATTAATGACGTAATATGAAGACATATTTTTCATGATGATGGTGATGAAATTTTCACAATTAATTCCTACGTTGGTCTTGTAAAAAATATTTCATTTGATTAATCAAATTGTCACATTATGATATTTGATGTTGAATCTGAAGTAGTTGTGGGTAATATATAGAAGAACCCATTCATTTTCACTGGTAATTTAGTATAAATTTACATGAGTTTAAAAGGTTATTATTACTATAATAAATTTAATTATGTTTCATTTTGGAATGATATGTCTGTTTTTTGTATTTTTGGTGTTTTTTCATTAAATAAAATTTAATTAAATGTAGAAAACATGGTTTAAATGTTATTTGAAAAAATTATAACTAGGTAATGTAATTTTTAAAAATCTGTTGGTCATTTCCTTGTAGCCATTTTTATAATTAGTAATTAATATATGTAAAATTAGTTCCTATCATGAATTGTTTTTAGATATATATTGTATGAAAAATTTGTAAAAAATGTCTCTATAAATTTTACATTTATTTCTTATATTGATTATTACAAATACTAAAAAATTTCGAAGGAAGCCATAATTTGATCGTAATCGACCCAGGCGTTGGCATGCATTACCTTCTTCGAATAATGAGTATAAAAATGGAAATGTTTTAATTATGAGTTAAATATAATTTCATTTTGATATTCTTTAACAATATTTGGCTCCTCATCTTTTTAGCATGGGTCTAAGTGTTGATTCACTTAGACCTAGATAGAGCACCCATCATACCATTTCCAAGACTAACCCACCTGTGGAAACCCTTCGACCACACTATTTGTAATGACCCAAAGTTTCATTAATGGAAAATTCATCTTGATCCAGTTAAATGTCTATTTATGAAAAATGTTTTTATAAGATGTCAACTTCATTGGTTTTATGATAAGAGTTATGATCGTTACTTTTATAGCCGTTGAACCGTGATCACATGATTAGTATAAATATAAGGTTTTAACGAACACAATTTTACTCAGACAAAGGAAGCGATGGCATCAACCAGTAGAATTTCCCCATACGAAGCCCATTTGTCGGAGCTCGGAATAGAGGTGGCATCCTTGGGCTTCGCCCTTGACCAAGCCCAAGATGAGCTTTATTATGTCATGCTCGAACGTGACCGTCTACGGGAAAAGTGGAAGTTGATAGAGATTACCACTCGAGCGAAGTTATCCAAGCCACCCCAAGAGTCTGTCACAATCGCACACCTTACCCTTAGGTCTTATGTGGTTGTTTTAAGGGGTTATGTAACAAATAATTAGTACTATGTTCATGTACATTATTTTTTTTGTATATAATAATGAATATAATTTCTAGTCATTTTCGATACATTGTAAATAGTTTTTTAAGTAAAAAATGGTGTTTTTAGTTATTATTTAATTAAGAAATCCATTTTATTAAATTAAGTATTTTTTGAATTAAATAATAATTTAATAAAATAATAATATTATTATTATATTAATTTTTATTAAATATAAATGATCTTATAATTTTATGAATCTAATTAAAATTTTATATTAAGTTTTGAAAGTCATTTCTGTCAAAACCCGTGAATTTTCGATAAATGTTGGTTTTTTTAAATGTGAAAATTAATATATTTAGAAATTTTTTTAGATAAAACAAATTTCATTTCTACAATCCGGATGTCAAAATTATCCAACAGTGAATTTTTCATAATTTTCTGAGACAGTCAAATTTTTTGGGTAAAAATTAAATACCGTTTAAATATATAATGTGTTTTATGACATCATGATGACACAATGGTGATGTAATAAAATACCATAATCTATATGTTCAGCCAATATATTTTTTATCATTGAAACAATCAGGTTTTGGGTTTCTTTGACTTACTTTTCAAAGCATTAATGAACCCCTCAAGGCATATTCAACACTTTGCCTTTTAAAATTAATTTGCATGGGAGTGTGACTCACCTCCACATAAGCAACCCTAATATTTTAATAAGATAGGAACTTGGACTTGTAAAATATAGTTTTCTGCTTTTTTTTTCTAGAAAACATGGGCACAAACCATGGGTTGGTTTGTGGTTTGGATTAATTTAATATAAGGGGTCCCAAACCTAAATAATAAAGAATTCTCTCACCTTTCCTATATAAATCCACCTAAGATCCCACTTCCTCCTCACTAAAATACCTTTGAGTTCGTCCAACCTCTGCCCTACTCTCTATAGAATCCTCCCAAGGTGCCCCAAGCTCCCACGAAGCCTCTCACAAGCCTCTCTCTAGCCTTTGGAAGCACACTTCCAAGTAAGGGTTTTTTCATCCTTTCTCATTTTTTTCAATTTTCCTTAAGTTGTATTGCCCTTTTAATTTAAATTATGAATATTAAGGTATGGTTTCTCACCTCCCTCATACTTCCCTATTTATGTTTGAATGATCGGAGACCCCTTTCTCTCTCATGTAATGCCTCCCATGTACACCCATTACTATGCTGAGATTCCGAAAGGAACTTCTCTCTCTTCTTTTACATTCATGCAATACTTTTGTATCATGAATATAAATACCATTTCAATTGTTGGGACATGTATTTATATGAAATCCTTACTGTCAATTACATGTAAATATGATGAGTAACCCCTTTCTCTCTCATCAACCTTTTTTTATGAATTCTTATGTCACGTCGTTACTTTGCCGAAATCACACAGATTTTCTAAGCCAATGTCATTGTGTAGTGAATACCTTGACCATTTCTCCATCAAGGGTATTCACCTTTATTCACATTTACATATTGATTATAAAATTTCATGTATTAATTCCACTCTCCTTTATCATGGAATAAATGATTATGTTTTATGAATCCATGTTTTATTATCCATGTGGCACACTTATGCATGAAATGAAATGTTTAAGAAGGGTGAGCCCTTATAGAGCTCCAATGCATTGGGTAAAGTATAGTATCAGGATATTTCATGTGTAATGAGTGTTGACTCATGTTAATTCATTTGCAACGAGGTTTTACTCATGTTTTATGTGCAATAAGGGTTTACTCAGGCTTTATGTGCAATGAGCCTTGGCTCATGCTAAATCCATGTTAAGTGTTTTTTCCACATCTCCATGTTATGATTATCATGCTTTATCATGCCTTTATGTTCATGTTTCTATTATTCTCTATAGATATTCCTATTTTCTAACATGTATTGTACTCCTCATGTTATTCCATGTGTACTCCCTTACTGGGATTTATAGCTCACCCTTTTCTTATGCAAGTTCTCAGGTTATCCCATGCAATGCTAAGTACGAGGGAATGTAGTAGTCATGTAATGGATGTTTTCAATAAAGATGTTATATTTCATGTTTTAAGTTTTTATGTAATGATCCTAATCCCCAAAGACATTAAACCTCTCGATCTTATTTGTTGTATCAAGTGAAGTTTTATGTAATGAATCATGTTTTAGTTGTAATAAAAAACAGGGTTGTCATAGTTTGTATCAGAGGATAGGTTTAGTTATTTTTGAGATTAGGGAACCCTAGTAATGCCTTAGATACAAGACTAATTATAATAAAAACATCCATAAGTTTTGGTAAATACTATGTAAGTGGTTTATCATACAAATACATCCATGTCTGGATACGAGTAGGTAGAGGTGGCTCTGGCACAAATGTATCCTAGGGGTAAAACCCGAAACACTGCTTTGAGCTAGACTCGAACGGGAACTGGTGCACGACAACGGGCCTTGCTGCACTCGTGGTTACGACACTCCCTGGGGATATGTTTTGATAAATTCACAATCTTCGTATGAACCCTTATTAAGGAAAAAATGCCCCTCATAATATATGTTAGAAAGTAGATCATGAAAAGCCTAGATTGAATCCTATAGACTCATGAGTTAAAGAAATTAAAGTTTATTTATATGTCATCAACTTTTGTCTTTGGATTACCCTTTATGTGTTACCCCTAACATTCCTTTTATTCCAGCCAATGGCTGGTAATTGGAGGACTCGGGCTAACAACCATTGTGAAGATCACTGTGTTGATAGTACTAATGAGATGCCCAATCCAATGGGAGCGGGAATCGTGAACTTTCTCACACTTCTCTCTCAGCTAACTCAAGTTTTGAATAGAAACACGGGTCAATAGAAACGTTCAACCCCCCCTAAGAAAGAAAAAGTTGCTATTGAGAGCTTCATGAGACAAAGGACTCCTACTATTAGTGGATCATCTGATCCCACGATCGCTGAAGAATGGATCAACTCCATTGAAAATATTATCTCCATCCTTCAATGTTCTGAACAAGAGAATGTTCTCCTGGGGGCTTATTGTATGGAGGGTGAAGCTGATCAATGGTGGTCGTTGATCAAAAATATGAAGCCTGAGGAGGAGATCGATTCTTTGGAATGGAAGGAATTTCAGAAGATGGTTTTCGATAAATATTTTCGGTGTACCCTCCGTCTTAAGATGGAAAGGGACTTCCTTTCCCTCAAGCAAAAAAGATGATGAATCTGTGAGAGCGTATGAGGCAAACTTCACAAGGCTTGCACGATACGCTTTCGGCTTTGTCGTTACCCGTGAATTCAAGGTTGACCGGTTCTTTGGTGGGATGAATCCTAGCTTGTGGAAAGAATTAGCAATCCATGATTTCGACAAATATGAGGAAATTCTACGATGTGCCCTCAAGGTTGAAATGGAGATTGGGGAATCAATGGGGTATCATGGGGACAAGAAGCATATGGTGTACTTCAATTCTGGTTTTCCGATGGATAAATCCAATGGTGATAAGAAGTTCCAGCTCCCCACTTGCCAAAAGTGTGGGAAGAAGCGCCCTGGAAATTGCCTTAAGGGGACAAGAAAATGCTTCAGGTGTGGAAGAGAAGGGAACCAAGATATTAACTATCGTCAAGAAGGACTCGTGGCTGAGACAGAGGTGAATGACGCTCCGTTCGAACCTCAACGCGTTAATCAATGCTACAAATGCAAAGAACCGGGTCGTTTTGCAAATCAGTGCCCTAATCCAAGGGTTATCGGAGGCAACCAACAACCTCCAAGACAGCAAGGAAGATCTTTTGCCATCACATCTGCTGAAGTGAACCCCGACAACGAAGTGGTGACAGGTACTCTAGTTATTCATTCAAGAATAGAAAAAATACTTTTTGATTCAGGTTCTACACATTCTTTTATATCTCGAATGTTTAGTAGAACAATCCCAGCACCACCTCAAATCATGGAAGTAAATATGTCGGTGAGTACGGCAAATGGGTAAATCATTTCATCCCATGAATATAAGTCCTCTCCTGTTATAATCTGTGGATTGTATTTCGCAGCGAACCTCGTCATACTCCCTTTGGTGGAATTTGATGCAATTCTTGGCATGGATTGTCTTTCCTTATATATATCCAAGATAAATTGTTGGGAGAGGGAAATCACACTCCATATGGAGAATCGACCCCCTATTCTTTACAAGTGTCAGGAGGAAGATGAATCTCCTTTAGCTCCATCATCTCAAGCATGGATATTAATGCCCTATGAGCACGCGTATTTGTCTCAGATGATTGAGTCTATAGAAGAAACCATCGTTGAAGAAATGCATATTGTGAGGGAATTTGCGGAAGTGTTTCCCGAGGAACTGCCTGGTCTTCCTCCAAGAAGGGATGTTGAGTTCTCAATTGAACTTATACCTGGGGCGCTACCAATATCCAAGAATCCATATAGAATGGCTATTGTTGAGTTTGAAGAGCTGAAGAAACCACTAAAGAGAATCTTTATAAAGGGTTTATACGCCCAAGTGCTTCACCATGGGGTGCACCAGTCCTCTTCGTCAAGAATAAGGATGGGTCAATGCGGCTTTGCATCAATTATCATGAACTTAACAAAATCATGATAAAGAACAAGTATCCTCTCCCAAGAATTGATGACTTGTTCGATCAGTTGCGTGGAGCACAATACTTCTCCAAGGTGGACCTGTGGTCGAGATATTATCACGTAAGGGTGAAGAAGGAAAATGTCCCCAAGACTGCTTCTCGTACAAGGTACGGGCACTATGAATTCATAGTAATTCCTTTCGAACTCACCAATTATCCAACAATATTCATGGAATTGATGAATAGAGTCTATAGAGATTACCTTGACAAATTTTTGGTAGTCTTCATAGATGATATTCTAATATACTCCAAAACTAAGGAGGACCAGGAGGAGCATTTAAGAACTATACTAGAGACTTTTCGCAAGGAGAATCTCTATGCAAAGTAAAACAAGTGTGAGTTCTGGTTGAATGAAGTCTCATTCTTGGGCCATATCATCACAAGCAATTGGATATGTGTGGACCCCACCAAAATAGAAGAAATTGAGGATGGCCAAGGCCAACATCGGTAACGGGTATCCATAGCTTCTTAAGGTTAGATGGATATTATCGACAATTTGTGAGAAATTTCTCACGATTGTCCAACCCTCTTACCAAGCTAAATCGAAAGGGAGAAAAGTTTTCTTGGAGTGATGAATACGAAGAAAGCTTCAAGGAGTTGAAAAGGAGGCTTATCACTGCCCCCGTGCTCACTTTACCCACAAGTGGGGAGCTTTTTGTGGTATTCAGTGATGATTTAAAAAAGGGATTAGGATGTGTGCTGATGCATAATGATAAAGTGATATCCTATGCCTCAAGGAAGTTGAAAATCCATGAGCGAAAATATCCAACACATGATCTAGAGTTGGTAGCTGTGATCTTTGCCTTGAAAATATGGAGGTATTATCTCTATGGACAGAAATGTGAGATATATAATGACCACAAGATTCTTAAATATATATTCACACAGAAAGAGCTTAATATGCACTAGAGAAGATGGATAGAGCTCATCAAGGATTATTACTATTCAGTACATTACCACACTGGGAAAGAGAACAAGGTGGCAGATGCCCTAAGTAGAAAGGATCTAGCGATTCTATCCATGATGAGAATTGAGAAGGATACTATCTTCTTATACTTGATGAAGATGGACGTGGGAATCATAAAGAAGGGAACATCATTAATCATTTCACAAATGATTGCTCAACCATCTCATTTGGAAAGGATAAAGGATGCTCAAAAGGATGATGTGGGAATTCAAGGAAAAGTGGAAGCTATCAAAAAGGTAAAATCCTTGGAGTTTAATGTTAATGAGGAAGGAATTGTGTGGTTTGGGAAAAGACTATGTGTTCCATCAAGTCTGGAGTTGAAGAAGGAACATTTGGATGATGCACATAGTTCAAATTTCTCTATTCACCCAGGGAGAACAATGATGTATTGAGATCTCCGAGAAAACTTTTGGTGGGATAATATGAAGAAGGAGATCACCGAATATACATCAAAGTGCCTGGTGTGTCAGCAAGTGAAGGCATAGAGGCAGAAGTCTAAGGGGATGATGCAACCATTGCCAATACCAGAATAGAAATGGGAAAACTTCACAATAGACTTTGTCACCGGACTTCCAAGGACATACAAAAGAAAAAATGCAATCTGGGTTGTTGTGGATCGTCTTACAAAGACTGCACACTTCATTGCTATTCGGGAGGATTTTACTTTGGATCAACTGGCACAGATATATATAAGGAAAGTGGTAAGGTTGCATGGAGTACCACTATCTATTGTGTCTGACCGTGATCCAAGATTCTCCTCTAAGTTTTTGAAGAGTCTTCAACATGCTTTGAGTACTGAACTGAACTTCAGTACGGCCTATCATCCTCAAACTGATGGTCAATCCGAGTGGACTATCTAAACACTTGAGGATATGTTGAGAGCATGCTCAATGGAAATTAAAGGAGGATGGGATCTACATATTCCTCTGGTTGAGTTCTATTATAATAACAGTTTCCACTCGAGCATCCAAATGGCACCATATGAAGCCCTTTATGGAAAAAGGTGCAGAACCACGGCATGTTGGGATGAGGTCGGTGAACGTAAGCTTCTTGGACTAGAAATGGTCGAGGAAATGGTGGAGAAGGTGAAAACCATTCAGCAGCATATCAAGGCAGCTCGGAGTCGACAGAAGAGTTATGTAGATAATAGTCGACGAGACCTTGAATTTAAAGTTGGAGACATGGTGTTTTTACCCATATCTCCATGGAAGAAGGTCATGAGGTTTGGAATAAAAGGGAAGTTATGTCCAAGGTACATCGGCCCCTTCGAGATTCTTGATCGTGTTGGGGATGTGGCCTATCGACTAGCACTTCCACCTACTATGGCCAAGGTGCATGATGTCTTTCATGTATCCTTCTTAAGGAAGTACATACCAGACCCTTCACATGTACTCTCTTCCGAGGTGGTACAATTGGATGATGATATTTCTTATGAAGAGAAACCAGTAAAGATCATAGATCTTAGAGAAAAAGTTCTACGAAATAAGACAATGCCCCTCGTCAAGGTGTTGTGGAGAAACCACAAGTTTGAAGAAGAAACTTGGGAGTCGGAGGATATGATGAAGCTTACTTACCCACATTGGTTTTAGTGTGGGAAAAGGAAAATTTCGAGGGTGAAATTTCTTAAGGGGGAATATTGTAACGACCCAATGATTCATTAATGGAAAATCTCTCTTGATCCAATTAAATGTCAATTTATGAAAAATGTTTTTATAAGATGTCAACTTCTTTGGTTTTATGATAAGAGTTATGACCGTTACTTTTATATCCATTGAATAGTGATCACATGATTAATATAAATATAAGGCTTTAACAAACCTAATTTTACTTAGACAAAGGAAGCGATGGCCGAATCCAGTAGAATTAATCCATACGAATCCCATTTGTCGGAGCTCAGAAAAGAGGAGGCATCCTTGGGATTTTCCCTTGACCAAGCCCAAGCTGAGGTTCATTATGTCAAGCTCGAACGTTACCGTCTACAGAAAAAGTGGAAGATTAAAGAGATTACCACTCGAGCGATGTTATCCGAGAAACCCCAAGAGTCTGTCACCATCGCACACCTTACCCTTAGGTCTTATGCGGCAATTTTAAGGGGTTATGTAACAAATAAGTAGAACTATGTTCATTTACATTATTTTTTTATATAAAAATGAATATAATTTCTAGTCATTTTCGATACATTGTAAATAGTTTTTTAAGTAAAAATGGTGTTTTTAGTTATTTTTTAATTAAGAAATCCATTTTATTAAATTAAGAGATTTTTTAATTAAATAATATTTTAATAAAATAATAATATTATTATTATATTTATTTTTATTAAATATAAATGATCTTATAATTTTATGACTGCAATTAAAATTTTATATTAAGGTTTGAAAGCCATTTCTGTCAAAACCCATGAATTTTCAATAAATGTTGGTTTTTATTTTAAAAGTGAACAATAACATATTTAGAAATTTATTAGATAAAATAATTGTCATTTCTGGAATTAGGACGTCGAAATTATCCAACGGTGAATTTTTCATAATTTTCTGAGACAGTCAAATTGTTTGGGTAAAAATTAAATCCGTTTAAATATATAATGTGTTTTATGACATCATCATCACCCAATGGTGATGTAATAAAATACCATAATCCATATGTTAGGCCAATATATGTTTTATAATTAAAATAATTAGGTTTTGGGTTTGTTTGACTTACTTATTAAAGCATTAATGAATCCCACAAGACATATTCAACACTTTTAATTTTTAAATTAATTTCCATGGGAGTGTGACTCACCTCCACATAAGCAACCCTAATATTTTAATAAGTTCCGAACTTGACCTTATAAAATATTTTTTTCCTCTTTCCTTTTCTAGAAACCATGGGAAAAAACCATGGGATGGTTTGTGGTTTGGATTAATTTAATATAAGGGGTCCCAAACCTAAATAATAATGAATTCTCTCACCTTTCCTATATAAACCTACCAAGCTCCCACTTCCTCCTCACTAAAATACCTTGGAGTTCGTCAAACCTCTACCCTAATCTCTCGAGAATCCTACCAAGGTGCCCCAAGGTCCCAAGAAGCCTCTCACAAGACTCTCTCTACCCTTTGGATGCACACTTCCATGTAAGGGTTTTTTTCTTCCTTTCTCAATTTTTTCAATTTTCTTTAAGTTGTATTGCCCTTTTAATTTAAATTATGAATCTTGGGGTATGGTTTCGCACCTCCCTCATACTTCCCTTTTTATGTTTAAATGATGGGAGACCCGTTTCTCTCTCATTTATTGCCTCCCATGTACACCCGTTACTCTGCCAAAATTCCGAAAGGAACTTCTATCTCTTCTTTTACATTCAAGAAATACTTTTGTATCATGAATATAAATTCCATTTCAATTGTTGGGACATGTATCTATATGAACTCCTTACTTTCCATTACATGTAAATATGATGAGGAACCCCTTTCTCTCTCATCAACCTTTTTTATGAATTCTTATGTCACATTGTTACGCTGCCAAAATCGCACCGATTTTCTAAGCCAATGTCATTGTCTAGTGAATACCATGCCCATTTCTCCATCAAGGGTATTCACCTTTATGGACATTTACTTATTGATTATAAAGTTTAATGTATGAATTACAAATTCCCTTATCATGGAATAAATGATTATGTTTTATGAATCCATGTTTTATGATCCATGTGGCACACTTATGCATGATATGAAATGTTTATGAAGGGTGCACACTTATAGCGCTCCAATGCATTGGGTAAAGTATAGTATCATGATATGTCATGTTCAATGAGTTTTGAATCATTCTAATTCAAGTACAATGAGGGTTTACTCGTGCTTCACGTGCAATTAGGGTTTACTCATGCTTCATGTGCAATGAGCCTTGGCTCATGCTAAATCCATGTTAAGTGTTGTTGCCACATCTCCATGTTATGATTATCATGCTTTATCATGCATTTATGTTCATGTTTCTATTATGCTCTATAGATATGACTATTGTCTAACGTGTATTGTACTCCTCATGTTATCCATGTTTACTTCCTTAATGGGCTTTATAGCTCACCGTTTTCTTATGCATGTCCTCAGGTTATCCCATGCAATGCTAAGTACAAGGGAATACAGTGGTCATGTAACAGAAGTATTCAATAATGATGTTGTATTTAATGTTTTATGTTTTTATGTAATCATCCTAACCCCCAAAGACACTAAACCTCTCAATCTTTTTGTTCTATCAAGTGAAGTTTTATGTAATGAATCATGTTTAAATTGTAATAAAAAGCAAGGTTGTCATACTATTCCTTCCTTCACATGAGTCCATAAGGATGTTCTTATCGATCCCTCCATCATCATCTTTGCTACCCAATTATTTACATTCCATTTATTTTCCACCTTCAGGGATGATAAAATAATGCCTCTAAAATATCTTTTTTCCTCTACTTCTTATACCATGACTACACCACCTCCACAAATGTTTACACCTTCACAAAATTTATATACGATGATGTATCCCCCATCCTACTAACCATATTTGTTATGTCTACTCCGCCTACAATTCCTACCATCCAACTAGCATTGGATGAATACGTTTATACAAATATCATACAAGTGAAATAAGACCACCTAGAGAATGCACTAGAACATGAACTTCCATCATAGCTAGATGAGCCAGGATAGCCCAAAGATCCATCACGGTCTACTGAGAAACCTTTAAAAGGTTATTTTTTATAAATATTTCCAATTATATGACATTTTAATTTTTTTGTTTTACCATGACTGAATTCATATTTTACCCACATTTTTTATTCAGTGGGATCTTATGCTAGGAGGCATGGGACCACTTAAATGAAGGAAGCCTATAATTTCAAGGCACAACTAATTGTGGATTACAATAGATAAAATAAAATAGTAGGTCCAAATGAAGGGCATTGTATATGTTTGAATTCCAATTTGTCTACGTATCACGATATCATTCATGTAGAACGAGTGTCATAGATACCTATCAGCAAAGAGATCATGGACATTGACTAGGAGAAAATATGGGTAAGAGAATTTTATAAATTTATATCTATATTATTTTTGTGTTTAAATGAAATTACATCTTAATTACAGAGTAGGTGTAACATTCCCTATAGAGAATAAGATAAAATTTCATGGATGATGGATTATGGGGAATTATGTTACTCATACAGTCATGATTTGTATGTTGAATGAAAGTTCTTGTTTGGTACTGACTTAGAGGGTATACCCATATTCCATGAATGTCCAAAAATTAAATCTAAACAAATAATTTCACATTGGATGACTGATGAGATTAAGGTAATCCAAATATTTAATGGTTTTCATAAAAAATATAATTCATATTACTTTTATTTAAATTTTTTGGAATTATTTTATAAAACCCAAGGAAAAAAGATTCAATGACATGTCTACCAATATTGGGGTACACTACAATCCCCGATCATGAGAAATGCTATGTACTTTAACCGGGTATTGTAATGCTACACAGAATGTAATATTGAAATTATTATTGAATAGATATAGGAATTATTTTTTCTTTTATCATATATAGTTGCAATCTAGATGTTGTAATTTATTATTTACAAGAATATATATTGGTAATCGAAGGTTGTTTACCTCGTACCAAATTATTTTACTTTAGTATAAATAAAAAGGCTGGTAGTACATAAAATGCACAGACACAAGATAATATTGTAAGGTTTTTTATTTATATTTTAAATATTTATTATAAATTCATAATTTAATATGTTTATAATTTCAATAACCTTCCTTGTCGGCCCTTGATGATATGGAATATGACAACTTCAAGCCACATGATCATTTAAATCAGTTATTAGGTGAAGAGCACCCAAGGAGAGTATGATGTCGACCTGGAAAAAACATATTCCCCTCTAGGTATTGGTCGTCATTGGCCCCCTCTCTTGTCTCTTAGTCCTCCGAGCTAGAAATTGATTTTAAAGAAACAACTAAGGAAATGAAAATAGATTTATAGGATCATTAAATAAGAAACGAAGAGCATGATATGAGAAAGATTCTGAGAGAACATTTCATAAAATTTATGGATGTTTTGATTCAGTCACATCTATCAGAGGATCCTGCTACTTTTCAATCATAAATGGGGTCTATGTGATCTATAAATGATGCATCAGGTGATTCCCATTAGGTTTATGGTTTCAATGATGGTGGTGTCATTAGACCTGTCGGTGATGAGTATTATTATGATGCTGCTATTGCTGAAGAGTCTACTAATGAAGTCACTAATGAGAAAGATGATAGGCTTGGGGATGTTGATCATGATGTTGAGGATGGGGAGATATTAATCCCATCAATTTTTGATATAGTTGGGATAATTGTTCTAGTACATTAAGAACATGAATATAAATATTTTATGAAGGATATTGGTTAATTTATCTTTGTTGGGTATTCATGCTATTTGAGTTTGGGTTTACTGGAGGTGACATGGTGGGACTGAGACATCATGTAAGTTTGAGTTAGGTAGTGTTATTTTTTATTTAATTTTCATTTTTAATATTAGATAACACATAATTTTTATCACAATAATGGTTTTACATGAATTTTCCCATTTTATTATATTATATATTTTCATAGTTTTTTATATTTTGTTTAATTAAAGAGTAAATGTTATGGATTTGTTTTAATTTTTATTATTGATTTTATTTAGTTTACATAATTTAGTGATTGACTCTAAAAATTATGGCCTATTAATGTTACATTATGGACGTTATTTTTTCAATTGGGATGATCTTACTGGAGAGATCAGTATGAATCTCCTTCAATTTAAGTCTTATTTTATTTCATCGTGTTTTTAATTTGAGGAATTTCTATTCCAGCATATAAGAATGAAATTTATGAGTAGAAATGATATTTTTTAATTTCATCAATAAAGATAGAAGGGTACTTTTACCTCTCCAAGGTTGACTGGTCCGGCTCTTTGAGATATACAGAGGAATGGTGGAGGAAGGTAGAAATACCAGCCAATTCTCTATGAGGCTACCTTTGCATTTGTTTTCCTTTATTTTCAGAGTGTTTCCTATAATAATTTTTCAGAGAAAAAAGCATATTGAATAATAATTTTAAACCGAAAATATTATTTTAAATTAAATGGTATTGTTCAGAATTTTGCAAACACATTCACTTTCGTGAAAAAAAATCAAACAGAAATCATGGAGTTTGCGAGTATAATCTGGATGAGGTTATGTTCTTTTTGGTGGAATTTCTGGGATTCTATTCATTTTTTGATGGTTATTGGATAATATTAAAGGTGTATGTTTCACAAATAGATTATAGTCTTCTGGTAATCAATCTATGATATCTATGATTGGTTTCCTCTTCCAGAAAAATGTCACTATTTAATTTTTTCCTACAAATTTCATTGGAAAACCCATTCCGTTCTACCATAAAATAAATAATTATAAAAGAAATAAGTATCATTATTTTGATCACTCAATTTGTAGTAATGTTTCCAAAGTTGATGAAACATTAAATAAATTTAAAAATTCAACATGTGACACATGAGTGTGCCTGCCCTAATTATTGAGGAATATTTTCAATGTATAGACTCTTTGAATATGTACGTGTCATTTTTCAGAATGTAACAGTCATTTTTTATATATAATGATGATTTGGAAATTTTAAGGGCTATTTATGAGTAAAACCCACAAAGAAGATGTTGCAGGTTTGTACATAATAAGATGCCTTTGTGTATATACACATTCACTTTGTATGTTTATTTAACATTCTATTACACAATAGAGGATATTAATTGACCATTTACGAAACATAATATTTTTTAAATTAATGAATTTATTTCAAACTCTTAATTTAAAAGGTGATCATTATTTTTATTCATCTAGGAAGAGCATGGTTATAGGTAATGGGGGAGGAGGAGTGGCACCACCAAAATAAGACACGACACCGCAACCACATCATATGAGGGAACATCATTTAAATGTTTCTTATTACATCACCGGTCCCCCACCCTAGTGTGAACCTCGATTTATTTATTAAAAAATCAATATATTTAAATTACATATATGCATGAATTTAATGAATATTTTTCATTTAAGGTGGAACTGTTGCGAACAAACCCGGTTCGACGCTAAAAACGGTCACCTAATCTAGTCCGTGATGGGGCCCAGAGGGCATTCTTGACCCTCAAAGGCTGGAAACTACTGTCGGTCATCCTTAAAAGTAGTTGGGATGATTTCAAACAGAAAATAAATGATAGATAAATATAAATGACTCATACAAAATATGTAATCATTAACATCAGAATTTAAAATAAAGATATCCAGCTTGGAATACATCCAAGTGCCCACATGGGTCACCACCAAATATAGAACGACACTCGCTCAAAGAGTGATCCAAGACAAAAACCTAAAACTAAAAATTAAAGTAGGCATGAGCACTGAGATTCTCAGTGGGAATACAAAAATATAAAAATGTCATATGCCCCTGAAATTAATAAGAAATCCAATCATGCCAGTTTGGAGATATTATATAGTAAACTAAATGTTTTCTCTTTTTTCACGTTCAAGTCAGAAGATAACATTTTCATGGAAAATGAATTTATTTTACAGTATTTTAAAAATAGGTTACATTAAATAAATAGTTTATATTAAATGATGAGTTTTTATAAATGAGACACAGAGAATAAAACAAGTTAAATGAAAATAATATTCCAATCATCATGTCGCAAACGAGAACCACAAAAAATACCTATAGGTAACTAACACCACTGAGACCATAGAGACCTTGTACATTTGTGAAACGTGCCATATAAACTATAACCATAAAAAAACGTGGCTATGGATCCAAAATCATCGGTAGTTCATATGTTTAGTTAATGTTGATGTGTCAATCCTGATAGACGAAACCGGGATGAACCCTACTAGGCCATCTAGTGTACTAGTCCTGGTTCACCCACCTAGATACCCATGTTTCCCATTGTTCTATATTTAACGTTTTCTTGATTTTTCATTATCTATAAAACTTATTATACATAAAATGTTCTTTATTAAAAACTCATTCAACCGCTCACCACTGTTCTCCCTGCTTAGCTTCATTCTCCATCTTTCACATCACACAATTCATATGCCTCAACATTTGGCACATAAATACACATTCAATACAGAAATAATTTTCTAAAGCCATGGGGGCATCCCCCAAGAGTGGTTTTTTTTCATATTACATTCTTAAGGTTCCCAACAGGATTAATTATATAAAGGGAACACTTTTTCTAACTAACCGGCCCAATGTCCATAAACCTTTATAAATTTTCATTACCAATTCAAAACCTCTAATGAAATCAATTTTCATGAACATAAACATAAGTCCAACAACATTAGAAATACATTTCAATTTCCAAATCAAAGGCATAATCATTTCTAGAAGCTGTTACTAGATTTAATATCATTTTTATATAGAATAAATACAAAACATATTTTGAAAACATGAAAGGAATTACGAAATTCAAATTACATGCTTAGGCATAGGGGACCTACCTTTGTGTGGAATCAAGCTGTCCACCTTGGCACTTGGTACATTCTAACTCAATGTTGCTGATCCACCACTAAATATATTCCCTTTCAGATTTATGAAAGGAATCCTAGATCTTATTCTCACACCATTATGGCCATGCCATGCGTAAGGGGATCCTTACATATATTATTATATGCATATGTCGGTCTCCAATCACCTAAACATGCAATTATATATATACACACACACACACATAGGCACACCTAGACCCATACATGTATTAACACTTCCATCCATGAATATGTGTGTAACAGGGGAACCTATATATATAAATACATACATATGCATACGCAGGTGAGACTCCCATGACTTGGGGAATCAAAACTACCCCAAAAAGTTCATTTCACTACACACCAATTAGAACAAACCATAAAAAATCAAAAGGACGCAAAAAATTATGTGAGAATCCTACCGGCAGCATAATATTCCATACCTCAAAACATGCATATTTTGACGTTGACAGCATAAGACAGTTTCACCTCACATGAATATACATCTTCATATATACACCCTTTTTCCAAATTACATATTCCCCACACCATGATGGAATATGGCCAAGGAGGATATACATATATACATACTAACCCATGTATACACATATATGTCTTTTCCACCGATGACAAAAATCCACACCACATTGAACAAAACCAACTATAAAAATAAGAAGGATTATAGGAATTACAAAAGGTGAAAAAAATGAGGTTGAACAAGGAAATAGGAAAAACCTCACCATAAATACATTTACCACCATATGTACAGTTTCTCAACTTCTCTTTTTATAACACAAGAAAACACACAATTAAGAGTGACCCAAAAAATTTCCAAAACCATTCATAAAACCAATCATACATTAAACTATTTTTAAATCAAGCTTCATATCTTTAAAAACAATTTAAAATTCACATTTATAAATGAAGAACATGCTTAACATGCAAAATTATGTAATTTTACTTTAAGAACACAATTCTCATCCTATCCGCACATTATATTCCTTTGAAAACATGGTTTTCAATTTTCAAACAACCCATAAAACGTTTAAAAGAAACACCACCCTTAGACACACACACAACATAGAAATTTATGTTACAAAATACAGACCCTACACATAAGCACAC